>OX940878.1:145229634-145854634 GCA_954870665.1 Stratiomys singularior | reverse complement strand
AAATTTCACTTACAACTTGTACCGGAGCACTCAATAGGAGCACCTTTAGAACAATACCAGCAAGGACACGGAAGAGTCCCCAAAATGTTAAAGGTATAGGTTATATATAGAACGAGCTAAGTTTAATGCAATATTGTCAAGGGTTGAACTTTTTACATGAAACAAGCTGTTGGCTAAATGAGTCCCGGGAAGGAGTTTTAATGGATCCGAGATTTGATGGTGATGCGAAATAATTACTCAATCAAGTTGAGGTAGATGTTCAACAGTAAACTAAAAGGGAAATGTATTAGCGTAATTACTCGCATAATGAATCAATTTTGCTCATTTGTAATTCCGCCAACAAGTTGGAAAGTGGGTAATTGATTTTCATATTTCATCGAATACGTGATACCGTAAAGAATAAACGTCATAAAGGATATACCAGGGAAGAACTCCTTTTTAGCCATTGTTAATGGTTTCCTTCTCCTTCTTATATCTGTTGCCATTTTATAGATTTTCAACGTACCTGTACTGAAGGGTCATGTTGAATATTTTATATACGCTTTAAAATGTTATAATCATTGCTTTATTCCGAATGGGTATTAAAATGTTATAATCGAGCCAAAAATTCGTTACGCGAACAGTTTGAGTATCGCCGAATTTCGAATCAAAGTTCCACGAATTATGTTAGCGCTTTCCTTACATGAATAGATGCGCATCAACTGATCGAATTGAAAGCTTGAAATCAAGCTTTACATTGTGGTGAAGCTGCTGTAAACATTGAAAGTTTATAAACAATTCAGATCTGGTAGATTTTTGGAAAGCATTTTCCACTTTCTTCAGGAACGATCAAATTTGACTACTAAAAGCTCGCTATACTTTACATGGATTTGATATTGCAAGTACGGGACAAATCGCATTTATTATCAATTTGAATTTATGGCTCAAATTGAAATTTTTAACTTGTTCGCTCATGTAAACTTTATCATCAATCGAAATGGTTTCGATTTCACTCGGCCAAAGAACGAATTGCACAAATTTGATCTTGCGATGTTTTGTCTCACACACGTTGAATCGCTTTCTTCGGTATGTTCACGTTGACTTATTGCTTCGTCTTCACTTTGCTCATAGAAACGGACCAAAGCGAACAGCCCATAAAACTTGCGTTCCGCGAACTCGAAGCCTATTGTGCAGCTGTCAAATCATTTTCCTGATAATAAGTCTCATTAACTATGAAACTTCATTCTGAATATATCAAGTTTATTTAAACGCAGTTAACTGGGATGACTTTATTTGTATTTTCACATTTGTTAAAATACTTAACAAACAAATAAAAAAGTAAAACGCAATCAAAAGCAACGCTGTAACTTATTTTGTACAAATTCTTTGGTCAAATTGAGCTGTACAATGGCTGCACAACTATTATTTGTGTTGATCGTTATATTTGTAACTTAAACAAGATCAGTCCTAGTGGTTCTTTTATAATATCGTGCAGAAACGTAAGTTTTAAGAAATGGGACCACGTACGACATTCAAACAGCCAGAACTTGTTCACAGTCACTTCAAATATGGATATTCATGGAGAAGAATTGGTGAAAGGGTTGGAATGAGTGGTGGTACATTGCAGGTCATCATAAACAGATTCGTCCATTTAGGTTGAACGCAAGACAAACGTAGAAGGTCGCGAATGACATTTACAGTATGATTGATGATCGCAATATTGCCCATAAAATCGGAGAGATTCCGAGATTATCGGCTAAAGTGCGTAGAACCTGGGCATTGGTGATGACTTGAAATTCTACCCAACCTAAATAATAACCCGAAAAATAAATCGGGTTTTGAATACAAATATCCGAAAACGGAAAAATTTCGAGTAAAAAAGACCTCGAAATACCCCAGAAACTACACAAAAACTGGGCGATTCTGTGCTTAAGAAACTGACAATTATTGTTGACCTGAAAGCTGGTCATACGTAACATTGAATTTGTTTTATACCTTCAAATTGAATTATAACAGTGCATTCGTGAACAGCTCGAAATAATTTATTGTATAATATATTATATAATAAATACATTTTATAAAATAAAAAATTTTATAATAAGAAATCTTTTTGTTTCAATTAGATTTTTCACTTTTATTTATTAAGAAATAATCATAATATATATGAATGAAAATAAAGTGAAGAAATGATAATTATGAACTATCTGCGGTTAAATTATTTTAACATTTCGTTTAGTTTAGCTTTTATTAGCAACTTTACTTTTGTATATGCGCTCGTCGGAATAAGCTGTGAGCCAAAGTACAACAGCGATCAGTGCTACAAAACCATTCTTTGTTGTGGAAAAGTGCTGCGAATGACTGTTTGAACCCTCAAATTCTGATTCGTGAGTGTGTAAAGTAAACACATATTTTGAAGGATCACGAATTGTTCAATCGAAACATTTTTTCACATCAAAGAACATAATATTTGAGATTGAGCCAGTTTCCTGTAATTGCAACAACTTCTTTGCTCAACAATCTTGGTCTAAAGCTTATTTTTCGAAATGCATCGAATGCATCGCACTATATCCAGAATTTCACTCAAGCTGCTGTCTTCCTTTTTTATTGTTCTTCTTTGACTGTTGTTGGTAATGCTGCCTGTATCGGCGATTTTTTAGACAAATATAACGCAAGACACATCTACGTGAAAATTTCAGTTTGAAAAATGTTTAATTCAAAAACCCATAGACCCCCATGGTTTGCCGGCTTCCAAACAATCAAACAAACAATCATTAGAATAAATTTGACAGTGTTGACAGGTGTGGTTTGACAGGACTGAAAGTGCTTTCTTGGGAACACAACCTGACGAGTCCTGCAGTAAAAGGGGCATTTATGTTGGACGGAATAAAGAATACGTTCAATCATCGTGCTAGCACACACCTTAAAATCATACACTCCCTTCCAAGATTGTTACAACAATTGATCTTGGCAGCTAAGTCGGCTACTCTCATGCTCTCTGAAATCCATTGAATAATATTGTCGCGCTTCATGATGCCAAAAAAATCACCATGAACAATTGTTTTTTCGTGTTTTCGTTTTGTTATCCAAACCTTTTGACAGAGGTACTTTTTATCAGGCTTTGAAATTTAAGGATCAGAGATAGAGGTTCTAAAAGATCCTTTTCGGAATGAATTTCCAAATTCTGGATTTGCTCGGGTCTTATGCTGGTTTTCTGCTTTCAATTGTTTGAAATTTCAAATATGCACTTCTGTATTCCTAAAATTTCATCAAAAGGCTGCCCAACTGAAATTTTTTTATATGTAGTACAGTGGGCGAAAAATAGTAAGACTGTTCATAATTTTAAAATTCTTTATTTATTCTTCCAAATCCATTTCGTCCCCTCAAAGCAATTCCCCGCTGACCCAAATACACTTGTACCAACATTTTTTCTTATCCTCAAAACAGTTGGTGAAGTCAATTTCCGAAGTAGCCTTCAATGCGCGTAGCGATTCACGTTTAATGTCTTCAATTGACTCAAAACGGTTTCCCCGGAGCGGTCGTTTGAGTTTGCTGAACAGCCAGAAGTCACACTGAGCTAAATCAGGCGTACACCGTGGTTCTGGAACGATATTGGTACAATTTTTGGCGAAAAACTCACGAAAAACAATGCAGTATGTGACGGTGCATCATCGTGGTACAAAAACCAAGTGCTATGCTGTCGGCCCATAATTCCAGCCTCTTTTTACGAAAAGCATCGCGCAAATGACGCATAACACTCAAATAGTATTTTTTTCTGACAGTTTGACCGGTCCGAAGGAACTAAGTGCAACAAACCTCGATAATCGAAGAAAACTGTCAACATGACCTTGATTTTTGACTTGCTTTAATATGGTTTTTTTCGGTTTCGGCTCATCTTTGGCACGACATTCGGCCAATTTATCATCTGTTTCCGACCATAAGCATAGAACCAAGACGCATCGCCAGTTATAATACATTTCATGATATTCTGGTAGTCGGAAAGCATTATTTCACAGACGTTAACGCGACGCTATTTGTCAAGAAAATTGAGTGATTTCAGAACCAATCGTGCTTACACTTTTCTTAGGCCCAAATGATCTTTTAAAATGGTTTTCACATGTCCTTCCGATAATGCAACAATGGCAGTAAGGTTTCTGATGGATATTCGTCCATTCTCGAGCACCAATCTCTTGATTTTATTGACGTGTTGATCATCAGTTTATATTAAGGGCCGTCCTGGACTTGGTTCGTCGTCAACGCTTCCCGACCCTCTTTGATTAATTTGTACCAATCAAAAACACTTGTTCTCGACATACAATTACCATCGAAGGCCTTTTGCAACACTGAGAACGTTTTGGCACCAGAAATATGATCCCGCACGCAAAATTTACTGGAACTTCTTTGTTGAATAATTTCACTCATTGCAAAAATAGCCGCATGCACTTTTTGAACTTGATAGAGACAAACGTAGACTAAACACTGATGATTATTTTGATGTGACATTTGGCATAGATGTCACTGACAGTCATACCAACCTAGGAAAAAAATATTTCGACAAATGGACTTCCACGCGAAATTTAAATTAAAAAGTTTCACTATTTTTTCCCACAGTAGAATTCACTGGAAACTGATAACATAGCCTAGTATCCACGACGATTGCAAGATTTTCTTATCGGTGACCATACTGTGACACGGATATCAACAGAAAATTGCGTTTACTTTAATTATTTTTAAGAAGAAATTTAATGCGGCTTAGGGACGTGCCTGTGTTGGAATATTTTATTGTTGTTACTCCGGAAAAAATATAGCCTGCAGAATAACATGTCTTGAATGTCACTCAGAACAATACTCTTACTTCCTTGGAGGATACTTCAAAGGAAAACAGAAAGATTTCTAAAAGAAATGTTTACCCTTTTTTAATAGAGAATTTACTCAGATCTATAGTTCACTTCAGAATCTAACGAGCACTTAAACAATGAAGATGGAAAATACGGATATTTCAATTACCTTTAAAATGCACTTAACTCAAGAGTACATTGAATTTTTTTGTAAATAAATATTGATGTAAATTCAGTATATAAATGCAGATTATTATACAAATAAAAAAAATGAGTAATAAAATGAATAAACCGGGCAAAATTTATTTATTTACTTTTTCTATGAGGCCCATTTATTTTGCAAATGATCTTAACTTACTAGCTTCAGCTTAATTTTCGCGCCAGGATCTTTTCAACTTACCTGTAAAACAAGAAGAATAATCTGTAACTCATGCATTCGGTTAAATATTTCCTAAAAACAATATGAAATATGGTAGATAAATAAATCAACAACAAAACGCAACAGTAACAATAGAGAAGTGCCAAAAATAGCAACCCTCCGAGTAATTCATTAGCAATAAACATTTCTTTCCACCCGTCATTCACACAAAGTTGCAACAAACCCTCTAATAAATTTCTTAAATATATGACGAATGCGTCTGTATAATCTTTCGAACGACCTTGTGCTGATCAAACATTCAGAGAAAGAATATGAAATATTATACTATCTACTAATAAATATTTACATAAATTTGGAAAAAATGAATTTAATAAATAGATAAATGGTGCACATATTTCTCGTTGAGCTAGAGGGAAAAATTAAATTTCATCGCATCACCTAGAGCTGTTTACATTAGCATTAAAGATCTTGGAAAGTACATTTTCCACCCCACGCCCGCAACATCTTGGTCGTTGACGTTGACGTTGCGAAAATCGCTTTGGTTAGATGTAAAGCAAATTTTCCCCGAGGTGAAACACAAATAGATTTACTTACTTACCACCAAAAGAAATTCAAGTGCGCGTTAATGTACCCGTAATTTGATTAGGCAGACAAACTGAAGAAAAGTAACCAGCGTGTCACACGCCAATTTATCTTTCAAATTGTTTCTTGAAAGAGATGAAGGAAAGCGCTACAGGAAAACAGGAAGAACAACATATAAAGCAAATTCTACCCCTGGAGGACTATTTTGGTTGTGAAAGTCATTATATTTTTGGTTACGCTTGGGACACTTTTCTTTTATTTTATTTTGCGTGCTGTAAATATTTTGAATACAATGTCTATAAATCTCCCATTCCAATCAGATCCAAGAAATGTCCAAATATTCAGGACAGCTTGCCTTTCACTCACAATCGTCTCAACCGTCTCAATAGCTACAATTATTCAGTACAACAAAACGATCTTTTCTTTCTGATCAAAGACGTTGAACCAAATTTGCTTACACATAAATAAAGCGTAAAGAATAATTAACTTGTTGCTCTGATTGGAGCAGAAGATGCAGATGATGGAACGTGAAGAACCAACAAGAAAATTACATGCAAAGAAAATCGCAACCACGACTGAACACAAATGCTTGTGCATTGTTGTCTGTTTCATAATTCAAGCGAATCGGAATTTTTCCACTCTGCGATTTTCCCAGTCGATTCGTGATATTCCTTTCTCAACGATAGGAAAAATGTCAATCAAATAATTCGATATGACTGACAAGAGGAAAACGATATCTAAATCATTTGCAAGAAGAATCATTGTCGTTAGTTGTAAGTCACCAGACCTGCCTCCCATATTGCAGTTTTCTAATTTATTTATATTTCCCATTGTCATCTTCATTTTCCATCGTACTATTGGAAAGAAAATCGCGTATAGCTGTCAACATGATGCAGAAGGAGAATGCGAAGAGCTTCATTTCATCACCATCTTCCGTTGGAATGGTGAAAGTGTCTATTTATTGTTTGCTTCAATGCCAAAATGAAATATGAGAAGGAAATAGAATCAATTCAGAGGACATGATGAAGGTACCAACGACAACGTTGATTCGAAAGGTGAAAAAAAACATAAATTAGCTTGAGGCTGCTCATTTTGATTGAAGTTTTTTATGGCTTGCAATTTCCGTACTCGGTGGATTGAGATTTCAACAAGAATTTTATCATTGGATTATAATGTACGGATTGGGCTTGATTATTTCACAGTAGATCAGACCTGACACTCGAAATGCCCAAATATTGATCAAAACGATCACAACCAGATTGACTGGCGATCGATTCACTTTTTGTTCGTGTTGATCGTGGTTTATTTCTCTCTCCCTCCTCTTTCCTCTGTTCCTGCTACCTTCTTCCTCTCTAACAATTATTCTCCATGTTCCAACAAACTCATAAATTAAAATGCCTAATCTTTCACCACCAATTTGAAAATCTTTAACAGAAGTGACTACCCGTGACAAGGATGTCATAATTACAATAATTATTCGCACAGACCCTACTTCTGGTTTTGGCAAAAATCGGAGACAAAACTTTTCATAAGCAGTATCTTATACTGTGCGCTATGCCAATAAATCATGCATCATCCAGACTGGAGTCTATAGCGAAAATTCAAATCAGGACAGTAACATACTATCAGATCTTATTTCAACCAGATCGGTTCGTTTAAACTGCGCGCGTAAACCCGATCGGTAAATTTTCTTTTCAGGTTGGTACAACTATTCCTGACATTCGTATCAAGTTGAAGTGTGATACTTCTGTCAGTGTGGGTTTGAGTGTCATTTGTTAACCATGTGAAAAGTATGTGTAGCCAGTCTTGTTATGAGAACTTGAACAACCAGTTTGCTTGAAATTCGGTGTTTTCAATGGAATTATGGCTATAAGATCACCAGCAACAATACAGAAAAGTTTTTGAAAAACTTCTCTACTGAGAATGCAAATATTTATGTTGTGAGGTGCAAAAAGAAAACAGTTTAATGGGAGCGTTACACTAAATCACGAAGCTTACAAAATGGGAAATGCAATGGCGACAGGATTAACGCAGTTAAGGGGAGAGATCATGAACGATGGATATCTTACATCAGTGTGCTTCTAATCCCGGCTACATAACTCCATTGCCTTCACTATAAATATAACTGATGACATAAATATCGGCTTCACAATGTTCGAAGAAATCAAATGGACAATGTAGGAATAACAACGCTGGCGACCAGAGACATCTCAGTAGATTCCGTAAAACAATGAAGCCCATGCGTTCGCTGCTACACATTCGAGTTTACTTGTATCATTTGGAAAAAAGCACATATGCTGTAAGAGTTGTCCAAATATTCTGCTACCTATACAAAAAAAAAGGACAGAAAATTGCAGTATTTGAACTTTCTGAGAATTTTAACCATTTGTTATCACGAATCACAATATCTTGAAAAAATACCAGGACCAAGACAAAAGTGACTGCAAACGCAACGATTGCGGCACATCAAGATATGTTTTGTGTTGGACGCGCAAAAACTTTCATATTGTTATTAGAAACAGGGGCCTTTAGCAGGCATCCAGATGTAACCGAAAGAAAATTGGATAACACATCACTTTCGTGAAATTATTGAAATTTTCAGACTTCGTTATTAAAAAGATAAATAAATAAAGATTAAATAATTTATAAATTATATAATTATTTACATAAACTACATAATTTTATCTATACAACTATATAATATAACATCATTATACAATAAAATAAATTGTACAGTAAAATATCAATCAGATATGAAGATATTGTTTTACTCAAGAAAATAATAAATGTTTCTTAACTCCAATATAAACCTGCATTCATGTTTTCAACAATAAAAATATTGTGTGCAGGATGCCAAAATTTTTTTCAATGCGCTGGAGTTCGCTTATCCTTCTATAAGCATTCAAATCTCCGTATACATCACATGATAAGAAGCCACACATTTTATGTCCTGAGCATTGTTTTATGACTGTCATGGCTTGGATCAGCATGGACATACCAAGAGACGCTATAAAATTTTGCTTATGGCTTTCTATTATCTGGATAACTTGTGGTAAAGCTAAAAGATAATAATACACAGAACTATTCACAGTATGTTTTTTGAATATTATCCCAAAACTTCCTTTTTTAGAGTTAAGCATGCGTAGTCAGTAAAAACAGGAAATTTTTTTCAATTACTTCGAAGACACACTCAGGTGATTGCAAGAAAAGTATTTTTTCCAAGATGGCCAGGAAAATAGGAGGGGGGGGGGGGGTAAATGTTTCTCGAAGTATTTATATCTCGTTCTTTGTGATGCCTCCATGATCATATAATAACAAATTAGCGAAAACACTTCGAACAAAGTACCGACCTAATTCCGTTCAACCGTAATTCCTCATTACTTCGTTTTGCAAGAATAACACTTTCAAAACGTTGAATTGAAAACACAATACAAATATAATCTGCTAATATTTACTCTATCTCTTTCTGTCCGAAGCAACCCGGTAGTGTTCTTGCTGCTTTGCGGTCTCGCTATTCCCCCCAAAATTTTAGACTTTTCTAGAAGTTACGTAATGATTTAGACAATTAAATAAAGATACTTATGTTTGCAGATGATGAAACACATTATCAAACTAGTAATAATATTTTATGGATTTCCACCTTATGTAAACACCCCAAATGCAAATGATAACTATCCGACATACGCCTCCCGAACTCATCTTCGAATTTCCTTATCTCTTTTCCACATCTTACTGACTTCACTCCAAGACTATCATGTCCAAGACAATACATTTGCTTTGTTTCATCGCCAAAACAGTATTCCAAGAATTTCAATAAAGCTAATAAATCAGAGCTTTTGTTTTTTTTTCTTTTATTTGCATCATTTCCCATCTAAACAAATTTATACCTTTCAAACATTCAACACAAACACGTGTTGATTTCCAAATGTTGAAAACAAATATTTCCCTTTCCAACATTGCGAAATTTGTCCACAAGCAAACAATAAATTAAGAAAACCTGAAGTAAATTCATGCGAACCATAAGTCAATACAAAAGAATAAGGTGCAAAGGTAAGGAGAAAGGAAAAAAGGAAAACTCATTCAACAGGTAGGGCAAATCATTATTAGCTTTATTGTCGGATGCCAATCCAACGACAAGACTCGTGACCATCAAACATAACTTCTACTTCTAGCATTTATTAATTTCAAAGGACATCACCCGCTGTATCGTCTTTATTACTCCTTCAGTTGTTTGCACACACCCTCTTTTAATTTTTATGATACCTTGACGATGGAGCTCACACCATAAAGTGAAAGCATCGATCGTGTATATAGTGCTACCATCATGCTTGGAATTCAGTATCATGGTTGGAAAAAGGAGTTCAGGTGGTAAGCTTGAAGATAATTGTTTAATTTTTTCTCTTTGAAGTTCTGCTTATGAAATTGAGTTTTATTTTCCTTCAATTTTAAATAGCTTAATACATGAAAAGACGCCACCAGTTCTTTTGGAGTGTCCAGTTTATATTGTCTTTACCTAGTAAATAATTAGCAAGATTGAAGTACATAGCAATAACAGAAAATTACTCAATAAGCAACGCATTAACTTGTCGTCCTTCAATTGCATTATGTTTAAAATTACCGTCTGGCGCCCCTTCCCAAGACCAAAGAGTCCTTTTCTATTTTGATGCGTTTCACCGTTCATCTTATTCCCTTTACTCATAGACGAGACGAGAGAAGCTCACAAAGATGAGATTAAAATTAGACAAATATAATTATATATGACAATTCCAACAAATCTAACTTCAATTTTCATGTTCTCTATGTTGAATAAATTCACCCCAATCGCTAAATGGGGTGTTCTCTCCTCTTTCATCCGGTGATGACCACTTTGGTCTCGCCTAGCAACGCTTGCGGGACTCTTAATAGACTCTTAATACAAGCCGCTCTTTTTTTGAACTTAAGGACCGCGAAGAGGTGATTTGACAGCAGCTTCAACAGAAAGTTGAAAGTAGTACTTGAACCAATACAAGCTTCTGCCTCGAATTAATACCTGTTTATTGAATTTTTCCCGAATTTCTGAGGTGGATCATGTAGCGCTCACATATTTTCATATTCGAAAAAAAAATAAACTTACAACAAACTTTCAGACATAAAACGATTCCTCTCGATGGCAACACACAGATTGGATATCTTTCTAGCCGCTCACTAATTAATTTATTACAAAATGTGTAATACAACATCAGAGAAATTAGATAGTAAATTTATTGTCGCTGCGTGTAGATAAGTACACGCATATCCTCACCTCGTACCCCCTGCCCAATCAATTTACATTTGAAATTCGTCAATGTGGCAACCCAAACATAATTACCGTCGCATAGGAAGAAAGTTCCCCCATTTTCAAAGTGCAATTGACTTAAGTGGTTTTTGTAAGATGTTCTGTGAACTGTATACACATGTTTACAGATGTATGTACATACTGGCAACATAATTAGCTATGCTATGAAGTGTGAAGTGTACTGATTGATCTCTATAAATCGAAATCAACCACATGTTCATTGTTTACATACAAGCCAATAATTCACAACATCAAATTCACTTCCTTTCTTGTTTAGCAAGAGAAGTTGAAGGACATAGAGAAAGAGTCTATCACCAGAAGAGGGTCAATGTACGTAGAATAACGAGCAGAGGGTGTATTGATATGCAGTCAAGTCTGGCACATACAACATTTACATAGAGGGAAAATACCAACATACTAGTCAACATCGTGTCCCTTCATAAAAGTTAATATGATTAAGCGGAACTGTTGAAGGGACTGCATTTCCGAGCATTGTTGATTTATTGGGATAAGTACACGCAGAGCACGCAGAAATGACGTAAACTATGACTCTGATATCATGCTCTTAATCAAATCATTTCACTATTTATGAATAGTTTATGATTTCTTTACTTAAATTAGTATTGATAGACTTAATTGATATAGAATGCTAGAAAGTAGAATGCTTATAGTAGATGATAGACTTATAAATTCTGAAACTTACTCCAATGAAGCGGAAGGAAGAGAAGTGATACTACCACTAGGTGTAACAGAGACTAAAGATATGATACAAGGACTAAACAAGAATAAAGCACTGGGGCACGACACAATACAATGTTACAATGGCTCCAAGATAATCTGATACAGACCATTACGGACATCAATCATGCCATTTTTGGCTTACTACAATACCCAGAATAGTGGAAAACAGCAATCATCATATTTATCCCAAGGTAAGGCAGGATCTAACTTTATGGATGAATTTGAAGTCCATCAGTCTTGCCTCAACTGCTTCGAAACTATCGAAAAGAGTGTTAGATAACCGGCTGAAGGAAATCATTGAAGTTAAGTACACTCAACAGAATTCCAGCTTACAAGGGTGGTCCAACACATTCGGGATGGGATGAATCGCGGAAAGTCAACAGGATTAGTTATGTTTAGCATAGTCGAACCTTTGACAACGTCTGGCATGCATGTTCTCGAAATTCCACTTCTGATCACTCAAATCGTCTATGCATTTCTACATTACAGAACATTCCGTGTCGATATAGACAATCATTTTTCCGACCTGGGACCGAATTCAGCTGGAGTTCCACAAGGATCACCCATATCCCCAATCCTCTATAGCCCCTATACATATATCGAATACGCCTCGTCTGCCAAACAATGTTCAAATAGCTTAATATGCTGGTGACATGTGCATCTATTATTCAGCCAGACAAGCAGAAAATACTTAAGAAAGTAAACATTGATACTTTCCTGGGCGATTCGAATAAATGGAAAAGAGCCATTGACACTGAAAAAAAAAAAAAACTATCTTTATTACAAGGAAAAAATCCAACATACAATCTCACTTACCATCAACAACGAGGACATACCATATAAATCAACAGCTAAATATTTTGGAACTTCTATTCGATGAAAAACTAACATATACGTACAAATGATGGCGATGCATGAGTATTATCAAATCCCTGGAGTCCCTCATAAACAAAGGTCATTTAAACGATATGAACAAACTTCTGATCTACAACAAAGTCATAAGACCCAAACTACTACCAGGTGCGCAAGTTTAAAAGGCCGCTTTTTTTCATGAAAAATACGCAATTATTTAAGAACAATGGCAAATGATTTTTTATTCAAAGTATTGGACCTCGCTTTTTATTCATCTCTCGGGCAATTTATGGATACCATTCCAAAAAAAGCTTCAACTCTCATTGATATCCATTCATCGAGCCATTTTTGTATATCGTCGAAAGTCTTGAAGTGTTGTTCAGCCAGAGCGGTCCGAGGAAATAGCGAGGAAATCGTTTCTTTGACCACTTTGGCTGAATGTACAGGAGCGTTGTCGTGCTGCAGAATGACTCTGCGGTGTCTTCAAGCCCATTCTAGGCGTTTTTCGATCAATGCTTGGTTTAAATTGACCATTTGTTGTCGGTAGCGGACGATATTAACTGTTTCGTCGGGCTTGAGAAGCTCGTTGTACACTACTCCCTTCTGATCTTACCACACACACTGTATTTTCTTCCTGCCAAAATGATCCGGTCTTGCACTCGATGGGGATGGTTGTCCTGGCGTTACCGATGATTTCTTACTTTTGAGATTCTCAAAATATATTCATTTTTCATCGCCAGTTACAACCCGATGCAAAAAAACCTTCCTTTCGTGGCGTAAATGCAGCATTTCGCACACCGTGTTTCGTCTATCCATCTGTCGTACGTTCAGTTTGTGTATCATCTTCCTCCAATAATGCTTGAAATTCGTCGTCTTCAAACTTTGTGGGTCGATCTTTGTCCACATTTGAAACTTTGAAACCAACGTTCACAAGTCTTGACGGTTAGAGCAAGATCGCCATAAATCTCTACAAGAATTCGATGACTTTCTGATGCCTTTTTCCGATAAAAGAAAATTATTATATGCCGAAAATGTTCTTTACTTGGCTCAAAATGCGACATATTTAACACGAAAAAGAAGTATGCTACTAGCTCGTAAACAACTAAACAAATATGACGTGATGTAGTAGACAGTCTTACCAACAAAATGGCGCTTTGGGTTCGACAGGTTACTTCAATATGTTTCATGCGCCATCCCTTGACAAAAAAATGACATTTTAAACTTTTCTGCACCAAACGACCCAGACAAACAAAAAACCTGCCAAACTTTCCAGAACAAAACAATAAGGAAAATGTTACGAATCCCATAGTACGTGAGAAATACGACAACAATACTATAGGATTCTTAAGACGTAGGGACGCGAGTGGACGGAGCGTCTACTGAAGTCTCAGATCGATCAGTCTAGAGTAAAGTAACGATAACCTTATTGAAAAAAAAAATATAAAAATATAGCTCTTTTGTTGGCCTTTTCAGCAGGTGGGTGAACACCGACACACAAAAGGGAATAAGGGTGTTCTATCGCACTGACTCCAAGAAGGACCAAAAAGGAAGAAGACGGGACTCGATACATCAACTGTTCGACTTGTAAACGGTGTGCGCTCTCCAGTTCAAAAAAAAATCAAAATCACTCTTCTTGGTTTTGCACCGTGTGTAATCAAGGAAACCGAATGTGTTTTTTGTCCTTCCATATGAAGCTGGACTTCATAAAATGTTTCATAATTTTATGGTTTTATACTTATTTTATCCTGAGGGGCAAAAACAAATAAATCGATTTATAAAATACAGATAGTTGCCGTGGCTTGCAAGGCTCTTTAACAGATGCGGGGCCTTGACTCTCCTTGAAACATGGCCTTCATCTTACGAATTCAAACAAATTCACATTGTCTTCATGGATTCAATCTAATCAGCGCCTTCATAATATGCATACAGGCCTTCATTTCATGGTGCATCCGTTAAAATTTTTTTTCAGCATTCATGAATGGTCTCATGAAATGTTAATATCCTTCACATTAGAATTGTAGATTTATTATTTTGGTAATTTCTTGCTCTACTTGGATATATTTGCACAACAAATTGTAGTATCTGATACACCCATTGGTCCATATCTCAACCCAACTTACGTAAAAGGAGTTTATCTGTGTACAAGCATTATGACTTTGGAGGTCTCAATTATCTGAAAAAGGAGAAAAACGCGTGTACATTTCGAAGCAAGCCAAGTGTGTCTCCTTAAGCCACCGTGATGTGAAGGTACATCGGTAACTTCACATCGCAATCCTTAAAGCTTTATTGTGAACACCTTACGTTGATTATTATCAACGTAAGGTGTTCACAACACGTACCATCTTAATCAAGCCCCAAATCTGCTTGGTTCCTTCTGATAAAGAAAGAGTACTACAGTCTTCTAAGAAATGTTATAACTTCGCTACGTTTTCCATTATTTGTGATAGTACTCAAGAAGTTATTTTAGGAGATCAGCTCAACTTTTCAACTCAATTCTCTATTACCATGGATCGACTCAACATGATGCATATGTTTGACAGTAACTTGGCAGACTTTCGGTTTTAACTAATTTTAAACAAATAATTTATGAACAAAGATATTAAACGCAAACAATATTTTTTCGTTATACTCGCGGACTGTTGCAATAATCAGAAATGGAAAAACTTTCTTTGAATTCATTCTTCAAGCGTTGAAAATTCATGATTAAATTTGTAATGCTTTCAGTATTTTTTCAACATCAGAAGTACAAATTTGTGCTCTTTGAATAAAAAATTCATTTTGCTGTTTACCGAATGAAATAACAAAGAGCAAACGATGAAAATAAAACTCAACATTAATGTTCAAAAGAAGTAGAAGTAGCTTTGATAAAAGAAATACGATGAAATTTCAACAATAAGTTTTATGCGGATAGGATTCGGTACAAGTAAAATTATTTTTAAACATTTGTCAATTCCAGGTCTCAACCGCAGATAGTCACAACCACCGTGAAACGAGCATCACTATCAGTGCACGTTTTTCTAAAAACACAAATTTTCCACTGCTACTGAAGGTAGTTTGAGATGGTCAACTCTTTAGGATTTTGTCATTTTAAGCTTTGTGAAATATTTTAATAAAATAAAGAAAATTTGTAGAAAATTGCTTCAACTACTTCAACCGAAGAAAGAAAAACAGGATGCAAGGAGTAGAAGTGATTCGAATGTCATTTATCATCTCCGTCCCTTGAGGCGAATTAAAATCAAACAACTCAGAATTGAATGCAAACACAACATTGTATATGTGCCAACAAAAACTAACTACAGGATACTTAGACGTGACAGAAACTTACATTGTTGTATTGTAATTGTAGACTAACGCCAAGACTGACACAAATTAATACAATGGAAACGTACTCCTCTGTTATTAACAAAATAATCACTACTTAACGTCTTGTGTCCACTTGTTCATCGACTAAATATTAATCCGAAAAAGACACTGCACTATTTACTCCAAAATCAACATCACTCACTAAACTGTAAGGAACTTGTGAAAGGATGGCAAACCTCCAAAGGGCAGTCAACCTTTATTCATAGTTACTACACGATTGAGCTAAACTTTGCCGAATACAATTCTATATTTAACCACAACTCGAAACACGCTTCCTTATTCATGGAAATTTTTTGTGGTAATTCACCACCCCCAGGTAATTACTTATTGCTTATATGGTAGTTGAATGTTCCATTGAAATGGGATCAAACAGTTGGTTAGTTTTTATTGGTATTGCCCATTGATAAAATGCTACGTCGATTTGTTGTAATAAAATTTTGAAACATATGGTCCACTCAATTGGTTTTTTCACAAGTTTGTTGATGGCGGCGAAATGAATATATTATTTATAGCACAAAAAAAGTCAAGGACTTGCGATGAATGAATATTCAATTTTTGTTTATACCTCTTAATGTATTGTCATGAATCGGGACAATTATTTATAGTCTAATATGCAATATTGATGCTAATATATTCATGCCTCATCAATTTCGCTATCAATATTCATATGCATAATTACAACTGACAACAACATATCCCTCAAAACAATTCATAGTGTCGCAAGCTTTCCTTTAGCATGTTAAAATTGTTTCCTTTGACCTATAAAAAATAACAAGATTAACATGGCACTCGGAGTGTGATTTTAGAATACCGCAAATATAGAATAGTCATTGAATTGGCCGAAACTGTTCACACGTGTCTGACTCACCAACATTCATTGATTTAAGAAGGGATACGTGAGATAACTTCATTTCTTCAGACCCGCAGTTATGGTATAATGGATTACTTAAGTTGCCTCCTTATTTCCTGAGCATATCCCAAGACATGAATTCAAGCAGAATGTAAACGATAATCCAAAGTATTAGAAGAATGCATTTCACTAGTTATGCATTTTTCGAAGGATATCAACAGCATTTTTTTTTTCGAATAGATCCCGAATATTACCCGTAACCTCAGAATAAGTATTCAAACCTTATTCCATTGCCCAGTAAACACGAAAACGCATGACAGGCGTATTATAATTTTCAAATTTTATTTTATTCCAAAATACGTTGTAGAATCAATAATCAAGAATAGAATTATTTCATGAAGATGGGACAATTGACCGAAAAGTAAGCATTATTTTAACACCATCCGCCAATTTTCTATTTCCCAAGCTTGAGAGCAACATACATAACATAATAAATATTTCATAATACGCGAAAAGCTGCACAGAATTATACAAAATTTACACAAACAGGCACAAGATATGTTAAAAGGAGTCGCATTGTACATTTCAGCCATCGTTTCGTCAAAAATATTAAATTGGATATTAAAAATGAATATTATCATAATTCAAGTAATATTTCCAATCGCAACTTCCTAGAGGCGAAAACTCACAAAACTAATATTTCTACGCTCAACTTCTTGGACATGAAAAGCCACACAGCTGATGACGAAGGACAACCACTTCTTGCATAAAATCATATGATTTACTCGAAAGGCGTTGAAAAAGCAAGAAAGGATTCATAGGAAGATTCAATTATTTTTTATTTTCTCAATTCAATTTCCCAATAATAATTTTGTATTTTCTTAAATCTTAAATTAAAGGCTTAAATCCTTACGTTATCCAAAAACTTTCTTTTCATTCCCTGCCCGCGAGGGAAGGGAAGCATGTTTATGTGAAATATGCATGCTAAGAACGAAGGATCTATAAGACCAAACTGTTGCTTCATGAGCAGTATACGAAAAAATTTACTCCTGTTCGAGTCTCACTTTTTTTATACATAATAAATAAAATATTTTATTCAAACTTTTCATTGTCTTAGAGATATACATTTGAAGAATAATTTTTTTAATTTTCAAAAAAAAATATTTAAAACTGCACCATTGTGATGTCATTTCCGAAGACGCCTCGGGAAAAAGGTGCGTCCGCGTTGTCAGCAGAACTTATGACAAAAAAAATTTTTGTTTTAGTTAAGAGCATAAACTAGAACTTGGACGAAGGAAAAATAAGGAGTAAAAATTGCATTTTTGGCAGATATTTTTACAAAAAAATGCAAATTTTGGTCAAATTTTCTTTACATTTTTGGTTTTTAAATAATTGTAATTGAAAAAAAAGAATCCTTCGTCCAAGCTCTTGAGAATTGTATCTCAAAGATCAGTATAAAATTTCATCAAGATCGGTTGAGTAGTTTTCGAGAACTTTTGACAACCGATTTTGAAAACACTGTTTCGAGAAAAACGTGTTTAAAGTTTTGAGTAATAATAAAACTGCATAGAATCGTCACTTCCTGGGCCATAAATTAAACAACCTGCAGCAGCTACAATGCCCAGGGCATCCTTTTGCTCCTGTCTATAACGAATCCTGACTTAGCGAGTCTCGCTTGCAGATTTTTTTTGGCTGCGCCCACACGGTTTTCATCAGCATTTCGGGCATATTCGTGGAAATTTCGGCCAAGTTTCAAACCCATACAATGCATAAATAATAATAAAGCTGATGTTCCTTCATCGAAAGTGCAAGCAGCCACTAATGCAGCAATATTAACGATTTTTGAACCAGCAGGAAGTATTTTTCGAGTAATCTTCCAGATTAAATGGTTCAAGCTTTCATTATTATTTTGTGTGAAACCACCCACACAAATGAACCGGCGATTAATTTCAGACATTTTTCCGATTTTTCTACATGATAAAATATATTTCGGATCGCATCGTTCACATGCTACCACAATTTTGAATCCAAGACCGACTTTCGAGTATTGTTTAAAATCCAATTTTTCTTCAGCTTTATTTTTAGTAATGTTAGAACACCGCACAAAAGATGAGAGTGTTGCAAAAACTAAGGCAAAGTCTATAATTGAATATTGGAGCGCGTCTTCCTGTGGCACGTGCTCTTTATCGTCACTTTATAATTTTTTTGCCGACGTGCTCGCGGAGGAATCATCATCAATTTTCGGATTTTTAGGATTGAATGACTGCCTCCTTTTCCTTGGTCTATCTTTTCTCCGAGCGCCGTCTGTTGACTGAGTTCTCGAAAGTTTAGGCATTTTGAAAGAAATTTCACAACAGACGCTTCGGATAACCTCAAATGAATCTCATGATTCAAGAAGTTATCACCGACTGAAGTATTTCAAACTAGTTGCCCTTAGAAAGTCAAAACAATAGATAATAAAATCAGACAAACAATAGACGAGCAGCTACAGCGCTCGGAGCCTAGCTGACCTCGAGCGCGCACCTTCACAAGGCTGTATCTCCAAAGCTTTTATTCGGATCGACCTGAAAATTTACGACAATATTCTCGATAGGTTGTAAAAATTAATAAGACAATTAAAAAAATCAAAATTTTTTTTGAAACTGTAAAACCCATGTAACCCCTTAACAGCTCAGGACCATTGTGTTGGCGATTCAATAAAGATGTTAAGATTTAAAGTTGAAGCGAAAAACCTTGAATGCGGTCAAGTATGTTTTGTATATTTTTCTGATTGTCCATTCATTAACTGAACTCACTTTTTTTTCCTCAGTGCAAACTTAAAATGTTTGCATTTTTAATTTATAGTTCAAAATATCCGTCCTAGATTTGAAATAATCCTGTAGATATGATAACATTGGTCAAAGATTGATCACACGAGAAATTTCAACCACATAATCCAAAGGCTACAATCATTGACAACGATTCTGATAAGAGTTGTTACTTTCGAAATTTCGATTTTTCGCTTAGTAGATCATCAGTTTTTTCAAATGTCAGCTACACTCCTTGTGGGAAATAAATTGTAATTCATATTAAATGCTTTTCTTTTACCGCGAATCGCCATAGTGATACCGAACATTCGTGTCTCTGATGTTATTCCCATGTCTAATTGAGAGTTATAAAACACAAAAATTTTAAGCCACACGCGTTCGGCTAATTACATCAACGAAAATTTCAAAATTGCTTGTCATTCATGTAATAAAATGGACGCACAAAGAGCAACTCAGATACAAACTGCTTAACTAATGATTACATCGCGGGCTTCGAAATCCGCGAACCTTATTGTAAGATTTGTAACTTGTCGGTACGGTGAATAAAAAGCCGTCATAGTTTTAAATAGCCTAGTGCCTCTATGGCACCACTGAAGAACGCTCACATTTCGCAAGACATCCCAATCTATCGCTTTTCGACTTTAATTCTCCAGATGCATTACTATTTGCAAGCAAAACTTGCTGGGGAAAGGAGATAGATACGAAGGTGCGAAGAGATGTGCATTGACATTCTCTTAAATTTTAAGCTCTCTATTTTGCAAAGCTCACTTCGTATGCCACATGAGGTTCTCTTATCTCTTTCTTTGCCAACAATTGTTGTTAGCGCTTTTCAGTGGTTATGCGATTTCTAGTGAAATCAAGAACCTCGAAGACATCATCATGCAAATTATGTCGTTTATAAAACATCTGTGTCAAAATCTTTAGTTTAAATCTCAAATTTGCTCCAGGGAAGAAAATAGGTTAAGATAAGCAAGAAATAAACGAATATTCCTCAGTCAATAAAGATTAAGATATTAAAGAAAGAAAATCTCGAGTAACAAATGGCACATTTTACTAAAGTGATGCCAATATGTGTTACATGTGTACTGTCTAAAAACAACAAAACGGTATGCTAAATGGGCTAAATGGGTAAACTTACCAGCAAAATCAATGGCAATTTAACTAGCTTTTTAGTCAAGTGTCAAACAAGAGTGGGTTAGAAAAAAAACTAGTAATTATTTCAATATAATACAATTGATGTCAAGCGGAGCACTGGACGCGATATTACGGACGAGTCCCAATGTATGTGCTGTTGGTTTATTGAGATTTCCTTCAAAGGATAATGACGTTTCATATTTATCAATATCGGCAAGGTACTAGAAAACATTTCGAATTACGTAGCAGCACGACTTCGGAAGTTTATTGGAAAATTTTCGATCGTTCAATATACATACAACACTTGTCCCAGTAGAGCAGCTCAACTCAAATTACGTATGTAAGGTTACAAGGACGACTAAAAATAAACAAAAACAATCAAAATGTGAAAAAAGCTGCAACTTTAAAACTGAGAGACCTAGTACTTTTCCAGGAAATCAGAAACAAAAAAGGCGTTGGAAGCGTTCGGTGAAATCATTCAAACTCTAGTACGCAAAATGGCACGCCTTGTATATGTCAACCGTTACATTTAGACGATAAAATAGATAATAAGATCGCGATACCTAAATTAAGAATTAGTCCTAGATGTATTTTTAAGTGGTCTAAAGAATAAAATAAGATTGGTTCCGGAAACAAACTTTGATTTTTTTTTATAAAAAGAAAAATGTAAGTGCATTGACAATTGTTTTATACTATAAAATCGTGAATGAAAAAGGAAATTATGCTAATGCATCAAAGAGGGTGGATTTAAATGTGTTGGTTTCGCCATTAAGGACAATAAAATCATCAACACTAAGATGTATATGAATTTCTAATGCTCGTAAAATATTGAGTATATGGGACTTAGATAAATTATAGAAGATCTTTAAATTTTCATTTGAAGGGAGTTTGTGGTTGGTTTCCAGGAAGTTGTTGGCTACGTTAGAAGTGGATTTTTGATGAATGTACGATTTGAAATGCTTATTAATCCTGGCTATAAAGGATCTACCTGTTTGGCCCACAGTTCCATACCCACAGTTCCATTCTCCACTTGTAATTTTATAGACTCCTGATTTATTAAATTTGCTCGTTGATTGTTTGGCATTGCAGAAAAGGGTGGCTATTTTTTGGCTAGGCTTGAAGGCAATGTGAATATTATCACTAGCCAAAATCCGAGAAATATTATCGGATATGGGACCAAAATGTGAAAGGAGTACAAATTTTCTGTGGATTGTTTCTTCTATCTTCGGATAAATTTGATAAATTGTTTCTTCCTTATCTTTTTTTATTAATAAGATGATCAAGTAGCTGATTCGAAAAACCGTTATTATTTGCTATTTCTTTGACGGTTGAAATTTCGGTATTCAGAAATTCCTTAGAAAGAGGCATGGAAAATGCACGTTCAACCATCGATCTATAAGCCGATATCTTGTGGGACCGAGGGTGGCATGAGACGGCTGGAATTGTTGCATCCGAGAAGGTACCCACCTTCTCGGACCCACAAGCCACACACACCTCCTCGTACCCACCTTCTCGGAGAAGGTTCTAAAAATGTTAATTTGTAGGCTGTTAAAATGATTCCTGTGTAATGGTCAGATCCAGAAAATTAATTTTCCAATTATTTTCGTATTTAACTGTAAAGGAGATGGAGGAATGTTTATTGTTGCATAAATTTAGAAGCTGGGAGAGTAAGTAACTGTCTCTTAATAGAAAAGCCTATAAGGATGTCATCAACGCATCTATTACAAAAAATAGCATGGCTTGCGAATTCAGATTTCAATTTCGAAACTTTCTTATTGTGGCCAAAGAACATTCCAAAATGGAGTTGGTTTCGGTAATAAAACCGTATTGAAAATCGACTGCTGGTACAACGTCCACGCCGCGAAGGAAGCCACAGACAACCATCACGCTAGTAGACTTTCAGATAGAAAACCTAGCAATCTGAAGGGTAGGGTTAGTCACCAGAGATCTCACGTCTTGAAGTCAATTGCCAACAATATATAATATTCTATTGTCATTGCGAAACTCACTCTTTTATTTCCTTAAAAAATATTTCTGAAAATACTTAATATGACTAAGTTAGGCACGAAAAGTTCATGTTTGATTAAGTACATGTCCCATTTTTTAAAAATAGACTCACGATTTACACTGACGTTTTCGTGTATATAAAGTAAATTCTTTGTAATACCTTTAGCGTAATTTTTATTATAAAATTCTTCTATATATTTTTCCTAATATGATTATATGACAATTTTGAAAATTTTAAATGAAATTATATGAAAATTATATTATATTATATGAAAATTATAAGGCATTATATGAAAAAGTCAAGGCGCAAATCACAATTCAACCGCACATTAACATGTTATATGAAATAATAAACCACACATATGGCAAGACGAATAATACGAAATATTTTCTACTTTTATTTGGAGATAAAATTCTCAAAAACAGTATATATATCTCTCCAAAGGTACGAGAATAAACTAATACTAGATAGTGAACATTTTTGTCTGCTTGCAATTTCTATATTACATTGAATGTACGTATTCATTCAAACATAAAATAATCTCCTTTAAATATGTTCGCAGTTGCCCTCTATGAATCACATCATTCATTCATGCAATATTAATATAAAATGTCCTCCTGCAAATCTTTGATTGCTCTAAAGCAGAAAATTGCTTACATCCTATCCAAACAGGAAATCATATGTAAAACGAGACCCCTCCTGTACCAAATGCGTATAAAATGCAAACGCAATTCCGTTGTTTATCACGCATTATGCGTTTTGCGCTTTCACATGCATTTGAGCTTCGAAGTGACCATAAGTGAATACACCTCCAGAAATTTTCTACTATCATCAAGAAGTCACTATAGCTGTTCATCAACTTCCTATCAAATCTCCCTATCTCTTCCTGAAAAATATTAACGTTTAAATTTTGATTTGCGACGATGGTTTTACTCTGCAAGGAACGGACGAAATTCAACACTATGCTTACTTTATTCACAAATCTCCCAAACAAGCTCAATATATACTCAACATGTATCGATTCATGCCCACGTACGTATATCATTCAAACTAGATACAAAGCAATTTCAAATTGCACACTAACTAAAAAAGGAATTGGGGTGAAAAGAAAAGATCAAACTGAAATCCCAAACACACAAGTACAACATAATATGTATTAGTGAACCGAACTTACTTTTCATCCGGTGGTGGTGGCATATCATTGGCAGATGGACTTCCTGGTGGGGTTTTCTCAACTTCCATCATAGCTAGTGGAGCTTCAGGCGGTGGCAAAGGACTCACCGAGTTCGTATCCATTTTTATTCCGAAAATTTTGACTGATTAAATTGAACCGCAACACAACAAAGTATAAATATGAAAGTAAACGTTGGAATTGATCTCTCCTCGTCCTGTTCCTCTTTATCGCGCCCCACGTAATTCGCAAGCTGTATCTGTGGTGCCGTCGAAGTACTGCACGGCGAAACTCAGATTGGAGCAGATGCCAAGGATCGCGGCTTCACTCTTCAGATGCAAAAGCTGTAAAAGTTTAAAATGGAATTTTTCAGTTTAGAACGATGAAAAGTGTTTTTACATAAATGTGTGTGTGTGTGTATTTGTGTAAATGCGATGGAATGCGAGAGACGGAGTAAGGAGAAGCTCGAAAAAAATATTTAGGAAAATATTGGATTTTTCGCAAGTTTACTTTAGATGAATACTTTGGACGTTATTTAATTGAAAAGAAAGCAATTGAAAAAGAGCCATACAATGAAAGTTAATAACTGTGCTAGATGTATATTTAATCGTAAATTGAATGAAAGCAACATTAGCTTAGGGATCGTAATGTAAAAATTTCGGAAAAGTTATTTAACGGAATTTAAGCCCTAAAAAAGCCATTTTCATTGGGTTTGATGTGCAGGAAACGTGAAGCTATGTTTCGAAGGAGCTTAAAGAAAAAATTAATAATACCGAGATATTAAATTTGATATTTTCCAATTAAAAGTTGAAGCAATTAAAATGAATTCTTATGGCTTGTGTTTATTTTTGTGCTTGTCTTATGGATTATGACGGCCCACAGTCGGAACCATAATCCTGTGGAAATCTTTGTTAAAAATTCGAGAATGCCCAGGAGGCTTGTAATTTTCATAAAATAATTGTTAAGGGAGTGAAATGCGCAATGGTAGTCTCGCAATCACTTCATTGCATCTATAAAGCTAGGACCATCTGACCCTAACTATTCAGGGTTCTGACAAAATTATTGATTTAATTCTAGTTTTCAATAACAACAAGTTAATGAAGACATGAGTTTAGTTATGTGAACATAGCTAACATCATCAAATTTCCAATATTCAAAGACTAGTTTTTGTTAAACTATAATAATTTATGTTTGATAATTTTAACCATAGAAAATAGTATGCGAACGTCATGTGATTTTTTTATGAAAGTTTAAAAAAAATTTAATTTATCAAATCACAAGGAAATCACTGATTGACCTTTGAGGAATCCATGCAATTTTTTCCCCCGACTTTCTTTTGCCGTTTCTCTAGCAAATTAACAAAATACCTTAGATTAAAACCCGTGAACTTTTTCCCAAATAAATACTAGTTAAAAAACATCCAACAGTGCAATAAAATAGCATTCATCCGCGGATTTGTCTGAAGTCAGCATTAAAATTATGCAAAATACAAAAAAGATGCCCGTCGAAAAAAAATGTATTATCAAATTAATTCGTTCACCAGAAACAACAACGTGACTGTAAAGTCAAAGTATCTTGATTACATAAATTCAAATCAGTTTTTCGAAAAAAAAACTGCAACATCAGCTCTCTATCGGTGCATTCGAACCACTCACAGCTACCATTAAATAGTAGATACAGATATTTTATTGGTCTTGAGACAGGTGAAAGTGATAGTGCCGCACGATATCAAGTAAGATATTCGAGCTGGGCATCTTCAGTAGATTATTTATAATCTTAGATATATATCTGATTACATTATAAGCAGCAACCTTTCTTGCTAGTATCTTTTTTTTTTCTTTTTGCTTTCTTTCTAATGACCTGATCGTGCATTCAAACGAGATTGATGCATAATAAAATTAACAAGTTATGCTATAACTTTGTCTGCATTGATTTGATGCGCTTCTTTGGTAATTTTTTAATTTGTATTTTGTTCGTGGTTGTGGCTTATAGGAAAGCAGGATTTTAAATGTCTCATTTGTATATTTACGGTGGAAACAAGAGATTGGATATTATTGCAACATCGTTTCTGATTTTGAATGTCGCAGATGCAGGTAAGTCATCATTGGATCAGCAACCTTCAACATTCTGAAAGTATTCCTTTGAAAGTAGTTTCGTTTTCCGTGAAACACATGTTTTTATAATATAGGAAATTGGCTAGAATAAAATTATCGTTACGAAGTTTTTGATACTTGTAAAAGTTTTAACATTCAAAACCTATTATTAACTAAGACAGAACGAAATACTTCCTGGTCTATTATTTCCTTCCTAGATATGCGAATGATTACATCATTTTGATGTTCTCGTCAAGACTTTGGTAGTATTAGTGTTGATAAGTATTTACTAAATTTTTGTACGAAGTATTGTTTTATTTAAATTCAACAGTTTTCTATTTTGACTACTGACTCATCAAAATCAGAATTTTCCAAATTTAAATTTTTAAAATTTAGTAGACAAGACAAAAAAGACTTAAGGTATTTTATTAAGTATGGTATTTTACTTTATTTTTTTCTTTCGCATGTTTTTATTAGTATTTTATTCGATAGTAGAAATTTTCAAGAGTGTTTAGTCAAACTTTTAGGGCAATCGGAGCAAAACTGACGAAGCTACAGGGTTTAAAACTCTGCTCTTCGACGTGCCATATGATCGGCAGTCTCGCGACGCTTAACGTAGCGAGAACGGGAAAAGACTGAAGATGAGACTAGAGAGGGTAGAATTCACAGAAATCAAGAAAAATGCTCTGGACATTTCAGCAAGCATTTCTTTGCTTTACGGACCTGAAATTGATGATTCTATATAAGTATAATAGCCAAAAATTGATGTTTTTTTACGAGTTTTTTCAAACTCGGTGAACACTATAATTCAAAATCCGTTCATAGGATCCTTTTCAAATTATTCACAATTATTTTGTTCATATAGCACCAGGTTACCACCGCGGGTTATTTTATTTTTAATGGTTATAATTTGTTTTATAATAACGAATTTGTCGATTGTCTTATAAAAAAAATTTAAAAAATTTGTTGTTTTCCCTTTTTGTTACTAAAAATCGAAAAATCGCTCAACGTGGTTACCTCGAGATACTTTATAATCCGACGAAATCTTTTCGTTTTTTTATCATCTGTTGATCGAGGGATGAGTTATGCTATGCAGCCCAAAACCATTTTTTAGGTGTCTAGTTGCCAAATTTTTGGACTAAAATTTTAGAGAATATTCTTGAATAATTATATGATTATGTACTTTGTGCAGGAATAAACTTGTATTTACAGTATTGTCAAAAACATTCTTAAAAATATGCTTAGAATGTGTAAAATTGATTAATTCAGTCTCCCCCCTTTAAAAGACAGAACATTCCCTGTATTATTAACATTTTAACAAAACTTAAAAAAATGTTATGAATACAAATTAAAGGTCTGTATTACTCTGGATAAACTTATAAATTCGGCAAGGATAATACAGTACTAATAAATAACTATTTCAATTTTGCAAGTTACAAAATTTCCTATTTTTAACCACATACTGAAGATGGCACACTGCCCAAACGCGTTTTTGAACGATACTAAGAAACAGATGGAGAACGACGGAATTTGGTTCACAAAATAAATAAACAATCTTATTACCACATGCATTTAATATGACACGATACAAACAATGAATATATCACGGTCTTGGTATGATACGATCTTAAAAATTAACTGACGTTAAAAACTATAATATCATCTACAACTACTTGGAATTTTTCCATTTTGACAATTCCAACCTTAATTACTTAATTTCTTTGTGAAAATGGATTTCGGGTGTATGGATTTTATCCTTTATAAATTGAATTAATGAAGTTTATTTTCGCTTGGTTTTTGCATTTCAGAGAGCAAATTTCAAGCGCGTAAAAAAGTAAATCGTGGACGGTTGCCTTCGTTTATATGTTTATTAGCTTCTATATATACTACTACAATATTGTATTATAATTTTCATAAACGGAACAGAAACAACAATCTATAATATTCGACATCAATGAAAACTTAGGAGCTGTATCACAAGATTAAGAAGAAAAAATTTAAATGAAAATTTGTTTCACTCGAAGAAAAGATTGAGATTTCGCTACAGATAAAATGTAATGAGAAACTTATTGGTTTGACGCCAATGAAATGTCTGATTTCGCAATCATAATGAATCTGCGCAGAAAGAAAATAAGGAAGTTTGAAGCAAATCTCAATACAAATTCGGGCTGTCTGGAACACTTTGTCAGAAGGATATGCAGAAAATCTAATCGAATGTATGCTTCGAAGATAAAAGCGAATAATTAATTCCAGAAGCGACAACACTAGATACTGATGCAAAACTATATGAACTTATGGAAATTATCCAATTCATATGTAAAATTATTAAATTGTAAAATTTACAATTCATATGTTAAACAACAAGCTTGATTAGCTCTTAATTAACCCACAGTTTACTTTTATTTATTTTCGGAAGGAAATTTTGGCTAACATAAAATTTTCTATCCTAAGACTCGATTTTGACATCATACGGTTCCATGTTACTCTTTGTTGATTCTTAGTTTCGATAAAAGAAATAGTAACGCACATGCGAACTACGCATGTATACAGTTTAAATTGGTTTCCTTCGTCTGTCAAAAAAAATTTTCTTATTTTTACCCTGAAATAAAAGCGTTGCGGGTATATTTGATTGATAAATATTTTTAAATTAAAATATAAATTAAATAAAATTATAAAAAAATGTAATTTAAAATATATTTTAGTAAATTTTCGAATGACTTAAATTACTCAAAAATAAATCAACATTTTTCAAGAGATGAGTTGAAATAATCGTGCGCTTGATCTTTTTTCTAGTATTTTTTGTTAATAGCGATCTGCAAGAGCAGAAAATATTTAAATAGCATTGAATTTCTCACTGTACTCAATGTACACTTGCATAATGTATGTACACTTTCACTTTTCTAAAAATAAAATATTCTCCACAATTTTCATCCTTAAAATTGAAATTTTCATCATGCTTCACCACCTAAAATGGATCTACTTCTCTCTGATTTTCGGTTTCATTTGCTACCCAGGTAACCCGACGGCTACTAATAACAGCATGCCCAATATCAATGCTTCCTTGAGCCTATTAACAAAGTTTCCCGGAGCCTTGTAAATAGGATATTGGAAAAACTTGGAGAGCATACTTCAGTTTCAAAGAGTAACTCCCTTCTACAAAGTATAAACTTATTAGTTTATAAGCATTAAGCGATGCTTGTATTATCTCCAAAATTTACCTAATTCGCATAATTAAAAAAGACTTGCCCCTATAACTTTCCAATCCCTGCCTAGCCAGATGTTGTTCCTTGTAAGCTCATCGCGTCGTTTCAGCTGGATGGGGAAACATCTCACACGTCAAATATGTCTGTCACCATTTTGTGCGGGAGCTTTTTCGTAAATAATTGGTTTCTGTACTCCCTTGAATAAAACTTATAAAGTTAGGATCCTATCTCTCTGGTTCCACGAAAAAAAAAATCAAAATAAAAGAAATCCAGCAATCGCAGACAATACGCGCCACCCAGTGGAGGTGCGGTCACAAAAATCAACATTATTTTTTAATAAAACTCCTAGAGCTTGTAGCGTTGGTTCAAAAAGTTTCCAGAACTTTTATTTGATTAATTTATTTTTATTATTAATTTTTTATTTGTAAAAAAATTTTTTCGGGTACCTTGAAGGTAGAAAAACTTATGCAGGATTCCACGAAACAAAAGTTAAGTTGTCACATAGATGTGTATAGAAGCAAAAGTTTATAAGGAGTATTGTAGAGTGCGAGCTATCCCTTCAAATGTTTTACTCCAAAGTATTTCAGAAGTTTTGGTAGATCAATTTTTCCATTTTCACTTAGAACTTATAGGTAATTTATACCCTTGCTAAGCTAACTCAGCAAAGACTCATGGGTGCGGAAGTTCTGATCAAATATTTCGAGTACCTCGATAGTCAATTTAATATTTATAAAGATATGTTTACCACACATATTTAATATATGTTTCCCACAAATTATATTCATAAAATCACTTAAGATTGAAATGTTTAATTTTTTGAGATGGTTTCCTGCTATCAATTGCTTCAACTGAGTTCATTTTCATTTGTGTTCTGGGAAAATTTTCAATTGTTTTCTGTCTACAAAATAATGCGCTTAAAAACTAACCTTTTTACCAAGATGTAATATTATTGTTTGGTTAGTTTTTTGGGACAACGTAATGGCATGCAAGGTAAGACAGGCAAAAAGAAACTGATTCCTTATATAAATTATTAGATATTTTTTAAAAATCATTCAAGGTTTTGCATTAAAATTGATCAAGAAAAACGCACAAAATTTTCATGAAAAAAGAAATATGATCCCTTTAATAACATCCACATTTTCAGCAAAATAATTGTCCTTATTTGAAAGAAAATCTTTATGTTACAATCCTACAGCCTACAAGCTACTACAGCCTACGAACGTATTCTATCCGATCTTGGAAAAACCGTTTCATCCTTACTCTATTTGTCACAATCTACCTTCATACACCGATGGTCTTACCGAAGCCTTTTTGTTTACCTGAAATTTTGTTCATCCCGACGAAGACACTAACTAAAACTAAACTTTCTTTCTAGTTAAGCCCAATATAAACAAAGTCAATACTCCTGCTAAATTCATTGCTCAAACACTTTTATATGCAATGAGGGCAACTTTTACAGCCATACTATTAAGAATATGAACCTAGCGACCTAATATAATAAAAAAAAACTAGGTAAGAACAAACGGCGTTTCCTATGTCCTCACAAAAATCAATAATTCTTTTATTTTGGCTAATGGTCTAGACGACCTCAAACCAAGAACAACTATAAAAGTTAACATGAACCTAAGTGCTCCTATTTCTTGTCCACCTCAATATTAGCAGCGCTATTTACACTTAATCAAGTGTGTACCATAAATTCATCATCAATGAATAACATTTCATGCAGAAACCCCGATAAAGTTACTGACACATGATTGATTCCAACGTATTAATCGTTAGTCCTGCAACGAATTGATTCAATACATTCTCATTGAAGTGTTTTGAATTATTGATGTTAATCAAATAATAATACATTATTGACTGCCATAAACTCAACACATGATATATGATCCGGGTAAGGATTCGATCCTTGCACTTGGTACACTCAACGGTTTTGGACAACAGAAGTTGCTTAAATAAATCCTATAGTGACCGGATAAAGGTCAAGAACACGTTTCATTCAACCATACCATTAGGCACGCAATTGGGCTTGAATACAGTCAACAGCTGTATTGAATATATCCTTTTGACAAAGCATTTTCAGGCGTTGCTTGTAACAATCTGATATATCATAAATCCATTATGAAAAGGGCGCTGCTCGCCATGCATCCTTGTTGAAATATTCGTACAATTCTACAATACGAGTATAATGCATGCCAAGTAGTGGATAAGCTATAATATATTGAACTATGTCATGACCATAAACAAATAGCTTACACCATATTCTGTCGCATAGTGTAGTCCTTGCACACTCAACAAACTCTACATTCAAATTTATTGATTTTTTTTCTCGGCTTAGCATGCGAGCAGGACAGTAAATGGACTATGTTAATACAGTTGAACTCTATCAGCTTGGCAAATCTAGACAACTTAATTGGTGGTGAATTGTATAAATGAGGGTAAGGGTAACTTTTCCGGACTAGTTTCCACTTTCAATACTTATGAGAGCATAAGTGCCATTTCATACCTCAAGTCAGTGACCTAGTCCCTTTCAGCAATGCATTTATGGTTCCTCATAGTCTCCGTGGATGATTTGAAATGAAAAATCTTTCATTAGCATAACGTGGTTACAAATTTCCAAAATAAATCATAAAGCGAAACTGATGAGAAGTTTATACTCAAAACACACTGATAATAAGTAAGCTTATGAATTTCTGAAATATTTATATCTCTACTTGGGTCCTTTAAATAAGAATGATTACCTATAATAAAGCCTTCTAACTGGAAGCCCAATGAAATGCTGATTCGCTGTAAAATCCCAAACAACATTTAAGGATCTGGTTATTCATTGTGCAATGTTAGAAATTTTTTGCTTCCATTCTTCTTCATACGAACTTATAATGAACATGCGAGGAAGTAAATCCAATTCAAAGGACATGTTCTGCGGCTTCTTCTTGCTCCCAAGATGAAAACAAATACAAAACTTCACCAATTAAGCTTTTCTCGATTTATCCGTTTCACTGTTAAGGGTAAGGGAAACATGGAGAAAACTTGGAAGAAGATATAGATATTAGCACACTTGGAAGGAAATATATAAATAAACATAATGGTATAATAACAAACAACACTGTCTACATTTACTCGGTAATCAATACCATTAAAAAAATATTTTCATTTATTTTTGGTTTTCTCGGAAAGATAAATCAAGATTAGCTAGAGACTTGTTCGGGTGAGGAACGATGGAGAGGTAGTATTACCGTTTGAGAGGATAAATTTTGAATGCTAAAAAGATTATAAAAGATATTTCAAAAGAAGCCGAAATCAAACCGAAAAACACTCTCCTTAGTAATCGTCACTTCTAAATGTTGAACATTCGATTTGAAGTTTTGAATATTGATTTATTACATATAACAATAAATTTCAATTTTAAACTAGACGTAGCAAGCCGAAGATTATAGCAGAGAATGAGAGTGGCGAAGTTTACAAGGTGTGAGAGAAAAGTAATCGCTTTTTTATCCCTGAGAGAGAGTGGAAGAAAAGTAATGGTTATTTATCCCTTCCTCTCGTCCAGTTCAAGTTTCAACTCTGCACAGCAAATACATTAATTTTGACAGCGTCATCAGTAAACTTCACTTTTGTTGTGTGTCACAAAAATTAAGCTTCGGAGTTTTCAACAACTTTGTGCAATTTAATATCGTGTTAAACTTGGTAAATCAGGCCTATGGCCAAAATTGCTTATCAAGAGTACAAGTTTTTCGGTTGCATAAATCAAGGTAGAAAACACTCTTAGGTAGAACACCTACGAAGGTTTGAAGGCAGAGAACACGCTCCAAATCAACTTCGCTCAGGGAGACCTCAAACATCCAAAATTGATAGAAACGTTGAACGTGTGGGGAGCTTTGTTAGATTCGACCGTCGATTTGGAATAAGGATGATGAGTGAACTGTTTAATTTAAACACGTTCATCGTACACCAGATTTTAACATTTGACATTAACGAGTTGGGTATGTGGAATATTTGTACCAAAGTTCTGCCGAAAAACCGTTCATATAAAAGAAGGACAATTACAGAAACGTGTACATTGATCTTCTTGAGAAAATTGGCCATGACCAAGATGTTTTCAGTTGTGTGATCACAGACAACTAAGGATATTTGAGTGTGACCCTGAAAGAAATGTGCAAAGTCAAGAATGGCACATGTCGTTATCTCCTCGACAAAAAAATTTCGAATGAGCAACCCAAAGACACCATTTCAATTTGTTTTTTAATTTTTCACAGAAAGGGTATCATGCACAAAGAGTGAGTTCAACTTGGGGAAATTGTCAGCAAAGCATTTTATAAAAATGTCCTTGAAAGTCTCGAAAAAAGAGTTATTTGTGTGAGGCCAGAATTTGAAGGAAATTTGGATGAAGTGGATGCTTCATCATGACAATGCCCGACGTCACACGGCTATTTCCATCAGTGAATTTTTGACCTCAAAACGCATTTCTGTTGTTCTTCGAACCTGCTGGTATCCCGGTTTGAGTCCTTGTGACCTTTCCTTTTTCTGGAAATTGAAATATGTCTTATAAGAACGTTATTCTAAAACTCTAGGGAACGTTCAAAAGGCTGTAGACCCAGTTGTAGACTCCCAGCACCGCTACCAACATTAGGAGACTCGATTTGATCAGTGAATAGCTCCGAAAGGGAACTACTTTGAAGGGGATAAAGTGTTGTTTGGAGAATATATAAGCGTTGGTAACTGAAACACCAGCCACATTATTACCTTACTCATACACCTCGTACACAGTCTTAGAACTATGCCAAGGGGTTTATTTATTTTCGATCAATTCATTGAACAGAGATTCATTTTTTTTTTAATTTTTGATGAATTAACAGCGGACATTAAGAAGTTAAGCTGTCATTAACTATTTTTTTTTTTTGTTATATATGTATTACTATTCTATGTGGTATAATACTATGCTATACTATACCATGCTACAATACTGTTTTGTTCTATTACTATACTACATCACCAAAGAAAAGAGAAGATCGTATTAGCTTGAGCAGCGTAAACCTCAAGTATGTATCAAATATCTATATGATCAATAAGACATTAGGTGTGAAATTCGTGAATATTTTATGAATTTGAAAGTTGGGTTTCTTTAAATTTAGATTTCATTACAGGTCTGTTCGCTGCACGAATCATCAAGAGACTGCCAGTGAACGAATATATATCAACACAAAGAAAACATATCTCAATAAAGGTTAAACATTACAATCGTATAAATTTTATGGTGACCCCTACGTGATTATAGGAGACCATAAACTGATCATTATCTACTATCAACGAAAAATGGATCAAAATATGTGAGAGTCGTCTGAACAACAAAGATCATTCATTTTTCATGAAAAATCCCCAGACAGGACTTATTATCCAATGGACAATAACAATGCAAGCAAGAGCTCACCTAACAACTAAAGACGTGACGGGCAAAGAATGGTGAAATCAATAAGCAGGAGTGATTTTAAATACATGTTCATGGTGTTGGAGTATCAGACCAATCAGTTGTGATAAATACCTTCGCGGAAATTACGAGGGTCACGCGTGATCTTGACCAGATCACATTCTCGTGAAGCCTTGTTTTTGGAATGACGTGGCTCAAACATGCCTTATGGTTCAAGCTCTGTAGCCAACTGTTGCGTCACCATAGCAATAGGCAAGACTCTCAAATAGAAGTTGATACCAAATTTGGAGCAAAGCGTGTCATATGGAGAGTCTAAGGATGTAAGTAACTATTCCACTCTAAGCGAAGAGGAATTGCTATAAAAGGCAAATCAGCAGAATACATCAAAATTGAAAGTCAAACATCAAACGCACGTTGCGATAGTATCGAGAAGGAAAAGGAGAAGGAATAAGTTCATACACTTTGGATGGATTGAAAAAAATTATGGCTACAGCGTAACTGAAATTGTCAAATTAGATGTTGAAATTGAAGCGTAGATTATCCATTAGTGTGAGCCCGATTTAAGGTTTGGCTGAAACGTATAGAGAAGAAGAGTAATTTCCAATGATTACTATCTCTCAATTCACCGATGATTACGGCAAATGGTCACAATTCCACAATTACTTCCAGAACATAATTGACAACCAACCAAATGCAGTACATGAAGACCAATATAATTGGGAAAAATTAATTCAACATTTAAATATCTGTCAGTGAAACTCAACTATCACTTGGAATACACTCAGCACAAGATATGAAAACAACTTATAGTAACTACAACTTGCAAGAACAAGACGAACAAGAGAATTTTGGTGATTAAAGCTGTGGAAAAATTTGTCAATCAAGCATGGCACTCGACTAAGCGAAGGTTTTTCAGGACAATAAGTGATTTTACTAGGGAATCAGGCCTGTTCTTGAAAATCAGGCGTTAAAGCCCATGGAGATTGGGACTCCTCCCTCATGTATGAAAAGAGTTCCGCATATCAACGACAAACAAGAACTGACCTTTGGGTTTAGAAGAATTCCTCCGAGCTGTTCGTTATTGTCCTCTTATTATACATATACACGTTTTCTGACGTATTAAAACTTGGATCAGTTGATTTCAAGCATTCTGACGCATGCGTCAGGAGGACATTTTGGCGAACTGGCATTGGATTAGAAAACCACTAATAGATAGCTGCAGGAGTCAATGCAAGGTATCAAGTAGAAGAAACTGTATCAGCACCACAATGGCAACTTAAAGAACAATTTAAGGAATGAATGTTTAAAAAGATAGTATTCTCACGACAATCTTTTAAATTTTATTGCAGTTTCCAGGTGAGTCAACAATTCTTGATAGTTTAAGATATGGTTCAGGTTATGTTAGTTAAATTTTTTATAATTTGACTTCATATAATTTCTTACTTTTCGATGCACTGAACCTATGTTCTGCTCTGGGTCAAGCATTTAAAATTTTAAAATTAACGTCAACTTCTTGTACAGGTCTTTAATCCAGCATTCTGACAATGAAAAAAATAACAAACTTTACGCACAGTAGTTAAGAATTCACATAGGAACTTATTTTCTAGATAAGTTCTCCAGTTGTTCATTTTAATTGCTCTTCAATATAATCTACATGAGCTGCATCATAATTGAATTAACTAATTGAAAAAATAAAGCATGAACGTCAACTTCACTTTCATCGCTAATTAAATTTCTCCTCACAATATTCTAACTCCCTTGAAATGAGCCACCACATCTACCGCATTTTTTGCCCCCTGAACCAGGCACTAAGTAGGTAGTATGGAAACAGAATCATTATCATGATATACCAAGTATACCTTACAGCATTTTCTTGATCAGTGATACGTGACAGAAATTCAATTACAGGAGCTTCCTGTTACGCTTCAATCTCAGCAAAGATGAATGATATTCGTTTGAAAGCAAACACTCATTTTTGTCAGCATGTAGTTTGTATACAAAATTTTCTACCAAAAATGTTAAATAAGCAGTCACTGTCGCTGCTTTATTTTTGCTAAGGGTATATATAAATGGAATCTACACATGGAGCACATACACAATGTGACATGTGCAAAGAACACGAAATTCTCTTTACGGATGAACGAAAAGTACCTCATTAGAGGTAATGGTATCGATATCAGTAACGTTATCAGTAGCAGAGAAGCTTTCAGTGGAATAAAATGAGAAACTCAGCGTAATGTTTTCTGATTGCGTTCATGAATGCAGCGAGTTTTGAAACATAAGTTGAGTAAATCAGTTGAAATAAAGGTTGGTCCAAAATCTAAAGGTAAAGACCATGCATGTTATCATGTCAATGGACAAAAGCTAGCTAAGTTTCAAAGTCACTCCTTCGAAAGGCGTAAAATTGCATGGCCGACATGGGACAAATAATTTCCGTATAACTGAAAAGAAAATAAAGCTTTATACCGAATCATCATACATCACCAAACCGACAGCAGGAAGTACACCAATCACCTTCAAAAAAACTTCAAAAAAAAAATAAGAATGGCATGCAACTATAAACAAATATCAAAAAAGGGCCTATCATTGCATCTAAAATTGTGAAACTAATTTCAATATTCAGACTACGTTCTCCTCGGCATTACGGGATGCAGCTATGATCCTTAATTTCTATGCCACCTGCCCGCCAAGTGCCTATCATACTTAAAATGTACAGTTATGATTATTAATCAACTACATTCATCTAAATTTTTTCTGTTAACTAGGATACGTTTTATGTAGCCCTCTCACTGCAGCAACGAGAGAACAATTTCAGTGTTTCATCGTCTACACAATTGTTGGTAATCCTTATATTGAGTTTCTTGTAAAAACTTATCTAATGGTTCCCTCAACCGATTTATCTCACAAGGACACTCATTGGACAGAGACAGAGACAACAGCTGGCCATAGCCAAATCTTTTTAAATTAAGAATTAGGTATTGATTAATGGTTTAGGCAATAGTATAGCATACATAACATAGATTTTTGCACTCTATGGACACACCTGACATACAAATGGTATTGGATTGACCAAAAGAGACGATGCTTGTGATTAAAACACTATTTTAATCACGAATCAGAATCAGAATCAGAAACGAATCAGAACTGTGAAACATCGAGGAGTGAAACATTCCAACTTTGTCCTCTTAGTTATCGCAGTTAAAATGAATAATTGTGGTAAGTTATCCTTCGGCAAGTTTATTCTGTGTTCGCACTAGTTGTTAGTCATATAAAAATTAGCTCAAGTTGTCATTGGAATATTCTTCCATGGCTCACGGCAAATGATGTTTAAGTTTTACGAAGTTTTAAACAATTATTAATAATCCATTCATACAATAAATAATCCATTCATAGACCAGTTGAAATTTCCTCCGAATTTGGATATGTATTCTGTATTTAATATCGTATCAAAAAGACCAGCTGTTTTGTAACTAAAAATTTTTGCAACTATTTATCCTTTTTTTAGGAATTTTAGGAATATCACTTACGTGGGTCTCAATTCTAAACGAACTTCCATCGCCCGCCGTTTAATTTATTCTTCATCCACAAGTTTCAATGTTGTGCCATCTTCAGTGTGATTTGTTTTGTGCTGGGTTTATTGGACTCAAAAGTCCTTATTAATATATCCGTCGTTTATGCACCAGATAGGAAACGTCCTTTATTTTTGGGGGTTTCATGCTTCGGGCTCGCACACCTTTATTCGTTCCTTAGATTTCTGTAGAACCATTTCATGTGCTGGAAAATCATGTTCGAGTGAGACCTTGTCTCGATTCTATGTTTCGATCGAGCCATACTTCTCTAAATATGCAGGCGGAAGGATCAAAACTAATGGAATGGAAGCCCAGTCAATGAGTATTCATGCCTATTCAACATTTAAACGCCATAAGATAACAGTGACAAGGATAAGGAAAGTATGAAATCCCTTGGGCCAGAAAATAAGGGAATTGTATACATAATGAACTTAATTTCTAAATTAATAAACAAATATCGGATCAAAGTTGTAGCAGATGTAGATAAGGGCCAAAGGAATTGCTCCGATTACAAAGAAAACAGATTACAAGGATTCGTTTTTATGGCTGAAACTGTTACCTTGATTTTTTATTGTTACAAGAAATCAAGATCATGTATGAACAAACAAGGAAGAATATTCTCCGGTATTTTTACACCTGGGTGGAAATATGAGTTTCTGATTCATGTCTCAACAAAATTTAGTATTGATGCGGTGAATATATTCAAAGACGGTAAACGACAACCCTCTATTACAATAGATCAAATGTTTATGAAGCAAGGAATAAATACTTGAAACATTCCAGAAAGGAGAATTTTAGTAAAACATCTAGAATCACAGAAAATAAAGTCCTGTTTAATCTTTATTTTTCATCAGAGCCAAATCTTTCCGGTATGTGGGCGAACGCAAAGTAAAATCAGTTCATAACATTATATCTATTATGTATTTTGAAGAAGAATCCTAATATATTGATCATTCATTATCGACAATTAATGACGAATGAAGGAAAGAGTTCAAACTGATTTGGGCATTCGTCCCAGCCATCGAACATAGGACTATAGGACTAGTTCCCTGTGAAAGAATAAATCAGGAACAATTGAATACAAGAATACGCTTTAACATATATTTGATAAGGAGATATTTATTTTGAACGACAAATAATTTTTCGTATGGCTAGAATCGAAATTCAACAAAAAAAAATTAAAAATAAACCACTTCGTAGTTTTCGACGTTAGTTAAATTTAATAAACTACTACAATGTGAGCACGTCAAACGTCGCTACTTTATAAAAAGCCACAGTCCAATCATCTGGCTTAGACCTGCCATATTGTCGATGAAATCTAGTAAAAATTTCAGCAAATACAATGCGTCGTTGTTCCCGTTCAAAAGATTCCTTATGACCATAGTCCAAGTATGCAGGCCGTTGGGGCCGACCCATTTCATCAAACTTTTCAATTGACTTTTCTATCTCGACACGCTCTGTGGGATCGAAATCGTTCACATTTCTCATACCGACAAAGAACATGTCAATAATACAATGCTTACATCCTGCAGTTATAAATTCGTTGCGATTAATAACGTGTATAATATTTTTGATTGAATCAAAATACAAAATACAACTCCGACAAAACTCACCGTTTCGTTCTACAAAATACAAACGTATTGGAATCGTTCTCTTGATATCCATCGAACGAAATTTCAGTAATTGAAGTCGTGGATCTTGTCGTGATAGAACAATATCCCTAGCAATTTGTTTAAAACCTGATGGGGTTGTGAGTGTTTGAATAGTAGAAAAATCTTTATTACGAATCAAATTTGCCATTACTACAGCCGCCTGAAATTATTTCACTTCAAAATTGTCAAAAAGGATATTTCCACAGTAGTGAGTGACCAAGTACCTGCTTTGATCCCTTCCTAAAATCCTCTTCACGAAACGTTTTGTCCCAGAAATACTTCAAGCGTAGCAAACCTAACCTAGCTTGTATGTATTTCCACGGATACTGGAAATAGATAAGGTTCGGCAAGGAATCATCATACCTAGACGCACCCGTCAACATTGAACGGGATAATTTGTTTCTTGCACATCTTTTAAGCTGGTTACTTTTTAGCTGCATACTTGAAAAATAATTCACTAGTCCCCGTATGGGATTAGTAACCACAGTATTCCGCTGCTCTTGCTGATTCAACGCCAGGCAACCCGAAGGACATTTGGCCAATTTAGGCAAAGATTGCCAGAGCCGTGAACGAAACATCTCTTCTTTTCAGACTTAAGTTCCTGATTTTTCTTCTTTTTTTTAATTTAAAATTTTAACATACTTCACAACAGCCAAATTAAGGCATAAAATTTATTAAGAAATTAAATCGTGATACTCATTTTGTAAAAATTGTTTAAATAACTTGAATTTGAAGGCAAACACTGACGGAAGTCATATGACCGTTGAAACATTGTTTACTTTAATTTATCATCAACTGGTTTTGATTTCATTTACAAAGCTTTGATAGCTTCAATTTTCAGAGTAATGCGACGTGCATATGTGAAGAAAGGACTTCGTAACTTAAGTAATGCCCTTATAAGTCTATATTCAAACTTAATACTTCTACGTAAAACATAATTATCCATGCTGGGCCAAGTTGTACAAGGCCTGCATAGACTCCTTTTGTATCCAAAGTATTGGTAACATCGATCATCTTGCCCATTTATGTATATTTTAACCGTTATGTGGCCCAATCTTCAATAGAATCACCAATTTAATCAATCGAACTAAATTCTCCCACATGAATAAGCGCATCATTGGCTTTTCAAAGCTTCCAAGGGTACTTCATTTTACTCGAAATCCCATTATTTGGTTCGGTTATCAGCCTACCTCAAGTATCGAAATAGTTGGTTTAATTTTTTCGTGGCAGAAAGAACCTTATATAGAACCGCAGACCCGTCCATAACAATATAACTTCATCTTCGGACTAATAAGAAGAAAAATGAGTATAAATAAAACTGAGGTTTCCTCAGTGGTGAAAACTCTAGCATGTGTATTAGAAAGATACGTTGGAAGAGCTCAAGCTGGTTTCGAACACGTGCCCGTGCCGCTCTTCGTCAGGTGCCAACTCACAGGCTGGGACACATTGATTGACACTATCAGCTAGATGTATGCCATCTGATTATTTTACTTGTTATTATTATTGCTCTCAGCTTGAACTTGTCCCGTTTTTTTCCAAATTTTGCCTTTAGTGGGCTAGCATTTGCCTCACACCACATAGAAAATTAATACAAAACTCGTTCATTTATAAAGTCCAAACGCTCCGAGTGTCCCCATTTGCCCTGGATGAGAGATGCGCAAATGTCAGAAGTGCTTTGAAGTCGGCTGTTCACAGTTTCCGCAGATGTGACTAGAATGTCTAGTCGACAGACAGGCATACTTAGAAAAGGGTAGCCGAAAATGATCCTTACCAGCAATGCAGAGAGTGATCATGGCAACGCATCATTTCACTGATCAACTCTCAAAAATAAGAACTCTCATTTCACGGTTGAAAGAATTATTGTATAGAAAAACATACGCGTAACAGGTAGGAGTTCTATCGTTAAAAACCACTAAAGTCATTGCGATGCGTAGTATTAAGAATTGTAGACATCCGGGGCCGTCTTCTGCTTCCTAGGGCATAGAGCCCTCACAATGCAATATGTATACATTGTCGGCCCAATAAGAGTGCCCTGAATCCTTTTCAAACCTTTCTCAAGGGTTCACAAGAATTTTGTCAAATTTTATAACTTGCTGATTAGTCGGTAACTACTAAAATCATAACACTAATTTAATAGCAGTGTTGCTGAGCAGTTCCTGTGCAAATTTCAGTCTAATTGATGACTTAAAATTGTTGGTCTCCTCTTGTTAGCTTTTTAACATGTGGTTAGTTAGATAGTTTTCAATATTTTCAGTTTAATTTTTACTTTAACCATTTGAGTATAGTTTACACATTATACCTTACCATATCATAACCTCATAGTTGTCTTAGTACATTAACGAATTTTCCCAGCTTAACACAATTCTCTAAGTCCTATCAAAAAACCCTGATAAACAGAAATCAATTTTCCAATTCAAAAAATTTTTCAAATTAAGCTCTCCATCAGATTCAGATGAAATATGTGACTACCAATTTCATTTCAATTCACCTCGTTCGCATTCTTATTCACCCCACTCATAAAATATTTCAACATCACATTAATATGTAATTTTAAGTTTACGCTTCCTCAACTTATCATGTAGTAAGTCTTTCCTTACCCCTCCGTTGTACAACGTTCAGAGCATCGGCAAAATCTTCCTGTCAGGTTAAAAGGATCACACACATTGATTTCACCACAAATACAAATCGTTTACCCGAATAATTAATCCTTTGGGAGACTAAACCGCTTCTCAAGGTGTGGCAACTTTAGCCTGAAGAAATTGAAATGAGTAAGTGAGAAAGGAATGGATGAAATAAGGATTACTGGTGTAACAAAGTGAGTATATGTAAGTATCATCTGATAAAGCCACTGGCTGGCAGGTTAATGGGCTCAAGAAAAATCTCATCAACAGCAGAGACAGTAGTTGGGATGAAGACATCTAATTGAGAACAAAACGGCAGTAGCGATGGTAGGAAGCTCCTTTCATCTACTCTCCGAATCTCCATCAACGTTCTTCAACAAAGACTGTTCATTTCCAAATATGTATAAGTCTATTACGAAAACTTTAACTGAGGCAAAGACGCTTTGGCAGATAGAAACGTACAAATTTGTGTATTCCAGTGAGCTCTACTCGATATGGACAACCACGACAAGGGAAAAATGCTTACCCTTTGGCATCTAACAGCAACCTCTAAGATGTGTTCGTAATCGGTTGCTAAAGAAACATAATAAAAACTGAAAGCTTTTGTAGCATCCCTGGAGTATCATTCACTTCAAACAGAATCCATAAAACTCATCTTCTCGAGAGACAAGAACTCGACGTCCGTAGTGCGAATAGAAGGATTTCGCCTCAACGCCATCGCGCTGACAACATACCACCGACGTTGTTTTCAGCAAGGAAGATTTTGTGGCGTCGAAGGCAAATGAAATATAATTCCGTCGTTCGCATGAAAGAGAATGGTGTATCAAAGTATGAGAGAACTAATCGAATCATTAATAATTTTTTTGTTCTTCATTCATTCTTTTCGGTACTTTTATATGGATAAGATCCTTAAAGCCTTTGCCAACAAGGATGGCAGAGATTTTAATGACTTAAATGTTCATCACAGAAGTTTTTGTGGAACGTTAATTGATTAAGTTTGAAAGAAAAATAAGGAAGACCATAAACGTCGTAGATGGAATATAAATGGAATTTTATGTTCAATAAAAAGGATGGAAATTTTTAGCGTGGAATTTTCTAATCTACTTCTTCTTTTTCTTCTAGCTACGTTCGGCTAAAACTTATAGGTCAAGTCTTCATTAAGGTAGACATTTCGTTTAAAAACTTAACAATTTTAATGCAATCAAGTTCCAAACTACGATGAGGGCCGTTTTCATTTAATTATTGGGAGAGACTAAGATTTTATAACACTCGCCTTCCAGGCCGCAAATCTATTCTAAGATTGATGTATATTTACGCATATATGTACGCATATCACATGGTGCTGTCCATACAGAACGAAGAGAAAAAAGTCGGAAAATAGAGCATAGGCAAAAGGATTCATGGGAAAATCTGGGAAACGATAAAGTACCGAAACGAAAAAAAACCCGATCACCTAAAGAAGATTCACTCGTCACTAAATAACGCAAAATTGACAGTACCAGGACAATTTTAGGTTATTTCTTCTGAAGTTTGAGGCTTCCAGGAATCGAATTAACACAACAAACTGACTTTATCTCAACTGTCACTACCTAATCTTCAAAATCATCTTCAATGAAATATAAGCCTTATCCACATTTGTACTATTCTTACGGTTTAAATCAGTTCGACCCACATGCAGACATTTTAATAGAAATTTTATAATGTAATAAAAAAATTTAAGAGAAATTTAAATTGTTTTTCAAAGGAAAATAAAAGACGAAATATTTTGAGGAGACCATCCAACTTTACTTAGAAGCGGGATGTGATTTATCGTAAATTTAGTACCAATCACTCAATCAGACATTGCAATGATTCACCTAGGTTTAAAAAATAAAATATACCATAGTCAACATAGAATAATATCTGTCGATTACTCTTGGATAAAAAACTAACTAATAAAGTTGTGTACGTTAACGTCTTTACTAAAGTTTCCGCGTTCTAAATAAAAATATGTTTCAAATTCGTCCGTCAATTATACTAAGCTTATTTCTATGTCGTATTAACGAAACAATGTATAGAACCTATCTATTGACGGGGCTAAAATCGAATCTTCCAATTGTCACAAACAACAGAAGCTTTTCACGAAGGATTAAAAACGAAACAAAAACTTCTCAAGCTTCAGCAGTAGTTGGAACACTTTGGTATTGCCCACCCCATCGTGACAAGTCCTTGCCTCAATTGTTGTATATTCAGTACCCGTGGAAATACTTATTGGTCAAACTTCGTTTAATATGGTTCAAACTTTTCTGGGATCGTTCATTTAAAGAAGAAGAATTTATGTTCGGTTCAAAAATGGTAAATTCATTAAATTCTTTTTAATTGATAATTTTTAAAATTAACTCAGGCAGCTGTAGTTCTATCAAACTTGTTGCGAGGTCGTAATCTTGAAGCAATTCGTCAACTAACAACCGAATCAGGATTTAAACAAATCATAAGTGAAATTCAACAATCCCCAGAAGACGATCCTCGTTTCAAAATGTTAAGATTTCGTGTCAGTGACATCATACAGGCAATCCCGGTCAAAACAGAACTAGTCAAACGCAATGGTACTAATATTCAATTTCTTCAAAAAGTTAATTCCCTTTTCACCGTGTGTTTTATAAGGACAAAAATATTGTGTCGTAGACATGTTTTTCGTTGGAATGCGTAACATTCGCGACTTTGATCACGCTGAACGTGCTGAAATTCACGAATATGTACGTAAATATGATGCAAAAGGCTGGAAAATAGAGGAGGAAATTATTCCAGGATCAAAATATACCAATAAAAAAGGAAAACGCCGTGTACTTTTTGCTGAAATATTGACGAGATTTTGTAGAGAGTATGGAAATGATGAAAAGGAAGATTGGACTGCGGCGTTCTATAAAATATCAACATTCGATGTTCTGGCATTTTGAAAGAATGACATTACATTGCAATAACTTTAAAAAATTTATTTACTATCAAAAATCAATTCGCTTGAAAATTTTGAATGTAATGAAGAAATATTTGTGATATAATATTAGTTATGGAGTATATCAGCATTGAATAGATTTCCACGAGGCTTTTCTACCATGTTGCATCCGCAAATATATTGCACGCCTTTGAGCGATAGATACTGAGACGGATATATGCCACAAAATAAAACAGGGATCAATAGCGAATTTAATACCACCATTAGGTGTATGAAATATATAACGAGCAGGAGGCCATAACAATAGTATGGCGAACAACAGATAGATAGAATGGGCGAACAACGGATACCCAAAAAGGCATTCTTTGGGAGAACTGAATTGCGAAGAATGGTGGAGGCGCAGTGGCAACGCTGGTCTGACTCTGTTGAGGACGACAGTTCATCGCTCCTGGCATTTCAAAATTAGAGGATACGGTCAACAAACCGAGACAGCTGGAGGAACTTTTAGCAGGAAGCGAAGGCCCGAAAGGAGGTGTAGTGTTACGAAGAAGAATCATTCTACCATGTCCTGTGTATGTTCAGGTATGAGGCTTGTTCAAATAACCAAAGCCGTGTCTACCTAAATGAGAAAGAGTGAAAGATACTTGACAATATTTTTTTCTAAGTGAATAGGAGTGAAAGATGTTGGACCATATCTTTTCAGTGATAAATCTAGGCATTCATCAACAGCTTTTTAGTCCGAACATGATACTTTTCCCTTTTCATCGCACAAAATTTTGAATGCTAACTTGTAAATATGCAATTTGAAATGGAATTACACCCGGATGGTACTTTCTTACAAAAAGGAGGGTCTTATTTAAGCAATGAAAATTTCAATACAGAATCGTGTTTTAAAGAATGAATAAATAACATAAGTTCTAACTGAAACAAATAATCTTTGGAAATATTGTATTCATTTCGATAGAGGAAAAATTCGAAGTAATGTATAGATTTTTTTTGTAATTTTGAAAAATAAACCTTTTTGTTCTGCACCTATAAATGACCACCAACCCTCGGGTGCAAATATTGTACAAAGCTAATTCATTGTCTCAGAGAATTGACGACAAGATGACAATGATCTCGTATGATTATTGCGCACAGCCTTGTATCAAGTTGAAAATATGCTGATGTGGATTAATAAAAACAAATATTTACATCCTTTCTATCCAAAATATTAAGTTGAAATTTACCTTTATACCACACGTTTAACGACTTTTCTTTGCCTACTTCAAATATCATTTTTTTTTATTTGCAATTATGATGTAACTTAAGTGTTACATACTTATTTTCCTGAGCAAAAGCAGTTCATTTAAGGAAATCAATATGCGCTGGTTGGTATTATCTTCAATTCCCATACTTTTCATAGATAATATTATAGGAAACAACGATTTGAGCACTTCCAAATGTAAGCATTAGAAGACCTTTTCAAATTTATCAATCGAAGCTTAAATAGCTTAGCCTGAAAACACTTGTGAAGGCTCCTTGAAAAGCAGCAAAATTTGACCTAGCAAAAGGACTAACATCTAAAAAACGTTGCAGGGCATATTTTGATTACCCTGAAAAAGAGTTTTGGCTGTACAGATGTTTAGGAGAATTCTAAACAAGTCCTACCAAATGGTACAAATAGATGAACAGGGAAGGATTGACTTTCGAAATAACTTCAAAATTAGATTAAAACTAGAATTTTTCAAAATATGTAATTCAACGCACAAATTTATTATTTCCATTGAAAAATATCAATGCTTTACCCAAAATAAATAAACGAAATAGTTATTATCTCCAAATTTACCCTTCTGTTGAAAGAATCTTAATAGAACTTCCTCCATTAATTCATCTTTGTCATCCACAACAGTTTAGACATCTTTGTACTAGATTCCGCTTACTATAAACATACAGCATATTGTATTCGAAATAGAAGCATAGAAAATTTACCATATAAACCACAGTTTCCTCGAAAACCCTGGGGCAGTGAAATAAATTCTTCAAATAGGTTCATAAACTTTCTTAAAGTTGCTTGAACAAGAACCGCAAATGCCCAATAAATTAATTACATCTAAGGGAATAAAAAAAACGCTGAAGTCATATCAGAAGTTTGCATCATATTTTCATGCATGCCTTAAACTGAAAACAATCCCTTTTTCAATAAATAATGTAGACACACATGTCTTTTTACTCCCGAATTGCAGCCCTCACACAAGAGTGTAACATAAAAGTGAAACTGCAAAAATCCCATAAAAACCGAGATACGTACTCTGCAGCCCACATATCAAATTCTCAAAGCATCACTCAGTCAACGTATATAAATTGTTTATAGCCGGAACAAAATACACTTAAGCTTCAACAATCCAAGCTACCGTTGAACATCCTAAGCCATCCAACCCACTCCCCAATCGATCTTGGTGGCTTCCTAATTACGCTCGCATTTAGAATTCCCATGAGTAGTAGCGTACTCAACATTTCGCAAATTAAACAGCAGTTTCTAAAGTAGCAAAGCGTCAAGCTATGTAATTATGTTTTTCGCTTCCTTTCCGCGCAAATTAAATTCCTGTACAAATAGTCTTCACATTTCACCAGAAACGAGTAACTTACCGCTCCAAACAAAATGTATTCCACTCGAAAGGAGGACAGATGTACACCTAAGATCCTTTTCAGCGAGCACGTTAGCCAATATGGGTGTCGTCACGCCTTTTTCACTGCACTAAGTTTTCTTTCTGAAATTTTCTCAGCCAAGAAAATTTCCCAGAAAAGCTGAATGTTTTGTTCGTTTCTTGTTTCACTTGTTCTTTGTTTCTCATCAACTTGTCTTGTCTTCCGAACGCGCTTTTAATTTTCCTCCTTTGAATTTCAGGTGGACCGAAGATTATTTCACTCTGCCAACAAAAACAATTCACCACAATTTCAAAAAGGCTAATTTCCCGCCATTCATTCGGTCGCGTCAACTCGAAATGCGAGCTAGCAGGATGAGGACGAAGGAAGCACAAAGATACCAAGGATACAACGCCCCTGAGATGCTGCGCCAAACTAGGTCGACACGAACTATATGAGATCTCAGCACAAGATGTTGAAGAAGCACCAGATGAGCTTCTGTTCAGTTCAGGAGTTTTCACGCGGACAACGACACTGTAAGCCAGGAAATCGATACACTATCTGAGAATTAGTAAACATAAAGTGAGGATGCAACATGGATAAACGTTGCAAACCAATGTAATCCCCTACAAGCGCTTCAATTAATTTTTTCCTATTTTCCTTGGAAATCGTTTTTCTTATTTGAAATATCTTTGCGCCCAGCACTACATAGAATCTCGCTCGCACGAAAATTTGAGCAGCGCCTTATCAACCAACACTCGACCGCCACGAAAAGATTCGTAAGACTGTCTCACTGCACCGGGAAAATCTTTTCCCAAAGCTGGGCAGCTTCAGCTACTGTGGATCACACCCTACCTTCAGCCTGAGGAAACATGCGCCCACCGTGCACGATATGTAGTACTTCCGATAGCTCTGATAAAAACCACGACGAAGCAGCCTGCCGCCTGGAAAATGACCTTTCCAACGCCCATTCCCACCCCCAGGACGCAAATCGCTTCGTCTACGGATTTGTTGCTCGAGCGCGCGTAAAGCTGCTGGTGAAAGCTCGCAGTGATAGTATGATATGGTGATGATAATAAATCCAACGCCGGGCATGTGTTATCTAAAAGTATCTACGATGCACGCTTTCATCTCGGAATAGATGAAAATTAAGCTTTGCGAGCTATTCAACAGCACACAAAGTAGATGAATCCACAGCAAACAGTTGCCTTCTGCGATATCGTGATAAAATATACATTTATCGCTGGAAAGATTTGCTAGTGATGGAGCTGTGCATATTCCCAAGGATAGCGCCATGTCCTGACGAGGATAATAATGAGTCCAATTTTTTAGCATGATTTGAGCTTTTCAAGAGAGTTGAAGGAGTGGAGCATGGACAATATTTTATTGCAGTAATTATTTCAATTAATCATTCCTAAGTATCGTTGACCTGCCAATTTGATAGACGCAGCGTAATTTCATGTGATGGTAATATGCTGGTTAATGCAATTTTTAATTTGTGGCAACGCCGAACAAATATACGCAAAGGATACACTAAAGTCAATGATTTTAATCAATGGTATTTATTCTGCTAGCACGGCAAAATAATTTCCATAATTTAATGACAACATAAATATTTCATAAAACTTTAACATTAACTTTAAATCGTTTATAAATGCATTATCGTTCATTTAAAGGACAAGAAGTTATCTCTTAATTTCTCCGGATCCAAATAAATGCACTTATGGGAACTATATCAAGAAAGGATGCTCCAACATATTTTTTTTTGTGGTAGGGAGGTGAAGGCTGTTTACGCCCTGAGTGTGGGACTCCCAGACGCAAAATGCTTTTGGACTACCCACTAAACACCTCCCCTGTCAACCTGAGAACCTAGCCTGGAACCGTTTGACACATTACTTCGGGCTAGGCCTCGTGTTCCTACGCCTAGAGGCGCCTTCGGATTATGGGAATCTCTTCTCTAACGGGAAGGACGGGAGAGGAAGGAAGTGCTAGAAAAGAGATCCAATAAAGCTTTTTTCAATATCAGCACTGCCCGAGCATATTGCGCCACGCGATTCCAATTGTCAACTGTTTTCAGCATTACTCCGACGATAGTTTCCGGACAGAGCTCTCCAATTTCGCTGAGTAGGACCCCTCGCTGCTGGCTCCACTTTTTTTAGTAAAGAATGTGTGACAGGCGTCATCCCGTTGCCCTACACAAAATACACAGTTAGGAGCCCGGTCCTGTCAATTTTGTACAGGTAAGACCGAAAACAACCGTACCCGCTTCAGAGCTGGGTCAAGTAAAAATCGGTCTCACCATGCATTCGACTGAACCACGGCCTCAGGTCAGGGATCAGACGTGCAGTCCACCTTCCCTTTGTTTCTTGCTCCCAGGACTGTTGCCAATCGCTGACAGAGCGACGTCTCTTCCCTGGTGATCTCTTCTCTTCGATCTTCGCCTATGCGCAGGTAAATACTTCTGCGCTCTCTCGCAAGGAGGGTGATGGGAATCACCCCTGCGATTACCAGCACTGCCGCCCCAGAGACCGTTCGGTATGCGCATGCGATTCGCAATGCTCCTTGTCTCAGCACCTGTGCCAACCACTTCCGGTGTAATTCCTTGCTGAGAGCGTCAACCCACAGTTCTGATCCGTAGAGTAGAAGCGACTGCACAACGCTCATTAAGAGTCGTCTCCTTGATATGGTGGGCCCCCCTATGTTGGCCATTAATCGGGTGAGTGCCGTCACACGCTCTGCAGCTTTGTCAGCTACTGCCCTGATTTGTCGGGAAAAACTCATCTTCGAGTCTATCAGGATGTCCAGGAACTTTACTGCTGATTTCGATTCGACCAGCTCGTCCCCCATACTGATAGGCCGTACTCTGGCGATTCTCTTCTTCGTTATGATGACCACTTCGGTTTGACTGGATGACCGTGAGCGGTCATTCAGTCCATTACCCTCCGCATTAACGTATTGAGTCTGAGTTGCGCATGGTCTACTGTGCGTCCAGCGACCAGCGCCGCGAAATCGTCCGCATAGCCGATCAAACGTGACTTATCCGGCAGTTCAAGCTGCAGGAGTCCATCGTAGGAGATGTTCCACAGGTCCGGGCCAAGGATAGAGCCCTGAGTGACACCTGAAGTAAGATTTGTACTTCGCCTACCCTCCTTCGAGTCGTAGAGTAAGCTGCGGTCCTTCAACTAGTTCCTGAGAATCCGCATCAGGTACACTGGTACTTGAAAACGATTTTCTAGCGCTTCCAGAATATCTACTCATCAAGCGCTGTTAAATGCATTTCGGACATTCAGAGTAACCAGCAGGACGACCCGTCTTGTGTAAATACTGTGAGACTCCGCACGTTGGACCGCGCTCACTACTTCTCCAATTGCATCGATGGTGAAGCGACCTGCTCTGAAGCCATACTGCCGTGGAGATAGATTCCCGGCAATACGAATCACGTCAGCGAGTATTCCCCTGATAAGTTTTTCAAAAACTTTTCCGGCCGTGTCAAGCATACACAGTGGGCGGTATGCAGCTGGCGACTCAGGATCCCCATTTCCCTTCGTAATGAGCACAAGTCTCGCCACCTTCCAGCACTCTGGGAACAGCCCTTCGCGCAGGCATGCGTTGAACATGCGGAGGAGCAGGTCAGGGAAAAAGTAGAAGACCATTTGTAGCACCTCTGCTGGAATCCCATCTGGTCCTGGAGCCTTTCTGGCCTTCATAGACAAGACTGCTTTCTCCAATTCCATCTTCGTGAAAAATGGAATTTCCGTTGTTGTTTCATAGTGAACAGCTTCAACGATGGCGGGGTGGATGGGGAAGAGAGCCCGCACGATTTCGTCCATTTTTTCTGCCTCGTATGAGTGAGGTGACCTTTGGACACCGAGCTTCCGCATTACTACTTTGTAGCCCAGGCCCCATGGGTCTCTGTTCACGTCGTCCGCCAGGTTTTGCCAGTGGCTGGCCTTGCTGCTGTTGATAAGTGTACGAAGGCATTTTCTAGATGACTTGTAAGCAGCTAATTGGATACATGCCTCTTCCCGGGTTCAACCTCGCTGTGTCCTGCGTCGTAGTTTGTGACACTCCCTTCGTTTTTCGGCAATTTCAGGTGACCACCAGTATACTGGAGGCTTGCTGTGCCGGGGTCTTCATAGGGGCATTGAAGACCTGCAGGCGGATGTAATGATTCCCATAGTTGAGTTAACGACATCTCTTGCCGCAGGTTGTCCGTCCTATAGCGTTGCTTCCAACAGCGCTGATCGTGCCATAAGCACTTCAACAAACTTCTCAATATCCGCTTTCTCAGTATTCCACCGGAGCGCAGAAGAACAAGCGCGTGGTCTTCGGGAAGCACCGTGATGGATCTCCAGAGCTATGTACTGGTGATCACTGGCCGAGTAATTCTCCACCACTCTCCAATTTTTACTGATTGTGCTAGGCACTCCGACGCGAATGTCACATCAGGTATGGTGCCGATGCAACCTCATCGACGGAAAGTAGGGGTGTGGCCTGTGTTCAGTACGACGAGCCCAGTTCGTGCTGCCATGTCCATGATCCGTTTGCCCCGAGAGTCTGACTGGGCATGCCCCAATCGATTCCCTTCGCGTTGAAGTCACCTCCAACGAGCACATGGCCCTCAATACTCGAAACAGCGTCCTCCAAAGCATTGAGTCTAAGTTGAAAGGACGACAACGATTCGTTCGGAGTTAGGTTTGCACTGAAGAGTGTAGTTCCCGCACACCGAACCCAAACGAAATCATCTTCCCGCCCCCGATCCTACACTTGTAGGTGAGCACTGTTCCGAACCCAGATGGCGGCTGTACCGGATTCGTCAGGATACTATGTTGGTGAGTTTGTGGTGTGATGTTGCTCGCTCAGCAGTAGTAAGTCAGCTTGCCTGTCTCTCGCAAACTGTCTCCCGCAAACTGCTACAACATATTGGAACAAGGTTCTCCTCTGGAAGTCGATATAGATGAAATCCCTCTTTCGAATTTATCCGAAGCCTTGACGATAACATTGACGTCCCTATCGTAAGGAATTACTTTAAGTTTATATGGGAGACTACAAAATTTTGAATTCCAGTCGCCCGACAGCGTTGCGAAAATCGAATTAAGAACATTTCTTGGGTAAATTGGGAGCTTCGTCCCATTTAACTTATTTTTAGAATCAAACTGCTTCAATAATACCCTCTTGGATGGGACAGAAAACCATGAGGTGTGCCAAGCATTGCTGTCTCCAGTAATGATATAGTAATAATGTAGCCTATTCAATTCGAGTCTTATAAATAGAGAATTGAACTCCTCCTTAAATTGGAGAGTTTCCCTTTCATATACGTAGACTGAAAACTATAGTTATTGTTCAGGTGAGACAAAAGTACACAAAATCAAGAGTACATGAAATCTGAAGAAATTCCCACAAGAATATCGTTTGTATAAGGTGAAAGACCAGTAGGACCGCAGGTACTTGCACACATAAAAGAACCGATAGATTTTTCAAATTATTTTTCAATGAAGGATTAGTTACTGACATGGTGCAGTAAACTAACAATCACGCTGCAAGGATGATGAAGGGGAAGACCTTATCATCCCGTTCTGTATTGCGTTCTGTATCTCTGTATATGAGGACAAAGCCGTTAGCCAACATACAAGAATACTGGTCGAAAAATTATACAAGTTATGATCCGTTTTACTCAGACATGTTTACGAGAGACCGTTTTTTTTTTCAAATATTTTGGAGACTTCACCTCAAGACAATACCCACACAAAACACAAATCCGAGAATCTGGTTTCCTCGAGTATATTAATGAAAGATTTTTGAACCCGGAGAGCAGATTTGTGTGGATGAGCCGACTGTCAAATTCAAGGGTCGAATAGCATTCATTACGTACAGTCCGATCAAACCTGCAAAATGAGGTATTCGGTTTTATACGCTCGCAAATTCAAATACCGGCTTCGTTTGTGGTATTCTGCCGTATTATGGATTCTGTAGGAACATCGACATTGGCAACACTAACTATTATAGCAGATGATTGACCAAATCTGTCAAAAAGTTTTTTCTCCCTCTAAAAAGTGAATGTACGCGGTCACATGTTTGTCAACTGAATTAATAAACGTAATTAAACTAGTATTTCCACTCTTTTCATTTGTCCACCCGAACAAAAACTTAACCGATTCCTAACAAGAGAGACTTTGATAAGACCCGATCTACCAGTATCAACCTGAATACCGCTGCACCTATACAAAATGATACAGGATAAAATTCCCTTAACTGGGACGATCCTGACAGAAAGAAAGCACTTGCCATGTGAAATATAAAAGCCAAAATTTAAGAATCGATCCACTTTTGCAAATCGCAAAGGTAATACGTTGGTTCTTGTGTGGACAAACAAGAGGATTGTGACGGCTTTGAAAACTTGGAATAATGGGGAACAAATCTCGTAAGAAGGATTTTACGAGGTGGTACTGAAGTCGTTATACAAAAGCCCGATGTTATTATACATTACATAAAATATATGAGCGGTGTTGATCAGGCTGCCCAACTGGCATCGACATTTTGTTTTTTCAGAAAATCTGTAAAACGGTGGTGAAAACTTTTGTTTTGGGATTTAGAGATCTGCTCCATCAATTTATATATTCTTTAGTATTCAGTGAGGAAGCAGGGAAACGAACAGCCGCTTAGTCACCTGCAATATTTGAAAACTTTAGTCCATGAATTGAGAGGAGACTTCCGGCAAAAACAATCTAGTACAGCTTCTTCCTCACAAAGCACTTCTGAAGGGAGACAACTAGATGCGAAGCTACATGTTATTTGGATGGGACAAGAAAAGAATTGCAAAGTTTGTTCCCAATGAACGTCTGGCCAGAGGCGACAAACTGTGTACTGCCGTGACACTTGTCCCGACAAGCCAAGAATGCACGTTGGAGATTATTTATATAATCCCATAAAAAGCAAAATTATAGGCCGAAATCTTTAATAAATATCCTTCATTGAATTAAAAAATTTGTAAATAAATAAGTTCTATTGTGTTTAATATTATTTTAAATTAACTAGAATGATATAAATGGAAGCGGCTGGCGACTCTCGAGTTGCTGGCTCGCGTGAGAGAAGAGCGCCTCGAGTGTAAAGGGTTAAAACATTAAAAATCACCTTTTTAATGTTTTAACAAAAACTTCGCGTATAACATATTACATATCATAGCGATGAGTTGTACAAGAATGCTTGTCCAGAAGGTTTTCATTACATTAATGGATTATTGTTACTGATGCGCTGATATGTTATTGCATGCACTGTTAAATACTTCACGCGGAAGCGGAACTTTTTGATTGATGAAGTATTGACTCCGTTCCTTACCTGATAGTTTTATCTCGCAAGCTGATTGGGCGACAGTTTTTGTGCTAATCGTTTAGCAAGGAATAGAAAAAATAAAGTTTATTGAGGACAATTGCAACGCAACATATGCCCAGGATCGTGTCAATTACTTTGCATTGCAACTTTTCAATAAAATCAATAATCTCCATATTCCGTAGTGATGATCAGCTATTAATAATCATAAAATCTAACTCCGGGGAAAACTTTCAATTATGAAATTCAGTGTTTATCATTCACTCAAACAAAATCCTTCATTGGCATGAGCTCCATCAAAAACGAAATGCCAGTCATTGCAATGATTTTGTTTTTTTTTTGTACATTTTTAAATGGTCTGTTACGGGTTGGTTGACTTCACCCCTTCCCGAGACCTCCGCGGCACTGTCACCACGCGATACGGACGAGAATGGTAACCTGGAGTTGGAGGAAGAAGCGCCACCACGTTTCAAGCCACGATGCTGGACGGAGTAGGGGAAGCAGAATTGTGGGTAAGGAGCATAGATGTAAGACTACATTGTCATTAGTAAGTTAGCGTTAAGGTAATAATAGCAGCATTAACCAATGATCTTCCGACACGCAATACGAACGTGCAAAATACGCAATTGGGACCGAGTGAAATGTCGCGGGAAAAGCTGGGCAAGCTAAGTGATCAAAAGTTCACCTAGAACCGATCAAGGGATCAAGGATTAACCTTGGGAAATAACTCACGTTAATACGGTAGCGCAGGCATTGAAGTTTTAACGAGTGAGGGTTATATACGGGCGCGTGTGAAAATTGAACAGAAGCTGATCACTCCCGTCGGCCGGCACATCACGGCGAGGATATTTTTCGACACTTGAACGACGCTACACACATATGGCGCTACCAAGGCAGACTGGAGGAGCGGCGGCAACCACAAAGCAACACTACGGGCACTAAGGGCATTTCAGCCAGATCACTAGCGCCGTCGGAAGTGGCGGAAACGAAGGCCACTAAGATCATCCGGAGCCAACGGCGAAGTCATCCACCGAACGCAGCGCAGGGAATCCGAAAAACAAAACAGGGGAGGCTATGTTTTTTTACTCACCAACTTCTTTCTTAATGGTGGAGTCTTCATTAGCTTCATCAATCTTATTTACATTGTTAAGTAAACAATGCAAACTGTCATCATCGCGGCGAATGTTGGGTAAAGTAGTTCGCGGCGAAGATTTGCGGCGATCTACGGCGAACTGGGATTACAGCGGTGGCAGGCGAGGGAAGCGTTAATTTTTGGTTCCAACGAGAGGTGAATGTTCGAGGAACGGAATCTTGGTTGGTGGTAGCCGTTAAGGAAGATATATAAGGACGAAGGTGAATAGCGGTCACTCTCTTTTGTTAGCGTTGGGAATGGGACGAGGTAGACGAACAGAAGGAAAGTGAGTGGTCGTTTAAAATGCTATTAAAAATAAAAATAAAGGACTAAGGACGTGGGAGTGCTAGTGTAAAATTCAGAAACGATAGTGATAAACCTTGCAAGGACAATAAGATAGACGTGCAGCCAAGTGAGTGAAGTCGAAAACGCGAATTCTAACTTATCGGAAAATTAAGTCGATTCAATTCGCGAGTGCGCGGCGCGACCGGACCGGTGCAAGGGGCCCATCGTGGAAGACTAATTAGTGGTAGTCGTAAGCTAGCCTTAAGTTCTTCTCGTGTTATTTTGTTTTTCTTTAATCACTTGTTTTTTTGTTCTTTGCCGTACATTTTTCTTTAGGAATAAATATCAAGAATTACCGGAAGTTTTCTTTTTCTTAGGTGAGAGCTAGATTGTTGCTTATATTGCAGGTTTCCTTCCGGCTTTGTGAGTGGCGACGAAGCGGGGTGCGCGTGAACGCGGAGCGCGCGTACACAGTGGGTTGGAGGTTCCACGGAGGTGACGTCGGGGGGTGGTGTGAGGATTCCGTGTTCTCTCCGAAGTTGATTTGGTGTGGCGACAATTTCCTCTTCTGGCTTCGCCCCGTGTGTTGTCAAGTAGTGTTCTTCCTTTTCTTTCAGGAGCGTAATCCGGACGAGCCGCATTCTCGCTTGGTGGCTCATCGGGGCTTTAACTGGGTAAGCGAGTGGCGCCCACGCCCGTCTTCGACGAGCTACCGGAGCCCAGAGCCCCAACCGGAGGGGTTTCGGCCTAGGACGCGCGAAGTCCTAGACGTACCGGAGTAATCCCGGTAACATTGGCGCCCAACGTTTTTTTTTGTTTCGGGGTGGGGAAAGGCGTATTTGGCAATCCGAAGGGTTGTTAGTAAAGTTAAGTCAAGTTCGGTAGAGTGAAGTTTGTGATTTTTGGTGCATTACAGTGTGAGTGAAAGTGTGTGTTTGCGGGGGTGCACGGAAGCTATCATTATTTTTTGTGTGAATTTTGTGATTTCGTGAGGGGATGGCGCCTTCATTCGGAAGACAGGAGTATGTCCTGGTTATTCAGGTGGATCAGCTCCCATAAGGAGATGCAATGTGCAATGTACGAAATAAATAGGTGCGAGTGATGAATTATTGTTAAAATAATATAAGAAGTAGAAATCAAATTTTTGTGTTTTAATTTAGGCGATACGAGTTTTTATTTAAGTGCGCTTAGTTAGATAGAGTAACGAATTTCAGGTTATTGCAGTAATTCTTTTCTTTTGAAATTCATTATAAACTTCTGATTGTACCATAGATACTACATAGTTTGATCAAATAAGAGCCATTTCCGTTTTTTATTTCGCTTTCTTAACGCGCAATGCGGAATGAAGGATATTTACTTTAACACACCTGAAAATCCATACGGAAACTCGTAATATAAATAACTTCGCAGACATCGCGGAAAATTTCCAAATCCTCTCTTCTAACGATTTCGGAACAAAAACGTTTTTAATTATCGCTTCGGACATGTTGACGTCATTTCCTTCGGCAAGTTATCTGGAAACTGTGGCAGCACCGATTTATTTAAAGTAAACAAACAAAAATCATATGACAGTTGTTTCAGGTTAGATATCATCCCGAACAATGTCTTCCCGACGTGGAAACAAATTTCAAGACAGGCGTAATCGTAAATTTAAAAATAGTAAATCGAATCGAAATTGTGAACGCTCTCTCGCCGAAAGTGCGTCGCAACTAGCAATAACGTCTGACAGCTCTGATACGGGCAGCGCATCAAGTAATGACTCTGACAGTGAAGAAGATCTTGGTCATCCTCCAGAGTATCCTGTTGCTATGTGGGATTTAAATCAATGTGACCCGAAAAAATGTTCAGGACGAAAGCTAGCCCGGCACGGACTTATCACGAACCTACGACTTGGTCAGCGGTTTCCTGGTCTGGTGTTGACGCCCGTTGGTGTAAATTGTGTGAGTCCGGCCGACAAGGAAATAATTCAAGCCAGTGGGCTTGCAGTCGTTGATTGTTCTTGGGCCAAGTTGGAAGAGACTCCATTTGAGCGTATGAAGACACCACATCCTCGTCTACTTCCTTTTCTCGTTGCCGCCAACCCTATAAATTATGGCAAGCCATGTCAGTTGAGCTGCGTGGAAGCAATTGCAGCCGCAATGTACATAGTGGGACACAAACAGGAAGCAAAATGGTATCTGAATAAATTTTCATGGGGTCACTCGTTTTTAGAGCTGAATGACACCTTGCTGGAAAAATATTCCGAATGCAAAACGAGCGCTGAAATTCTGGAAACGCAGAATGCGTACTTGAAGGAAGCGCAGGATGAAAAAATGTTGAATCAGTCGAGGAAAGACTGGCCCAGCTCCAGTTCCAGCGACACTGAAGAAGAAATTCCGGATCTTGATGCTAATGACAATAAAGCCAGTTGATCCACAGGTGTGAACATTTTATCCTAAAATCAGAAAATATGAAAACATTTAGTTTATGATTTTAAAGCTGCAAAAATTATTTTAATAAATTCCGATTGCTATGGACTTACAAATTTAGAACCATTTCGTGTATCTTTCCATTTCATTAACTTCTTAACCCCCTGATTTACATCGAAATTACCTTTAAGATAAAAAAAAAAGCCGACGATAAAAAGGCTTAAATTGATGGCCACTGTAACCGACTGTAGAACACAGCAATAACCCAACGAGAAAGTGTAGCGAGCTCAAGGCAGTTTTTGCAAGTCAGCATAAAAAACAAAGCGTATTTCAATTTGAAAATCTATATTTGTATGTATAAATCTTAAAATATAATCCGTAAAACAAACTGTGCGAGCGAAATTTGAAAAAAAGTGTACAACTGATAAAATCAATTTGGAAGATTCTCAACTAGTTACAGTGCCGTCGGTCGTTCCCTTGCATAGATAATTTTACTGTGCCTTCCTATGATATTCCGGGCTGGCATTGATAAAATTTTGCATACTGAAGTATGCCGTACTATTCTTGACCAAGTATTTGAGAAAATCGTTCAAATGAACAAGCAGCGTTTGCACGGACTTTTCATCGAGCGCCGTAAATGCAAGCATCGACCCGAGCTTCACAAACAGTCGCAACAAATGGAAAGCTCCGTACACCTTGGACATTGGCGTGTCGGGAAATTGCTGTAGGATTTCAGCATATTGAGGCCTTTCGAATTTGTAAAGTAATTGTGATCCCAGCATCACATTAAAATATTCAATGAGGCCGTTGGCAACGTCACTAATGGCAACTTCTTTCATAGGATTCGACGTCTTTGACGATTTCTTAAAGGCAATATAACTGTCCATGATATCTTGAACGGTGGTTTTTGAGGGTATTTCGATTAATTTATGCTGTCGAGTTATTGCATCCCAATCGTCTACTAGACACGGCTTCAGTTCATCTGGAATTTTGATTTTGATCTCAACTTTGGACAGGAATTGTTCCTCGGTTTCCACAGATGGTGTTTCGGTTCTGCCACGCTTTTTTCTACAAGCAGTTGTTTAGAAAATACAAAACTTGAAACTGCTCTCCATACCTTGGCCCATCGTCTTTCGGTTCCGGTTGCAAGCCCGGCGTTCCTGGCTTAGCCACACGGCCGCGTCCTGACGTTGATGGCAACACGGGCGTGATCGCTTCCTTGATGACTTCTTTCGATGGCGTAGAGGCTCGCGAATCGCTGTCCTTCACACTGGAAACAGATCCTTCAGCTTTCTTAGCTTTGGGTGTTGCTATTAAAAATAAAATCATGTTTACTGATTCGCGCATCACAAACACAATTATATTGTACATTTCTTATTTCTTGCTGCCAGCGATGCGTGCTGCTTTGACACCTCTTTTTGGCGTTGGACATTAGCTTCGTTATATTTAAGGACTCGATTCTCGGGCACCCATTCGTCCCAACTAGTTCGATGTGCAATAATTAATCAATAAATAGCTGCAGTCTAATGACTTACTTACTTCTTATTCCAGCCTGCATAGTGAATAAAATATTTGATCTGTTTGTCTTTCGTCACCATACTTCGAAGCGCTTTGGCTTCGTAAATGAGTGGCCCGTGAAAGCATAGCACTTTTTCGCCTGAAATGGCATAATTCTAAATTAACTTTATCCGGCCGACAAAAATACTTACATTGACTGTACCTTCAGCGAATTTTAATTTAGGGGTCATATCACCTTCGGAACTTATTTTGGCGGCTTTTTTTGACTCTTGTTCTAGATAAACATACAACTGACAGTGCTTGGGAGCTGTCAGAGAAACGCCAAAATCCTAAATTAGCATTCGGCATACGCTAATGAGACGGTTGATGTCAGTTATTTGAACACGGACAACATGCTAGTACTGCAGCAATAGTTGGTGCTGCCATTGTCAGTGCAGCGTGCGTTGACATTGCACTTTCACATAGCAATGGAGCTTATTCTTTCCATGCAAGAGAGAATGCAGATATCGAAGAGTCCTGGATACTGAAAATAATTGAAATGACAAAAGCGCATTTACAGAAGCGTGCAAAACAGTGAAACGTTATCGTTATGAGGTTGTGACCAAATAAGTTATAACTATCATAGGATATAGGAAAACGATATTAGCAGTGGGCAAAAAACGTTCTCTCATATTCTACGTTTTGTACTGTCCAATCAGTTTTTGCATATCCATTAATGCTGGAGTCGGTGGTGGAAATAATACATGTGCACGAAATTCTCTTAATATAACCTATGTATACAGAAGAAATTATAATATTATTCACATATCTCCATTAATCAAGTTCGACGAGTAGCTTTAATGAAAGCAAACTTCAATAAAACGAATAATAATAAAAAGAAATAACTTGTTTTGGAAAGTGTATATAGCACAGGATAAAATAAACCTGCTTCACTTAGCAATAAACGCATAGGATTATCAAAGAAAAAAACAGGTAATGCAATCGCAACCTTAATCTGTAGCCAACATCCTAACTCATTTCCATAGGTTCGAACCCGTTCTTGGCGCAATCAGTCTTTTAACTTAGTCCCAGAACGAATCAGGTTCAATTGTATCCTCTGATGATATTTATTCCATAAATTCCTAATACGATTTAAGTCTGATCATTTAGGTGGTGTCCTTAACCCTTCTCGAAGAGTTGTGCTCGGTGCAAATGAAGAAATACTCGTTTGTAAGGCTTAGATAGCCTTGCTTAGATTCCTGGTTACTTCTAGCAGGAAAACGTATATTTGAAAGTATCGAACTTTTAATGAGCACAACCGCGAAGACTTCTATGATATAGATAGAAAACCAGCTTTTGGATTTAGATGATAATTGTAAGTATTCACTTTAATGGGTTCAGATAAATATGCGATGGCATGATCAAATTCAGAAGTTACAATTCTCCAAACGGAAATACGTTTCCTTCACTTAGGAAGGGAATATATTTCAAATAGTGTATACTATCCAGCTGTCTAACACTACATGCTTTTGATTCACATCATTCGCTACCCGAAATTATTATTAATAATTTCTTAAATTAGCACTAGTAAAAGCACTTTTTAGAATGTGCAACTTTAAAAAGTGCTTTTACTTTTCTGCATTCAGTGGCTTAATCAAGGTCCTTAACCTATTCTGACCCAAAGCACGAATTAAAATTCTTTCATGTTTTCAATGACTCCATAACTAAAATGGAAACGATTAACGCTCCCATTATTTATTCGTAAGCCCTTTGCCCAACTGAGCTTAAAATATCAAAAGAACAAGCTTATCGCACATTGTGTTTAGTGAGAAAAACTGCATCCTCGAAATTATTTCAAATGTATTCCGCCCTATTTAGCACTATTTTCCACAACCAGCATTTGGCATTCACCAATATGACAAGGAGCGCCACCTGATTACCTCAACATATAACCAAAATCGTTACCACTACCACATTCTTTAGCACAAATTAAATACAACGACCAGTTGCAACGCGTACGACGAGCATCATACGAACTATTCGACGAGTCGCCATTTTGGTTGGAAGAGAAGGAGAGCAAGCATAAACGAAAGCGTACTCGACCGAAAGGTTCGCAAACTTGGAAATCAGACTTTGAGAAATTCTTAACCGAGACTCAAAAAGTTTAGTGTCGTGAATTGTTATTAGAATTTGATTTTTGAGAAGAACCGCAACGCGGCGATCGCCAACGCAAAGTTTTCAAAGTTGTCGTAACGTGTATTCGGATTTTAAATTTTGCGTGAGAATCCTGAGATCGGAGACCTCCAGCGGTCGCGAAACTTTTCCGGATCCAATCGAGTGCATGGCGTTTCGTGGAAAGCCATTTTCGCGGGTAGAAGTTGATTAGAAAACTACGTACGAGGTGTTGCGGGCAATCGCGGCTAGTTTTATGGTGAGTGCTTGTTATTTGTGACCTGAAAATGTTTTTGTTGGGTGTTCCGAATACGCTTTTCAATGTTGGGTGTGTGCAATGACTTTGTGCATTAATCCGGCCCTACATAGAAGCTCGAATTTACTTCAATTGTCATAAGACAACACCTTTCCGATATGGCGCTTGTTGAGATGTGGCTAGAATCGATACGAGGGGCCCCACAAGCGTTGTGACATTGGCGCTAGTAGATGACGCAAATTTGTTGATGTATGGAAATGGCAGCTGTCAAGACAATGTGAAAGGATGTTTGTCCTAGTTCCCTCGAACGGTCAATTTTGGTATTGAAATTTTCTCACTCCATGATCTGAGCAATTTTCTAGAACAGCCCGAATATAGGTTCGAGCAAGCTCATACAGGCAGCAATGTCTACCTTTTTGGTTAGGTCATTCACTGCTGTTGTTTTCATAACACTGACCTCTGGATATTTGACGTTTTATTCCAAAATGTATTTTGTGAATATGCTGCAGCAGTAATGAATTAACATTGCTTGTTAACTAGAAAAAATGTTAATGTTTCCATCGACGACACTCTCTGCTCACTAGCAAATTGTTGAGGACTCCAGCAAAGAATTTCCTTAATTTTTTTCTTTTGTAGAATGCGATTGAACTGACATTGAATCCTGACAAACAGGGATGCATTCGATTTTTTGAAAGCTAGTTATATTAACTATACTCTTTGGGAAGTGTGTCCAGATAGAATCCAAGAAACTCCTTTCAAAAATCAACTTCTGTCAATCTGCTTCACCACTGCAGATGCGTGTCGACAGAACGAAATTATCTTATACAAATTATGGTATATTACGTGACAATGCCTAAATAAATTTTGCCAAACCAGCTGCAACTTTTAAATGTGTTACAAAGTTGACACATCGTCATATCAAACAGAACGCCCCATCAACCGAACTATCGCGGGGACAGTAATCGTGCAAAATTTATTAAACTTAAAGATTTCAATACATGAACTTAGAACATCGCCAAAGAGACTTACTCGCGAATATTAATGACGAACGAGCGTTCTACCGGATTCATTTTTAACCGTTTCGGTGCGATTCGTCGACATAGGAACGAGCGCGCTTGACGCTTGAAATCCTTAGCACTGAAATGGTTAAGATGCATATGTTAGGCCCCATTTGAGCATAGCAAAATGAAAATAAAGGTTTCGCCTTCGTAACTGAACAAAATCATTTAAAATTTGATGAATACAACTAAAACAGGTCATTAAATGATATGAACACATACAATATACAAACAATTGTGCAAAAAGTATAATGAAATGGATTCGAAACTGCTACATCATTCTCCTCCCCCGCGAGCCCTACTCCCTATCTGGTTATCACGTCTTCAAAAATTTGGACTACTTTAAACTAGGAAGATAATTTAATTCCTATAATTTTTTTCAATTCATTGACATTGAATTGACAATTATTTCTGTTGATAAAAGAAAGAAAAATGTTTGCTTGCATTTTGTATTATTAAAATCACCTTCCGAGAACGAAGTGGCTAAGATTTGCAGGTTAAAAGCTGATGACGACCGCCGAAAATCGATTGCCCAAGAAAATTTATAAGAATAACAGCACAAAATTATAATGAAGGATTTTGTGCTATCGATCCAAACTTCCTCCGGGTCCAATGGGGAAAGTGCATAATTAATAAATAAAATAATGCCTTGTTTGTAAATTGTCAAGAATTATTTTACAAATTGCATTCATTACAACATAATAAATGCAAGAACCATTTAGTTGTCTGTAAACGATATTCCTACTGTTTTTAGCCTGAAATAAGGATAATAATGGCCTCCCTATTCTTTATTACAGGTTACCTAATTTTACGCGCCGTGTTTGAGCTAAACAATCAAAATGAGAGAAGTGAAATCGGTTAAAGTCGATAATTGGGGAGTGTTCTTCCTTCAGAAACTCCAAAATTTTTTCAATAAAACAGATTATTGCGATCTAACGTTGCAATTCAATGATAACTCACAATTGAAAGTACATCGTTTAGTGTTAAGCGCTTGCACCGATTATTTCAATGTACTTGAACAAACGTGCGAGGTGATTGACGATATATTGATCATGCCTCCCGGTCTGCAGGCTGATGTTATTGTTCCCATTGTAAATTTCATGTACACTGGTACACTGGAATTTGAAATTGACATGTATGGACGTTTACTGCGAACAGCACGCGACATGAATATGACGGTTCTTCTAAAACTTCTGGAAGCTCATAAACGCACTGTAGACACGTCACGAGCACAAGTAAGTATTTACGCCGTTCAGAAAATGGAACAGTTGAATAAAAATTAAATTGCAGCAACAGCGCCGTACACCAAAATCATTTCCAAATCGTCGCACGGCGCCTACTCCGGCTCAGCAGATTCGCGTCGACAGAACATATAACACATCTCACTCCAACAATTATAATGAGCCAGGTCGAACAATCCCTGTGAGTGCGCACCAGTTAAGAACCCTGCAAATAAAACCCGTGGCACCTTCAACTTCTTACTATACACCTAATGCAGCCGAACCAGCTTCACTAGTGGCGAAATACGCGCACAGCAAAACACCAATGAAAGGACCTTCCCGTTTTGAATGTAATGATGAAACCACATTACCCCCTGATTCGTTTGAACAATTTGACTCTATATCGTATGAAAGCAAGCCCCTCATAACAGCCAATCAGGCTTCGAAAGAAGATATTGAAGACTATGACACCCTCATCCCTGCTCATGATACCAGTTCGACCTTTGAACAGCTGCGGAAAAGTTATACAGGCAGCAAGAGGCCGGCATCCTCGGTTTCTTCATTTGAATCGCCACCTGATAAGAAACCAAATATACAGGATGTGAAAGAGTACGCAGAGCAACAACGTATGCGTAAACAAATCACGGCCGAGTATGATGACGACAATGAATATGACGAGGTTTTGGACGATGAATTCCACAATGATGATGATGATGAAGATTACGTTCCACCCGCCCACCTTCAAAAATCAATAAAGAAGCAGCCAGGTCCGTCAGCGGTGGTGATTAAGCAGGAGAAAGACCAAAAACCAACCATTGTGGTGAAAGATACAGTTGGCTCCAATGTAAATCACGCCAAGATTATAAGCGAAGTACTGAAAAAGTATCCGCATCTCGTTAAAAATAATAAAAACATTAAACTGAAAATTATGGCGAAATCTTCAACATCCCCCAGTCAACCGCAAAGCATAATCATCAAACAGGAACCTGAGACGGAAAGACCCACCAGCATTCAAACTCAAACAATACAAAGGACGGCGGTTAAGGCGGTAAACACTCAACCGATGCCGCAAAAACAGCAAAATGTTGTACAGCAAAGGATAGTGCCTGCACAAGCTCCCATTGCCATACAAACAATAACGCATCAACAACATCAGCAGCAACATTTGAAGCAACCAACACAGAATGTCGCAACATCGACAACAATTCAAACGCAGAAAGTCCCGGTAACGACAAACCCTGCTCCACGTCGCATCGATAGTAAAACAATGCATGCTCTGATTGCATTGGGCGCCGAGAACACAACAGGTTAGTGTGGAGGATATTTGAATGATTTTACTGAGTAAAATAACGTTATGAATCAATTTTAAAAAATAATTACCATTTAAATTGTTAATTTAATTTTCTTAGAACGATAAAAATCATGATAAAACGATCATACGCTAGTTTCTAAAGCTACAGCTTTATAATATTTTATTTTCGGAAATGATCTTTTGTATTTCACATCTTTGTTTCTAACGAACACTAACGTATTTTTCTTTAATTTTTATTGCACCACAGGCCCATGGCTTTGCTTGCGTTGCGGTGTCAACGGACGACCAATTAGCATCCCATCATATCGTGGTTTCCGACGTCATTTAATTAATACCCACAAGGAAAAGGTCGATCCACGTCTTTGTGAACATTGTGGATGGCGATCAGGCAACGATACTGAATTGTATCATCATATGAAAGTGCAACATAGTATTGCACCTCCAGTTGGGTATGATTTCCCACAATGCCCTTACTGTCCTTCAATTTGTCTAAATAAGGCAGGCCTTGAACAACATCTAAAAGAGGATCATCCCGATAAAATATTGTATGAGCAACATTGCATGTATTGCGACGGAATGTTCAAGGACGAAGACGTACTATTTAACCATATGAACACCCAACATAAAGCCCAAGCCCAAAAAGATGGCTTAATTGATTATTCCGATGAAGAGGAATCAGAGTATTATAGCGGCGACCAAGCTACCGATAAGGGAATAAAAATTCTGTCGAACATAACGATATCACCACAAGCAGGCATTGAGCAACCAGCGAGTAAGTTGGGAGCGGAATCGCTGAGCACTGTAGCGACGGGAATTGCCGCTAGTCTTGGACTAATTGACTCATCAGATAGTCAAGAAATTCAATATCTCGAGGAAACTGAATTTATGAATGCAGCAACTAGCAAAACAGTACAAGAGCCGAAATTTGTCAACGCGGACGGCCAATTAATGGATCTCACGCCAGAACAGCGTGACGAAATCATATCGCAATTAGAAGGTCAACCCGAAGGAGGAGTTGTCATGGTTTTGAATGACTCTTTTCCATCTGGTGACGCTGGGGAGGCAGATATAAAAATGGAATCTGAAGACAGTACTGGATTGCTTGGTACATTTGAGGAAGAAAAAGAGAAAGAACCATCTGAAAACAAACAACATATGGATTGGGAGCACAAAACTCAAAGTAACACAACAAGCCAAACAGCTAGTAAAACGAAGGAAGACGCAATTCAAACACAGACTGAACAGCCTGAAGAAGATCCACTAAAACCGGATGAAGATACAAGCGCCGTAAGTCAATAATAAACATATTTGTTTGATTTTTATCGCTAGAGGTAGAAGTAGAACTAACTAGCAGTAAGTCTGTGTTTAAAACGTATTTTATTAGCCCATCGGATTTTCTGTTATTCTATTTTGGCCAGAATAACTCGCTAAAATGTGCCGCATTAGGTACGCTTTAAAATTTATTGCTGACTAGTTTAGCTATTCGAGTAAGATAGGCGCGCTACTCATGCGATTCTGTATTATTGTAAACGTTTAGTATCAGTGATGAACTCACCTACCTATTGAAATATATAAGTGGTCTTATGTTGTCACATAATGAGTGTGACTTGTTTCCTCACAAAAATTTCATTTCGCGTGAGAGCTCATTATGACGCGGCCACATTGCGCGGTGAAACATTTCAATAATAAATTGTCGAACAAGCGGAAGACGTGCAGCACATTTATATGCTAAGTTCTCGAAATTGAACGGGAATCGAAGAAGTGAATGAGCCAAGAATACCTCATCGCTTGCTATAGGGGCTGAGGGGAAATCAATTGAGTTATTTCATTGAAGATTCTTCAGATCAATGTTGCATTAGTGAAAATTCCACATCTATGGATCTTTGCTGGCTTAGCTTAGTATGTATAGTTCACTTCACTACAAGCGAAGCCACGAATCTTAAGGGTCAGAAAGTTAGGAAATTCAAATCATTTTCTTATGAGAACACAGATTTTATGGTGCTTCTAAATTATCACCTTTGCCTGTTGTGAAAAATTGAAGACTTATAATGATTTGATGGTTGCATGATTGTGAAGAAAGAGCTCAAAAGTCCACCTTAAAGCGTCCCTGGCTAGACTCAATCTCTCTGTGAATTGTTTTAAAGAGAATATTTCAAGAATTAAATCAAAGCTTTTAGCACAAATGTCCTATGCCGTCTTTGAATGGCCTGAAATGAATTTTTAACTACGTTTCGAAAATCGACATCTCGGGGTAATAGTCCCACAATTTTTACCCTTCCGTTATAACCAATCCTTCAATATAAACTTCAGTATAAATGCAATAATAGCAAACAGAGGGATAACAATATGGAAACAAAAACAACGCACTCCAACTATCTAATCATCGTTAAATCTGCATTTTGTTTGAAGGAGATCAACTATTATTTACATTATTTTAGATTCAACGCCCACGCGAAATTAAGATTTAATGCACTAGTTTATTTTCTAATAGAACGTACGTTTATCATTGTCATTACAGCACGATGAAAGCATAGAAAACGACGAGGATCAAGAATCAGAGCAGCCAAACGAAAATGTAGACCCCGAAGATAAGGAAGATGAAAAAGAAAAATTAGAAAAGGCAAAAGAAAAGCTTAAACTTCTTGCTGGCGATTGGAGTGATGATGAAGAAGATTTAAACGACGAAGGTGCTGCTAGTACGAAAGAAACGGCAGACTCGGCTGGTGGCAACACAGAAGAAATTGAAAGTGAGGCAAAACAAACAGAAACTAATGAACACGAAGAAATTATATATGAGACAACAACCGGTAAAAAAACCGATATAGATGCTAAAGCCACCACAGACACGCCAGACAAATGCCTTACCGACCCAAAGGACAACGACGAAAAGGCGGAGGAAGATATTGCAACAGATGAGCCTGCAGCTGTTGATGAAACAGTGGCTTCAGCTGAAACTGAAGAATCGAATAAGGAGACAGAAAGTAAAAGTACAACAAAATCTCACCAAAAAGACAAAGCCGATTCGGAAAGCGAAAAGGACGAAGCAAACGTTAAAAGTGCTAGCCCGAAAAACAAACCAGAAACAGATACTGAAGAAAAGTCACCGAAGCAAGACGATAGTGCGAAATCAACTGCTGACGACAAAAAGGATGTGGACGGTGGAGATCGAATTCGTACGTTGATAAGCGAATGGGGCGACGATGAAGAAGATTTGTAAGATTATTTAATTATAAATAAACAGAAGAGAAAACAAATTAGCAAATATAGGTGTTGTTTTGAGAGTCTTATATATTTCTACACATTATATTTTAGCTTATAGGCTGGAATAGGATCTAAGACCAAACATTAAACTAAACCGTAGTGGATAAGTAAATCAAACTAATTCAAATATGTTCGTTGCAACCATCAAATAAATAAGAATAATTAAATACTTTTCAAAGAAAAATTGTTTAACTTCAATTGTAAGCTCCAAATTCAAATTAAGGTTTTTATTAGTGGCAAATAAAATACAGAATGAATTTACATTAATAAGAATGCCATAGACATTTCCTATTTATTTCTTTACTGCTTTTCTTATGAAATAGTAACATCAAAATAAAATATTGATTTCTTCATAATAGTAACTTAATGTCTCTGAGAGGCAAACAATCGATTAAATAAATAATATTATTACAGAAAGCGTATTTATTGGTTATTCATTATCTGTAAGGTGTAGGTTTTCATGGTGTTTGTCGTTTATGCTAGAGTAAGAGAACAAGAGCAAATATCTTGCATCAAAAATAATTTGATTATTTTCAAAATATTCTCCATATAGATCAACTCACTCTGGTTTACCCTTAATTAAATGTCAAATCGGATTGAAGCATTGTTAAAACATTTGTCTCAAAAATGTTGTCTTGAGGCAAAGGAAAACGTTTATCTCGCAACTTATTCCTAATGGGTAGTTTTAAAATGAATTGTCTTTTGAGCCAAATATCGAAATCATCCGAAAGTCTAATAAATCGAATTGGAAACAACCAAAATCAATAAATCACTAACGCCACTTGTTGCAGCCTTATTCTATAAGAATCTCACGCAAAACAGTTAAATTTCATGTTAATTGTAAATTACTCCTCCCTCAGTGTCAATTGTTATTTTGCCTCAAGGTAGTCCCGGTTGAGATGACACGTTATATACGATCTTCTCTGTATCGTGGTCCACGCAGTGTATGATAGACCAAGCACACCAAATGTTAACTATATACCTTGTACGTGTGATACTTCATAATATATGCAACTGTTTGATCAGCTGCATAAGGGATGCATGTTAATAAAAACTCAATAGGCAAACAAGAGCAGTACGGTCAAAGGACTGATATGGATGGGTAAGGAACTCATTACAAATGTTTGGTTGTTGCTTGGCCTACGATTAATTCTCGTGTGTGATTCGAACGGGCGCGGTTCAGATTTGATCAACAATCGATTGTGTGAAACCTAGCATTACAATTTGATTTAGTATTACACTTCTTTCAATAAATGATACAATCCACTTCTTAACGTGAATGCGCTTTATTTAATTTTTGATTCGACTTTCTCAACTTTGTCAATTTGACGAATTTTTATTGAATGTTACACATCCTTCTAGGAAACATCCTCCTAGAAGACTTATAATTTTCTTGTCTTGAATGAGGGCAAAAGAGCTTTTATGTCTGAGATTTTTTGGTTGGTTTAAACCTGTACCTACTGAGTGTAATCCAAGCCGATTTACCGGTAAATCGCCTTCCCATGTTTTTAAACTATTCTTACAACCATTTAGATATTGCATGCATTAGAAATCTTAACGCTGGAGAGTTTCTTTCATTTCAATACCTGGCTTATTGGTATTTAATTATAGGATAGGTATTAACACCTATTCTAATGAGCATCGGCTTATTGTCTCGAATTACTTGCTCTCCTGAATGGACTGATCAATTCATTTGATTAGGTCAGAGAGAGGTTAGTGTCCAAAGTTTGTGTACGGTTCGTTACTAAGTATACCTTCTTTGTTGCAGCTGAGTTACTTATTCAAAGTAAAAGAAGTGTTTGCCTCATTAGCCTTTGAATGGAAGTTTGCCATTTCTTTAAATTTCGAGATGCATTTCTTACTATTTTCCAAAATTATGTAATCATTGCCGTCTTCAGATATTATTTTAGAAGCTATAGAGTGGAAAGTTTTATAAAGTATTAATTTGAAAAATTGGGCCGCGAAATATTCCGCGGCACCATAGTCATCGATTGGCTAAGAAAATAAATATGATTGGATCCTCCCTGTAGTTTTGATCTCTTATTTCATTGAAAAAGAACAGGAACAAGACCAATTCGTTTGAGCTTTGTTAAGCTGCAGACTGCACTGTGGGACTGATTTGTTGTCAACAGCAGACTGTGCTGTGATTTAGTCTACGAAAAGATGCGATGGGTTTTTGCCATAGTAAATGAGCGAATATGAAAATGTTTTCAGTTCAATTGTATTGCATTACCATTTCTTGTGCAACAACATATTATTACAAAATGTTTGTAAACTATATAAAATCACTACTTAATAATTAAAATCACTTTTCATCATTGACTTCCTCCCATGGTCTTGGACCTCGCTTGTTTTCCCAGTGGTCAATGTCTAAATTTTTGATTTTTTCAAATTCTGTTTCCAATGTCACCTCAGTGTGATTTTTCATGTTAACACCAATTTTTTTCATTTCTTCTGGCGTAACCGGCTGTTTCTTCGAGTATTCGTACCTTAAAGAGGGTTGCTTTTATAACCTAACAATTATGCAGGATATCAATTTATATGCTTACCTTAATGAGGTAAAATACTTTAGGCCGAACGATCCACCAACCATCATTATCAGAAATGGCAATCCATATTTAAATGATTTTCTTCTTTTCAAATAATTGAATTTCTCAAATAGTTGTGACATGACAGACGTTTGTTTTGAATGAGGAACTGTTAGACCAGCTGCTGGGCATGAACAGTATCAGATGATTCAGCCAGCCAAATTCATAACATGTTACAGGTGCCGATAAGATTAGTTGCATAATTCATTCTGAATTTCAGGACATGAGTATTAGTAAGGGTGATTGGGAATCACATGAACAACATCTAAAAAACATGTTTTTGTTATAATACAGGATTAGTCCGATCTTAATTGTTCACCCAAGAGTGGTATCTTATCATTTATCCCCACTTGGCAGTATATAGTTTGTTTATGTCTACACAGTCGAGCAGCTGATATGGTGGGGCTCAACAAAAATTGACAAAAATTGCGCTGACAATGGAGAAAAGCATGCACTTAACGAAGACCAGATTTGAAAAGTCGAAAAACGTTTAAATACTTTATTTTTAGTAATTAAGATATTTGGCAATGTCTCTCCATATGAATATTGTAATTACAAAATTCAATTAAAGGCACTAGAAACTGTATATAGTTAAAAGTTATAAGATTTTGATCCTTGATGATCCTTATTGTTAACTTCGAAGGTATCAGTAACAGGTGAAAATATTTCCATATTAAAAATAATTGAAATTATATTATTCTTACGGATGAACTGATCTTTATTTTTAAGATTATTGAATCGATTCAATTAAGATTAAGGTTTTCGAATCACTTAATACTTTGTTTAACAATCAATCTGCTTCTGCATAATTTGTTAATATGTAACTAAGATTGAGGTCTCAAATTATGTGGACTGACCAAAACAAGGCTCTGCCTTCAAAGGTTGCTAAGGCTCTGACAGTGTACAGAATCATGGCGGACACGTCCTGTGATGAACCTGGAATCATCTGGTGAATGTAGTGAAGAACAGCGAGACCAATCGTCACATATGGAGTGGTCATCTGAGCTTAGTCCAAGAACGAAGTACGTAACTTCTTTCGATGGAGGTCCCCCGTTTGACATACGTGAGTATCGTTAGAGCTGAGAAGTAATGACCTATACAGCAGCACTTGAAAGATTTACGAATCAGACCAGAACATGTCAAGATCCTTCCACGATGAAAAAGAGAACGAAAAAAACTTTAACAGAAATATCAAGTAAAGTTAATCGAGTTGTTCCCACTTATGTGTGCAATGTTGATGTCTGGATAGTTGAATTTTTTCAATTATTGAATGAAATGCCTCCTAACGCAATACACCAGAATAAACAAGGATCGGAGTGTTATTACCGTATGTGAACAACTAATCATTACTATAGGAAAACTTAAACTTTCCTACCTGACAGCGAAGCAGTCTTTAAGGCTCTACAATCCCGATGCTCACACCGGGATTTGTTGATTCAACATGATATGTGCTGGCGGTAGGATTACCAATTTTATTTCTGCAAATAAATTTTCAGAAATAGGTCTAATCTCTCCATTTTTATGATCGATTCTTGGATTGTAAATTCAAATTGGGTTTATACAATGCTCATTTATTGGGGCTCATCTTATCCTCTTGTTTTTGACAATTAATATTTTACGGAACAATACTGAGCTCAACTGTACCGACATAAGTTCATTAAAATCATATGCATTTCAATCAAATTTCAATAGGGGTAAGTTATAAAAGGTTTATCGTGTATGATGCACAACTCCTCAAATAACAGACAAGGATTATAAATTCATAGAAATTTCTTGTTTTTGTTTTATCTAGTAATCTAGCAACAATATTTTCTTTAAAACTGCTGCATAAACCAATAATTTAGATATGTTTCTATACTTATTGCTTGTACCTTGATTCCATACTAAGAAACATACAAGCTAGCGACACGATCTTCTTATTTACCCACATGATATTTTATTTTAATGTACCATGGTACCATTATTTCATTCCCATCATTATTTGTACAACTATATTGCTCGTGGTGACTTGATTCATGCTTATTTCTAATATACTTACATTTAATTGCATATTTTGCTGCCGCAATATGATTATTGCTATTTATTCATTACAATTAAAGGTTTCCTTTGAACTTTTCAACTGTGACCACTTGCCGTTGCATAAGTTTCTCACTCACTATATATGTATAGAACTGTTCGTGGAACCATATGCAAGGATAATCTGATTGGCACAAACAACAATTTTAGAAAAGAGTACAAACAAAACATTAAAAACAAAAATTTTAACGAGAGAGACCAGTTGATATTGGAGTTACCCAGCTAGAAATACTCATTGACGTTCCAAAGTAAGGATACAAAACGGATATAAAACACGAAAAGATGGATTTTCTGAAGACTTGCACCTCGAGTGTATTTCGTTATATTTGGCTCTATCTAATTAAAACGTAATATACTTGTTCATTCGAAGCGACTCAACACATGACGGTATATAATGTATTTTTATTATTATAATTAACCACCTGAGTTCACATTGAAAAACCAACCCGTACCAAAGTTTGTGTTATGCATGTAGCAGTTATTAATTAATTTGCGCACGCCAACAGTACTCAGGGAATAGCTCTGCATTCTCTGCTTTGCTATCTATGATTTATAGAAATTATTTTTATAATTAAACCATGTTCTATTAATACATTCGAAATTTTACTGAGCTTGTTAACTTAATTATTTGTTTTTAATAATTAACTTAAGTATTTAAGTTTTTCGTATTAGTGTTGCTTTCCAATGCTTATGGTAGTGACAGGCGAATATTTCGTGGAGAATTTGGCGAAATGATGAAATATGACGTTAGCTTTCGTGCTCTTCATCTCGTACGATTTCGGTGAAGACGGTGTCGAAGAAAGCAAGTCGCGGTCTAAATCGCTCTTCATTTATCGCGAATTTTATAATTTCAAAAATGATTTGATGCATTTCATGAATGACGCAGATTACATTTATAACACTTTACCTAGAGTGCAAGTGAAGTTTGTGTGCTGACAAGTGTGTGACGATGTGAATTGCACGTAAGGTAGCAGTGTGCATCTTGAGTTGACATTTAGTTGGCGTATGGTTTTGGGCGGCAGGTTTCCGCCTCGCGCGCTGCATGATGGTGCATGATATATGTGTCCTGATTTGATGGGAACTAAGAAGTGTTGCAGGTGATTTGTGAAAACTTACCAGAAGTGGCCCACATTGAACGTAAAGCTGATATGGAAAATGTTATCGTTCAAATGAATTCAGTGTTTTGCCCCCGACCCTGTGTCGCTTGACATTTAATAATCTGGAAAATCTCGTTGGCTGTGACACCTAGTTATACGATACATGCGACATCACCCCGCGGCCGGGACGCCAAAACTTTCTGTGTCTTGTATTGCTCCCTTTCGAAATGTGGATCATTGCGAATCGTGACATAAATTATAAGGATCCTTCATCGCTAGGATTTCAGCCTGCCCGTTTAATTGAGTGCTTCAGTGAAAATATGTCGCGCCTGTAAAACTGCAGCGAATAGTATTGTGTGCCAAAGTTGACAGAAGGGGGCCATTTTGGGCTTTAATTATTTTTCTTTTGACTTTTTGCCTTCCGCATTGAAATGTGTCGCTGGCAGCTGCTGCCCTGAATGTGATTTCGTCTGGGAGGCATCAGAGTCTCACGAATTGTTCTTGGAGCATTTAACGGTTGGATTAATTTCGAGGTATGTATGCCGACGTTTAGAGATGTTTTGTTTTAGCCGCTGCTTGTTTTGGTCTTTAATCTATTCCACAGAGGAAAACAGAAGCCCAATAAGATATGAATTGCCTTGACCCCACCCCCACTGAGTGCTCTGATGTTTATTTTTAATTTCACCGATGTGGAAAAGTACTCGAGAGAACTGAAATTCGATTAGCGACAAGATAATCGATAAAGATTTGTATTTTTTTTGTGGGTAGACTTGTGAGACATCAATGAAAGATGATGCCGCTGATGTTGGGTTCAGGTGGATTCTTGGATCAACTGAAAACGGCTTTTCGTGTAACCGGTTTCATTTGTTTATTTACATCGTGAAAATCAAAGAGGAAAATGCGTTTGTACATGAACGCTGCAAGCCAAGATAACGTTGGAGATAACCAAGTGCTGCAACGACAATTTTACTAGAAAGATTTTTTCAAATGCTATTTAGCATAATTGATAGTATTACTCAATGGTAGTTACATTCATGGTTTATTGCTGGCAGAAATAAAAAGAAGTTACTGATGGAATTAATGATGAAAATTAATCAAAGTAATTTCAGTATTTTACCAAGCTTGATTCTCCGTGTGTAATGAATCATCAGGAGTGCAGTTTAATGTGAACTTTTGTAGTTCTACCTGATTTTCTTACACTTTCGCACAACTGTTAAATGTTGTTTAATGTTACATGGGTTTAACTCTTCAAAATAAACAATTCCTTGATGTGTTTCAAAGACAATGCTGAAGCATTCTCGTACCAGTAGCTCAATCACCATTTCTTATCAAGGTATTTAAATGTCGATCCGATGAAAGTTAAATTTGTTTTGTTACCTTTAATCAGAGAAATTTGACGAATTTATCAAACTACATACTGATAATATTGATGTCTATCAATCGAACTCGCTGTTTACGTGATTTAATCACAGCTCACAATACAACATATCAATATTTTATCTTTATTTAGAATTCGTTATGAAAACATATTTGAAACAGTTGAATATAGATTCCAATTACTTGGTTTGTATTATAAATGTTCTACTATTAACATTAATCCAAAAATCCCAGTACCTCGGTGAAATAAATGATAAAGTGGAAAAATGAAGTAACTCTGCAAGAGGTATAGGCAGCGCTGGCTTAGAAATACGTATTGAGGCCACCCACAACATGTTGGCAATAAAATGAACAACAACATGTTGGCAATAAAATAAACGAAACGTTATAAAGCAGTGCACAGATGCAAAAGATGCGGCAACCATTTTATCATGATCAAAAATTCCAACAAACCATATTGATGATCATAGAACATAGATCAACGCTTGACCAAAGTCAAAATCGAATTATGATTATGGTGCGGTTTGGTTGGCTATCGATAGGGAACTATCGAGCCTAAGTAAAACCTCGCAATATTTTTTTACTTTGAACGGACGGATAAGCGTTTTACTTTATGGCACTATTGAGCCCTGGAAGCAAGCTTTTTTGCTTCCAGTTGTTTTGAGATCCATCGTTTCTTCGACATTACAGTTTTACTACGATTTAGTTTCGCAACATCCATTCATGTCTTCTCGTCCGAACAAACATTGACTTGTCCGTCAAACTTACCGGCGTCAATTCCCTACTAGTCGATTCTAATAGAAACTTTTTCCTCTGTCCAGTTTGTATATTGTGTTTGGCCTATCTAAGATTATTTTTGGTCGGATTATCGGTTAGTCGAAGCATTTTAGCAGGACTTCAGCAGCTGAAATTTTCATCTTCTACTCCCCTTACAAGTGTTCATGCTGATATACTAGCACTCTAAATGTCGAGGTGTCTGAAGTTTGCATCGTTGTAATCGCAACGCTGTCAAATTTTATCACTGTTTGTTGTTGGTAGATGATTAAACTAAAATAAAACCCTAGTAAAATTTAAAACATTCAAAAATGTGCATAAAATTCACCAAAATTTTAAGTCAAATTATCAAAAATGCATTCAAAAATTAAATAAATTGCCGACCGTTGCGTTTGCAACAATACGAACTTCAGACGTATGAATGTCGCGGGTAAGAAGTTTCAATGGTGGTTCCCGTTTGTTCAGTCATATTTCCTCGATTGATTGCTCATCCCTTCGAAGGCATTGCAATGCGTTTCCGTTTTCCAACTTTCGATGTCTATCGACGATTTGATTGTTAGTAGAGTCAAAATTAGGAAAAGAAAATTTACAAACATTTCATTGAAATTATCCAAAACAAATTCAAAAATTAAAACAACGATTTGAAACACATCCACCTTTAAATCGTTTATTTTATCTATATAAAGTATAATCGTGTATGTTCAGTGGTGGCCACCTAAATAGAACACTATCCTCGCAGGCTGTTCAATTTAAATTTCCTGGAAACATGCAGCGAGGAATCGAATGTTTACATTTCTTATCGCATGCTCACATATGTGAGAACTAATTTTGAGCATCTTCTAAAAATACGCAATGCATCTTCACATTGCATTGCGTATTTCAGTGTAAAAGGAAGTGTTTTTATCTGGTCACCTAAATAGTACACGCTTGGTTTTAGTGCATCGAAGTGAATTTTCTTGACCAATAACAAATTTATTTGAAAGTAAGAACAGTTAACATTAGTTTTTAAAAAATTTAAATATAAAAAAATATTTTTGAAATGGGAAGAGTGCCACATTGCTCCGAAGAAAAGCGTGAGATCATCTGCAGCATGAAAGACAGAGGTTCAACAATTACGGAAATATCCAAGCAGCTGGAGTGTTCGCGGTTGGAAGTTTACAATGCTTTACGTCATAAGGATCTCTATGGCAGTGCCAAAAACGTTCCGAGAGCTAAAAGGCCAAGAAAAACAACAACAAAAGAGGACAATATTATATACAGAGCAAGTGTCGCCGACCCCTTTTCGAGCTCCAAAGCGATAAAAAGCAGTGTTCTGAATGATAGCAATATTTTTGTGTCAGATAGAACAATTAGAAGGCGTCTGCAAGAAAAAAATCTCAGAGGATGCATCGCTAAAAAAAAACCACTTGTCACAAACAAGAACTTAAAAGTGAGGAAATCGTTTGCAAAGAAGCATCTAAACAAACCGATAAGTTTCTGGAAAAATGTGCTGTGGAGTGATGAATCCAAGTTTTGCAGGTTCGGATCAGATGGCAAAAGGTATGTTTGGCGTCCACCTAACCAACAACACAATCCCAAATACACACAGAAAACTGTTAAACATGGTGGCGAAAATGTGATGGTGTGGGCTGCTTTCTCCTGGCATGGGGTGGGACCAATAACCAAGATAGACACGAAAATGGGTCAACACGTCTACAAACGAATTCTTGAGAACCACATGATCCCCTTTGTAGAAGAAAATATGCCACTGATATGGCGTTTTATGCCCGACAATGATCCTAAGTACACTTCTCGTCTTGTGAAGGGTTACCTTAGTGATAAAAATGTCCCCGTTTTACAATGGCCCGCCCAGTCTCCTGATCTAAATCCGATCGAGAACCTGTGGAATGATGTCGAAACTCACATAAACAGGGTGAAACCTAGAAATGCTGCTGAATTGTGGGACCAAATTCAGATCGCCTAGAGATCTATTCCTAACGAACGCTGTCAAACTTTAGTGGAGAGTCTGCCAAGGCGATGCTCAGCTGTACTTAAGAACAAAGGATTTCCAACGAAATATTAATTTATACGGTCGCTTCAAAATATTTTTTTTTATAACTTTACTGCAATGCAAATTTATGTACTATTTATGTGGCCACGCGTATTTTAATTAGTGTGTTTATATTTTTTTACTGACAAACAAATACAGTCATCATTTCACATTTTAAATAAGCTTTTATAGTTTCAATAAATAATACATAAGTCCAAAATCAGTTGTTTCATTAAAAACTGAAAAAATGCCCTTTTATTGATAGAAATGCAAGTGTTCTATTTAGGTGGCCACCACTGTATATAAAGGATGAAATTGAAGGAAACTCCCCACAAACCCTAAAAAATGATTGAAATGTTTTCAAGAACATTTTTGATATGGTTACCCGCAAAAGATTCTTAACAAACTAAGTAAATGTAAAAGCCTAATACATGGCACGAATTTTAAACTAAACTAAAACTAAACTAACTAAAGTAAACTAAACTAAAGTATTAATTTTTAAGGTTATACGATGACGGACTACTTGCATTATCTTGAAATGGAATTGATAAATTTTCAAAACATTGCAAATATTGAAAAAATGATTTATCTGTGTTTGATGGTGGTCGTCGTTGTAATTAAGTAAAATGGTCAATTTTTTTTTTTTTTTTTTTGGAAGAGTATCGTCCCATTGAGTTCTTGATGCTGGAATAGGTTTTATTCCCCAACTGATTCTGTGTAGTCTCACCTGTTCATCTGAAATTGTCATATTTACTCGAATTGACAATTTTCCCTCCCCAACAAAAAAAAAAGAATAGTGAAACTTTTGGAATTCTAGACGCCTGTACGAAAATTGACGTCTGCACGATTATCTTTGAACTGTTGTTTAATCTATAAACCGTTAGCAATCAAACCGTCCTTTTTTTCCCTCTTACAAATAAATATATTCCGATTGCATCATAAAACTGTCCTAAAATATTGATTTGTAGGTCGCCGTTAATTTTGTCGTATATTCATAATAAAAATTAAACACTAAAATGAGGTACAATGCTAATCCACCTCGAAAAATGTCGAAGCAAATACCCAAATATTCAAAAAAAAAAAAAAAAAAAAAAAAAAAAAAAAAAAAAAAAAACATGCTTAAATTATAACCATATTCATGGTTTTTCCGGGCATAAGAGCAAATCCAACAGAACTTATACAAAAGGAGGCTGATCGACAAGAAGCTCCCTTTTTGAGTTGGTTCACAACATCTGTAACCAAGAACAAATGTCGCTCGAATTACACTGGTCAACAAAAAGACAACTTTTGCAAACCCATGAAAAGAATTCAACTGATTTTAAGAGAACATTAAAAAACGTTCACAGTGGTATTAATTTTATGCCTTAGTTAGCTCGGGTTTTTTGTGGATATCAATAAAATGGCTTACAGCTCAGTTAAAAGTTTACTTATATTAATAAATTTATAAATCTTAAAAGTGTTAAGTTGAACTACTTTTTCTTCTATAATCAAGATCTACAACTTCTCTTCTTAACGTCCAACAATAGTCTGTTAGCATAGCAGGGCTCCACTTTCCCTGATAACGCTGTTCCATACCTGCTATATCCTGGTGGAAACGCTCACCGCGCTCTTCACTAACGTCTCCCATACATTGAGGTAAAAAATTTAAATGTGAGTCCAGAATATGTATTTTGAGGGACATTTTACAGCTAATAACACGCAAGGCTTCAATCATATCTTTTACAAGTGTATAACTAAGCCAGCCGTGAAACGTCTATGGTTGATGAATAGTCACAACGTACTTCGTGATATTACAACTCATTATCACTGGGCAAAAACCTTGTTGACCAGTGTTATAATAATGTGCAAGCGGCAGTCAAGCTTGCATCGTTGCAAATGCAACGCTGTCAAAATTTTTCACTATTTCTTTTTAGTAGAAGCACAAACTGCAACTAAAATCTAGTAGAGTTCGAATATGCGATTAAAATTTCAGGTCGATAGTATCCAAAAAACATTAAAAAAGTGAAAAAAATTTGAGACCAATGCGTTTGCAATGATGCAAACACCAGGCACCTATAAATCACCAGTTTGTCATTCCCACAAAATCTTGACAAAAATATTGGAACGTAAAATACACAAAAGTCTATGTTGACATGAAAACAGTTGACAAATTATTTACGTATAGTATTATTGACTGATGTTCATCAAATATTTCACAAATTCAACCAAGCATACGAAAACGAAAATACGAAATTGGTATACTAAGTCACACATTTAACGAGGCAAAAGAACTCGAAAGTTAGCGGCAATTCCAGCTCGCAAACAAGGAGTTTTCTTGTTCTCGGTTATTTTGAATTTTGCTTAGATGAATCTATAATACTGCCTTACGCAAGGATCAATAAATTACTAAAAGACTTCGAAATTAGAGTAATAACTGAGACAAGACTCGGTTATTACTCCTAGTAATAACCGAGATAAGTTAAAATAGAAATCAATGAGGGATCAGATGGTATAACTGATGAGCAATTAGAGTTTTAAAAAATAAACTTAAATGAGCACTTGCACATGTACGACTCTCGGATACCAAAAATATATTGGCTAAGAGGACCGAAGGAAAGCGCTTAGCCGAAGCTATCGCAGTCCATTTAAATTTCTTCGTATTTAAGAATTGGTGTACGCAATCAAATAATCGAGAATGTTTGAGGCGAGATGAGAAATGTGGATAAGTCTTTGTCTAAGCTTCATGCACGTCTATGTAATTCTCAAGTCTTTATTCTGATAAAGCGAGATTTTTTGAGCATAGTACCTGTTATATTTGTGAAGGAGGATGACCTGAAAAGTTGGGTGGTCTCAGGGTTTGCGGCAAAATGCAATTCACCTGATTCCGTAACTGACACAAAAGAGCAGCAATCATCATACGTTGCTAAAGCAAAACACCTACCCCGTCCAAAAAAAACGCCAGAAAGAACTTTATTAGCGGGCCGTCGGGTCTTGAATTTCACTGGGCCAACCTCCCCCTTCCTGCTTCACACTTTACTTGCGTTTTTTAATAGGGGAATGTAAACAAGGGTTCAAGTTTCGTTCCAGGAGGCAATTCATCACGTCTTCCGCAAACCTTGCTGTAAGTAAGGTTTGTAAGTAAGGTTACTAGACGTATAAACCTTTGATTCTCATTCTGAAGATGACGGACCTGCACAGCACAATTACAGTTCCTTTCTGGAGATCTATTCACAACTCCCATTGTCGATGTTCAGAAAGAAAATTTTGCTTGTTTTAGACACGCAGATTTTCCAATCAATTCAAGTAATTCAATAGAATAAATCGATGTGACATCTGCATTAAGTGAAGCAGAATTGATCAGAGAGAGAATCTAGGAACTGTATTCTGAGATGAACATTTAATTCTTTCTAGAAATCTTTTGGAATATTGATAGCAGTAATTTATGTAGCTTTGGATAAATGTGGAAAAATAGTCATACAAATTCTATGTTTCTTAAGTTTGGAGTGCAAAATTTCAAGACCATTACATTGCAACAATGCAAGCTTCGGACACTTCACAAGTATGGATCAAATTTATCCTTGAGTTAAATAGCGACAGCAAAAGCAGGACGAGTAGACCTTTAAGTTAACTGCTTTCCGCAGCGCAATGTGCTGAATGATGTTTGCGCCTGTAAAGTAATAGCAAAGTTTGAAATGACATAAAGTTAAAATATTAAAATCTACAAACGAAAGCAAAATCAAAGTAAACCCATTCATTTTTTCCCCAGAATTGCTTTATGATTCAACATGGCCGTTAGAGTTCTCTTCGAAGTGGGAAGCACATCAAAGTTGAAGAGTAAGCAAACTCCAGATGGATTCACCCACGACTGGGAATTGTATGTTCGCGGTACGGATAAGAATGATATCAGCCAGTTTGTAGATAAAGTGGTATTTAATCTGCATGAATCTTTCCCAAAGCCTAAGCGAGGTAAATTGAGTAATATCGATTTATAATCAAATGTAGTTTGTAAATAATGATCTTATACTTTTATTTACAGTTCTTAAGGAAGCTCCGTATGTGCTCAAGGAGTCCGGATATGCAGGCTTTCTCGTTCCAACGGAAATTCACTTTAAAACTCGCGATCAACCCAAATTGACGTTCACATACGATTTACAACTTCAAAATGCCGGGCCTCCAATGCATCGTAGCGAAATCAAGAAATTCACATTTAACAATCCGTCGGAAGATTTCCGAAGAAAACTGCTCAAAGGTGGTGGCACATCATTAGTAAATAATACTGCGGACGACAAAAGTCGTGACTCTTTAGATGAACGATCGCAGCCAATGAGCAAGCCGAAAGCAACTAATGACGACCTAGTTAAAAAGCACAAAATTCGTCCGGAAGAATCAAAGTTACAGACATTTGCAAAACTTTTCGGGCCGCCTATAACAAAAACCACTTCCAAGGTATCTCCCGATGCAAAAACGAAATCGAGTCCGAATACAACTGTTCCATGTGTTGCTAGCAAAAGCAGTAAAAGCTCGGACAAGTCAGCTTCCGCGACGTCAGCAATAAAGGAAAAGTCTGAAAAACCAGATAAAAAGGATAAACATAAACATAGCCCTCATAAGGACAAGTATGAAGCTAAAGAGAGCAAGAAAAATGAAGAAAAACACGAACGAAGGGAGGAGAAGAAAAAAGATAAGTCACATTCTAAAGAACGTGATCGAAGCCGTGATAAGGTTTCAAAAAGGCCGCCTAGTCCAAAAAGGCCCCCGCCAAGTCCTAAGCGTACAAGTCCTGTTCGAAGTTCTTCGGCAGCAGGTCGAGCGGAGACGAATGGATATAAGGCGTCGGCGAAAACTCATTCAGAGCCTGTTGGCTTGAACAATAACGCCGAGAAAGTTGCAACAACTAGCAGCAGCGGAAAGAAATCTAAGAAAGAGAAGAAATCCTATGAGAAAGATAGGGAGAAGGAAAAAGGTAAAGACAAAGAAAGAGATAGGAAAGACAAAGCATCTGACGATAGATCTAGTAACAATAGTACTCCGGTTGTTCCTGGTGTTTTACCAGCAAATTTCCACAGTTCGAGCGGTGCACAAACAAATAATGCAAAATTGACGAGCAATGACGTAAAAGCGGGTAGTGATTATGTTAAAAATAAGGAGAAAGACTTGATGAACTCAGGCAGTTCAAAGGATACAGCCAAAGAATCTAATAAAAAAAGCAATGTAGATACAAGTAGCAACTTAAGCGAGTCGAAGAAGTCAACTGAGAAGCATGATAAAGATTCGGAAAAGCGTCACAAGCACAAGAAGAAAGATAAAAGCAAAGAAAAAGAAAAGGAGAAAGATCACAATAGTTCTAAGGATATTAAGAAGAAGGATAAATCAACGAAGAAAGATGATCTCAAGAAAACACCACAAGTTGCAAACGAGATGCAATCAGCCACATCACAAAAAAGCAATGCGACACCTCTAAGCACACTTCTGCATGGGATTAGCGATGATGACACACGAGACAGCATCACAGAAAGTGTATCTGCATCAGTATCGGAGCGGCATGAGAGTTTCGCTGAAAGTTCCAACAGTAGTGTTAACGATATTGCGGCAAAGGCAGCAGCAAATGCATCAACGCACCAGCCTCCGCCACCTCCAGCTCCAGCGCCGCCCCCCGAAGAAATTAAGCCTGATAAGAAGGAGCGAAAAAATCGAGAAAAGGCGAAACCAGAAAAGGATGAAAAGAAACGAAAACGGAAAAGCAAAGACGATGTCGATGCATCTCACAAGGCGACTCCCCCTCCTGTTTTAGTTCCAGAACCCCCATTGAAACAAATGAAAAAAGATGAACTTATTGTGAAGAACGGAGATCGCTCGAATTCGCCGCATTTATCGCACATAAATTCAAACAATAGTATACCGAATCCTTCCCCAAAAGGGCAACACATTATGGACGATTCTAAAGCATTCCGAACACCAAATGCCGCCAACGTTCCTTTGCCGTCAACCTCTGCTACCTCAGCAAACAGCAATGCATCTCAAACAGCAAGTCATCCTGATCGATCCTTCCCGGTCGACTATATCGCCGAACTACGTGAATTACAGCAGAAGATAATGACTCTGCAGGACAGCAATGATCTGCAACAGGTTGTAGAGTTAATTGCTCCTACCGGCCGTTTCGAAATTACAAGCAAATCGTTTGATTTCGATTTGTGTACTCTCGATCGTATAACAGTGCAGAAATTACAAGACTTTTTCGCGACGTCATGTTCATGACAGAAAATCGTTTATAACTCATTCTCCAGGTAAGAAAACGGAAAGACCAAACCATCCTGTAGTTATTGACTTTGATTTGACACAACATTGTCTACGATTCAGCTTGATTGTTTCTGATTTCGTTGGTGTAGCACCAATTTGCTTTGAAGGATTGTTCGATTTGTTTTGAACACGTTAAAGGACATCGTCATCGATTCGATCAAACGGTCACCGTTTGATGAGCCGTTCTTTTGTAAATAACTGTTGGATCTTTTAATTTTTCAGACGGATTAGAATTAAGTTTAATCTGTAATCTTAACTAAAATGAACCAATCTCTGTACGTACTCAAACAATTGAAAAATCGGATGCTCATTGAATATACTGTTAACATAAAAAATTATTAAATAATTATAAACCATTGCAGAACATACGTTACACAGTTGTATTTACATGGTAATGTTAATCTAAATGTCTTCAGTGAAATGAGAAAGGCACCTTTTGTAATGTACTGACGAGATCGAGAGACACAATGTGAATCCATTGAAGTGCTTTCCCTAACTTTAAATATAAAATAAATATTTATATGTTGAAGCAATTAAGAACATAGATTTATAAGGATATGTTTAATACTAGGATTTTACCATGGAATATCATATAAAGATTTTTGTGTACAAAGACTGTAAAATGAGATATTTAATGCAAAATGGATAACACAGAACAAGAAAACAAGAGAAAACACTACAATCTATTTATATATATACACACACACATAAAGTTACAATAATGCATAATTATTACGATTACTTTTGACGATAAGAAGAAGCTTTAGGATTTATGTGTAAATGAAAGGCAGGAATATTATTTATGTGGAGTTTATGAACTAGTTTTAGTGTCGTTTTTATTGGTACTATGCACCAAATATCGTAAATAAGTTGGCAACTCCTGTATTTTATAATTCCAAGTTATGGCGTCTTGGAAATTATTAATTTTTTTTCTTTCAAAAATGGTTCATTATCTTTTTATTTTTATTTTAAGTGACTAAACAGTTAAAATAAAATGTAGAACGGAAAAACATATTTACATGGAATTTTATTTGCGTATTAAGTTCTTTCTTACAGTATGACTCAGGGTTGGAAGAAATCGCAATGTTTGAAAAATTGATAGCCTACTTTTGGTTATTGGAAACATAGTCTGTTACACTAGAAGTATCATAATGAAATGGGCTAGCGTGCAAAATTGCAAATGTTTAATCCGTTTTCAAGTACACAGATCTTTAGTCAGATCTATAAATACGAATTCGGACTGCCCGCGCAGTATTTTTCATGTCATTTTCGGAAATTGGAAAAGTGAAAGCAGAATTAGAAAGCAAAAGCCACCACACTTATGGAACCAAATTATTCTGTATACAGAGCCCGCAGCACACCGCCTCCAAATTAATAGCAAAACTCGTTCATCATCGCCAACATCCGTCGACTAACTTACTCAATATCATCATCACACTCGGCTTTTTCAACCATATTTCTAAGTTATGGCTCAGCCTCCCTTACATATAGACCCCTCATTGCTTTCCAAGTCTGCCTGTTTTCAACTATTTTCTGGTCCTAATCTAGTCAGCTATTTATAGTCCCATCGAATCTTTGGACGTCCTCTCTGTCGATTGATTCCTCTTGGGTACCACTGCGTTATTCTTGTGGTCCATCTGCCGTCTGTCGTTCTCGCCAAGTGAACGGCCCATCGTCATTTCAAGTATTTTTCTCTATGTATCACATCTGTTACTTGAGTCCTTTCTCGTATCCAGGATAGTCTCTTGCGATCTCTTCGTGTAGTGCTCAGTATGCATCTTTCTGTTGCTCTTAGGGCAACCTGGAGTTTCCTTGTTATTCCTTATTACTTACTTAATATATGCCACAAAAAATGCTTTCCGTTCTTCAGAGGCGTATCTGTTACTCTACAAAGGAGGCTAGTTATGAGACATAACATTGTGCATTTGTTGCTGTGCTGGATACTGTTGAATAATTTTATTTTAATATAGACAATTTATAGCGAAAATTTTGATTCTTGGAAAGTTGAGCCTAAGACAACATGAATTTCTTTTCTTTCCCTTCATCGCGGCTCAATATATTAGTAAGCATCTGCAAATAATTTCTATCTATGAGTACAAGGTATGATTTCCGTGAAGACAATACGATTTTTTACTTTTTATTCCTACTAATACTAACTTTCAACACGATTAATGCTACTATATACTTAGGAGAAGGGACCGGGACTTGATCTTCTAGGAAGGCTGGAAATACAGAAACGAGAAAAAAGAAGGATGACCAATCAAAACATAACTGCTGATCAATTTGCGATTATCTAATCAAATAAAGCCTTTGAAAAAAGGTAACGCTTTACCAAGCCAAGTCAGCCTAAGGAACTGGGAAACTGTTCATGTGGCGCCGTTACGTGATCTTGCATCATTCCCTTCATACATGCACATAGAATCAGGTGTTTACTTCAACTTACTGAACGACCCTTGCAGAAGCGACCAAGGCCAGCCGGAGCTAGAATAAACAATTAATCTGTACCAACACAGAATTAACTTGAATTCTTAAATTAAACAACTACAGAAGGTGTCCACGAGCTTATTTGTTATGCACGTTTGGAATGATACGAGGAAATATTTACAATTGTCTTCCAATTAATAAAAAAGGTACTGATGCGGTGCGTATCGGTCGTCAAAAATCATAAGACCACAAATTTGCGATTAAGGGACCAATTTAGATTTGACTTACTCAACGGACAACATGTAAGACAACAGACCATGTCCATGTCCCATGTCGCTCAATAACAGACGCTGATATTCGTTCAGGACATTGTTTATCTTCAATAAATTCTTTGCCTTCTTGAAATAGATTTTTGGCAAAAATAATTTCATCACCCATATTAATGTTACATATTACATCGTCAGAATATTCATCCCGCAAACAGAATTTAATGCAAATTCTTTGCTCAACTAACTCAGAATGAGTGAATACCAATTATTTGGCCGCCGTATGTTTACAAATTCAGTATTCGCTCTGCTACAATTCAATACAATGAAATTCTATTTAGCCATCAGCCATTATACACCCTAACAATTATTTTGCAAGAAAAATTTTGTGTTTTTATAATACGCGTAAATTTTAAATAAGTTATTCTGAATTTTTTCAACACAGACGTGAGAGCTGTCTCACTCACTCGTGATATTTTACGATGACTAATAATTGAATACTTCATTTTTCCTGTTTCTTATCGATGACTGCTGCAAATATGTCTGTAATTAGTATTTTAAAGGTTTACTATAACCCAGTATATCCATCATGTTGCTCCTTCAACGTCTGTCGAGTATCTCTTTCGGGAAATGTTTTCAAACACATAAAAAAATCAACTTCATGTATTTAAAAAAAATGAGGCGATAAATGAAATAATTTTTGAAATGATAATACTTGATAAAACGCCTGCAGTATTGGTATTAGCATATCTTTAGTATTTTCTCTACAACACACTTCAAGTTTAAATCGAATAATTCCAAAAACATTTTGAAAAACTCTCTTCTGAACATTGTTTCGACTTTTATGGTAGTGACTGTCGAGTTTATAGGCAATTACAAGCTACGGATAAATCAAAAGAAATAAAATAAAGGATTGAAACGCACATTAAAAAATAATTAAAAACATGTCACTTTTTATATATTTGTTTTAACGGTCTTCAGTTCGTTCAAAATGAGGCAAAACGACAAGAAACCAAATTGTGTCCTAGATCACAAACTGCAAGGCCCGATGTAAATAAAAATAAATAAAATAGAAAATATTTTTCTGAATTCAAGGACACTAACTTTGTAATGTTCCTGCTTACTCTTTGAACTGCCTTGAACGGTTTTATCGCAACCTTATTTAAGCTTTTCAGCTCATTTTAAGTCTAAAAATATATTTGATTGAAATCAAGACTGACATAGCAGCGTTGCTCGTCTTGAGGAAATAAGAAGCAAATGGGATGTAAACGAACTTTCAATTTTTCTTGGGCGTATTACACTTTCAAAGATATAGAAAACAATTTGACGTTGAACATTGATCTTCGCCCCTGATAAGTTTTTACAAAATGATTAATTTCGAAGTAAGTAAAACTACATCATAAAATTGGAGGTCATTTTATTTCTCTCATAAATAAAGAAATCTCTGTTTTCAATGATTAAATGTTCAATGATGAAACTGAATACAATCAAACAAGGCTTTAACTTAAATCTAATCAAAATAAATTCTGTTAAAAATTTCGCTTCAAATGCATGCAAACAGCACAGCACATTATTAATTAATAATCATTTTATAGTAATGTAAGATTGCTGAAATATGTTCTCATAATATTTGAACTGTATATCTCTTTCAATAATTTATTTTTCTCAGCTAATTTCATGCTTTATTCTTAAATTATAACAAAACTACCTTTGATTTTAACGTAAAACTTGTCTTAATTAAAAAAAGAAGGTTATCACTTTGTTTTTTGTTGCTGCACTCAACGGAAAATATTTTTGTTTTATATTACATATTGTAATTAAATTATTCTCATGATCATTGTAAAAACGTGTTTTTTCGTTGAAACATTTTATATTCATATCATTTCAAATATATGTACATGCATGTAGCTTAGTAAAAAATTAATTTTATCCATTTTTCAATTATAAATATTTTCCGTTTTCGATTCTTATTATTTTCTAACTACTGCCAGACACCCGCATAATTGCCTATTTGTGTTGTGTGTAGTGGCCCTCCAGCCGCAAATATCCGCATTCCACTCGTATCATAGCAATGTGTGTATATTGCAGGAACGTATTTGCCTTGTTGTAGGCCATCGAGTTCTTCTTCAGGATACTGTCCAATGAAATGTAGTGTGTGAAACAATATCTCCCCACAAAACTAAGCAAAGAAGAAGAAAAAAAATATATACAAACTTACCACATATCCTCTGCTAGCTTTCAGGACAACTGTTCGCGAAGCGTTTACACTGCTTTCCAGATACTTGCCAGCTCGTATATCGTAGAACATTAGCATGCCTAGACCTGTTCCAACCGTTAGGATATTTCCCTTGAAACTTGTAGAGCGAATTGCACAGCCACTATAACGTGCAGGAATTTTTTTCACTGCCTGAAGTGATAGAAAAACAGGAGTAAATAAATTATTGGTGCAATTCAAGATTCACTTTATTTTTTTTTTAATAAAGCCTTTTTTTTTAATAAGGGCATCGATCAATTTTTCACTAGCAATTGCATTAATTATTGATACACACTAGCTTTTATAATGCTGCTGTATAGAGTTTAAATTTAAATATTTCGGTACAGAACTCGTAATTCGCGAAGCCTTTTTCGAAACCGGAACATGTATTTTATATGATAGTTTGTGCAGTGAATTGATGAAAATTTGAATCGAATTTAATTTTATATTTAGTCAATGAATCGTTATGGGGAATACACATTTTACATGGAAAATGAATTATGAATGTCGACGGCTGAGCGCGTTCGTTTGTGGCACACTTGCCGGATAGTAATTTGGAAATAAAGAATCAAAATCTTGTTTGAATAGAATGAAAACTGTAAAGATCTAATACCACTTTACATCAAATATGAACCAACATTCTAACAATTTCAAACGCATTAAAAGTACTTTGATACATTTAAGGGTACTCACCTGAAGAGTTCTTGCATCGAGCAAGATTGTGTAAGATCGACAGCCAACAGCATAGAGCCCATCTTGATGATATGCTAAACTAACATTATCTTGGCAATTCGGTAACTTTCTCGATAATTTTTGCTTAAACGTTTCTGCGTTGAAAATATGAATATACCCATTCAGCGATAAGCCAGCAATTTCTTTGTATTCACTATTAAAGCAAAGTGAGCGTATCTATACAAAGGTAATTTTTAGCCAGAGCAATTTCATTTTAATGTTTTCAATCATACCCTTTGAGATGCGCGACAATCTTTCACACACACTGGCGTTACATTAGCATAAGTAGGGCAAGACTCTTCACCGCCATCCGGAAACTCCATAAGATCCTCATTGATTCGCCAAAGAGCCATTTTAGAATCTTTCGAACCAGATACTAGAAATTGATCGTCCAACCAACAAATGTCCATGATGCAATCACGATGACCATTTTCTCCAACACAAACAGGATCCAAAGTGGGTAGCCTATAAACGGCTATGTCTACAGAATGACGAGCGCCGGTTGCTAAATGCGTTCTACTTGGATTAATTTCGATGGCATGTATGCCATTTTGAATTTCCGGCCCATTTAGCCGTGTATTTGATAAAGTAGGTATAGCATCGACACGCCGCATATTCACGTCGTAGACCATCAACTATATGATTCGAAAAAATGTACATATTCAGAAGTCAATTATGTGTCCAAGGAATTTATGCTTAACAATAACCTCAAAAACTCTCCCTTTCCCACTGTGTTCCAATCTGCCTAGCTTGAGTTAATAATTACGTAAGCCAATTCGATATAAGATGGGTTGAGCAAGCATATTAAAATAATTTGGGGAGTATAGATATAAAAATCTCATACTATTTGCATGAAGATTAAATTAGCAGTGTAAAAAATTTGATTTTGATATTTTTTAAAACCCCCCCAATTGTACCTTCTGGGTTTTGAATGTAAATCTGAATTGAATGTTCCGTGCAACAACTGCCGACCGAGAGTAACCTACCTTATTGCACTTTGTCCCGAAAACAATTTGCCTGCTACTGAGCCACTGTGAACAGAAAACCTTGTTCAAATATCCTAGCGAAATCGGTGTCTCTCGTAGCATGTCATGCGTTAAAATATACCGTGTCGTATAGTCCAAGCTGATACATCTCTCCTGCAATAGATTCTTCGTTATCATACATTCCACATATATTACCCAATATATTTCTTACTTGTTTCAAATTAGATTCTCTACTGCGAATATAATCTTCGAAATTATATGTTGTATGCAATATCTCATCCTGTTGTTGCGGCGTTTCCTCTTCACTTTCCGAATCGTCGTATGTTATGAAATCATCGGGTTTATCTGGTTTCCTTCGTCTTTCCTGCCTGTCAGTACCAAATTCCAAGTTAATTGGCATTACTATCCCCTGCCATGATCTTTCTAAATGGGTATTACCTTAAAATCCTAGCCTTGGCTCGTCGTTCTTCGATACGACTACGTATATGACATGGTGGATATGTGCCTACAACACTATTACGAACAGTTTTCACCATTGTCCCAAATCCCAGACTCTCGAACATGGTGTCTGTTCTCGAGACGACGGTTTGGTTAAGACCTTGCCAGGATTGCGGGAAAAAGAATTACCTACACACTTCAATGACAAGACTGTTAAATCTTACTTTAATACAGAAATGCTACAATTTCGAAATATTCTTCAATCAAAACACACAAAATTGTTTACTTTGTTGTACAAGTAATGTCAAAAAAGTTGCTTGACAGTAGATTTATAATGGGAATATTCAATTTGAAGGGGTGCCAGCTCGAAGCGAGTATTAAATGTATAAGGAAATCTCGGTATTGAACGATAATTCTGAATTTCCGATACGAAATTGAAAATTCTGAAATGTACTGAGGGCGCCTAAATTCAGTAAATATTTTTTCTGATTGAAAGTATAGACCAAAATAATTAGACATAGTTCCCGAGTAACTTAAAGGAATTTCGTTAACACGCATATCTTTTGTGTGGTAAAATAGCTGTTGGATATAATGATTTTCATTGTTCATTTGTGTTAAACAAGTAGATAATGCACCAATCAGATGATCGTATAATCTGCCGAAACCATTGTCTTATCTTTCAACATAACCCAGTATCAGAAAAATTTCTCGAATCTGAAAACAGCAATTAAGTATAGCAGTAACTATGCCTGAACATAGTTGACTAAATGATCAGAGGAGGGTAAATTAGATATTACAGTTGAATCATGAACATGAATTTTAATCCATCGACGAAATACAAAACAAAGTGTGCATTATTCTCATGGTAACTTTGCAGGTTATTCAGCTATAAACTTGCATTATGTTAATGATTCCTCCTAATGAACAATCCAAATTAAGACTCCTGAATCCGATAGACTTGGATTGGGGCTTTTATATTTTATACACAAAATTTTTTTTATCAAAATAACCGATATAACCGATAGAGCGTCGCCAAGCAGCATCCAGAAAGAATTTGATCAAAAAGTGGTGGGAGTAATTGGACGCCATACGTTGAGGTTTAATTTTAAGAGAACAAGCCTGCTACACTAGAAAATAGTTACAATTGCATATTTTATTATTTTTAACAGACAAAATGATTTTCAATGTTGGGTTAAAAATTATTTGGGAATATCAAATTATATATGTCCCCGCTTCGAAGAGATGTGAATAGTTACACAGAGTGTAACGCATCGTCCAGAGGAAGAATTTGGTAACAATCACAAGACTGTTGGGCTTATACACAGAAGATTTAAATACAACTGCTTGCCAGTCTTTTATTTTAAAAGACTTTTAAAAGAAAAGAAATTTATATAAAATAAAATGTACACGAAGCTTCTTAATATGCATGTTTATCGTTTTCTATGTAATACATTATTCGGACACATTTTCCATTTTTTAAAGAAGAAAGTATAAGAATTTCAATGCTCCAGCTGGTTCATATAATTCCCATTATTTTATATCTACAAAATTGATTTGGACATTTCATATGTAATTTTAAGGTTAATTTCGAGGCTTATGTACTTTTTTAAAATTAGTATTACAAATAATTTGTGTTGTGATACACTTACAAAAGCATCTGTTCCACTATGGTTCAAGTTGAAAAGGAGCGAGTGCTAGCTATAGGTCGTGTTCTAAACGATGTGCACAGACCGCTTAAGGAGCGTTTCAGAGCATTATTCACACTTCGAAATATCGGGGGAGCGGACTCGATAAACTGCATCAATAAATGTTTTGGCGATGAATCAGCTTTGCTGAAACATGAACTGGCGTATTGCTTAGGTCAAATGCAAGATCCCACAGCAATTCCTCTATTAGTTCGTGTCCTGGAAGATACTAAACAGGAACCAATGGTGCGACACGAAGCAGGTACGAACATAACCTTATATGCAATGTGTAAACAAGTACGCTGATATTACGTTTTGTGAAAATTCTCATTTGTTTCTTATTTACGTAGTCAAGATAAACAAACATAGGCTTAGCCTCTCTAAGAAGCGTATTGAATTTTACTTGCTCATTTAGATATTGGAAAATACATTTCTTGTATTACAATCGCGGAAATTATAAACAATTCCATACTTCTCTATTATTCTGAATAAATTTCAAGGCAATACTTATATCAAGATTGAATGAACAGTCGATTGATTGTTTTTAATTACGCGTATTAAAGCGATTTTATTTTGAATTTTACAGCTGAGGCACTTGGCGCAATTGGACATCCCGACGTTTTGCCAATTTTAGAAAAGTATAAATCTGATCCAGTCATTGAAGTTGCCGAAACATGCCAGATTGCCTTAGATCGTGTCAAATGGATTAAAAATGGGAGTGTAGTGAAGGACGATAATCCATACGCCTCAGTTGACCCATCACCACCAGCCGAAACAAGAAATATCGAAGAACTCACAAAAGTATACTTGGACGAATGCGAATCCTTGTTCAATCGTTACCGAGCTATGTTTAGTCTACGTAACATCGGATCTGTTGATAGTGTTTTGGCATTAGCAAAAGGATTGAAATGTAAAAGTGCGTTATTTCGACACGAAGTGGCATTTGTGCTGGGCCAAATGCAGAATCCTTCAAGCATTCCTTATCTCTCCGAAAACTTGCAGGATAAATTTGAAAACGAGATGGTTCGACATGAATGTGCCGAAGCTCTTGGAGCAATTGCAACAGAAGAGTGTATAAAACTATTGAACGATTATTTGAAAGATGAAAAACGGGTAGTAAAGGAAAGCTGTGAGGTGGCGCTGGACATGTGCGAATATGAAAACAGTCCAGAATTTCAATATGCTGATACGCTGGGAAAAGTTGCAACAGCCGAATGATGTGCACGAACAGGTTTCTGCTAAATTGTAAAGTATTGTTCATTTTAATTTTGAATGTTGAATTTAACTTTCCACAATAAAGATACTTTTACGTGATTATGGATTTTTTGCTTTTTATTAAAAAGAAATAATCAACTTAATGAATCGTCCACAATAAGCAAACATTAACTTTATGACATATTTTGTTTGCGTTAAAATATTATGATATATGGAGGATGCTCTTTCACTTTAAAGTTTAATAGATTCTTGTCAAAGCCTCACTCGCTCGACATCGTTCTAGATAATAAAGTACCAAATCTATCTTATAGCAAAAACATGATACAATAAAATCATTTTTGAATTATGTCATGTTAGCAGTCTTGATCTCCCAGACGAAGCTATTTTGGGTTTTTTGTGGCATTGTTCCATGTGAAAGTCGCAATCGTTTTGTGTATCGAAATCTTCACCACAAACTTTGCATTCGTATCGCAAACACACTCGTTTGCTTATATGATCGCTGAGCGACTCCGATGATGGAAATTCTGTAAAGAAAATCAAAAACAAATTAATAATCAAGTTTTTATCTTCTTTGAAATGAGAAATGATTTCTATGAATTGTGCAACATGACCATTTCGAATCCGATCGACTCATCAAGATCAATCTTATACAACGTAAACAACTTCCTTGACCTTAATTTAATTCACTTGGAAACCTTTGAGTGTTTTGTCAACCGAATGTCAACTAAAAGTGAGGACACAGGACAGGAAAAGAAGTTTTTGTTCCTATAAAATGTAAAGCGAGCAAACAAAGCTACATTTACTCCTAATCTTATACCAGCACACGTTCAAAGTTATGGTGACGAAACGATGTTTTTTCTAAAAGATCAATGGTTGGTTATTTTTTTCAAATTGCTATATTGGTGTTTTGGCACTGATTTTTTAAAGCAGTTCCAGTGGAGTGCTATTGAACGGAATCTCAACTGAATTTTGAGGAAGTGAGTAGGAAGCCGCCGTTATGTGTCTACTTTTTTTTTTAGAAAAATGTTTCGTTGTGGGTGACTGATCGGCTAGTGCTTGAAATGCAAAGCAAATGCGATGGCTAAATTCAATTTATCTAGTATACAACTAAGAAGGAAAAGTTCTTTCTTCTTGTGTTATCTGATTCGATGTCAATTCGTTCGACGAATTGGCAAGTTGCTAATGCCATAGACGATCTTCTGGGATTTTTGCTTTCAAGGAGATTTTTTGTTTTGTTCAATTTAGGCCAAGAGCTTAGTTTATTCCTTAATCATTCCAAGGCGTATCTATCTCTTTTCAGAGGGTTTCAGTTGATCCACAACTTGCTAGCTCATTCGCTTTTTCATTTTCCTCGAAACCTTTGTGTACAGAGACTTGTTAAGTTAACATTTTTCGAGGTGTTGAGTGCTTGTAAACAATTCCGCACTTGATGTGAATCCATTCCAAGTATGTTGACTTTAAAAATTCGCATGTTCCAAGAATTGGCTTAGATAATTAAATTCTTGTTGCGGGTCAATGCATATTTACGCGTTTTAGTTTCAGTTTGAGTTGAAAGAAAGTGAAAGATGTTCTTGCTAAGCGGTTAGTGGTAGGAAGTGTTTTATATAGGTGCAATTATCGGGCACGGTAGAGAGGTGATGCGAGGTTAGGTTTATTAATTTGACGGTTAATGACGTGTGGTTGTTTCGAATGACGGTTAATGCGGTGGGTTCATTTGCATTGGTACTGCCTTGTTCGTCACGTCTTAATACGAGAATATTGCGATTAAGTTGTTTCCTAGCTATTTGATGATTATTTGCAATTTATTTACTCGTTTACACATATTTCTATAGTGTGTTTTTTTCTGTGTTTAGCATTTCTATATTAGATTTTATTTTTTGCTTTTCCATTCAAAATATAGAAAGAATAGAAGAATAGAAAATAATTGACACTGAAGAAGGGAGCAATTTACTCCCGAAATATATATTTGTCGCAATTAAGAAACACAGCATTTTAAATGGAAAAGCAAAAAATAAAATCTAGCATATTTCTAAATTTTGCCATGGTTTCATCTTCGTGGATTTGATTCTTCACCTGTACTGCACAGGTAAAGTTGGTTTCGTTGAATTTGTATAAGCGAAAATAAATGTTGTAAAATCATTTGCAATTGTAATGAAGACAATAGAAAACAATGAACACGAAAAATTAAAATTAAAATCAGTAATCGTCGATTTTTACGATTTGTACAGACGGTAAAAATTATAAATTTTATTGTTATTCATGGCCGTTGTGTGTCAAGGTAAATGTTCTCAATACGTACCTTGTAAACAAACTCCACAAATATACATTGATGTTGAACTCATATGTGCCTTTCGTACATGTTTGATCAACGCCGTTTTGTTTTCACAGACTGCGCAACAATTGTTACATTTATACCCATTTAAGCATTCTTCAGCCCTTATTTTTACACTTGGCGATTTACAATTTTTCAAATGTTCCGTAAATTGATCCAGGCCTTCAATCATTCGATAACAAATATGGCAAAGTAACGCATTTGAAGAAGAGGAATTTAGTGCTGCCAAAAATATACTGCTAATTTCAGGTTTTGATGTGTCCGTTTGAATGTTTTCTTTGTGTTCCTTTATATGGTTGACAAATTGAGTTTGTCCGTGTACAATAGCGGAGCAGAGATGACAAACAAACGTATCTTGATTCGGATTATCTTCTACATTCGCTGGTGGCTCATCATCCACAATTTCTATTACTTCTTTACTACTTGCTGCTATTGATGCACTGTTGGAGTTCTGCTCGCCTAACTCTGTGGTTGCTGTATCATTGTCCGTTTCATTTTCCGATTGGTTATCTTCTATCATAAGAATCACGGAAACTGGCGAGTCGGAGCGTTCACTTGCAAGAAGCATGTTATTTAATGTTTCTTCTGGTGTTGGCACTGCACCTGATGTCACCTTTGATATCACGAACGGAAGAGGGTTGTCGTATAGATTACACTCTGTTGCGTTGTTTTCGAAATGGGCAGAATTACTATTGTCGTCATCATCGATACACACAATTTCTTCAGCAGGTCTTGTTTCATGGGTTGTGTTGTTGGAATTTTCATTCCTCATTGATGTATCGTCCGTAGGTCTCATTTTCGTAACTTTTTTCCTAGTTCGCTTAGCAGGAGGTGCAAACTCTACATTTGGATTGTGTGATTCATCAGCTAGAGTGTTTTCAATTGTATTTATGAGTTGATTTGAAGGAGAATTTTCACTTGCAGTTAACAATTGGTATCCTACAGACGTTTTTCTATTTTTTGAAGTTATTTCTTTCATTTGTTCGGCATATTTTTTTAATATTCCTGCTGAGCGTTCGCATTTGATTTTAAATGCATAACATCTTTTAATTTCTTCTGCACAAAGCGGGCATACTTTGTTTGGCATGCTGCTATCCGTTTCAAGCTATAAGAGAGAAAAATGTATGTGAGATTAGTTTTCAACAAAAAATAACTTACGTGAGAATTTCGCATGCTTAATTGTAAAACATTGACAAGACTCTATGTTTATGTAGTCCTCGCGAATGTTTGCTCATATCATTTTCGTAAGAATTTTTTCATAATTATTTTGCCATAAATTTTTTTAGCGAACTTATATTTTTAGAATGTTATTTCATATGCTAACAAACTTTCATAATACTACGTGGGCATTATTTTCGGCTACCCACCTCCAGGTATGAAGTCGTTTGAAAATTATAGAGGAATTTCGAAATTTTTCGTGTTGTGGTAATTCAAACGAAAGCATATCTATTGAAATGCCACTGTGAATCTTTTAGCAAATGGTGAACAGTGGAAAGAACTGTTGGCAGATTTAAGGGTATGTCTTGTGATATTCGTGCTTGTGTTTGTTTTTATCTAGATTATCAAACCCGGCAACAAAGCTTCTTCCCGCTCCTCCACGGGCAAAATGGGGGAATGTTCTTTTTAGCGTAGGAAAATCCTCTAAGATTCTGTATATGTGCCCTTTTGCGCAAACTGCTGCCCTCCAATCCTTTCTATTGCAAAATGTATTAACAGCCTGTGGGTGTTTCTCAATAAGTTCGTCTACGAAATGTGTTTGCAGGATAAACAAATTTTGAACAAATGCTCGTTATACTGTTGGTCCCGCTTTTTTCGAGGATACAACATGAAGTGCTACGAGTCATATTCCAAAAACTTCTAGACAAAGAAGTTCATCTTTCGATAAGTTCCAGTCTTTGATGGAAAACAACCCATTTTCCAAATATCATTGTAAGATCACTCATATTGTTGCCGGGAGGGTATAAATCATTGAAAATTCTTATTACAGAATGCTTCTAGTTTGTCTTGGAAAAATCATCCTAAAGTGTTTTGAGCTTATGACAAGGCTACCCTTTTATATTACTGGTTACATAATTCTAAATATTTTAAACTTACCGATATCTTACAAAAGCTCATTAAAAACTCAACAGCGTATGCAGTAGTATTCAATGCGGGATTATCATCGAAAATCGAGAATAAAGTTGGACTTTTCGTCAGGCATGTTCGGCATATTTCATTTACACTCAACTCCATTGCAATATCACTTTCCTATTTTCACCCACAAATGAATGAATGGTCTCTCAGCCTGGCAAATTAAGCAACGAAAAATATAAGTTTCACTTCTTGTAAATTAATAACTTTAGCTGTGGTGCTCGGTGCCGTATTCCTGCATGTTTACATTGCTTCAACTGTCAATGACTTTTGCCATAGTGGAGGTTCGTTGCATCATCGTGTGATGGCTCTAGCATCAGAAAGCACTTCGAGGTAACCGCCAATTTATGACGTTAATTTAAATTCGACGCAATAGCGATAAATCGTTCCGGAAGTGTGGCGTTTTTCTATTGTAAAATAAAATATAGCCGGAGACATATGCCGAAATGAATATTTAAAAAAAACATTTTGTAAGAAAATTACGTGTGACTTATGAATCGATAAGATTTTCGGTTATATATCTACAGGATATACGTAGAACCGAGGGTTTAGCATGAGCAACAATGCAAGATTCAAAAACAAATTATTTTAATCTGCCATACTACAGTGGGAAGACTGTAATTGGTATGTACACAATAGAAAAAAGAAAAACAAAAGAAAATTATTGGTTGATTTGAATTTAATATTGTTAGAACATCCCTTACAGTTAACCTTACAATTGACCTTCTTTTTGAAATGTTTTTATTCAACGGGCTACTTTAATTGTATAAGTTTTTTAAATATTAATAATACTAAATACAAAAAGACAAAAATATGATTCAATAATGTTCAAACTCACTGAAATTCTCTTCATTCCCGGTATTTATGCTTAATGCGTAATTTAAACTCCAGTTTATGTTCATTGGTATTTAATCTTTGTGTTCTTTCACACTTATGTAATAGTGAGGGATGATCTGAACAAACCATGGAATCCCCATCCGTTTGGATCTTCGAATATCCGAAAAATGTGCATTCTCATGCTTGCAGTGATACTTTGAAACCTTTTGTTGTGCAACATTTTTATGCTTCCCGTTTTAACATTATTGATGTTCGCTAGCTCATGAAGTGTCTTTGTTACATGTTCTGGGAAGTTTCCGCCCTGGTATCCGCTGGCAAAAGAATCGCTTCCAGGCACCTTACTATTCCCTTTTCTAAACCTATAAGTGGTTGCAAAAATTGATGTGAGTGCCTCTGGTACAATTACGAAAAAAACCTAGGTTTCAAATAATCCCTTCAATTTGAATTACGTTTGTGAAAAAATCTGTTTTTTATTTTGAATAATTAAAGCAAATTGCTTTGCCAAATCCAAGTTTTTGGAAATTTTCCAACTCTATGACACAATTTCAGTTTTCACGTTTTCTTCTTTATGGCACGCAGCTTCTAAACAAATTCTTATTCTTCTCATTTAGTCTACGATGAAAAATGCTCCTTGTATCGGCAATAGAAATAAGTCGCAAATAAACTGTGTCAGCAAGCAGGTTTGAAACGTGGAATGGTTTTGCGTTGATTTATTCTGCATATTATTGACATCAGTGAAGTTTATAATTTTCACCCGAAAGGGGGTAACTTTATATTTTTCTCAATATTTTATCAATCGAGTACTTTGATTAGAATTTCTTTTTGATAGAAATTGCCTTCCTGTATTCCTGTAAAATGAAATTATCAGTATGTAGAAACTTCTTTTCCTCATTTCGCTAATGTCTTCTTAACAATGGGATTTTATTTATAGCTTACTGAGTTTGAAGAGAGGTCCATTTTTACGTGTAATTTTTAAGGTGTGATATTGTAAAACTAAAAAATAAATTTAACTTATTTCTTAAAAGTTTATTCACTCTCATGTTAAATACGGCATATTGTGATTTGTATATGTTAGAATTGTTGGAATTGTGTTGATGTTGATGGTTGTGGCACCGCGACAACGTTCGGTACTACTTCTCCAGTAACAATTGGATCACCAGAGAGCCACTGTAATAATGCATGTTGCGGCAAAGTGCTACATTTTCGCTGATCGGCCAATAAGGCTTCTGAATATTTCACATGATTAGCATACGATTCCTTTTCGCGCTGTACATCTTTGGACATGCGATGTAGATCTTTGAGAATAGCACTACCCCACAACTGTACGTGGATATCAGGGATTTTCGATGCAAGCTGCATAGCTGGTGTCACCATATTCATACTTTCTTTTGAGTTCCCAATGCTGAGGAAAACGTGGCTCAGAAGTACAAGCGAACAGGATGTCAAGCGATTTAAATCTTCAGCGTTAGCCATTTTCAAAGTTTCACGAAGAAAGCGCCTGAAAAGACATAACTTGGTGATACTTTAAAGATTACAGAAAAAAAATTCTTTACTTTGCTTCGTGAAAACTGCTCTTATGAAATGAATTAAGCCCTTGGACATAATAGAACCCGCCCATTAGAGCTTGACTATTCAAACATTGTGCGTTTTCGGCGGACACCGTATCAAGGATTTGACGTAAATCAGGTTCACGTTTTGTTCGCAAATATATAATAGCCAGGTTTAAGTATGCAAATAGTTTAAGGTCTCGTTCAGTCGTTTCATTAATGCAAGCTATGAACTGATGTTCGGCATAATCAAAAATACTTGTGGACATTGCGTATAATGCGAGCAAACAATGCAATTGTGCAGAATGTCTTCGAAGCAGAGTTTTAGTGGGCATGGCCAAACAGACATCTCGAGCGGTTGCGATTTCCATGATAGCTTGCTCACGATTTCCCATCACTAAACGACACATCACAATATGTTCCAGAAGAATTATTTTAAAAACCGAAAGAATAGGCTTGTTATCCTGGGCTTTAAGCTTGTCTATTTGCGCCAATGCTTTTTCGGTGTATTTTTGCGCCTTATCCATATAACCAGCCATCATTGAATGTGATACTGTCACTAGATATACTAAAACGTAAAGTTGTTCTTTTGGTAGCCACATAAACATTTCCAAAGTGTTCTGGCCGAAAATCACTGAAAAATTATTATGTTAACCATGTTACCTTTACCTTTCTCTAGGGATACTCTCACCTTCATCGCTTGGCCAATTTGGAGACATAATAGTTTGAATACTTTGTTGCAGCTGCTTTAGACTTGGTTTTACAGTCTTTACTTGGCCTAACGCTAAATAGTAGCACACTTGTAACACGAGGAAGAACACTTTCAGATATTCTTTTTGATGCACATTGGCGATGTTGTTGTCTATTATTGATCCTGCTTGATTTAATAAAGCCAAAACATCATTTGTTTTTCTTTCTATCATTAGTATCATTGCGCGGCTGAGCAAAAATAAAACTTTTAGATAAATGGCATTGCACTCATCTGTCGATTCCACACCAACGGCCAGTAACTCTGAAGCAACGCTATACTCACGATCGGTGGCATGAATTTGTGAAAGCTGTAGTAGTAATTTACAATGCCAGTATACGTTGTTTTGAGACAGTTCAATAGCTTTGCGGAGAATCGCCTTTGCTAGTGCGCTTTGTTCTTGTTGTAGGTATAGCTGTGCTAGAAGACTTGCCGTATCGAATTTCACATCGTCAAAATTTACCAAGTTCTCAGATAAACGCCAAGCATTCTCCAGATGATTCCTGGCCATGTCAATATTTTTTGTGTATGCCATTAGGATCTGAAATTGGAAGTAAAGGATGAAATCAATTATGTTAATTCGCTTCACTATTCAAACTAATTTAAAATTAAATATACAAATGCAAAATTAGATACAGCGGGATATGGCAGCACGATTTGTTTAAGTGCATAGTATAAAGCCGCCCTGCAATACACACTTGTTGAAAAGTATCCCTAACTTCTAGTATGATCCAAAAAAGGCCGTTTTCTGCAAGGACAAACGGAAATTTTTATATATTGGAATCCAGGGCATTTAATAAGCCCGTATTTCAGCGAAGGTTTCGTCGCTAACCAACATATCAGTGATATGAGGGGAAATTGAATGCAAGAAGTTGAGCTAAAGTTCGGTGTGTTTGTAGAATAAGTTTGAGCTGATTTGTTTCAGCTTTCAATCAGTGAGTTTATGAATGAGAATCCAAGTATCAACTAATTGTATCTCAGGCGTCTTATATATCTGCAAACTGGACCTCTTTCAATAAGGCCGATGCAGTGTTCGGTGAAACGATAGATTGCAAGGAGGCGGCAAGTGCGTACTCACGTGAAATCATTCATCATGCCCGTATACCTTGATAATAAAAAATTATCGACGAGGACAATTTGCTTAAGAAGGCATTTGCTTTTAATTTTCTTTTTGCATCTCTCTGTCGTTCCAGATTTGAGGAGTTATTACAACAATTACATGTGCTTAGTGTTGTTCACAAAATAGTTGGTGTTGAAGTGCTACAGCATGTTGGCGGTAAGATTATTTTTTTTTCCTTCTGTCTCCTTTACCAGGAGGTTGTATTGGTCATTCCTAGGACGGTAAGATTAACAACCTCCGACGAGGAACCATTTGGGAAAAATTATGGATAGGAAGGGTTAACTGCAAAAATAATAAAGTCTGACAATGATTTATAATTAGCTCCGAACAGTTTGCGGATTCAAATGGAGAAACCGAGAAGTAAATTAGCCACGTGGAACTCCATTTTCCGGCGATTATCAATTCGAGGAACGAGTTTCGAATTATGGAACACATTATTCACGGAACCCTAACACACAGCGCCTTATGGTGCTCGGAGTAGTACACTCACTAGTGAACAATGATGCGACTCTTGTTCCAGCACACTGGTGAAAGAAGGCTTCGAAGGAGGATATTAACGCCAGTCAAAGAAAATGGTTTATTCTGTACAACTCTGCTATGTCGAATGTTTAACAGTCAATCTTAAATGTAATGCATCGGTTTATTTAAAGAGTTAGAGAATACCATCAATATTTCATACACTTATTTTACCTGGCCCATTTGGAAATGCGTTCGAGCTTCAACTTTCGATGGTGGTTGGAAGGTGAAGAGTGCTTGCAGACATTGAATACATTTTTTAATATTCGGCGGATTCGATGTGCGAAAGTACTCCGCTAGTCCCAGTAACGCTATGTAACAAGCATCCTGGCGAGACATTCTCGTGGAATTTTCGCTAGTTTACCTCAGCTGCAGGTTTCCCGCCGCCCTAATAACAAATCATTGTGACAACGTCAAGTTTTATTTATGTTTACGCCCGAAAATGTCAACTTGCTGTCATTTCCTGCATCCTACATACAGGAGCGACACACGACGGCAAAAGAACAAGCAAAAGATTGTTCTACCTGCCTTCAAAAAACTGTCAGAGCAGCACTTATTTGGTTTTGTGTGCGTGCGCGGTATACAATAGAATTTCCTGCTATTCTGCCGCCCTCCGTTTGGATGTGCTTAATCCTCGGGCGAAGATTTTTCAGTGTTATCTGTGTTTTAATGTGAAAAGTTTGTTGAAAGTGCGTTGATTCGACTCGGAACGAAATCATGGAATTGGATTTTGAAAAAATCTGCCGAACGTGCTTATCGAGCGAATGTTCGCTGGTTTCAATATTCGAAAACAATATTATTGATGTATCGGGTAGTGAATCGGCGACAACTGTAATTGATTTATTAACCACTTTAACTGATATCAAGGTGAGTAAATAGTATTATTTTCGATAAGCAAAGTCCCCACGCTTGATTTCATAACATATTTGGTCGATAAAAGCGCGCTAAACGCCTGAAAATTGACTTAAATTGTCGAAGGATCTAGGCTAGTGAGTAAGCTGGTTTCAAGTCGGGGTGGCTTTTGAGCGCAGCCATTTTTACAAAGCTGCGGACATTTTGTGAGACAACAGCAGGAACCTGGTGATCCGAGACCGGATCCCAGCTATTGTTAAACATCTGCCGCTTGTTTTTCTCTCAGTGGAGGTATGCCCTTTGTTCGAAACTGCCTACCGAAGGAACTCGGGCCTGAGGTAGATGGATTTTTGCCTGGGGTTTGAAAGAAGAACGACATCAGGAGCACTGATGCACATTGTGTTTGCTTGGTTTCCTCCACAAGAAACATAATCTGGTTTCAGCGAAACGATGCGGGCTAAGCGAAATGTACTTGTGGGATATGTTGTGCGCACGGTCCTGGCGTACTTTGTTTCCGCTTGACTAGACGTTGTCGAAGGCAGGTGGTTGAGCGATGCGCGTTTGGAGACTGATCGAAAGCAAGAATTCACTAAGCGATCTGTCAGACTCAGATTGATATAATTGCGGTGCGCTGTTTATGCCGGTTTAATTAAAACACGAGTGTTTGGGGGAACACCTGTTCGAAGTAGTCGCCGGCTGTTGAGCAATGTAAATAAATGGCACAGTTGGTGACGAAAGCGATTGTTCATAGATAGTAATGTTTTGAGTAACGATTTTTAAAAATAAATTTCAGTTGAATTCATGAAAGTTGGTTAATAACTATGCCATGGAAATATTTACTCGGCTTGTTATAATATTGTTTGAATTTATTAAAATTCGAAAAATTTAATACTATTTGCTCCAATCTAAGTTTGATTAGAAATTACGTCGATAGATTTGATTTAATAGATTTAGATTTGCATAGATTTGATTTAAGAAAAATAAATTAATTTTTCTTTTGAAAGGTTTGCCTTGGATATTCAACATTTTCCGAAATTTCCGTTTTTCGCAGTAAATATATTTTTTTCGTTAGTACCCAATTAGTTCAGTTCAATGTCTTATGATTGATGGTCAAATATCCGCTCGTCCTCTCCATCTCAGAAATTAAATGAAATTCAAAAAGAGTAAAATCATTTTATTACAGTGCGGAGAAAAATTAGAAGGATTTATACATCTTTTTGAAAAGGATTTCTGACTATATCGAATTTTCTGCTCTTTGTTGGCTTTTGGTACTGAATCAATTATTTTTCGGGGTTCATTATTGCATTCAGCACAGAAAAGGATTGGTTTTAACTCCCCGCATATGGTTTAATTCATGAAAATACCTATTTTAATGCTCGACAGGTGCTTCAAACTAGTTGCACGAATCTAGGAGAATGTTTTCTAAGCTTCCTTACTCCCAGCAAGCCCGGTAGGTGTTAGTTGATTGAATGGCTATTCATTTGGAATGAGAAACTAAAAATAAAAAGTCTGTATCCTGGTAACAAAGCGCTTAAGGTCGTTGAGCTTTTCCTGTTCTTCCAAAGGAGTTATTTCTTGCTGACATTCTATTGCAATATGTAAAAACGGTTGTAATAATTTATTTTGCGGTAGAGATGTAAGATTTCAGGCACAACACATTAAAGCCGATAACCCGGAATGGAACAGTTTGATAAACAACTTTAGGCTTTCCACCGTTTTCCATTTTGTCTAGGCGACATCGGCTGGCGGAACTATTGTCAACTCGGGAAGAAATGGTCGTTACGAAGGGAATGCAATCAACTATCGACGACTTGATTGGTGAAGAACTTTTTTTTTTATTGTGTTTCGTCCTGTCCCATATCTTGCACACGGTTAAGTGAGAAGATCATCAGATCAGAAGTACATGGCTTACTAATTCTTTACAAGATCAACAAAAGCACATACCGATACAAGAAACCGATCAGGTAGAAATCTGTCTCAATGTGTCTACGATTGACCCACGGCGGGGCCTATGCACCGCAGGATTGTTGCCATTCTCTGAAAGACTGTTGACTCTTAAAGCAGACAATAGCCTACCTGTGAGCTCGGCATGTGTATAAAGTAGATTTATATTACGAAGCCCCCTAGATCCTAAATTGAAGTTAACGAGCTATCGGGAAGGTTTAAATAAAAATGAAATTTTATGCATAAGGGCAAAAAACGACTAAACTATTGGTTTTTGTGTTGTTTTTAGTGTTATCCCTGTGTTTTCCAACGGGGTTGTAGCTTTCAACATCGTTGTTGCAGAAACCCAAGTCGGGCTTAGACCTCGAGGAAAGCCAATAATCCACAGGATCACCTTACTCTGTTGTTGATATATTTTCGAATTTCTTGCCTGCGCCCTTTATTCGTACCCTATCCTAAAAATATCGATAAGGAAGCCTATTGTTACTATCTATTCAATATAGCCAGGTAACCGCTGTAGTTTTATGCATGTGAAAACTTGTATCACGTCTAAACCTACAAAGCTACAATTTACCACTGTAATGAACTCCACACGGCGTTGAGCCGAGAATATCGCCTTAGCAAACTGGACTCGAACCCTCGGAAATGACATTAGGATCAGACTCGCCTGCTTCACTATAGCAGAGATTTGACAATTGATTTGTGTATACAAGGTTACACAAGGTAAAAAAGTAGTATTTTTTGGAATAAACTGACTAGACGCCCAATTTAATGAGTAACAATTACTTAAAACAAAAACTGGATAAAAAAGAAAATGATGAAGGTTCGGGAGAATATACTCATCTGCACTAAATTGACTCTGTTTCTAAACTCATACAGTAACTATGGTTTAAGTTTCGGATAAGACCACATTTTTCTATAATACTTTATTTATCTAATTAACTTAAGAAATGTAATTGTCTGAAAATCTCAATATAACCATAGAACTGATAACAAATACATGTATTAAAGAAATTTATTACATCAATTGATTTGGTTCATTTTCATTGCATAATTTAATTACAATATATGATTTTTATGTTATAATCCATTTTTAAATGTGAGTGGCTCATCATCATATTTTTCGGTATATGTGCAGCTCGCCAACGTCATATAATTTTTACAAACCTTTTAACATTCACCAAGTGATCGTTTGTATTGTGTTTTATCATCTAACAATGTTCATGTGTGTGCATACGTTGTTCGTTTCCGTTTTTTTTTGTGTTTGTGTGTTATTTAATGGTAACCGTTCAGTTTCATTTTCATTTTATTCGTTATCCTTTTATTATTGTGTGCTAAATATCACTGAAGTCACCATATCGTTGCATATGAGTTCAGTGTAGTTTTCATAACGTTGATAACGAATAATATGAAAATTCCAGATATCCGCCAATGATTGTTTACCAGATCGTATATGTCCTGCGTGTTTGGATGAAATCAAACGGGCGTATTCGTTTAAAATCAAATGTGAAAATTCGGACAATGTTCTGAATCGGTATCTACAGGAATATTGCACTAAAATGGTGGAAAATGCAGATAGTAATGGAACTGCTGCTGCAAAGCTCATGCCATACACACGACTATCAAGGAGAAAATTGATGAAGAAGAATGATAAAGTAGTAGATAAAAATAAAATAACGCCTGTAAAAAATGAAATGCTAGCAGGAGATAATGATGACGACGTTGTATGCCTATCCGATGAAGATGATGAATTTGAAGTAAAGGATCAAAGTAAACCAAATTTCACAATGTCTACAGAAAGTACAACCGAACCAGAACAAATTGAAATATCAGATGATGATGACGAAGATGGTTTCCATGAGTATAACTTTGACAGTGGCTACGCGTTGGACGAAGACTCGTTTCAGGAAAACTCGGAGAATATATCGGACTCCCAATCACCTTTCGCGAATCAAGATTACTTTAGCATACAAGGATTCGACTCGGATTATTTAGTGTGTTCAGTTTGTTCGCAAATGTTTCAATCGACGACTGAATTGAAACGACATATTAAAGATAATCATACTGAAGGATTAACTTGCAATATATGCCAAAGAGGTAATTAATGTTCGCGAAGTAAGCTTAAGAAATAATTAATGTGTTTTTTTTTTCAGATTTCTCCAGTTCCAGTAATTTATTTGAACATTGTTCAGTTCACATTCCAATTTGTTATCCCTGTCCAATATGCGGCTACAAACTTAAGCAAGAGAAATACTTGAAAAAACATTTGGAACGCCACGCACGTGACAAAGAAGTCAAATGCGATTTGTGTGATCAATTATTTCTCACCAGCTCCGAGATGCGTGTTCATGTTTTACTCAATCACACAGAAGAAATAGACTCCACCTATAAATGCAATACATGTGGCTTGAAATTGCCGAATGCAAGCCTTCTCGAGTCACATAAGGAAAAACACAACAGTGTAGTTCGAAATCACGTTTGTGATGTATGTTCGAAGGCGTTTAGAAGTAAAACAAAACTAACAGAACATTATCGCTTGCATACAGGTGAAAAACCCTACATTTGCCAATATTGTCACAAACAATTTAGATTACAATTTAGTTTAAGAATGCATATGGCAATTCATACTAATGAACATTTCTTTAAATGTCGAATTTGTTATACAACATTCCGTCAACGGAGTGAATTGCAGAAGCATATACAAATGCATAGAGAGTCAATGAGTTAGTTTTGCTTTTATTCAGTTTTTGGGTTTGTCTTGGAATTGTTAAAGGACTATAGTCTATGATTATGTCTGCTCATTTTGGTATTTCGTCAAATGCCTTCGTCTACAATCGCAACATGGAGGAACTTTCACCAAATATAATTTTAAAAATCGGAACGTATAAATAAGGATTGTATTCCAGTGAAGTTTATTTAAATATATTTCTTAAATTTTTTTAGAAAATTATTGCCAAAAGTATTTTTTATTTTGATTCCATTCGAGAGACTCGTGTATAAGTATTTCCATAAATGTATTTACTTTTGTTGTTGCTTTATATTTATTGTTTTTTGTTTTTACCTGAACGTAAATAAATGCTTTTTTGTTGGAAGAGAAATCTTTTTATGAATGAAAAATGTAGGTAAGTTTCTATACACGGTACGTATCAAACATAAAAATTGGACTTTGACAAAAAACATATGTTTAAATGTATTATTCAGTTAAATGAAAACTACCTAGTTTCGCTGGGTAGTGATAAGTCTCATTTTAAAATGCACATCATGGATGAATATTCGTAAAGGCGTTTTGAAATGTTAGCGTTATCGCATTTCAAAATAGATTATCAGTGAAGCAGTTTTCATTATTCTTTGCTCCATCTCTATTGTTAATAAATCCATCATAGGACTTAAGTCGTTCATAATCACCTCTAAGTCATAACGGACTTAATTCAATGCGATGCAAGTCTATATTTGTTGGTACTTGGAATTGGTACTCATTCTCTTTGAAATTTTCGGAAACTTCTAAGGTGAAACTATGGGAAACTAAATTTAACTTTAATACAATTTTTAATTCGAAAGTTTAAGATGACACAATTGAGATGTATTATTGTTTCTCATTTCTTGTAGGAAATAAGTACATTCTTGTTTGCAAATATTCGTCGCTGTCGTGACGCTTTAACTCCTTGGGGTCTTGGCCTTTAGTATGCAACGAATTTAATTATCTCGCTCCTTGTGCAGTGTTCCCTCAATTGGGAAATTCGAGTAGTGATTCATTATGATTCAATATTTCTTCAGTTAGTCCGATCAACGCTTCCTTTGGATTTTTATACGGTGTTCGTCTCATTGTCTTTTTTTTGTCATTGGCTTTCCTATGTATCCGAACGTAATCACTGCTGCATATAGCTAGCCTATTGCATCATTCGCAATTTTATAATCAAGAAGACAGTTGACTTCTACAACTTGAGGTTGCACCTGTCTACTCTTCAGACATTGCTCCTGTAATTGAGCCTTGAGACTTCAAATGGATTTTTTGTGTTTGCGGATGTTTGCATCTGAGACCAGGTCTCAAAACCGTAGCATAATTAAAGTTTTATCACGTTTTGCATATTGCAGCTTTACTTTACTATGTAAGCAGAGAGTATTCCATTTTTAATTCCAAAAGTTTTACGCCCAGATATTTAAAATCGTGTTGACAACTCTTCTATCATTAACATCATTCTAGGCTGGTTTGCTGTCGTTGTTTATACGATGCGCTTGTTTTGACACAGTTGATTTGTATTCCTATTTGCTTTGCTTCATGGTGCATAGTTACCGGGTGCATAGTAGTGCGAAAGGATCTTAATATTATAATATTTTTAGCGGCGTTCCATACATCACATATTCTAAATCCAAGTTAAACAGCATTTGGGAATGATTTAGGGCAGTGTGCTAATATAGATATTGCTCATTTGAATTTGACGTCAACTTCATGAGAAGCAACATTTAACTCGAAGGATTTCTTCAGGAGTGTTCCTTTCTTGCGGAATCCTAATGGAATCGCAAGAATTCTGCTGTATCTCCGCTTGGTTTTATATATAGCATTATGGACACTACTGTAATCATATTTAAAAAGTGCTGTTGGAAACACACCAGTGTCCACCGCATTTTTTTGGCTTTTAATAGCTGATTTTGGTTCCTCTAGCGTTGGCACTATAAGATTTATAAGATTTACAACATAAGATCGTTTGGATGTTCTAAACGTTATTAGGACTTCGAACTTGTTTAAATAGTGATCCCACCTCTTCTTGATTTTCTAGTGTTCGTAAATGATGCTACCGCCCTCCTCGCACAACATGGCTTTGGGCTGAATTTAAAATTTCTGGTATGGATACATTGCAATAATTACATGTGGTGTGCGAACTTTTCAATATTTCGGGGAAATATATTACCTTTAAAATTTTTAGGAATCGCCTCATCCATTCAATTTGAAACGCACTTGCCATAACATTTCGAACTCATAAAGCTAGAACATAAAACAATAAATAATAAACGATAAATGTTTGCAATCAAGTTATTTACAATCTTGATTATAATAATTGTAACAGAATTGAGCCTACATTCACTAATAAGTTCAGAGTATCCTTCCTTCTTACTGACCGATTTCACGGTCGCCTCTTACGTAAGGAGTAATGTATGTGTTAATTTTCCACTGCAAATTCCAGGATAATGTTAAAAACAGATCTTAGTTAACTATTTTGGTGACGAAGAAGATCAAGATATTTTCGCGTTCCATATATTTGCCAATGAATTTGAGCTGGATTAACTTAAAACATAACATGTTTGGTTTTTGTTTGAAATTCATCGAAATCATTTATTACAATCTGGGTTTGCTCCAGGGCTTATATTAAGTATATATATGAAATTCGAACAAGCTCTGGCAAAATTATTGAAATTTTACTAGTGGGAAAAAATTTAATTTAAAAAAGACGAATAACATCCAGGCATTCTTCCAATTTAAACTAGATTTCCTCACAGATAACCTAATATAAAATCAGCCTGCAATTCAAAATCTAAACATTTCACTGCACGCTGATATTTAATATCTTTACCAGCCTTAATGTAAAGCCAAATACTAACTTGGAAGTTTTCAGGTCCAGTGGAGAAAGGTGTGTGGAGATAAATCGAATTTTTATATGAAAAAAGAAATGTATTTAATTAACGACAAATAAATGCTAACCAGGATTTTGGCAATTGTGCTCAAACGTATCGACTCCTCAAAATTCAGTGGCCAAAATAAGTAGGCGTCAATAAGAAGCGGTTGCTTTTAATTTAATTTTCAGGTTTTTTGTTATATATCATTTTTAAAAATCTAACGTTTCACACTGAAGCAAACCGTATGTGTTTCGAAAAATAACAAAGTCATGTATTCGTTTTCAGATATCAGCCAATGATTGCTTGCCGGAAAAAATATGTTTTGCCTGTGTTGAAGAAATAAAACGTGCCTATACCTTTAAGTTACGATGTGAAAACTCCGAATTTATGTTGTATCGCTATTTGAACCAAAACTACACTAAATTGCAGAATAAAATTAATGCGCTTAATTACCATAACAGTGATATACCATACTTACCTCCAGAAATATCAATTACAATAGATACCAATGAAAAAGGCCAAGAGGTAGAATATAAAGTTGATGATAAGCCTTACAACCTGTCGAAAAATGGGAAAGCAAATAAAAATGGACAAATTCAGGAAGATGTTGTGTGCTTATCCGATGATGACGAAGATGTTGAAGATGATATGGATTGTAATGATAGTACAACAAATCAAAGTTCTAATAACCAGCAGAATGCATCTTATGAAATTGAAATTTCTGATGATGAAGAAAACAATTTGGTGAGGAAAGGTAAGAGATCACGCGATCATGACGGCCGACACCCAAATGGTATATATCAAGTACTAGATTATGAGAGTATTAAGAAATTCGCCGGTAACATAAGCGAAGCATATCAAGCATTCCTGAATCCAGATAGTAGCAACGACTACAGTTCGCAGTACGATATTTCCGACGCCGAATCAGGACCACGAGAATGTCCCAAGTGTACACAATTGTTTGAATCCGTAGGCGAATTAAAAAGACACATTAGGGAGCAGCATACGAGAGGTTTTGAGTGTAATATTTGTAAAAGAGGTGAGTATGATCGTTTTAGACTATTTATATTCCGAATATCACTCGTCGAGTATATTAATGTTTTTGCTATTCTCGTTGGTTAGAAACTTAATAAAATATTTAAAAAGATAACATATAGAAGCTCGCAATTGCCATTATGTAAATTTAAAACATTTTCTTTTTGGCTGTTCAAGCGGAGAAAAATATTCAGCCTCGTTTGCACTCTAAATATTATTTTCTTTTTATTTACAGTCCTTAAATCTCACACCAGTTTATCAGCGCATATCACGACCCATGTGCCACAGTTTTATCCGTGTCCTATCTGTGGCTTCAAAGTAAAACAGCGAAAATACTTAACCAAACATCTTGAACAGCACAACGGTACGAAAACCTACAAATGCGAACTATGTGAAGACAGTTTTTACAATATGACGGAACTTCGAGCTCATAACTTTCTTGCACATGCAGTTGAAAAGGACTCACCCTTCAAGTGTTATGTTTGTGGTATAAAGCTACCAAGTCAAGAGGGTCTCGATGTGCATGTTGCGAAACACAATCAAGTTGTACGCAATCACGTTTGCGATGTATGTCACAAAGCATTCCGTGATAAAACCGGCCTAAACACCCACTATCGAGTGCACACTGGCGAAAAACCGCATACTTGCCCATATTGCCAACGAGGTTTTACTACCCAGTACAGCTTGAAAATGCATGTTGCCATACATACAAATGAAGAATTCCATAAATGTGCTATTTGCCTAATGAAGTTCCGGTATCGAAGTGCGATGGTTAAACATATGGAGGAACATCGTAACAACTCGATCTAGCAGTATAAGTGCGAGTTTGTAATGTTAAGGAAAACTTTTTAAGAATTTTTATATTAAAATGACATCGATTACAATGTTCAATTTTTGTACAATTTGTGAAAGTATTTGTATTTTAACAAATATGTTTTAATTCGTAAGAATAAATTTTTTACCTTTCCTATGTGATGAAATGTTTTAGTGGGCAACTGAAAAGTAATAAAAGGCATGAATCTATGTTTTCAGACTTATCATTCACTGACATTTGTAATAAATGCGATAATAAAGATTAAACATGAGTTTAGATCGGAATAAGGTGAAACTATCGAAGTTAACACTGGCAGGCGTAGAGGAAATGAAGGAGTTCAACATCGGTTTGCAGGCTAAACAATTTTAACAATTTTGCTTTTTCTGAGAGATGTGCGGTTGAAATGAGATTAAAAATCTTACGCAGTACGTTAAGATTTGTATACGCTGCACCCAAATGTCAGAACTCACTATTCACATAACAAAATGGTCATTAATGCAATACGTAGTAAGAGGTGATGAATTGGAATAAGATTTCGAATCTTCGATTTGCTGGTGCATTTACCCAATTTTTATCTCACATCAATGACTAGCGTAAAATCTGTTTTTTATCTTCATATTTAGAGAAAATCCAAAGAGATACAATGGAAAATTCTGTATGATAAATTTTATTTATCTCAGATTTTAAACACGGAATAAGGTGTTCTATCCGAATAATTTACATTTATGGTTCAATTTCTAATAAAAAAAACTAATTTGTGACTAACGATACAAGTGATCGGCTTGAAGATTCGAAGCTATTTCTGATTCCCATTTGTCGCCGTTACTTAATAGCTTTTCCTTGTTGTAAAGTAACTCTTCATGCGTCTCGGTGGAGAATTCAAAATTAGGTCCTTCAACAATGGCATCAACGGGGCATGCTTCCTGAAATGAGAACGAAATAATATGACTATATTAGGTACCATCTAAAGTAACACGTTCACTACGTACTTGACAAAATCCGCAATAGATGCATTTTGTCATATCTATATCATATCGTGTAGTCCTTCGACTTCCATCAGCGCGCTCCTCAGCTTCAATGGTGATAGCTTGCGCTGGGCAAATAGCCTCACACAGTTTGCACGCAATGCAACGTTCTTCACCACTTGGGTATCGACGAAGAGCATGCTCACCGCGGAATCGCGGACTGAGAGGTCCCTTTTCGAATGGATAGTTGATAGTAGCTGGCTCTTTGAACAAATGTGCAAGGGTTACGCCAAAGCCACGAGCTAATTCAGTCCAGAACAAGGTTTGCGCTGCTCGATCCGTGATATCTTTAAACTCCATGCTCGGTTCCTTATTGTTGACGTATACATAGCCCTTCTCTACCTCCACGATGTCTCGAGACGCAAATGTTCGAATTGATTGTTGTATGGCCGATCGACTGCCTAAATTGTACATGTAAGGTATTTGAGTTATAACCTAAACAGGTACAGCAAGAAATGGTGGTTTTCTAAATTAGATCAATGGAAATCAAAATTAATTGGAAGGAAAATTTAAAAATTTCCCGGGTGCTCGTTTTCATTGTATTGCTAATATTCGGACGAACTTCATATAGTATTTGACTAAATCTCAGCGAGAATAGAAGATAAAGGCAACAACCCGACGGGGTATTAACATGAAGGCCTAACACAAGTAATTCTTATTAGTTAACGTGCGAAAAAACAAACCTTAATAACTGATTTCTTCAGTTAGCAAACTAAATTACAAATGAAATCTATTCAGCATACAAAAATCTGTGGATATCAGAGTAAAACTTAGAGTTGTAATGATGAATTACCATTTGAAGCTTATGGCGTTGATAACAATATTACAACGCTTATAGCCGTGGTAACACCGGCAAGATTGAGCTAAGATATGAATAGGGTTATAGTGTTATAGATAGTTCTTCCTATACGACGAAACACTTCGAGAACTGATGAAGGAAATAACATTTCAGCAAGAGCATGTCGCACTTAGTGAGAGCAGTTACAGAAGAAATGTCAGCAAATAACAATCCTTTTTTAAATCGGATAGTAGGAGATCGAAAAACTTGAAAAACAGCCAACCATGTCAAAAGAAAATAAAGTATTAATAGCTTTACTACAACCATAGTCCCTACACTTGGATTCTTCATGGAGCCAATTAAGACAGTCGGAAATACAGAACATTTGTTTGTACATGGAACGATTAGATTTGCCGTGTTTAACATACTCTTGATCATGAAAGATACTTCGTGATAACAAACGCAATAGTTTCTAAGTACAAATTCATTGAAGACACTCTTAGTTTGCCATTGATTTCTTGTAAGTTTCGTTCACCGGTAGCCTACTAAGCAAAGGTAATACGCTGTAGGAATACAGATGATATACACATAAAAGTATTAATAGTACGAATTGCATCGTATATATTTATAATATACATTAAACAGGATTAGAATAAGCCACTTTTAGTGTAAATAGGCGAATCGTAGTGGCAAATGATGACATAAGATACCCTAACCTCATCTGTTGTTGTTGAAGTCTAATCTCCTCCGGCGATAATAATCAAACGTTTCCACATTGTTATAAGATTTAAGAAATATACATACCAAGCCTGGCCAATGAAAACAACTTGATCGTCGACATGCTCGTACAAGGGTAGAATAAAATCCTTGAAATTGCGTTCTGCCACCAACCAGCTTCGATATATCGCAATTGACAGCTTTGACAATCAGCTTGTCGAGAAACATTGTTCTCTTCGGCTCATTATTCAGTAGACTCTCTCAAAACAACAAAACTGATTATTTGTTTATATTTTTTGACGGTTCCATAGTCAGCATTGAACATACTCATTTTGATTGCAACTGAAAACTGAACGAAGAGCAATTCGGCGCGTCAAAAGAGCAAGTGAAAAATGGCGCCGTCCTGGTATTAAAGTTGCCAAGGTGTATTTTTTGTCTGCGTGTTTTCAATCCCTATCTTACGGATACTTATTTGAGTATTTTGTTGTTCAATTAGCCTGTTAGCATGTTTATGAGTGTTACATTCAAAAGTGCCAATTATATTGTATATTTTCATATAATTTAACAGTGTTTCAAGTGTGGTGTGTGCTCGCCGGATAGTTGATAATTTTTCGCGGACTCCGTGCATTGCTGCACGGTCCGCGTGAAACCGCAAAAGTGGCGGAAATTATGGAAACATTGGTGGCGACCGTAAAGGATGATTTGTTCCAGAATGTGAAATACATAACATATGGAAATTTAGATGAGGATGTAAGCAACTTCCTTCAAAATGTCTACTGTCTAACTTTCTACCGAGTTGTGATTAATGTTGACTAGGGGTGTTGGTTTGTGATTAAGATCTTTTTTTCATAAAGCCGTTATTCTGGCAGCATTACTTTCTGAATGGAAATGAATTCCGCTGCAAGAAAAATGGCTCTGCCAAAATTTATAAGGATTTGGTATATTATTGTCATTATAACCTATTATTTGAGTCATAGGAATTAGCTTCCGCCTGGTTGAAATAGTAAAACTGAAATGATTAATCTGTTTATCTCATGCAAGTAATCATAAAAATTCACTGCTTTTTGTCAGTCAACAACAATAATTTGTCAACAAGTTATCGCTCATTTTGAATCTTAAAGTTTCAGAAAAGTGCCTTTATTTTGATCGGTAACTCAATAGTATTGCGTATATTCAGGTAGCGATCACTCATTAATCCTACATCTTATTTATGAACTTTTATGTTCAGATACTTTAAACCTTGCACCTTGCTTGAAAATAAAAGTATCAAATAGAAAAACTGTTTTCGCTGGTCTGGTCCGAATGTGAAATTTTTACCTTACTGCTAATGGAAATTTCCAGCAATCAGGATATTCTACAAATCTTAATTTTAAGAGAGTACAATCAATTGAACGAATCAATGGATTTGTTGGTTCCTTCTTCCTATTCTTCTCAGTTACTAATCTGAAAGTGCTTCAAAGGTTGCAATCTTTTCTCAGAACGGTTGCTTACTATGTTTCCTGCTATACTTTCAACTTACCAATCAACTTACTCAATATGTTGGATTTCAAGTATTTGATCATAAGGGTTCTCTTTCGCTTCGACTGATTCCCTGAAAGAATTATGATGACCTCCACCTTATCGTAAATAATCCCATGTTGCTAAATGTGGTTTTAGGTTAAATTCTCATTATTCCGTTGGAAAAAATATATTATATTATTGTAGGTATTTTATTTTCAGTATTTAAAATATGTATGTTCCCCCCAAAAAAATCTGAAATGATCGTATATTTTTGGTTTATATTAGCTTCAGATATACACGCAACTTTTTCACTTGGTTTATTTACCAATTTTGTGTGACTTGTAATATTTGTAATATTTTTTAGGTTGAGCGGATCCTCAAAAATGGAGGTGCGCAGAACAGACCATTTTTGTCAGATGTTGTCACCCATCTCATATGCGCGAAGAACTTCAATGAGGAAGAAGTATCTCTAACGTCTGATCTGTATCGTGCTATTCCAGTCACTGAAAAATGGATTGTTGCTTCTGCCAAATTAGGTCGCCTGGCGTCAACAAAAGCATACAGTCCATTTCCTTCCAATATTTTTGCCAAAATGGTTGCATCTCTGACACAGATATGTTTCGAAGATCGTAAGAAATTGTATGCCATCATTACATACTATGGCGGGCAAGTGCAACGGAATTTCACCAATCGCACAACCCATTTGATTTGTGGCATGGCTGCTGGTAATGCGTACAAGAAGGCTATAACTCAAAACAAAAATCGCATCAAAGTCATATCACCAGATTGGATATTAGAATGTATTAAAAAGAGAGAACTTGTTAATCCGGAAGGATATCATCCCCGATTATTGGTGGTCGAACCACCGCCAAAGTTTATAAAAATACCGCCCGCACAAGATGTGCTTTCAAAGAGCCTTTCAACTTTAATTGGCTTTGAAGAGGGAGGAATATCAAGTGCTTCGAAAAGCTTTAAAGAGATTATACAGAACCAACCGCCCAAATTGCAGCAGGCGCACATCCAACAAATACAACAATCATTGCAAGCTGCTAGCATCCAACATCAGCAGAATCAGCAGCAAACAGTTAATAGTACTCAACAGCAAATATTAACAGCACAGCAGTCACAGCATCAGGCGCAATCACAACAGCAAGTGCAAATACAGCAACAACAACAGCATTTACAGAATATGCAACAAATTCAATCACAGCAGCAACAACAGCAACAACAACAGCAGCAACAACAGCAAATTCAAAATCAACAGCAACAACAATCTCAGACAATTCAACAACAGAATGCGCAACTGCAAATACAACAACAACAACAACAACAACAGTTGCAACAACAACAACAGCAGCAACAACAACAGCAACAAAATCAAATGCAACACATGCAAGCATCACAAGCGACCAGTCAGACGCAACCACAACAAACTCAACAAATACAGGGAATGCAGCATCAATCCATTCAACAAGGTCAAATCATCCATCAGCAACAACAACAACAAACGCAACAACACCAACAACCTCAACAGCAGCAACATCAACAACAACAGCAGCAATCATCTACGCAACAACAGCAGATCCCAAGCCTTTCGAATGCGTCAACGCAAATAATTCGTGCAGTTTCTACATCGGGTCAAGGCAATATAATAATCACTAACCTCCCACAAGGTCAACAAGGACAGCAACCTGTAATATTTGTACGTCCCAAATCTGTCCAACAGAACATGACGCCCCAACAGCAAATGCTCTTCCAGCAGAAACTTATTCAACAACAAATCCAAAACAATCAACAAATTCAGCAACAGCAGCAACAACAGAATCAGGTTCCAATTGCAACTTTACAAAACGCTAATCAAGCAACTATCAATCAACAAAATCTTCAATGCCAGCCACAGCTTACACAACAACAGCATTCCCAACAGCAGCATAGTCAAATTCAGCAACAGCAAATTCATTCTCAGCAGCATATACACAATTCCCAACTCCAAAGAAATGTGAAAACGCCAACACCTATGCAACAACAGCAGCAACAGCAATCAGCTCAACAGCAATCACCACAACATATGCAGCAGCATGCACAGCCGTCTGTCTTACAAACATCACAGAATCAACAGTCGATTCAGTTAATACAACAACAAGTCAACCAGACAAACTTACAATCTCAACAACAACAACAACCCGTACAGCAAGGCGGTCAGCAACCAGCTCAGCCTCAAACAGTTGCTATGACACTTCAGCAATTACAATTGGTTCATCAGCAAATCCTACGTAAACAAGCCGGGATACAACAAGAACAACAGGCCTTGCAACAACAGGCCGCGCAGCAACCTTTGACTCCTCATCAGCAAGACATTCAACTGAGCTTGCAACTGCAACAAAAAAATTGTGCACAACAACAACAGAATATACAGAAACGAATCGAACAGGTTCAATTACAACAGCAACAACAGCAGCAGCAGCAGCAAAATTCTCAGCAACAGCAAAGCAATCAGCAACAATTACAGCAGCAAATTCAGCAGCAACAGCAGCAGCAAATCCAACAACAGCAGTTACAGCAACAACTTCAGCAACAACAAGTGCAGCAGCAAGTACAACAGCAACAACAGCATTTTCAACAAAGCCCTAGGATGCATCAAGCACCGAGCCCAAGTTTAAGTCAAGAACACTCTCCACAAGTTATACAACAGCAGAGCAACTTGCAAAATCAACAGCAGATCATCTCCGCTCAATCACCCTTACAACAGCCAACCCAATCGCCATTGCATCAGCCCACACCATCGCCACAAATGACGCCTCCTCCGCCGCCACCACAATCTCCACAAAGTCAACAAGTTCTATCGGTGCAACAGCAACTTCGCCAGCAAATTCAACAAAACCGTCAAACCATGTCACAACAGCCAGTTCAATTGCGACAAGGTGTTCAATTAAATGCAGGGGCTGTATCGTTACAACAGCAGCAATTGCTTGCTTATAGTCAACAGCAAAAAGTTAACCAACAGATGCAACAACAGCAACTGCAGCAACAGCAGCAAGTGCAACAGGCTCAACAGCAACAACAATCGCCTTTACAACAGCAACAACAGCAGTCGCCACTTCAACAGTCCCAACACCATCAGCAAATACAATTACCAATTCAACAGCAGCTTCCCACACAAGTTATTTCCAAGCAAATACTGCTCACCAAACAAATAGATCCATCAAATCCTAATGCAGTGGCACAGGTGCTAGGACGCGCGACACCAAGTCCAATCCAACAAAATGAGCAAAATTTAATACTTCGGCAACAAATTGCAGCGCAACAGATTAAAAATCAGCAGCTGCAACAGCAGCCCAACCAGCTGCAGGGTTCTCAGCAGCAAATTATAATTAGTCAAGGAAATAATCAGATAATTACACAGCGACATGTAATCAGCACTTCTTCCGCGCAAGGCCAGCAAATCCTGCAAAGTCATATGTTAAATCTTCAGCAGAAACACCAGCTGCTCCAACAGCAGCAGCAACAACAGCAGCAGCAACTTCCTCCTGGGGTTCAACATCCGGTGAACAAACCAATGCAGACAAAGTACATATTGACTCAGCAGTTTAATCAGTTGACGCAGCAGCAACAGCAGCAATTGTTGCAAAACTCACAAAATCAGAATATTATCATAATAAATCAGACGAGTCAAGGCCAGCAACAAGGACATCAAACGCATCAACAGTCGGGTTCGCAAGTAATTCAACAACAAGCGCAGCAAACAAATGCAGGACAACAGCAACAAACTGTGTTGCAACAACAACCGACTGTTTTGCAGCAGCAACAGGGTGTTCTACAGCAGCAGCACTCCCAACAGATTCAAAATACACAGCAAGTAACTGCATCCAACATTGGTTCCATGCTTAAGAGCTTTACCCAGAAAAATCCGCCCCAGCAAATATTTATTCAGCAACAGAGAGATCCGTTGATTAATCAGGAATCTGAACAGGTTGTTCTCCAACAACAACAGCAAACGCAACCAAAGCAGCAAGTAATTATAAATCAAATACAAACACAACAGCAGCAACAACAACAACCTCAACAACAAATAGTGTTGACGCAACAACAAACTCAAGGACCACAACAACAACCTCAGCAAATTATTATCAACCAGCAACACATATTGAATCCTCAACGATTACAATATATTCAACAACAACAACAATTGCAGCTACAACTTCAGAAAAATCAGTCAGGGATTTTACAGAGCCAACAACAAGCTGTCGGGACTCAACAGATGCTATCGCAACAACAGCAGCAACAACAGGTTAACACAACATCTCAATCTGTACCTTCAAGCCCACAACCGATTATTCAACCGCAGGGTCAACAGTCTGCTGGTCAGGCTCCCCCCTACATTCAAGGCCCAAACCAGAAAATTCAAATACAAAATCAGATTATTATCCAACAAGCTCAGCAAGGAATTTCGCAGCAGCAATCGCAAAATCAGCAGTCGCAAGGACATTTGCAGTTGCAGAGTGGTAGTGATCAACCTGGCATCCTACCTCAAGGGAATTCTGGAGCGCAACATGTTATTCTCCAACAACCGACTCAACAAGCGACGATTATTCAACAACAGCAACAACCACAATCCCAGGCGACAATAATTCAACAACAGGGAGTGAATCAACAGCAACAACTGGTACCTCAGCATGTTTTAGTTGCACAGCAGACATCGCAAGGACAGAGGCAGCCTAATCAACAGGCAATTGTACAAACAGGTCAACAACCGACTCAACAACAAATTATTGTGCAGCAACCAGGAAGTGTAATAGCTGGACAAGGTAAGTGGCACGATATTTGCGTTGCGAGTATTTTGACTTTTAATAATATTAATATTTTAATATTAATTTCAGGGCAGCAACAGTGGAACCCGCAGAGCCCTATTCAGCAACCCAGTCAGCAGCCACCACAGGCTCAAACTCCTCAGCCACCTCAGACTCCGGGAAATTCTCCGGTAGGACCGCCTCAATTCATACATGCTGTGCGGCCACAATGGCCAGCTGGTCGTCCTCAGCGCCAAGTCATTCAATTAGATGACAAAACTCATTCGGAACTGTTGAAGCTAGATCCCCTAAAGAGAGCTCAATATTTGGAAAAACTGAAAAGGCAGCGAACCATGCAACAAATTGCATTCCAGCCAAGGCCTGGTGTGACAGCCGTCGTCGGAGCTGGACCAAGAGCGGCTGGAACGTCGCATATAATTGTCCAGAGTCAAATGCCTCCAGGTTTAACTCCTCAGCAACAAATGCAGTGGCTGCAGCAGCAGGGCGCTCGTCAAGTGTTAGTTCGTTCCACAGGAGCGCCGGGATTAAGCCCGTTGTCACAACAAGGACAGGCGGCTCCTGCGCAATTTGCTGTTGAAGCCGGGGCTGCTACACCGAATCCGCAGCAACAACAGCAGTTGCAAATACAACGCCAACAACAAATGAGAATCCAGCAATTACAAATACAACGTGAACAAGCTTCAAAAACTCAGCAGCCATTACAATCTGTTGTCGTTCCAACAACTCCAGAAGTTCAGCCGCCTGCTACTCCCATAGCTGGATTACAGCCACCTACTCCAACTCCAGCAGCTGTGATAATCCAAGAGCCGAACAATTCGAATCAGCAACAAATGAATTCCAAGACAAAGACAGCGTTGGCGAATATGATTAATAATCGGTTAGGGAATAATGGCACTGCAATGGCAGTGCTTCCCAACGAAACGACTGGAGAGCCTTCGGCAGCGGGGACATTGCGCTTAATGACAGCGCAGCATAATGCAGCTCTGAACCCAGCGGGTCCGCCAAGAACACCCCAGGAGCTTCTTGCTCTACAACAGCGTCGAACTTTAGGTAATATTACCAACAGCACACCACCAGTAGGGCCAGCCATTGCTGCCCAGATTCCTCCAGGTCAGTCAATCGTGGTGCCTCAGTCTCCAACCGCTGTAATTAAGGGACCGCCTTTTAGTCCTGTGCGCACTCCAATCCCAACACAGCGACCACAATTTTATGGACATAATCCAAATTTGAAACTTCCGGTCGATTTATTTCTACTGGGATGCACATTTTTCATTGTGGAATATGATGAAAGTCATGGTGAACAATTGCCGCAATGGGAAGACACCATTGTTCGTCATGGTGGAAAGATTGAGAAGGTTTACTGCCATCGTGTAACACACGTACTGTGCAGAACTCAACGTCATGGGGTTGTAATGCAGGCCATTAGAGACTCAAAACGTTGTGTGACGGCTTACTGGCTAAGCGACACCATTCTGAAGAAACAGGTGATTCCACCATGGCAGGCGTTGCATCTTCCGCTACCGAGCACGTTCGGTACGCAAAAGCCAGCGACTCGTCATATTATTGCAATATCTGGCTTCGAACATGACGAACGCGAACGTATTCAACGAATGGTAGAAGAGGCTGGAGCTAAGCTGACAGGGTACATGAGTCGGCATAATACCGTTCTAATATGCCGGCGGCCAGAAGGACCCAAATATAAAAAAGCAAAGGAGTGGAATATTCCTGTTGTGAACACGGCATGGCTGAGTGACATTGTGCTAGGCAATCTGAGTGGGATGTCACAGTTTGAGAGCACGAAATACCAACAATATAATTTAACCGGCCCGTTTCGAATTGAGTATAACCTTGTTGCCCATCTGATGGGTAAGTTGTACGTTTAAATTGAATTCTTTAACCGTATTATCCTCAATATCTATTCGAAACAGCGGCTTGGAAGGCGCCTATTAATCTGACTCAGGAAGCCCATGAAAGACTCAAGCGAAGCTTATCGGAGCCTCCACCTGCTCCAAAACCTAAAAAGAAACGGACGACTCCTCCATTGGAAGATATCCCGGAGCATATTGTTTGCAATGAATTGCCGCGGCCTGAATATGCACCTAGAGTTTGTTTCTCACAGGTGGACAACAAGGAAGGCTTGCAGCGAGCAGTAACGTAAGTATTGGCTTTAATTTCATTTCATTAGCTTTTAATTTCTGCTGATAGAGTTAAAACCTTCCTTTTCGGGGTATGATCATGATCGATAATATATTATAGTTAAGTAACATGAAAAGGAAACGTTTTATTAGATTTATTTCCTTGTAATTCTTCTCATACTTTTTACTTTTACAAGTTGCTTTCGCTAATTCGCGTTGAAGAGTAGTACTAAGATGTTTCAGATGAATAAAGTATTTATCCTTTTCGAATAATTACTCGTAGATGAACACCAAGCTTGCGAAATATATGACTTAGATGTCTGTGTATAAAATTTTTCACAGGACTCTCGGCGGCATTGTAATCGAAGATCCGTGTGAAGCGACACATCTGGTGATGACACGAAACGGTCGATCCTGTAAATTCTTGCGAGCACTGTGCGTCGTTGACTACGTGCTCAGTAGTGCCTGGTTGGTTGAAAGCAGTAAGGCGGGCAAGTTTTTACCGCCCGATAACTTTAAAGTCAGAGATAAGGAACTCGAAGAAACTTTTGATTTCAACATGGAAAAATTGTTTCAGTCGTCACAGCGTCGAACTCTTTTCAGTGGAAGAGTTTTCTTTATCACACCAAGTGTTTTTCCAGCACGTTCGGAAATTACGAAGCTAATCGAGTTAGCCGGAGGCAAAGTGGAACAAAAACGTCGAACAGCTGCTGGTATCGCAGAGGCTGTAGCCCAAGCTCCAGACTCATATATGATAATCACTTGTGCTCACGATTTGCATTTGTTGAGCGATCTGACGCGTCCCGGAAAACCAAAATGCTATGTGTGCAGTACGGAAGTCGTCATGACGTCAATTATGAAGCAAAAAATTGAAATAGAGCCACATATTATCCAATTGTGTAACAACAATAATAGCAATAGTAATAATTTGAATAGGAAAGGTTAATTTAGAATTATCGAAATGATGTGATGCGGTATTGGCTAAATTAGTTATGATGATTTATTTTTAAAGTTTAATTCTTCTTCAATATACGCATTCTCGGAGTTTTTACTTAAAAATGTCGAAGGCAATAAACATATTTAATTATTTTATTAGTATTTTCGCAGATATATTTGACCATCAAAGCTCATAACATACAAGTTTAAATATAACATAATGGTTTTCATTTTGCTTTACTTTTCGTGTGAACATTTCAAATTATTTTAATTTTTTCATTTTATGGGCTATCGTATTAACTATACCATGTAAATATAATAAAGTGCTTCTAGGTGTAATATGACAATTTTTGATATTTTTTACTAATAAAATGTAAAATATGTTCATAAACCTAAGATGTCATTGTGTGAACTATACAAATTAGATATGCAAATAAATAGAATATATTCTTTAAAGCTTAAAGGTGTTTGTCTCTAGTCGATTGTCGTCTGTTATTGTTATTGTACTTTGATTCGCGGTAAAAAGGAAATCCTTTAACTGAACTAGCATTGGTGGTACATAGTCCAGATCTGCGGTCTTTCTGCTGGAATCATGAATTCGGGCTGAAAATACACCGTACATTAAGAAACTCACGTTTAGGTGAAATTTGTAAAGTGTTTCATTTATACGGAGTTTCTTCTTTCGGATTAATCACCTTGAAGGTATCCATTTGATTATTTAATGGTGAGGTAAGAATTTGATCAAAAATCTATCGCGGACTGGAAATTTTACCTCTTGCTGCGGAATGTAACTGCCCTTTGAAATGGGACAAACTGGAATCTCTTGCCGTGATGTATAACGTTAAACTCTCCGTCGTTAATATTTTTTGGGGAGTGAATGAACCCTCCCCAACAATGGCATTATTTTGGCCAGAACCAGTGCCTTTGTCAACTGGAAATCGAATAGATTATAGCAAGTACCTCCTGCCCAACTCATGGTTGACAAGGTCGTTCTTGACTCCATCGCAAATCATTTGTCGGCAGTTCTTCAATTGGAGAACCTGATTAGGACTGCGCTCTTTGCTTGGCTAGATTTTCTGATTCTAGTCCTTCGAACGCAACTATTGGCAGTGCGATGAGCTCTGAGAGAGTTATGACGCTCGCATTTGGGCAAATACCAAAAAATCAGCTGTGGAGGATGAACTTACAAAGTTTTACATAAAAAACCCCTCCCAATGTTCATTTTACATTTCTCGCAATTACTTCAAACAATTGCATTAACGTTACGTTCTTCACCATTGGATGAACCGTAAAATATTTTCCACGCCAGAGGAGTATATAGACGGAATGGAGTATACAGAAAGGAAAGGAGTATACATAGGGGACAGAAACTGTTCGGAGAAGATGATTTGAGTTTAGAAGAGCTTACCCAACAGACACATTCTCGGTGCTCCAAGCGAGTATAAGAACGAAGCGGCAAGACATACAGGATGCCTTTTTAATGTAGCGAAAGATTTTGATTCCAGTTTGATCGACTATCTTATCTACAAAAGAGAGAACAGACAGACTTATCTCTATCCAACAATGCAGCGGGAGGTAGTTTTGAAGGCAATATATCTATACGCTAGGTGGTTAATGAAGCGAGCAGCAAACGTATGGCAGAGCACGAGAATGAAACAATTAACAACGCAGCAGACAGTTCTAGGTGATGGAAGCAGCAAACGAATAGCAAAAGGACTAATAACAATCTTACATAAGATCGTAAAATTTTTAAAAACATTGTAATTTAACGGTGTTCAGCTGGGTGAAACGTTAAAACGGTGTGTAACAAAGTGCATTTGAGGCATTATTTATTGTTCGATAGCGATCAGGGTGAAACCGCTGCTGAAACCTGTCATCACCCATGCGTTAATATTGAATTCGAAAATTTGAAAACAATCAACAAGGCTGTGAGCAAAAATCAAGAATTGGATTTTGAATAGCGTTTACCGATAATGAATTGAACTAGGCTGTAAACGAAGAGTAACATCATACTTTTGAAAGTCATGCTGACATGTTCGGTGTTCCCAGTTGTAAAAAGAAGGATGCACATATATTACGAACATAGAAAATCGGATTTCGCACACTTTGAATGAAGAACATCAAGTAGACTTTTTGACTGTCTTCTTTTCTGGCACTCTAAAATATAGAACTTTTTGGACGTAGTTTTGATGAGAGATTAACAGTGCGAACAGTGGGTTTTCAAAATTTGGGTTACGAAAGGATTACCCGTATGATTAGAAAACCTACACTATTGGTGACAAAAGGACGAATGTAATCGAGAAAAGTTTTATTCAACGTTTCTGAACGTTCACCATTACCATGGGAATCATCTGCGAACTGGGAACTGGTACCACCGGATGTATATTATTATGTACTGCCTACAACTGCCGTGTACTGCCTACAACTGTACACATTTCAATAGAAACTTAAGCCATCCAGACCATGACAACGATTGGCCATATGCCTCCTCTGTCACCAAGCAAAAAAATATTCACCATGAATAGGAAATTTTGCCAGTTTCTCTCTCTCTTCGTTTTTCTTGAATAGTTAATTAGATTTAAGTTATTTTTAAGTGGGAACTTGGGTCGGAAATGTCAATAATCCAAATATGAATTAAAGATTCGACATAGCAAATACTTACTAAATAATACATATGCATATAAATAATACATATGAAATTAATTTAATGAATGAACCAACGTAAAATAGTTGCAATAGACCCTTGTTCACATTTATGTAATTATTAATTGCTTGTAATGGTGTGAACGTGAAACACATTTAAATTTCGGCATATTGTAAAACTTGCTCTGCAAAGAGAAATGTATTTAGTTGTGTATCAAGTCGAACATGTAAAATTTAATTAGTGGCACAAAGACTGCTTGATTTCGTTCCAAAATACTTTCTGTAAGATATTTGAAAATTGAATGTTTGAAGACAACACTCACGCAGTATAGATTCAAAAGTTATCTTTTCTAACTTCATATGCGGTGGTATTTTATGTATAGTCCCCGATATTCAGAAGTTTTCAAATCTAGATTATCCGAATAACCTAGCCATTATTTTTCTTTGGGGATTCCCAAACCACGGCTTCAGATAATAAACTCATATAAATTCTAAAACCAAATCCAAAGTGTTGGAAATATTCAAGATTATTTTAATCTTTCTTCGATATCAATTCGTAAAAGCCGCATTAAGGCCGTTATATCTTCTGGGTTTTCTTCGTACCTATTGTTGGCGGTAGAAAGTTATGGGTATACTCGTTTTTACTTAGACGTTTACACCAGGGTATTCCCCTATTCAAAACATTTAAAAATCAAATCTAAATTATGGAACTCTGTTTTACAGCAAAGTTAAAAACTGTGAGAAATATTATGATGTTAATTAAGTGGGAGCAGGTTCTTTAACTGATGTGTAATTGTTCTTTCTTTTGGGGTTTTCCTTCCTTGAAAAATTCCCTATCTTCGATAGTGTGCTTTTGATTCGTTAATGTTTGAATAGGTGACAACGATCATTGTTGTTCATTCCGTCGTTTTCAAATTATTAAGTTGTAGACTTCTTTCAATCCTGAAATGGTTTAAATTGTATTGAGTTGAAATGTTTCTCTGTATGATTTTCAAATTGCAACTGTTTTGATGGACAGTTGATTCGTGATATAACTAACTTTCCAATCGAATGTGTAATATGAATTTTAATTTAAAGTATAAACTCTCGAATTTCTTTAAGACTAAATTTATTATATGCTTAGATTTGAAACGATTTTCCGTCTCTTAAGAGTCTAAAGGATTGCTATGTTGGTTTCCGTTCTGATCACGAAGAAACATATATTAAACGCCAAAACTTTTTTGCGAAAGTTCTAGCTTCTTTCCTGATAGAATGCATACTTGAATCATTCTGTGTTTTTTATTATAAACGTGGACACAAAAAAAAAATGGGAATGTGTAATGATTTAGATTTTTTTTATAAAACAAATTAGTTTGCTGTTATTTACATCAATATATTTTTCCTTTATATTATACTACGCGTTTCGCTGAACTAGTCAGCATTATCAAGTGTATTAGCAATTTTGGACTTAAGTCTACCTTTTATATCCTTTAAAATTATGAATCAAAAAAAGGAAAGAAGATAATTATGCTAATGCATCAAAGAGGGAAGATTTAAATATGTTGGTTTGGTTATTAAGGACAGTGAAATCATTAATTCTAAGGTGTTTATAAATTTCCAGTGCTTCTAAAATATTGAATTTATGGGACTTAGATAAATTATGCAGGATCTGTAAATTTTCAATTGAAGGGAATTCATGGTTGGTTTCCAGGAAGTGGTTTGCTACGTTAGAATTGGATTTTTGGTGAATGTAGGATTTGAAATGTGTAATGGATTTCTAGCCCATTCGTCACGCCGACGACTAAGGACTTAAGTTGGCCTCGCACCGACACTTGGACGTGCAGTCTTTGAGACGTGGCAACGAAATATACCCCAGCGGGTCAACCTTTCAGCCACTCGGAAATTCACTCGCGTTGGTGGCTGCTGGCGGACTAGCCCAGTGCGGCGAGGATTGCGGTCGTGCGTCGGACCCAAGTGAACTTCCGCTCTTGGTTTCCATTTTGAACCAGCCACCGAAAAAACTGATTTTCCTGTGCGACGTTTCGAAATATTCTACTTTACTTTACGTTATTTTTTTTTATCTACCATTTAAAATTCAAATCTACCCGACGACAAACGGGCATTCGCGAATCGATATACCGCGGTGCCCAAAAACAAACTGCTTTATTTTTTTGCGACCGTCAAAGAATTGAAAACCGAACAAGTAGTCCGCGACACGACTACCACTTACTCCCGATTCAAACCTACAGCACCGCGGAACCCGAGCGACGAAACACAATTTTGGTCCTACATCCTCATGCACTTACCTTCGCGCCATTTCCTCCTGAAAGAAAAATGGTTGCTGGAACGAAAGAATGTGATTTTTTTCAGCACTTCATTTTATATATTTCCAAATTGTCCAAATAGTAGATTAGAGTAAGTTTAAATGTATAAGAAATAATCCAAGTCTTACGAAGGTCCTAAAATTAACTATTGTCATTTCTTCCTTTGTTTGTAATTATGATACAATTTAAAAAAATTTACGATTGCAATCTAAATTTTTTTTTTTTTAAATTGGCTAAATTTGTTTAAAAGATTCTTATTCTCATCACCAAAATCATAACAATATACAATATAAACGGATGAAAACTTAAAAGAATTATTTTTATACTAACAGATATACGGTTTATTATTTTTTTTTTGTATCTTTACAATGATTACTTTCCTTCGTTTTCGTTTTCCTGATTTTCCAATACACGCTGCGATCCTTAAGTTTCAATTATTCAGGGAAGAAAGAAAAAATCTGCAAGTTCGGTGTGGCGGTGCGGAAGAGAATTTGCTGATACGCGGAGATGAGAAACTACCTTCCTTTCGTTTTGTATTTAACAAGTGTCTCGCGATTAGTTATTTACCCAATATGTGTTTGATTCCAGGCTAAACTGAGTGCTAGCACTTCTCCTCGTCTTGATTTTATTCTTTTTAGTCTTTTCCATAAGTGCTGCGCTTTCACTTTTGTAACATAGTACTTTGTTTGTCATAAAAACTTATTGCACCCACGTTTACACATTCGAGATGTAATTACTACGTCAGGCGAAAGATACCCGTTAGTTTTCCGGTTCATTATTGAATTTGTATGCAGGCTTTTTTTTTTTCTTGTGGGTTTAATAAAATGTCGGAGAAAACTTTTATTTGTATTTAGAACCGTCAAACGTCTCTAGGGCACGCATTTGTTTGAAACTCTTTTATATTAACGCTGATCGCTAGTTAAAGCGCGCCTCAATGCACTAAACCACTAAACTGTTTACGATCGATCTGTAAATATGTATTTTTTTTTCATCGTTCTCTATAGTTCCTTAGTTTTTCACTTTAAACACTTCAAATTATCGTAACAAGTAACGCGATGTTATTTCGACTTTCCCATGCTGGAATACTCCAACACACGAGAATGTTGTTCCCAAATCAGTTCCTACTGCAGGCATTTTTCAACTTTTCTTTGAGAGTTAATTCTTCAACTGATAACTTAATAGTCCTTTGTATTGATGAATTAAAATGTTCACTTCTTTTCAACTTTCACTTATTCTTCGATTGATAACTCAATAATCCTTTCACAATTTTTCGGTTGTTCACTATTTGAAATTCGAATAAGATTCACTCGTTCTCGCTTGTTTCACTCTACTCTCTTTTTTTCTAAGCGCGTGCTTCCTTTTTTCCGCGGCTCTCCACGAACTCCCCCGTTCCGGAAATAGAATCACTCTCCTCTGACCTGAAGTGGTCGCCAGGTCGTCGGTCAGCTGACTTTCGACCTGTCCGCTGAACTTTCGCCTGCGGGAAAAAGATGGTGGCGCCTTCTTCAGGTCAGTAGTCACTACACTCGTCCAGTGATTTCGTGCTTTGAGAATAACTCTGCATGCTTGGTAGATTCGGCACAGTGTCGTCTAAACCATGTCTGAACATCCGCTCCGTAAGTAGACAGGCTTAGGCCGTGCTGCCTTAACACGGGGTTTACTTTGCTGAACCGTTTCTTCAACCATCAAATCACTCAACTAGAACTACTATTTAGCAACATAACCCTCGAATCAAACCTTTCCATCTTAGTAGTCCCTCTCTTATGTCAAACGTTACTGTATCTTGAAAGATCAATGGATATATATTCACAGTAGAGATTCCAATATTCACATTAGTAAATCGTATTTTGCGATTATTTTAAGTAACTGTTTCACATTCTTTATATTGCTCTTATTACTTGAAAGATTAAATACCGATTTTAAAGGCCTTCCCAACCTTTTAATTATGAAATCATCAATTGCTGTTATTTACGATTCACTCGCGGGAGGCCGTCGCGCGGTGCACAATCGAGTAACCAAAACGCTACCACGATACCTGCACTTTTCCCGGTTGTTTATTGGGCGTCTGGCGGAACGCGACCACTTTCGACTTGTTCAGCGCGTGCTTTTCATCCCATGGCCCTCGACCAACTCCTCGTTCCGGAAATGTTCACTCTGTCGGTGTGACCTTCCGTTTGTGTTGCCATATTTGCGATACGAATGGGATAATTCGCATCGCAAGGGTGAATTACAACAAATGCTCATTAAATCTGGCTTTAAAGGATCTACCTGTTTGGCCAATATTCCCACAATTACATTCTCCACATGTAATTTTATAGACTCCGGATTTATTAAATTTGCTCTTAGATTGTTTGGCATTGTAGAAAAGGGTGGAAATTATTGGCTAGGCTTGAAGGCAATGTGAATATTATATTTAGCTAAAATTCGAGAAATATTATCGGATATTGGACCAAAATATGAAAGGGGTGCAAATTTTCTCTGGATTGTTTCTTCTATCTTCGGATAAATTTTATAAATTGTTTCTTCCTTATGTTTTTTATTAATAATATGATCAATTAGCTGATTCGAAAAACCGTTATTATTTGCTATTTCTTTGATGGTTGAAATTTCGGTATTCAGAAATTCCTTAGAAAGAGGTCTGGAAAAAGCACGGTCAACCATCGATCTATAAGCCGATATCTTGAAGGATCAAGGGTGGCATGAATCGGCTGGAATAGTTGCATCTGAGAAGGTGGGCTTTCTAAAAAATGTTAAGTTCTAGGCTATTAAAAAGATTCCTGGTGATGGTCAGATCCAAAAAATTAATTTTCCGTTTATTTTCCTGTTCAACTGTGAAGGAGATGGAGGGATGTATATTGTTGCAGAAATTTAGAAGCTGGAAGAGTTGATAATTGTTTCCTGTAAAGCCAATAAGGATGTCATCAACGTATCTATACCAAAAGATAACATGATTTGAGAATTCAGATTGTAAAACAGCTGCCTCAATATTATCCATAAAAAGGTCTGTCATAAGCGGACTCAGAGGGGAACCCATAGCTAGCCCTTTTTTCTGTCTATAGAAAGTGTTTTCAAACTGAAAATAGTTTTTCCTAAGACAGAATTCTAGTAAAGTTTTAATTTCCGTTTCTAAAATCGGGTCGATGTTTTGGAGGCCAAAAGATTCTTGGCTATATCAAGAGAATCTTTATATGGAATATTGGAAAACATGTTTGTAACATCAAATGAGATAAGGGAGCAATTATTTGGAATATTAAGATTGACGACCAAACCAACATATTTAAATCTTCCCTCTTTGATGCATTAGCATAATTACCTTCTTTTCTTTTTTTGATTCATAATTTTAAAGGATATAAAAGGTAGACTTAAGTCCAAAGTTGTTAATACACATGCTGACTAATTCAGCGAAACGTGTAGTGTAATATAAAGGAAAAATATATTGATGTAAATAACAGCAAACTAATTGTTTTTATAAAAAAATTCTTTTCTAGAAATGGATTAAAAGTAAGCGAAAGTTACATCGATCTCTTGTAATGATTTAGTTTTGCAAAAAAACGCGTCTGGCATTTCGAACGAAGGACCAACAACTTTTTATTCGGAGAAGGGAATTCTGCCGGAATACTCCTCGTACAACAAGTCGAACAAGAGTTTAAAATTTATACAGAAAGCCTGTGAAACCCTATCTCGTCTGTACGAAATCTGCAAGGGGATCTGGTCACCGAAGGCATATGTATTAAGACGCTCCGGAGACGATTAAGAGAACATTAACATTTTCTATTCAATATAACTTTCATTAACAAGCCGGCTATTGAAAAATCAAAATTTAGGCTGCTTATTTGCAAGGTAATCGTTTGGAACACTGTAAATAAAACCTGTGGTTAAGGAAATACAGGACAAAATGCTATTTCAGGAGTCAAAGTTCCATTTAATCTAGCAGCAAACGCGGATTATGCTGTTCTTGGTGAGCCACGTGATGTGGCAAACTCTAAGTTGACTTGGTTCTTCAGACGTTATGTCCCTTTTTCCACCAGTTGAGCAAAAGAATAATAAATATAAAAGGATCCCTTCTCGAACTTTAAGAGAAAAGTAACGCAAGTACTTCGAAAAACTACAGATGTATGGTTAAGCAAGATTATTCGAAATGGAAACCCTAGATAAGAATACTATGAAAAAGAACAAATAGGGAAAATGAAACTGATTATTTTCTTGTGTTTTCAAAAATTATTACAAAACTCATTCCGCCTTCAATTGTCATGTCTTACATAGATGTGCCCATTAAAAAGGTGCGGGCTTTAACGATATTTGCCGTGAATGTGAAAAAAAGAAAAAGTTAGAGTTTTGTGGGATAAAATATTTTGCTTTGTAAGACTTGAAAAAAGTCTAAAGCGGCGCCATACGAGCGAAAGGATATTTTTTTCCAGCTACTGTGAAATCGATAAAAGATTCATACCCAATCAGTGAAATGTGTTTGATATACTTCAAAGCTATTTAATTAAAATACTGATTCCTAATAAAATGAGCAATAAAATTTTTCTCAGCACTCCAAAACTCGAAATTATCTTTCGAAATGTAGCGAAAACTTTATGAGATAGTAACACTTGCAGAAATATCTTCGTAAGAGCATTTAAATTTCGTAATAATAACATGAAGGAAAACATTGAAATTGTGTATGATTCATTTGCGCCAGATCAAATAAATAAAACGATAACAACTGATATAAAAAAGTGAATTCAAGTAGTAAAAGTTTGCTAGTAATCGACTAAGAATGATCATTTGCATACGTAGTAAGCAGTGAAAACTAATGATAATCCATTGCAAAATTAAATATTTCCTGGCGCGTACTCAAAGCAATTAAGCAGAATCAAATACGAATCACTACTCGAAAACGTGTACACCCCATTTTCCTTGATGACCATATGAATAATTAGATTCCAAATATTTCTGGATTATATTTGAGACGATTTTTATGGGTCTATCCAACTTCCTGTTCTAAACTTGTACTTGGTATAGTTAAGATACATGCATATGAAAATACTTATGTTGACATTTCTGTACGGTCATAAACGGCAAACGCTTCTTTCTTGATTCGTTAATTGAAATGATATGTGGCAAGTTTTAAACGGAAAACTAGTAGTATAACGAGTTTCATTTAATTTCGTATTAATATAAGTGATACAGCTTAAGTTATCTGAATTGAACGACTAGAAGCAATGTCTAATTTATATAATAAATTCGAAATCTAAATATAAATGTCTGTTTTATAGTATTCATGAAATTAGAAAACGGTTCGGTAATATTTTGGGAAAACATGGCTCGAATAAATTTTGGAACAAACAATAAATTCGATTAGCTAAAGTACATAATCCCGCAAATAAACTTGGTCCACAAAAAAATAAATAAAAAAAGGAGTTCCATCTCCAAATCTCCAAAGGTTCGGTCACCGTTGTCTGAAAAAGTTAGCCCTTCCTTAAAATTTTATTAATGTTGTATATGCATAGCTAATCAGTCCCTTCTTGAGCGTTATCCATGTGATTCTTACACTTGAATTATTTTGAAACTAATTTTGTTATTTACTATTTTATTATTAGGTACTCGATATTTTTAAGTATTAGATGGGATCTCACGACGAGTACTATTCCTTTGCTTCTTTCTTAAGCAGGAGAACCATAGGTCCTCGGATAGAATCAATGCAGAAAAAATCCCCCAAAGACGGAGAAAGAAAAACCACTATAACTGCGATCCACGACTCGACGAACCTATAGGTTAGGATGGTTCTATCCGGAAATTGTAGAACTCAATTCGGAAAGCAAGTCCGCGCTTCTTGCATTGGCATTTGACCGCCATACCTAGCGAATTATGCAGAATGGCTAAAAGGAACTCAAAACTTGATTCAATTTGAAGAAACCGGGACTAAAGGGTCCCTGCTGCCAAAGATATACGGGGTAAAAAAAGTGTGGAGGAATTACCAAGAGCAGGATGAGTGGATTTAAAGCATAGTAAGAATGGTCTCAATCAAAGTATCACGAGCAAAAGTGAAAAGATAGATGACGAATGACTGCACTGGAAGGAATGCTGTTAGTCGAGCCCGTTGCCATCATCCTGACAAAATGTGGAGTAAGCAACTGTTCGGGAAGAACAGAAACGTCGTAAGAAATCTAGTGGTGTTACTAACACCACATTTGAGTGGGTCATAATTAGCAAATGACTGCGTAGTCAAGCCAGCGATACATGCGGTAGCTGCGGTCAAGCGGCCCTTCTGTAGGGCGACAGGATCGACAATCAGCACAATCTGTACCATGTCTGAGAAAGTAACTGGCCAACCACTATGTCGAAGCTAACAAGTGTATCCCGAAAATAACAAGTATATTTGTTCTTGTTTTTATGTTTAAAGGATTTTAGACATTGAAGTAATTATTAACATGAAACACTAAAAAATGGTCGTTCCTACTTCACATGTCGATACTATGTTTTGCAAAACATATTCCATTGATAAAAATTTGTGCTGAAAGCTGAAGAGTCGCGCGTGTTCTTCTGTAGGTTCCAATTTTACCTGTTTGGAATTCAATTATTAAACTTCAAAGCTTTTTGTTATTATTTTCGCGATACCACCTGTACAGTTGATCGTATCTCTTCTTGAGACATGGTAAGTGGAAGATCCGTCGCTGCGTGATCAGTTCGTCAGAAATCTTCAACCAGCGAATATGCTTTCTGTAACGGTTCCTCAAATCCGGGAATTCCATGTATGATAGTTCCGTGCAATGGGAAACATACTAAATTAATTTCCAATGTAAATACTTAAGTGCGAAATAAGTAAGGAGTTAACATCTTTTGCAATTTTGCTTTCGATTAGTTGAAAGATTCGGCGACTGGTTAGTGTCCCTTTTGTTCAGATGATTGTTAGAGAGAAGTGCAATGATGACCAATGTGCAGCGTGTGAAGAAGTTCATTTTTGTACTAGTTTTAGTGTTATTTATCATTAGTGCTAAAGGACAGTATCTGCCGCAGAGTCCGTGTGCGTCGATATTTCAATACCAAAACATTGGAGGCGAGTGGGTGGGAATAATTGCACTGACTGGATTACAGCTGGGACAAGCAGTTCGGATTAATCTGAAATTATCACTCAACGCAAATTTGCCCAATGTAAGTTTTTGTTTCATGCTTATTCGTGAAATAATGTACGAAATTCGTGGAATTTTTTGCCTGGTTCTGAACAGGAAATTCTTGTTTAGAACTGTTGTGAACAGTGCCAATTATAGTTAATTGGCGATGATACGTAGAAATGTATCTCATTTAGAGAAAAAAAAAAAACGTGTGGGTCTATGTGCTAAGACAACCACTGAATGATTTTTTGTAAATATAAACAAATCAATGAGTGATGGGATTTTTTTTACAATCCGGGTTCATTTATTTTAAGCGTTGATGATGATAGTACAAAACGCATTGCGTCCGTTTAATTGGGAAATGTGGAGAAGTGTTGAGCCGCTTGCGTGCTTAACAGACATGTTATATGTTTATAATTAGAGAACCGAAACGAGAAACGAAATCGAACGTGTTCAATTGTATTTACCCACTCCGCTACGTTTTCAAGGATTCGTTGAATAATGTGTTCACGTGTGTAGTGTATTTCGTCAATCATGAATATTAGTAAAGCAAAAAAAGAATGATTTTCGAAACTATCAAAATGTGTCGCATTATAATTTTAGAAAGTTTTTTAAATATGAAAAAAATTGGTATACATATGTACGACAGGGTACGTACGACAGGTTTTGGTTTGAGGTTTACTGAAAATATTTTTAGCAGATTATCAATAAAAATACTGAGTTTTGCTGTAAGCTAAGAAATGAGAATAAATTCTTAAGGCATACTGAAAGTGTTTCGAAATAAATAATATTACAACTAAACCAACAAGAAATATTCTCCTTGTGAACTTTATAATTTCAACGGAGCTTTCAAATGGAATGCTAGATTTTAGCATTATTTTAGATGAGTAGAAGATATGATTCATGTGATTTTTCTAAATCTGCTAAAGACATTGGGAAATCCGTACATGTTGGGGACTACCCATTTCTCAGTTAATGTTGGGGCTCCCAAATACATTTACTATTTAGTTGAAGCAAATGTTAATATTCATTCCAAATACCATGTTACTGACTGACTGAGAGCAGAACATGTGGACGCGTGGGATGTGAGTTTCTTTTGTATAATAAGTTTGGTAATATAAGCAAATGTAATATCAGCAACATTTTATATATGCATATACATATTTATATATAGATATATATACATGCATTACTTGACACCTTTTTTACCTCTGGGCTCCGAATAAGAGTAAGAGTATTGTAAAATTAAAAAGTGTCAAAATCGTTGGTTTTCCTCTTCGTGGTAGCAGAGACGTTAATTGAGCTGTTTTTTAAGCAGAACAGGTTCGCCTCATATAATGACGCATGAATATCATCAGTCCCTTTTCAATAAACTTATCATAGGGATGACGACTGTCACAAATAAACAAATTCGTCATGAGTGTATTAATATACTTTGTGAATGAGTAGTTCATGTGGATTGAATTGTTTTGAAAATATATTTATATGGTGAAATAACTATAGTAAGAAGGTGGATGAAAAAGATTGGGATGGGATAAGATAAGTAAACAATTCATATTGTTTTTGCCATCTCTATGTATTCTCCCTTAAGTATATTTTATCATTATTGCATTTTGTCGTTGAAAAAGTGGCTCTTCATATCTTCATTGCTGAAAACTTTATGTTTTTCTATTTTAATGAACAGGCAAAAATGGTTTTCGGCTTAATTTGTGCATTAAGCCGGATATTGCGAGGGTTGTCTTCGTACAGCAGCCGCCACATCGTGCGCCTTGTGAGTGAATCCATTCTTGTCCAAAAGACGCAAACTTTTCGACGCAAAGAACGCTTTCTCTCAAACTGCATCTAGCAGCCTTCCTTGTAATGTAGCGAAGTACTTTCCAGTTACATTCTCACTCAACTTTTTGTGGTCGAGTAAAAGGATCACCTCAATATCTCAGAAATGAAAATTGAGTTTCTCAACTGAAAGGAACTAAAGGGTGGGCCATCTAACGTTTGCACTTTGAACTACTGTTTATTTAGAGAATGACAGCTCAAATGTCATTCAATTTGTGTTCATAATTAGTTAAAGGTTTGACATTTACGAAATGGGACGCTATACGCTTGAACAAAATTGGGAAATATTGGAAACTTACTTCCAAAGTGGTGAGTCTTCAGTGCAAACTGTAAGAAATTTGAAAAAAAAAAATTCCATAAAAATGAGTGGCCTTCAAGGCAGATTGTGGATCAATTTGTGAATTGTGTTCGAGAAACTGGATCGTTGGTGGGCAAAACAATCCGTTCCTGTTCTCGTGCAGTGCGCACAGCCGAAAACATTGCTGCTGTAGCCGAAAATGTCCGTGAACATCCATCAACTTCAACTCGTCATCGTTCTCACGAATTGAACATTTCACGCACCTCCCTGAGAAGAATTTTGCATAAAGACCTCGGTATGAAGGCTTGCAAAGTTCAATTAGTCCAAGAACTTAAGCATAATGACCATCCGTTGCGTTTTCGCTTCGCCCAATGGGCAGAAGATCGTTTGGCCGAAGATGAGCATTTTCACCGAAAAATCGTCTTTTCAGATGAAGCCCATTTTCACCTCGGAGGCTATGTCAATAGGCAAAATTGTCGCATCTGGGGGTCGAAAAATCCACACGTCACCGTTGAGAAGCCAATGCACTCGCAAAGAGTTACGGTTTGGTGTGGGTTTTGGTCCGGCGGCATCATTGGCCCATTTTTCTTCGAAAATGAGCAAGGAGCCGCCACTACGGTCAATGGCGAGCGTTACCGTGCCATGCTCAACGAATTTTTGTTTCCAAAAGTTGAAGAGTATGACATGCACGACATTTGGTTTCAACAGGATGGCGCAACATGCCACACAGCCAACATGACAGTCGAACTTTTGCGCACCGTTTTCGAAAATCGAATAATCAGCCGAAATTCTGAAGTCAATTGGCCGCCTCGGAGCTGCGATTTAACCCCGTTGGACTATTTTTTGTGGGGAGCTGTCAAGGACAAGTGTTACGCTAATCATCCAGAGACGATTGATGCCTTGAAACACGAAATCGAAGTTGCCATTAATGAAATTCGAGCCGAAACTATCGAAAAAGTGCTTGAAAATTGGGTTGACCGAATGGCGTACTGTAAAGCCAGTCGTGGCAGTCATATGAACGATATCGTTTTTCATTCATAAATAACAAAGTTCAAGCTTTCCAATAAAAAAAAAAGTTTGGAAGAATAACCATTAGTCTTTTTTTTATAGCCGATTCAAAATGCAAACGTTATATGGCCCACCCTGTATTTGAACTTCTATTGGGGTGCTGTGTCATTTAGTATCAGTGCATGGAAGCTTGTCTGATTCATTTTTATAATGAATATTATGAACGCAAGCCGCACTTCCAGGCATAATTCTGTCTGAAATTGCATTCTCCTTTTCACAGAGAGATTAAAAATTTTGCCACTACACTCAACCCGACGGTGCATAATGTGAGGCGTGAGTATTTACGGCAACCGCCGTGGGCACAGCATTGAATGCTTTCCCCACCGTCATATATCAATTATATATCATCATATTAAAGTAAAAGCATAGAATCTTGCGAAGCCATCAGTACAAGAAAATTTAAGCTAATTAAATGTTGTACGAAATAATATTTTTTTAAGAAATATAAGAATATGTCAAATGTAAAACCCCTTTTAAATTGCCTCAATAAAATTTTCCCAATAAATAAAATATTCCCAAAAAAAAAAAAATGATTTATTCTCTCGCACAGCATTGACATACTCAAAGGATCATATATAATGATTAAAATCGTTGAAGCTAACACGCTGATCATTTTTCAAGCTAGTTTTTCTTGAAACAGGCATCCTTTAATATGATTTTTTCAAGGGGAGTATCGATGGTTTTTGTTGCTTCGTGTTATATTTAATCAAACTGCTAAAGCATACTCTCATCAAGAAAACATCTCGTTAATTTTTTGCACTTCACAAAAGTTTGACAGTGTAATACCACGACGTTCCTATTCTATTAGAGGAAAATATCTGAGAAAATTGTGGTTTTTACGCTTTTTGCAAACCTGCAATTGCCATAGGCCTTAAACTCACTTCAGAAGAGACCGAAAATCTCTCTCCTTCAAGATCACGCCAGTTTTTCCATATTAATTCCAGGGAAAGCACTGTTGCTATTATTTGATATTCTGCAAAATTGGTTTACTTTATATTTTTGGGCTAATTCTGTAGAAAAAATAACTTGGATTCTGGAATGGCTTCTTGAATCCTTATATAGAATTCAATTATGCATTATTTATTGTAATTGAAGCCGTAGTTCGCGCTGGAAATGAAGTCACCCTTTTCGTTTCGCGAACGTTTTAACGAACCCTCGAGTATTAACATTGTTCAACTATATTTACTTTGCTTTTGTCGGAGAAAAGGAGCTCTAGACAACAATTATTTATTTAAACAAAGAAGTCACACTTTAATAGGAAGAAAAAGTAAGTAGGCTGGAAGACGGAATTTCAGAAAAAAAAAAAACGTATAACCACCCTCCTGGCGCAACAAACCTGATATTGAATTGGTGTTCCCATTAATACTCATACCCAGAGTACAACCTGTCTGAACCGAGCAAATATGTCATAGTATACTATGTATATTTTCCCGTGCTTAGCACTTCTAAATTAACATTAATTTTTTGAATTTCCATTCCAAAATGCTATGTTTTTAATTTTGACTGATATATATTTCGGGAGTAAGTTGCTCACTTCTTCAGAAAACAGTTGACACTGAAGAAGTGAGCAACTTATTCCCGAAATATATATCTGTCAAAATTAAAAACATATTTTTTTGGAATGAAAATGCAAAAAATAACAGCTAATGTTATAGTAATATTTTTCGTTGCACAGAGCAACTACAAAGAGGCGTTCAAATGTTCTTCGTTGCTGAAGATGGTTTTGATTGAGGGACTTCATTGGTAAACTAATGAAAAAAACTAAATATTCGGTTGTCTTTTCGTCTAAACTAAATTCGATATCTGAAGTGGAAGATAGTTGTATATTATGTGGTATAAACTAACAGCTGATATGCACTACTTTTCAACCTGATTAGTCAACCTGAGGCAATTTTTCATACTAACCTTCGCAGCAGCGGTCTTACGAAATCTACGCATAATTTGAACCTGAAATTTTTAAAAGATTACAATCCAAACCAGTCGGAACCAATTTGATCATAAAATTATTGATTGCGGTCTCGATTCGAACGTTTTCGCAATCATATTGATTACGTAGCCAGAAAATTTTTGAAAAATGTGTTTTTTGATGTTTGCGAGATGGGCTGTGCGATTCCTGTAGCTTATTCTACGAATCATTTTGCTACTAGTACTTTTCTTTATTATTATATTTTTGTACCGAAGAAAGACGACGACCGAAGTGTGGTTTGTGATTTGAGCTTTAGCCTAAGTATGTAAATCTTTAAAATTTATTTATGCATACTGATTGTCTGAAGTGGTTCATGGTGTTATCATTGAGTTCTCCGTTCCGTTCTCCGAGTCCCTTCCTGCCGATGTTAGCCCTCCTATTAGATGTTTCTTACCGTATTTCATGGTTAGCTATATCAGAAATGTCTAGAACTGAGCTCTAGACGTGAGTGACGCAACCATGATTTTGCATATATCATACACACAAAACAGTTTACCTTTAAATTAAGAAACAACGAGTTGATTAATTGCTTTAAAACGGATTTACGACTCTATAATGATTACAAAATCATTATCAAGAACCTGAAAAAGAAACGACTAGATATCGATGACTTACTCTCTGGAATTAGTGCGAAAATAATGCTTCGTCGTTTCTTCACTAATTTTTTAACAAGGTTTAAAAGTCACTTGCAGACACAGAAACGCAGTGTTGAGCAATAAATCCATAAGCAATTAAGTCTTTTGCGTTCGTTTTCCTGATTTCTATACAAGATTAAATCAAGTCGATTATACGAAAGACTTGTTTCCACCATTCTCGAACCATTCGTTCTTTATATTTGCTAGTTTTCCCGTATAGTTCACAAACTCGATAATATTTGTGAAGATTAAAGTCAGCACCATGAGTCAATCGAATTGTTTCCAAAGAAAAGGAAGATCTAGCGATTATCGACTTCGAATGCTTGCATGTAATAGTGAACAAGTTCTGCTCTGTATTGTCCAGAATTTAGCTTTTATGTAAATTTCTCAAGGTAGAACGAAATCGAAGAGAATGTCTGCAACACGTGCGACATTTTTGACATGGTGGTTGTTTTGATGTGATCAATGGCGAGGGGTGGATGGTGGTTGTCTAAATTTCTTGATTTCTACGGGTCTTATAAGACTTTCTTAATAATGGGTGGGATCGAGCTGAGTTGAAGGATTATTTTGTCGGGCGTAAATTCTTGTCGGACGGTGAGTTTTTCAAGCAATAATTAATGACACAACCCTGACAGCTGATAAAATGTGTTTATTGTTTTTATGCATTGTTTAATGTACCGGTATCAGACGTTCTTATTAAAAAAAAAATTAACAGAAAACTAATAAATTAAAATGTTTTTATGACCATTGTGTAGTGTAATTTGTTATTATGAAATGTTATTTTCTAAAACTATCTGAAAATAGAATGTTATGAAACAACCCAACATTGTTGCTGTCCACCTTTATTGGAAATACACTGGGTCACAGATAATTTGATGTACTTTAATAAAAGTTGGACAAACCGTATTCCTTGAGGAAATAAATATAATTTTAAAAATCTTTCTGAGGAGTTTTAAAAACAAATATTTCTGAAAAACGAAAGTTTGGAAGAATTAGCATAAGATAGAAACAAAACGAATTGGCTTGCATAAAAATATCACACAGCTTGTATTTCAATTAGTTAGTTCTTTGTTCTTTTCCTCCTTATTTTTCAGCAAAATATATCAAACGTATTTAACAAAATCAAAAAGAAAACAAAAGCACTTCACACCAGTCAAATCTTTATCCCGCGTAAACGTAATGGCCTCAATGGCCTCTCTGATCCATGTTACTCATTTTTGTGGGATTACCCGTCGAAATCAATATCATTCTTGATTTCTATACACATTCTTTATCAATTTCAAAGCTCCAAGGAGCTTACTGGTAAGTAGTAGCGTAACGGCTTGGTTGTGTGTTGTGAGCACTGCGCGTCAGCCTTAGAAGGTTTTTTCTACACCGTTTCCGTTCCTGCAAAAGTGCGAAAGTCTATGCTCGGTTTAGCTCATCTTCGATAATGATTGTCCTTTTTACTGCTACTACGGAGCGGCGCTCTGTGTTGTACTAGCTAATGCACTTGTGTTTCTTTTCACTTTTCATTCGTTTTCCAGCCACTTCTTAAGATGTGCTTCGAGTGTGGAATGCCCCGTGGAGTTGCTCCCATTAAGGATTTTTAGTTTCTTCTCTTCTCTTCCCAAAAACTCGAAACTTCTCCTTGTCACATACGTTGAAGAAGAGCAGTTGAACTTTCCGAACTCTAAAAGCGTTCGGAAAGAACAGGAAGACAGTTTAGCATAAACTTACAGAGAAACGAAAACTTATAGTAACGTTTTCCCTCCCTCCTCAACATAAATACGACTACAGGGAATAGTTTTTGAGCAAACATCTCGAGTCAGAATGCTATTTTATGCTAAAGCATAAAAAATCCAGAACTTGTTTATCTGGCGACACCATTAATTTGAATAAATCACTAGACTTAGAAAATTAAGAAATTAACAAAGTACGACGTGGCTAAATAGCAGAAATTGACGAGTTTCTAATAAATCATGCAAAAACTACCTCAAACCGTTTTTTTTCTCGTGAATATCTGCAATAAATATTTTAAACGCTATTCTTTTATTGAGAGCGAGACACGAATACAAACATTTTTTGTGAAATTTCGTTTATATTTCCCTCTTCAATGTATTTCTTGGAGAAGGAAATGAATAGCAAATATTTTTCTAAAACATCGTGTAATTTATTCAAGTGATTCCTTAGCATGTTTATACATCACGAATTTAAACATCTTAGAGCAATAATGATAATTTCTATTCCGGTTTGGAATGAATTCTTGATATGTGTGAATTGAAAATAAATGGAACGTATGACTTAGCTTTGCGAAACTATGATATCCACTCAGTGCTCTATCGCAGCGTCTTCGAATTATCGTAGCTTGAAGTATCTTATACAGTAACTGATCGTTAAAAATTGGGCCCTAAAACTTCGGTATAATATAAAAATACATTGAGTTTTCCTGTTGTTTGTTTCATTGTGCGAAATTGGCGAAACCACGATTGCTCACCGGGAAATATTGGAATGCTTGCTTTATGAATTTTAATCATCTCTTTTAGCAACTTGGAAGATATGTTAGGCATGTTAATGAGTGAGTATATTTGGAAATCAAAGAAAATGACCGATTCGTATGCAACTGTTGAACCTTCAGTAAAGTGATAAAGGTTTTACCCTGGAAGATGTAAAACTTCTCTAATCGTCAAGATTTGCATATTTCTGTTTTAATTATGTTTTCTTCAAACATTTGAGTTTCATCAGCAAGCACTCATGCGTTAAATAATGTTTTCTTTAGTTAGTTAACAGGTTATTTATTTTCCATGTTGTTTGCTTTACTTGAAAATCGCATTAAATATGAATATTTTAGGATTTTTAATTATTTAGACATAAATTCTTTCAATCAAAGCTGATTAAAAACTCCATAGATAGATTTGTATCAAGATACATACAAAATATTTTCTTGTCTATAGATATATCTTGTCTATATTTTCTTATCATAATTTTTAGAAAACCGATAAGAATCAGTAACTATAGCGAAATCGTATACTAGCGCATTTTTAAGGTTTATGCAAATCTCTTATAGCGACTCTCAAGAATTCTAGCCCAAGCTAGAATCACTCAGTTGCGATTTTCTGACAGCATTTATCTTCTTGGGTCTCAGTCTGCCTCATATGCCATCTCCAACAGTCGTTGTCAATCCAATGTGTCTACCATTTATAATATCCAAGTTGCGAATCAATATTTTCGTCAAATCAGCGCGTTATTCAATTTTCCACTAGTGTTCGTCCCTCAAGCTTGCCTGGTAGTATGCTCCTAGCTACACGGTCATCATTTTAAGTATACACCTGTTCAGTGTATTGCATGTTGGGTAGTTTTGAATATCGGAGACCTTTGGCTGGTCAAAAAGTTTGTAAACAATTCGTCTTTGTATTTTATTCACCATTGTTCTCCATGTTCTATTCCTATAATGTGCTTTACGAGCTGATTTTCAATAGCATTTGTTTTTATCGCAAATGATTGCACCATGGCTCACGTCTCACAATCGTAGCATAATACAGGCCTTATTACCACTTTGTGTATTTATAGCTTTTCCTTGCGTATTTTGCGGTCCTTAGAAATTGGCTAAACTGAGAGGAACACATTATAAACGAATTGCATTCTCCTAGTACTTCAGCCCACGATTCCGTGCAACATATATCGTTGTGTGCTTCTTTAAAATCGAAAATTTGATGAAGATCAATGTGAAATGTTTATTGAACATCAATCAAACATCATCACTCTATGAATAGTTGGCCGGTGACCGACTTTCCAGCTTTAAAACGCTTTTTATTGCCCAGGATTGTCTTAAGCTTCAACACCAAATTCGCATGTGCCCTGGTACATTGAATCAGTTTATGGATGTAATTACAAGCGCTGGTTCTACTGGAATCAGCTGTCTGGTGTTGGATGTTGACTTCATTGCTTTGATGGCGGAAAAAGATTACCGGGTCCTGCCGAATTCTAATTCGCGGTCTCCATGAAAAACATTGGTAACTTGCAAAGTATAATTTGTTCATGCATTTCATCTTCAATAACACAGAAAGTTCCTAGATTTAGTACATGGAACAAATGACCTCCTTAAATTCTTCTCGTTAAACATTTAATGAATTGTCAGGAAAAGCACCTTAACATCTCTAAATCATCACAAGCATCACTGAACACGAGTTTAAATTGCTTAAAGTCAAAGATTCATTCTTCGCCGCTGAAATCTTCGTCCTTTTATTTAGAAAAGCTGATCAACTTTCTAAAACTTCAACTCAACTTGCATTTACTTCAGATATTATAGCGAACTCAATGTTTTTTTCTTTTTTCATTTTTCAAACAACACATTTGTGCCAATGCCTTGTATCTTTCAGCAGTTTTTTTTTTTTTTCAAATTTAGTGCCAAATTCATACATTCCCTGGCCAAAAATTACAACCATCTTAAAGGTTTTGCTTTTGAGTTAAATTCCCAAAGAAGAAGGTTTCGTTGAGAACTTTAAAAGAATATCAGAATATGTTCAACCATATTTCTAAGTTATGGTGCAGCCTCCCTTACATGTTGACTACTCATTGCTTTCCAAGCCTGCCTGTTTTCAGCTATTGTCATCAAAAATGTGCCGTCTATTTTTTTTAAATCATAGTCCCATCAAGTTTTTGGGCGTACTCTCGGTTGTTTGATTCCTTTTGGGTACCACTGCGTTATTTTTGTGGTCCATCTGCCGTCTGTTATTCTCGCCAAATGCCCGGCCCACCGCCATTTCAATGATTGCGCTCTATTTATCACGTCTGTGACTTGGGTCCTTTCTCGTATCCACGATCGTCTCATGCGATCCCTTCATGTAATGCCCAGCATGCATCTTTTCATGGTTCTTTGGGCAGCCTGGAGCTTCCTCGTTATCGCTGTTGTTAGCGCCCATGTTTCACTACTGTATGGCAGGACTAGAAGGATACATTGGTCGAAGGTTTTATTTTTCAAAACAATCTTTATTTTAGACATGTATAATTGTTGAACATGATCTCGGTTTTGCTTAGGTTCATTTTCAAGCCTACTTTTCTGCTAGCCGCGTTGAGTTGATTCAGCTGTTCTTGTAATTCCTCTTGCAAAATTTCGGCCATAGACTCAATATTTCGCCTCCATATTAAAATGGCTTAGGAATAATTTTCACTTTTGGTGATTTGTTTTCAAATGACGAAATTTGCTATAAGGAAAAATAACAAAAAGAAAATTCTAACTGCACAAGAAAATTACAAATAAACAACAAATCTAACAGTGACTACAATTACGTACAAATTTATTATTCTGATCAGATCCATCTAGCATTTACTATGCCATCTGTAAAGATTGGTTGCCTAAAGCTGATTAATCAAATGGATTTATTGTTTTCCTATCTGAATAAGTAAATTTGGTGAATGCATCAGAGAAAGACGAAATCAGACATCAGAGAAAAAACGAAAGACTTAAGCCAGTAACTTGCTTTGTGACAACGATTACAAATTAAATGACTGACAAATTAAATGATGCATTTTCAAATTAAAAAATATTAGTATTAGCTCATAATTAGATTAATTAAGCAAATTTAACTTTGAATGATGCAAATAATCTCGTTAGCATATAAAGAAGGACTTCCAAACAATATATGTCGAAGGATGTCAAACAATATATTCTATTACACTTTTCTTTTTAATTTGCTTTGTTGGTAACTCGAGAATGCTGGTATGTGATGTGCTGGAATTGTAAAATCTATAAATAAACGTGTTTCAGTGGTGGTGGGCGTGTGAAATGATGTTGTCCATACTAAAAGATATTCATATACACAAAAAGTTACATGCTTTATATGCTAATCAACAATGTAAATATCAGTTTTCGTGTATGAGGTAGTTATGAAAGATAAAGTGCGCACTGTTGATTATTTTTAAACAGAATTTTATACAATTGCATCAAGGCTGTGATGATTTATTTATTACATGTTAATATTTTCAATCAATCAAAAACTATTAAACAAGAAATTAATTTCGTAACTCGTTTCATAGATGACTACTGACATAATCATTTGTTGATTGTTAAGAATAATTGCTAATAAGTTCAAGAATAAGTTTAAATTTAGACGCAAATTCTCGTAGCATTGCCTGAATTTCTTACCATATTCGGGATTCAATCCCTAGATATCTTTAAGAAGTGTTAAGAATAACTTTTGACCTGTTTGTGTACTTCCCAGTAATTCACTATCAATCCATTCGAAAAATAATGTAGAATTATTTTTAATATACATACACTCCTTCTATGCTTTCAAAGGCATTTCTGTCTACAACTGGAGATGAAAATTTTCATACATATCGTATGGAAGGACAAAGTCGTATTGCTCATTAATTATAATACGAAGTCGGGATTTGTCATTAATCTATTCAAGATAGTTTAAACAGTCCTTTTTTCACAAATATACGAAAATTGGGTTGAAATTAGGCGAGATTTTTGAGATTTATTCATAAGAATACGTCCTGTTGATAAATACGGCAGCAGGAAAGTTCATGAATAGACATTGGTTGCACTCGTGCCGTGGAAGGATTTGTTACGTGATCCAGTGTGAAGGCGTCATAAAGAAATAAAAAAAAAAATATTCATAATAAAATAAATAAATAAACGATAGCATTTAACATTATTTTTAATAATTAAGTTTTAATTAAAATATTAATTTGCAATCATAATATTTTAGATAATAAGAAAAGCATCCGAAATTAAATAGAACTAAGACTAGAACAAAAATTAAAAACTTTGTAATTAGAATTAGGTATTAAGGGGTAATATCCACCAAATGCTCAAAAAAAAGGCTTTTTTCATGATTTTTTTTAAAGGACATTTGAGATGTAAGGTATATAAATAATATATCATTGGATTAAGCAACTCTTGAAAAATAGAAAAAATATTTTTATTGTTATTTTTTTTACAAAATGGCGGCTGTGCAGCGATTGCCGTGAACCGCTTTTATAAAAAGTTCTTTCGCGGCGAGCAGTAGAAGTCGTACCCAACTCCACCTATAACAAAAAAAAAATTTTCATTATCTACATGAGTGTTGCTAGTGAAGTACACATGATTATATTTTTAGAAATTTTTTTTCGCAAAATGGCGACGGTTTGAAATAAATTTTTTTTTTTCGACAAAAAAAATCGACTTTAATTGTGTATAACTTTTTTTGTTGTAAATAAATCGCTAAAATCGTGTGTACTTCACTAGATAATCTAATGAAAAAACTACAGTTAAAGTTTAAAGTCAATCGGATGTAAACTTTTTCAGTTCCACTGCTCGCCGATTTCGAAAACATAGTTTTGAGAAAAACGCGTTTAAAGTTTCAAAATGCTATAAATCAGAACCGGAATAATATAGTCCTTAATAATTTTTTTACCTTCAGTCAGCTATCCCTGCGCCGTAAAATAGTCCTTCCCGGGCCTTATTTTCCTCTTCTACCTTTTTTTGTCTGATGTAAGGCTGCGCCTAGCCTCTTTCGCAATATCGGACATACGATGCTCAGCGACTTTGACGCGATTGGCATCCGATCCCACGCAAAACTCGTACATGTTCGGTCCAACGGTTAACCCAAGAGCATCGTAAACGGCAAACAGACCCGATAAGCCTTCGTTGAAGATAATAACGGCTACACCAGTCGCAATATCAACTATAGTCTTACCGCTAGACATCGTTTTTGGAGCTATTGACCACACTACAGCATTGAAGGACTCGTTACTATTTTGAGAATACGCACCCAAGCAGCGTGACAGAAGGTTGTCGGAGCTGAGTTTTTTATAAATGGGTTGTATCGCCTTGAAAACATCCTCATGCATTGGACTCTTGTGCTCGTATGTTGCAAGAGTACCAAGCGCTTTACTACGCTGCCAAGAACACCAAGAGTCTACTCCGACGGGACACTTCTCGTGCTGTGGATTCTCGTTCGTCGACATTTTATGATATAAAGTTGACCAAATTTCATTCCGCATTTGTTCGACTGAATCGGAGTTTCTCCTAATTGAAAGTCCGTAGTAAATTGTAAGTTCATCTATTACTTTTCCGGTCAATTTTCCTCGTCCGCCAAGACCTTTCGTATTTTTTTTTCAAATTGCGCAGCCGCGTTCCCATGCGCTTTTGCACGTGGCCGACGCATTCTTTTTTCTCAACGAAGACATCTTCATACGGTTTTGAATCAACTATAGCTTTGTACGTTTTTGAATCTCCATCGCCGATGTATTTCAAGTATTTGATATTATGAAGTTCTTCGGACCGTTTGAACATTTCTATGACGGCGTCGAGTTCCATTTTCCCCGCACTACCTTCATGATTAGCATCACAACTCTCTTTGTGCGAAGGGTACACCTCCTCGTACTCAGCAGTACCTTATTTTTTTTGCCAATATTCACACACTTTACAGTACTTTGATTTTACACACACATCTAATACCTTGCCAGTGTGCCAACCAATCAAAGTAACTAATGCAAACAAAGATGAAGACCCCCTCTTCCGCCAAGATCCATCGCCTGACACCGTAAGACCACCTTCTTCACCTCCTTCAATAGAACGTTCTTTCTCTTCAATAGCTGATTTTTTCATAGAAATAATTTTAACAGATGAAATAGCAGTTTCGACATTGGAAATGATCATACTGTAAGTTGTTTGAAAAACAGGCTTTGCGAGATCCACCATCGCACAGAACTTTTTTAATACCGTTGATGCCTATGCCAATGACGCGCATAGCAAAAATAATACGGCAATTGATCTCATAAGCACGATCATGTATTAGAGGACAGTTAAAAATATCGGCACCACCGCAGTTCGAACAAGACACAACAATCTTGAAGCCTAGTCCACGCTTGCTCGACTGTGAAAACCGCACATCACTACTACATTTTTTACACACTAATAATTCAGAAAGAGCAGTAAATACAGCGAAAAAATTGATGAAACAGTAGCCGAAATTCCTATCAATATCGCGATCAAGGTTTACATCAAAAGTTTTCAAATTTTTCGCCGAAGTACTAACATACTCCGAATCGCCTTCGAACGCATGGCGGTTAGGCGGGTGTCGGTTACTAATTTTACTCCGGATTGTTCTGGTACTTCTTGTTTTACTGCCTTTGTGGCCACTGTACACCTTGTCACTCATAATTAAGTACTTTTGAATATAATTCACAGTTAAAAAGTATAGCAAAACTCAAACTAAGAACGTACACAACGAGAACGGCTGATCGACTAAACAAAGGGAAATTGTTTTTTTTTTTATGACACTTGGTAGGCAGACGACTAATTTACAAAGCCGCGAAATTAAAAAAATAACGAGCATCGCTAAAATAAGCGAAAAATGTGATTTTTGAGCATAAAAGTTGTTCGGTAAAAATTGATTTAAACGAATTTTGAGTTTAGATCAGTACTTGGGCGTTGTAGATTTTGATTTTAGGATATTTTTAGCATAATTTAAGCCAATAAAAAAAAAATGGGGAAAAAAAATTTGGTGGATATTACCCCTTAAGTTATAATTAGTTAAATAATATTACAAAAAAAAGAAACAAGTCCCAGGAAAATTAAGAAAAAACAGTCTCAAAAAAAGCCTCAGAAAAAAAACTCCATTAAATTCTTCGTAGAAATTTTCCATCAATATAATTCAGTTATTAGTAGTGATCAACTAACCTTAAGAAGGAGAATAAAATATCAAGGAAGGATAGAACCCACAGAAGTGAATCAAGTTTTAAATAGATATAGAATCCAGAAAAGTGAATAAGTAAAGATAGAAGCTGAACAGTGACCATATTGCTTGTAATAAGAGAGTTTTTCAATGGATCTCTAGTGTTTTGCAGGCTGTTGACTCAATACATCAAGACCCATACATTTGTGTAATTCATGATAGAGGTTATTTCTGACCAGATACAGTGAATGAAGACGCTCAAGTCCCGAAATCAAGCTGAGGTGGAGATTCGTGTTGGACGCAGCAGGGCAGCAGAATTCATTTAAATCGAATATTTTATTTACTTGCTTGTATTAACTTACTTGTATTTAACTATATTTCTATTAAAATTTAAAAAATGAATCAGTAAGAATTTTCCTTGGGTGTGTGTGATATGCGAGGATCAGGGCTTTGAGGTGAGCTAGTCTGTTAAAAATAACTTCCTTCGGCCACCATTGTATTTCCAAAAAAATCTGTCTAGTGAATCTTGTTCCTTCTTCGCTGTAGGTGCGAACTATCGGTTGCTGCCCCAATGATTATTATTTATTTATTTTTTTTCATAACTACATTATTTTTGGTTATTATTTTGAAAGTACAGCAGATTCTTTGAAAGTCCTCCTGCATTACTAAGAAAATTGAATGCTGACCGCCCCTATCATAACAGCACCATCTCCTACGGTTCTCATTGATAATATTTTTTTCTTTGTTTGCTGATCCTGTTCATAATAGCAGATTCCTTCAATACCATCTACATTAAATTAAAATTTTCCATTGCTGATTATAATGTGTGCCTATTTCTGGCTTTTGAACGAACTCTTTTAATATTAAGTTTTCTCTTCCAGCAAACCATTGTCTAGCTTGTCGGAAAGTACGATGATGTGGTATCGCTTAACTGATTTAATAGAACACTCGTCGACCATAGAAATTCCACCATAAACTAATCCTTTGCTTGCCACTTTGTCTTGATTTGGTCGTCTAGACCTTTCTGACTTCCATAACTTTCAATATTTTCTATCAAGACGTACACACTAAATTTGTAGTTCCCTAAATGTTTTGTGCTTGCATTATCTGTGGTAATTTCCTTCTTTTTGGTCTAATACTTGTTGTTTTCAATTTAGCTAAGGTTATATCCATGTGGCACGATGAATTTTTCATTTAGTATTGACTATATTTGTTATGGCTGTATTTCTCTTCAATAAGGGTTTAAAAAGATTTCGAAAAAAAAACACGTGCATTTGATAAAATGCTTGAACTGAAATTATCATTTTTATACTTTTTTCCAACCTGATCCTTAGAAGTTGCTGTCATCTTAAGTATCATTACCTGGACTTGAATACAATAAGTGAATGAACTGATTCGTTTATACAATAATAGCTTAACAATTTTCTAACTGTTAAAAAAACACGGTCTTTATTACTTATTAAAAAAAAATGTATGTACTTTTTTCAGCACCATGTCATTTGTTTGCATATTTGTTAATCAACACTTCTCGACAATTCTACTAAACGACCGAACTTTATTTAATAATAATTATAAAAGGCACAAACTCAAAACAAATTATTAGTATGTAAACTTATTTTTTTACAGAATTTCCCGGGAACATTAGAACTTTACTACTCACGTGATCAAACACTGCAAAATATAATTGCCAACAAACCTGTTATTTATAAGGTTCGATTTCCAGTACAAAATGTCATTCCAAGAGTGGTCGAAATCCTTGTCAACGGCCGACTAATTTGTTCAGGAGAGCCAGGTATGTAGTTAACAGGAAATTTCTACAATTTTCCAACATAATAAGCATTCTTCTCATGTCTCGAAACAATTTAATTTACATAAATAGAGTCAGTGAACAGTTTGAGTTTATCAATTTACCATAGCAATTCACGATTGTACTTTGTAGATTATGGAGCGCTTGTCAGTGAAATTCAGCTAGAGCACACTCTTCAAACACAGCTTACAGGTCAGCAACTAGCAATCAACGGACCCCCTCCATCTTTTCAAGTTCTCACGCCAGAAGCTGATCCAGTCAGGCCTTCACCTGGCAATGAAAATGTTGGCCAAGGTGATAGCAATTTTTACTCATACGATTATTACTACAATAGAGATAGGGGAGGCGCTGAGCTAAATTTTTATCCTGTATCAGGTTCGTTTGTACAACAAAGTTCGCAAAGACCGCAAACAGTGCAGCAGGGCCAACAAGGCAACGTGCAATTTGTGGTGCAACAGCAATCACCGCAAAACGAACAAGAATTTGTTGGACAAGTGCAGCAATCGCCAACACAACAATTTACGCAACGACCTCAACAGCGACCAAACCAAAAACGACTTACTACAATGAAAACTACCAAGGCTCCCCCAACAAGGAGAAAACCTTCTATTCAAGGGCCCAATCCAAGTCAGTTGCAATCAGCTACAGATGTCGATTACCCATCAGATACAGGGTAAGTCCTTTTATCGAAGAACATCTTCAACACTTTTGGAAGCAAGTTTGATTTTATTTATAGTATATTTATCAAAATCATTTATCAAAATTTATAGTAGAAGTAGGTAACGCTATTTACCACGCATTTCTTTTCATGGCACATAAGCATTCTCGACAACTCAATACAAAGCATGTGTAACGAAAAAGGACGATACTCCCAAATTTTTTCCCATTGTTTCACTGAAGTGGATATGGTGTAGTTCTTGTTCCATCAAAATATCCATTCGCATTCTATTTGGTCTTTCAAAATCATAATTTTGAAGCTTCTTTCAGGGACAAATTGGCAGAAACTAACAAAATCTGTGGAACTGTCGATCCTAAGTATAACGTCAGGCCGCTTGTGGTTGGAGGCGAAGAAATTAGACGAGGTACTTGGCCGTGGCTGGCAGCTATTTATTTGAATTTGCCGACATCTTTATCCTTTCAATGCGGTGGGAGTCTTATCACAAATCGTCTTGTTTTATCATCGGCTCATTGCTTCTTCGGCAGCAAACGATACACAGCACAAGACGTGGTTGTATTTTTAGGACGACACAATATCCGAAATTGGAACGAAACCGGGTCGGTCGCTGATTCCGCTGACGGGCTTTACATACATCCTGATTATAAGTACAATAGGCTTACTTTTGATGCGGATATTGCAATAATCTTATTGAGGAACGAAGTAAGGTGAGTGGTGAATGAATTTTAGGAAGACAGATCTTAACGTTAAAATTACTGGCCAAAGACTCTTGTTTTCGAATTTCTTGAGTCTTCTGGTTTCAAAACTTCATTTTAAATACTTCTGAGCGCAAGTCCAATCAACCGCAACAAAATTTCAGACTACAGCACTAAATCGATGAAATAAAACTAAAATACTAAAAACTAATTTACCCCCTTCATAAAAATATGCTGGGGGAAAAGTAGGGTTCAAAAACATTCGAATGAGTTTACTTAACTTAACCAAAGGATAAAATAACCAAAGGACTCTTTACTTTCAGGTTTACCAGCTTGATACGGCCGGTTTGCCTTTGGCCACAACCATCCACTACCGATGATATAGTCGGAGCCCGAGGAATCGTGGTCGGATGGGGTCGTAACGAAGCTGGCCAAAAAGTAACGAGTATTCCAAAGAAAATTGAAACTACCATTGTGTCGGATCTGCAATGTGTTCGGTCCAATGAACAGTTTCGAGTTTTAACATCAAATCGAACGTTTTGTGCAGGCGACCGAGATGGAAACGGACCATGTACAGGAGATTCTGGTGGCGGCTTAATGATTTATCGATCAAATCGATGGTGGTTAAGGGGAACTGTCTCTGCATCCCTGTCGGACACAAATAAGAGCACTTGTAATTTAGACGAATATGTCATATATGTGGATGTATCGAAGTTCCTAGAATGGATTAAATCGTTTATGGTATTGTAGATATCTTTTGCCTTTGAAAATTATTTATAAACATAAGTATACAATAAATTAAGCCGATGAAATAATAATATTATACTTTAACGTTCAAAATGTGTTGCATGGTGACTGTTTTATTAATTCAAATGCAAATGTAATGAAAATAATGTTTTACAGTCTCTTATGAGGTTCATGTGTCAACTGAAAACAATTCGTAAATGATAAAAATGTTCAAAACGAAGACTGTTTACCATTTGTTGTATTAAACTCGAAAAAAAATACAATTGGATTTTGAAGTGTGCTCATCGAAATGAAATTTTCTTTTATATGCAAACTTAAACTGAGTTTTCTCACACCTTCACTTTCACACGTTTGCTGAAACTTACAAAACAACAATTCAATCGCAACGCTCAACATATGTTGTTTTCATGTAGAATACTCAGAATTAACAAGAAAATTACGTCAATGTAACAACAGATCTGCTTGATAATTCTGTTTGATGTCCGGGTTTTGGTCAATTGACAGCTTGATGAGGATCTTCTCGGTTTAACATTCTTTTTTTCTTCAGATGAGAGATTAAGCAGAATTAATGGAAAGCGGGTTGAAGAGCCTTGGGAAACACTTTAGAGATTATTAAATACATTTATTATTTACAAAATACTGAACTTTATAAAATAATTAATCTAACTATGCAATAATTTCCAATGAGAACATTTTATCGAAGCTTACAATAAGCTCTCGCGAAATGAAGGATAAAAATCTTCATTTTAACTATATCTAAGAAGATGATAATGTGAAAAATGTTTTCCTCTACAATACTATAATCATTCACGCTTTATTCGCTTCCATTGATGATGGATTTATCATGACGCTAGACTCTTCCGGTGTATTTTCCTGTACACTGGAGGATCTTTTTGTCCTTGGCGGCGGAACAGGCGGCATTTTTGTATCCGTTACATCAAAGGGTGCACTCAGATTCGTTGTGAGGGTTGAAGTTGGGGACATTGGTGGTAAATTTGGGGTGCCTGTAGAATCTTTTTCGCGACGCCAACGCAAAACTTGCTTCACACGACCGCCATGGTAGTGGTAGAGATAAATGGCAGCCAATAGGCAAAGTACCAGGATAAGAGACACAACTGCAATGACGAATCCAATGTATCGATATTCTTCGGGAATTTGTCCTTCGGTTTCTGTGTCGCTAGGTTCTTCTTCGGAGGTATCAACTGATGTTGGTGTGGTTTTAGTAACCGGACGGAATGGTCGAACGGTTGTTCGTCCATCTGCCCCAATAGATATGTCTGCGCATGCACGGAACTCTTCTTGAGGACCACAACCGACAGCTCCAGTTCCATCTTCACAGGTTCCCCAGTTATTTCCAGCAACATAACGCCATTGTAAGAGACAAGCCGAACATTTGAGCCCTGAAATTGCATAATTTATGTTTTAAAATACGAGCATTTGTTTCGGTTTCTATCTATACTTATAGCAATCTGTTTATATTTATAGTTATGCATAATAAAAATATACAAAATAATGACGAAACCACAAGTCGAAGTTGCAAGGAAACAGACGGGGAACGACAGATTTTCAGAAAAAAAAAAAAATTCCATCCCAGTCGGGCAATCACGGAAAATAGCGAAATGTTGGTCAAACGTGCGTCTATCGAAATGTAAGGAGCGTAATTGCTAGATTTTTCTCTCATTTTTGTCTGCCATTGTTCTTCAACCTCTTCCTTTATTAGGGCGACTAAATAATCTAGTTCGAAATGCGCTTCAGTTGCTTTGTGACTCATTGCACCTTCTTAGGCTTGTAGGTCAGCTATATCGAGTTCATTGATGCCTACTTGTCCAGGGTTCAGATAACTCTGAAGGTTATCTCTGGGTATTTATTAACTGTATCCCATATATCATACGTTACTTTCCTTTTTGCTATCAATTGCATTATTTGCGTCTGTAAAAATTACTACAGTTTTGTGATCCTGAATTTTGCTGTTTTTAAGGGCTTCTAGTATTGCATATAGCTCTACTTTGGTGATTGTAACGCTATATCTTGAATTTGAATCGTATGTGCTATTACTGTTAAGGTTATGTTGTTGAGCTGAAGTTTGTTACAGGTTTTAAGATAAAGAGAGTTTTCTGGATGAGGAATGTTGTCTAAGTTGGTCGGTTTTCTTGCGGGATGCATTGGATTAAGTTTGCTGAACTGATGTCTGTATTTGTTTAATATGTAGTAATGGTTGCTATTGTTGTCTATTTCGTAGTCTGTTTTCTGTATCTGTTTTCCCACTTCTTTTGCTGTCAATAGCGCCGCTCTCTCCTTTGCCGTAAGTTCAATGGCGATATTGAACTCATAAAGGTTTGGTGTGCTGCGAGGTAGTCCTAGACATTGTTTTAGGATTTTCCATGCTCTTAAATAAGTAAGCAGGTGTATGTGCTAGACTGAAAGGGTTAGTCGGTTTATTCAGACATCTGGTAATGATTCCAAAAAACGATAAGTTTTCTGTTACTGTCATTTCTAGGTATTTTATTTTATTATGTCAATTAATTTGGGTGTTGTTGTGTGTTAATATGGTATCTGGGGGCCTCACGATAACTTAAGATGCAATAGTGACATGCTTATCTAAGGCAACATTATCGTCAAATTATTGGAAGCTCTTATGACAGATTTTTAACGAAAAAATCTGAACACTACCTGACAATGCGATAGAGTTTTAACTCTTATCAGTTAATAGTAGCATAAAGGACCTCATGGTTTATATAACGGAACCAACTTTCAAGAAAAGAAATCTTGTCATATGCCTGCGATCCTCCGGCGATCATCAAACTCATTACCCTGGCCGCAGGGCATTGGCTCTCAGATTTAGCCATGTTTAAAAAGAATTCTTTTTTCAAACACATTCCATTATTGAAAATTATAGCTTGGGTGTACCCGATGAGTATTGAAGAAGAAGAAGGTTTCAACTGTTACTTGGACATTTTGAAGCGCTTTCAGAATGTTGTTGGGAAAGCATGTTTTCTGCAATTACACCACAAGTCTGGCGATTCATTGTTTTCACGAAGGGTGAATAATATGCAATGCTGAAAAGTAAGTATAAAATCGTCATTAATTTCTATAAACTTTATGAAGAATTATTGATTTTGATAAATCTCATCGTATGCAGGACCAAAGAATGTAATATTTATAATTTACTTAACAACAAGTTTCAAATTCGTTCTGAGTTCATTATTGTTTATATGAGATTTCATGTTATCTTAGATCAAATTGACTGCTGCAGGAAACTAAACTAAGTTAAATTGAACCGAACTAAACTAAGCCGAACTAACTGAACTAATGTGAAATTCTCAAATAGGACGCAATGGCTACGGAAAACAATTCAGTAATGAGCCACAGTATGCGTCGAATTTCTTCGAAAAAGGAAATGGGTCGTTGAACATGCTCACGCGGTACCAATTAATTGTGGAAAAGATCCGACAAGATTTTCAAATATGAATATCTCAAATTTGAATCTTTAAGATTTATCCTTGGCAAGGATTTAGCGTTTGTTGACCCATTCAGTAGATTATTAAAGTATTTTGCCCACATTTTCCTGATGTGGTGCTTACTTGCGTATACATAGCCTTTATTGTGGTATGCAGGCTCGTGTGAGTCGTTTCAGCGCTGCATGTGAGCAGAGTTAGTGGTGTTGCAGATATCTTTAATCATATTTTAAATATTTTCATTCTTAGGTTGCATTTGACTTGTTTCTTAGCTCTGCGTCGTAAATGCTGTTGTCTGATGTTTTTTGCTTCTGGCTTTTTCGACTGGTCTCTCAGTGTATTGTAAATATCCGTGTTTCGATTAGGGTGTGTATAATGGTAATTAAAAAATGTACGCAAACTTAGAATTATTTTGGAGCGTTTCAAAAATAAAATATAGAAAACTTGTGAATAGCATATTCAAATAGAAAGACTGTTTCGGCAGCTACTGTAATTCGGTCACGATTGTAAAAGTTTATTATTATCGAACTCATATTTAGTTTCGAATCCAAAAGAAGTGTTTTTTATAAGAAGATGTAACAACAATTGAATTATAACATATATAATTCCGATGGAATGATCATCCGGAATTATAATTCCGATGAAGATTTCAGATAATGAGTCTGACAAAAGATGATATTCATTTCACTTCAATATTTTGTTATGTAGGTTAAGCATCGGAGACAGATATTTCGAACTTTACTAGCATACAGTGGGCACGTTACTCAAAAAATGTTGCCAAACTACACGGTGTTTTTTCTAGTTTGTTTGGCAGACGAATGGATTGCAATTTTTACAAGGTACATCAAAGATTCATTTGTCTGAAAGCAAGAGATAACCATTTGCTATGTACTCTCTTAAAGTGAAAAATTTAAATAATAATAGTTGATTTTCTCCAATAGTTGTTAGCACTATGATCTAACAAGTCACAAGGAGGAACTTTTTCGAATTTTTTTTTGGAATACAACAGTTTTCATTCACACCAACTAGTTTTCGTGTGTATCACGAATAAAGTATTCTATACGTCGTGATGAAAATTAATGATGTCGGAAACTTTAGAATTCATATTCAACACGGACCTTATAGTTGTTCCAATAATTTTAGCTGGAATTAACGGGCATTTGCCAACAAAAGCAAATATCATATTAGATTTTATCTCAAACAGGAGGGGCTTTGGCATGATGACTTTCAATGATCAAATTCTAATTCAGCACAGAAAGGATTTAACTCCAGATTCAGTTGCTTAACATGTTTGTCTCATTGACATTGATGTATGAAGATTAAAGTATTTGCAATTCCAAACTTCAATTCAAACTTCAACTCTCCAAGTATCGCGATTTACCACACCAAACATGATACAGTCCATGTTTTTACTTCCTGTGGAAACTAGTGGGAGATATGTGTTCAGCTTTTTGTGAAATTCGGAATGGAATTAAAGTACTCAAGGTAGTATAAATTTCTGCCAATAAATCAATGGATGAGTTCGTAATATGTGTTAAAACTGACGATCAAGTGTCACATTTTATATTGTACGTGTAAACTCTTCACACTTTCCTTATCATTAGCTGGTGTAAATTTGCTGTTCAAAACATAAAGTTGCTAAAGTTGGGTTCAGTCCCGCTTCCGAGTTTTTTTATTGCAGTCTCTTATGTGCTTGCAGAGTATTGTTACCTTACGTCTAAATTGATCGGTTAAGGTATGTTAGCACGCAAGGATTAGCATGTGTATGTCCTTCCTGTCCAGCGAATCCTCTTCGCTTGTATGATATGTTAGTGCGTAATATTTGACATAAATTTGTAAAATAATCAATCCCATAGTCGAATCTTAATAAATATGTACATTAATACACTAATAGTGATGAACTAACAACTGAAAGTTAATATGAAGATTATATATTTTCAATCTTTCCTATCTTAGTCCTTAAAAAATCAAAATACTTTAGTAACGAGGAAAATTTCGCGTACTTGAGTCAATAAGGATAACTGCACTGAACCATTAACTATTTACAGCACAAAGTCTGTTTGAGTAATGAAAAAAAGCAATCGGCAAAGCAATATTTACCTGTTGGTAACTTGGCCTTGATTTCATAGATTCTGCTTCCGTTTCGAGGATAAAATCTTGTATCCAGGTCAGCTGGATTATAAATCGAGGGTGTTCCGCCTAAAATTTTCAGCACGTGTTTATTAAGACATTCTTGTTTTCCAAAGGGTTCAGGACACACTCTAAATTCGAAATATCTAAAAACAAAACAAAAATATTTGAGTGATTTGAGTAAAAAAACAAAAATATTTGAGTGGAATCTATGACTTCTTCATAAATTCAAAAGGAACAACTCACCCCATGTGACTGGCGGTCAGTTCAACTCTTAGGGTAATATCTGCATCCAGGGCATACTTTCTGACGATAACGCCTTGACCCCATTTCCCTCCGTATTCGTGGGGCCTTGGCAGTGGTGTATCCCATGCATCGCCGCATTCTCCACATTTGCCGTCATTCTTGTTCCACTGTCTTGCAAAACCGCCACAATACAGCTCATGGTCGTTATAGTTTGGTGGTGTTTGGAAGCCATATCTCCATGCCGACGCTCTACTTGGAGGCTCAATCAGCCGGCCGTGACCATTACAGCTGCAAATTAGTGCAACTGACCATACTAACGCACCAACAAATATCTTCACACACCTTGATGTTAACATTTTTTGTCACTTAAAATCAGTCTCGTTTGTTGATAGCTACCATTCAAGCTTGAAATTTGCTCCTGAAATATAACAAGCAGAAAATATAGTTGATTATTTGTACTAGAATATTATAAATTACTTTTTGAGGAGATTTAAATAGTCGCTGACCATTTACAATTAATTCTTTAAAATTAGCATCCTAAGGGAATAGAAGAAATTTTGACGCAATTAGCAACACAGCTTTGTATTGTTAAATTTATAAGTTACTGACATAAATTTATGCGAGTTTGCGCACTCCGTGGGAAGGAAGTAAACAATGGCGTTTTATTGTTACTTTTCTTTCACACCGCTTAATTAGTTTAGAGGTAATTCAATTGTTTTGTTTGATTTTGCATTCCTGAATTTAGAAACCTTAACTGGCAGTTTCCAATGATGTTTTGATTGTCCTAGTGCAATTGCCTATTTCTGCAAATCAAACTAGCTGAAGAACTGCCTATTTTCTCCCACGAACCTGATTCGCTCAATTTTTGGGGGTCTTTATCTTCATTAACAAAAGTCGATTAAATGGAGGTACTGTATTAAGCCTCTGGTGTTTATCTAAAAGTTGAAAGAAGAGATTGAGGGAGAAATAAGCTACATATGTACTTCGTGCGAATTAATTGGTGCAGTTCACTTATGTGTTACATATACTCGGGTGCAAATATTGCCGACAAGGATTTTTACGATACTTTCAAATTTCATTTATTCTATGAAAGTTAGCGATAGCATGGCAGCTAATCTTCGGCTGCAATTAGTACAAAAATTTAATACAAAATTAAGAGATTAGTTTTCATGACAACAGTTCAAATGTTAAGATAAATTATATATCTAAAAATGTAACATTGTAGCCTTTCAGCGCAGTCTGCAGGTAGTGATCGTATATCGTTTGAATAATGTTTCTTCATTCGAGTGCTCGGAATACTTTGCGAGGTAAAAATTGCTTTATGTTGCGCACAGAACAAAGATGACTTTCAAGTATATTATTGTCCTTACCTATATTCTCTATGTAGTAGTAAAAAGAAGCGTAAAACAAAATTCTAATTTCCAATTGTTGGTTCGGATGTTTGCAACCTTCTAAAAAATTAAAAAAATTCTTGTTAGATTCCATTTTTAGGTTGATATTTTTATTTTGCAACAGACAGCTGTTTCGAGGCCGATATGGTCCCTTCTTCAGTGTTATGTCTATTAAAGTACAAGTGGGCGAATTATCTTTTTTAAACCTACAACATTTATCATACAATAAGTTTCCCTTCATTATCCTCAAATATTTTTCTATCATATTTATGGCCTCAAATTGTAAAGATCATGTTTAAACCTACTAATTGTGATTATTTTTGGTGTTTAGCTTAAATGTCTACCCTAATTGCTTTTTTTGTTTTTTTGATGTGTTTTTGATGCGGCTAGCCTAATCAGTTTGGTGTCACAATTTCCTGTGTCTGTGTTTAGCCGATTTTGTTCCTTTGTTGTCAGGATGAAAATCGTTTCGTATGCATCCAATTTTTTATTTGTCGTGGCTTTTTTAACGTTCCATTGCACGTTATGCTGGCATTCTACTATGTGTTTTGCAACCACAGACTTATATGCGCTGATTTTTTGGCGTTTCTTTCTGATTTCAGCTTCTCGTAGATGCTCCTGAACTCTCGTTGTGACCAGCCTCTTTGTTTGTCCTATGTAGGTTTTTGGGCAGTCTTTGCATGCAATCTCATATATGCCGCTTTTTTCGTTTTCCGTTTTTTTGTCCTTTGATGTTCCCAGTCTTGAACTCAGCTTTGTGTTGCTGCTAGTTGACGCTATTGATATGTCCCACGGTTTGAGGATTTGTCCAATTTTTCTGTCCAATTTTGTGTGCGTAACGGCTAGCCATTTCTTCTCTCGGTGGTTGATTTCTCTATTCTGTTTGAAGAGCGTTGTTAGGTTGTCATTTGCCAATTGTTTTTTCTTTTTATTCATGACGTTTAGGATTTCCCTTTCCGTGTATCCGTTCTTCTTTGCTGTGTCTAGGATGTACTGCTCTTCTTTGTTGAAGTTATCTTCACTAAGTTGAAGGGTGAGTAGCCTGTGTATCCATGAGTTGAATATTGCCATTTTTTGTGGCCAGCTGTGGTTGGAACATGCAGGAATTGTTCGTTGCGTTTGTGTTGGCTTCCTGTATATTTCGTATTGTAAAGTTTTCGCTTCTCTTAGGATCTTGATATCTAAAAAGCTTAATTGTCCGTTTTGTTCTTCTTCTTTTTTAAATACAATTTTTGGGTGAATATTATTTATACTGTTAAAAACAATGTCTACTTGGTCTTTTTTAACTATCGCCAAGATATCATCTACATATCTTACCCAAAAGCTTGGAAGGAGTTTTTTCAGATCATCTTCTAATGTGTCCATGAAGAGGTCACTAAGAAGATGGGATAAAGGATTGCCCATTGCTGCTCCTGACATTACTTTGAAGAACTTCCCCCTGAAAGTGAAGTACGTTTCGGTCATGCATAGTCTAGCTAGTTTAGTATATAGTTTAGCTTTTCTTCGCCATTCTGGTGAATCTTCATATCCTGCAATCCATTCTTCAAATATATGTAGCGCTTCTTTGATTGGGATGCTTGGGAATAGTGATTCTACGTCGAATGAAACCAATATTTCGTTCTCCTTGATTTGCCCTTGTTTATTTAGGCGTTCTACTACCTCAGAAGTGTTTTTTACTGTATGTGTCCCTCTTTTTAGTCCAAGTCTTCCTATTTCCTTTAGAATCCAGTTGGCAATGTTTTGCGTTGGTCCATTAACAGCTGCGATGATTTCTCGCATTTCTTGTCCTTCTTTGTGGATTTTTGGGAGGCACTTAATCCTCGGTAGAGAAGGGTCTGGCATCCTCATATCCGTCTTATGTTTAATTATTAATTCACACTCTTTCATTGTTTTCTCTATCCTTTTTAGAGAGCTAGGTAGTGGATCGTTACGTAGTTCTAGAAAATTTCCATTTTTGAGTTTATTATTGACTTGATCGTCATAGACTTCCTTGTCCATGATAACTACTGAGTTTCCCTTATCCGCTTTAAGATAGTAAACTGTTTTCTGCTTAAGTTCTTTAACAAGTTTTTCTTGATTATTATTTGTTAGAGTTAGTGGTTTTTTAGTTAAAAGTTTTTTCGTTTCCCCCCTTATTTGTTCTTTCGCATCAGCGCTCAGGTATTTTATTCCTGATTCGATATCTATGACCAGCTCTTCAATTGGTAGGGTCCTATTAACGGCATAGTTTAACCCCATGTTTAATAATTTTATTTGTTCTTCAGAAAAAGTTTCTGAGGATTTATTTATCACTAGGTTTGGTATCATTTCTATTATGGGTCTTTTTTCCTCCTTTCGTTTGGACTTTTCAATTAAATTTTTTAGTTTTTTGTCCAATATCTTTCGTTTCCTTAGTTTTTCACAGGTAAGCGCCCAATTGGTTTTTTCACATATATCTACAATATTCCCTTTTAATCCCTGAGTGGAGTTTCCTATTTTTAGGTGAGTTGCGTATGCTAACAAGGTTGTTGAGTTAAGCTTACTGTATAACAACTTAATACTATTTCTAATTACAATTCTTTCTAATTTAATTTTTTGTTCATACCTATTCTGTAAATTTAAGGGATTTGGAATAATAAGATAATTCGCCCACTTGTACTTTAATAGACATAACGCTGAAGAAGGGACCATATCGGCCTCGAAACAGCTGTCTGTTGCAAAATAAAAATATCAACCTAAAAATGGAATCTAACAAGAATTTTTTTAATTTAAAATTCTAATGCTTTTCAGGCTTGAAGCCCATTTTAAATAAGCATAGGATCTATGTTATGTACTGATGTCGGAGGTATCGTGGTATAGTGTACGATATTGATCTGAAATAGAGCAAACCTTACTCAGTTATAAAAATACATAGCTCTGCGGCTTAAAATTGCCAGCTTAACTCTAGTTAAACTCTTTCTAATATTTAGGTATCTCCAGCTTTACTTTTGCACTCTTTCCAATTTATAGTCCGACGCAGTTTTTTTTAAGTTAATTTGTTTATTTTAAGTATATTTATCGTTTGAACTCCAAGGCTCAAGGAAAGGCACGAACAATGACGAACGAACTGGAAGTATTTATTATTTATCACTAAGGATGTCAGCATAGAAGAAATAAAAGGCTGAACATTCTTTAAAGGATTCTGACCATTCATAAGCATACGAATTGCGGAGAAGATAAGAGAAGTTGGATCAAGACTCGTTTACCCTGACATGGCATAAATCTTTTAGACGGGAGTCTCTCACTATGGAGGAAGTAGCAAATAATCAGAAAAGTACCTCAAATGTTATGAATTAATAACACTCATACAATCTAGCTGCCAAGTCGCCTTTAAAATATTCTTGGATCCCCAAAGCGAGCATCATATGAGATATCCATGGAATTTATTTAACGAACTGAATTGCCTAATTACCAGGAAGTTTATATGGGAGAAACAAAGAGATTGCCTAAAACGTCTACCCTTGAAGCGATGCTGTAAGCGCAACCCTATCCTCAATTAAGAAAGGAATGCAGAGAAAAAACTGCGTGGTAGAACATATTATCTACAGAGAATAAAAATCATCACATAACAACGATTTCGAAGCTACCGCCATGAGTGAATTAGATGCCTTATAAAGGCGTGTGATATTCAGGAAAAAGAATGTTCTCATAAGCAACGATTCTCGCAACTGAAAATTTTAGTTATCTAAGTTGATTGTCTAATTAATATCAATTATTTATTTGCATACCTTAAGTGATTTCTCTTTTTTCGTCTGGTTCCTTTCATAAGTAAGAGTAATATGTGAATAAAATGTTTGGTTCAAGTAAATCAAACGTTGACGGAGACCGAAGAAATTATGGGTGAAAATCGATTGAATGTGAATTATTAATTGGATATAAAGCAATATCCATGCAACCATAAAATTAAAACGATACTTTGGGTTCTTTTCGGCAGTCAAAATTGATGCAAGAAAAAAAATCCTCGTATCTAACACTTTGTATATGCAAACACCGCATTTTGCGAAAAAAAAATCATTATCCACTCTTTATGGGCCTTTCGTCCACATCTAAGGTGTAAGAAATCTTTTCAACACAGTGCAAATTAATTAATATGTTTTGAGCATTGTCCTACACTAACATATATCAAGTAAATTAAAATGAGTATATTTTAATTCAGTATCAACATCGTCTTTTCTTTAAGCAAACAAACAATAGATTGTAGTCCTTACGCACGAATTCTTGAAACTAAGTTAAATTTCTTCTTCTAAATATTTAACCAGATTTTTTATTTCATGAATCATCAGAAGAAATGTAAATTTAACATTCAAGCCATGATGAATTTTAGTGAAGAGAAGACAACCTTTAAGTGCATTCATGAAAATCTTTATATGGAAGGACGACTTTCGTGTATTTTTATTCACTGTCGCACCATATAGGAAAAGATTTAGCCATGAAATCATTGGCGAAAATTACGTCTTACAAATGTTCGATAGTAAAAAGTTGCAATAAGGAAAATAAATATCAAGAAAAATATAAAATGCTGCAAGTATGGTACAACCATACTTGTAATACCTCGGATGCAAACGGAAAGAAATTTATTTAGATGTGTAAATAGTACCATTTCAAATTTGTAGCACTCTTTTTTATTGCTAAATTCTTAAATTATTGCGATATCATTGAGATATTGTCAATGAGTCTATGAAGTGTGAAAATGGCAAAAGTTATAAGGTTCATACTAAATATGAACCCTAAACTAAATGCACTTGACTGCTATTTTCAACCTAACTTTTGGTCTCACCGCCTGTACATTGGCCTATCAAAATTATCAAATTAGTTTTCAAAATTTACATCCTGAATTGGAGCTGCAAACTATTTCAACAGCTTCCTCACTATAAAAAAATCTAAAAAATTCTACCGCTTGTGAAATAAGACTGTATAACATGGATAATTGTATCAAATGTGCGCATAATTAATGGCAACCATCTTCCAGAATTGAAGGCATTCATCCCCTTCGCGTTATAAGCAGCCTTATATGTAGATATCCTATAATAGCGTCGACAGTGCCAGTGAAGCCATACCAATCAGCATATATGAGAGCCGGAATGCCAAAGGTAATTCTGGCTCCCTTTTTATGCTGTTCTCTTACTGATTCACCCCAAGATTGAATCCTCCGACCAATAAGGGAATTCATTCTCGTTGAGACAGTTGTTATGGAGCATGTGTGCACACGGATGGTGGACCAAGTGCCAAGTCACTTATGGACATATACTTACGACATTGTGAACTTTCGTTTCTTCTTGATCAGTACGGTTGCAGTCATTTGTTTCGCGCCTAAGAGAATATGTTGTAAGGATCAAAAACATCAAAGTATGTGAGTTAAAAGCATCAAAGTCGTCCATATGTTTAACGTCGAAAATGCGTGGTATACATGGGTTATAGATAATGTGACCATACGTCCCGCTGTCCCCAACATCCATGAAAATGTCCCGCTTTGGCATGACAAAAGCATTTTGGCGCTCAAAACAACATTTTTGGAGTGTTTTCAACTTCAAGTTGACGTTGGTACACAACCTGTTTGACGCTGGTTTTTCACTCCAGGTCTGAACACGGCCTTTAATAGGTACCCAAAAATCGTTGCTTGAATAACATCATATATGTCTATGTTGCAACGAAGATTCTGGTTTTTACGTTGCAAACATGCATCACTTATTTCTCTCTGTTAAGGCTCAGATACAATACTGCGTGACGGCGATGCGAGAGCGCGATGCGATTCTCGCTCGTCGTCGCGCAACGCATTCAATTTTCAATGCACGCGATGCGAGGAAGAATAATGTTTATATGACAAATGTCAAATTGGTGACGTTTCAAATTAAATTTGATTAAAATTGTTTTCGATTTTTTATAAATTTGAATTTGGAATTTTCCTTCGTTTGGCGAATAATAGCTTCAAAAAGGATGCACGAAATTTTCATTCAAAATTCATTCCGAATAACCCTCGTACTTATAAGTAATAAAGTCGTTTGAATTTCATTTATGCGCCATCGAGCATCTGACAAACGTTGCGAAGAATTTACGTTTTTCCAAATATTTCTCGTCTTGCATCGACGCATCGCAATCATTGTACGTTGTCGTATACAAATGCATGTTACGAAAACTGCTTGACTTTTGCTGCGAGACTCTCGTCGCGCTCTCGCATCGCCGTCTCGCAGTATTGTATTTCGGCCTTTAACCAGGGGAGAGTATGCTTCGGATGTTGCCCTTAGTATACACAAATAGATACTGCCCTATTAGCAAGCAGAGAAACTCGTCCTACCACGTCGTGCTTTTCAGCTCGTGATACTTACCGCGCCTGCATCGTTCTAGTAGAAAATTAGCATGGATATCATGAACTACGACAAGGGTAACACGGAGTTGGCCGGGACAATCATTTGGCTGATGAGTCGTAGGTAGTTAAAGAGACAAGCATTTTTTGCTCTTATGTAAACAATTGGGATTGCTCTTTTGATGTTATGTGGGCATATTTCCATACTATTTTATCGATAGCGGCAAGATTTTTGAAGGAATAAAGTTTGACTACGTCCCGCTTTGACCAATAAAAAAATGGTCACCTTAGGTATAGAGTTACGGGGTAACTAACTTATCATCCAGGCCCCACAGGCTCCTGCTTCCATATTTGACGTGATTCTGTCAACATCGGGATTTGCTTTTTGATCAGCATGACCCGTGGCAATGTGTGCCTTATCCCGATCGCCTGTTTTGAGCTATGCATGCGAGTGGATACTTGGAATGCGTGATAGGAGTTCATAATATTTCCCGTTATGACATTATGAGGTAGTTCGGTTTTATCAAGCGAGAAAAGCACACGAACAAAATGAACATTCTGTCCTGTTTGCCAACTTTCTACCCAGAAGATATGGGTTGGATTATTACACGTCGAAAAGCACGGCCACTAATTTCGAGTGCAATGAACTAGTTATCGCTCGCTCAGGAGTCAAAGAGTCAAGCAGGAGTCAAGCAGGAGTCAAGCACTGCAATCCAATTTTTAAAAATCGGCATCAAGGGTTCTTGAGTGCATAATAAGAAAAGTGTTAGTGATAATATATTTTTTATTAGGATAATTTAGTAATAATTATATTAATAATAACAGCTCAGTATGTGATCAATCGAGTAGTTGTCTATAGATTTATAATACTCTGTTGTTAGAAAACCTATAAATTTAGTCTTAAATCATCAATTAATAAAAACTTGATTACATAGCAAATACATTTCACACATTTCAATGGAAATATTGGATCTAGTAAAGCAAAACTGTTAAGAATTTAAAATTAAAAAAAAAATTTTATCTCTCACTTCGTGAGGTTCGGAAAGTAGAGGATGATGAAAATACAAGAATCTTTTTGAAGCGAGGAATTCGGGATACTAATAAACATGGATTTTTTTTTGGGGTTGGGGGGTGAAGGCAATTTACGCCCGGAGTGTGGGACTCCTAGCAGCGCATTCTACCAGACTACCCACTAAACACCCCCCCTCCCCCTGTCAAGAGACTCTAGCCTGGAACCGTTTGACACATTACTTCGGGCTAGGCCTCTTTTTACTTCGCCCTAGGGCACCGTCAGCCTAGAGAAATCTCCCCCCAGCGGGAGGGGGCAGGATGGAGGAGGACTGCAGGAAAGGAGACCCCCCTGGACCCCGCGCCCAAGGTTATCCATTGTACATTTTTTGGCAGTAAGTATTGCCCGAGAGTAATGTGCCACACATGCCCATTTGTCGAAACTTTTCAGCATTTCTCCGACCAGATTGTCTGGAGAAAGCTCTCCCATCACCTCCCACAAGTCCTGCCGCATCCTGTTTCACCTTCTATAATTTAAGAAGGTGTGACATGAGTCGTCCCTTTCTCCGGGGCAGAAAATGCAGCCTGGGGACCGTGATTTACCAATCTTGTGCAAGTAAGACTGAAAATACCCATGCCCGCTAAGAAGCTGGGTAAGGTAATAATCAGTCTCACCGTGCCTTCGATTTAGCTACGATCCCACGTCCCCTATAAGACGGGCAGTCCAGCGGCCATTAGAGTCACCTTCCCAGGACTGTTGCCACTCGAGTATTGTGCGCTGCCTCTCCTCTCGGTTGACAGAATATCTTGAGCCCTCCACTTTTCGGTCATAAATTCTCCATCTCTCCCTAGCAAGGAGGGCGATGGGTATCACTCGTGCGATCACCAGCACCGCCGACTCAGAGACAGTGCGGTATGCAGACGCAACCCGCAAAGCTCCTCGTCTCTGTACCTGGGCCAAGCGCTTTCGGTACAGCTCCTTACTGAGAGCTCTGGCCCAAACCTCAGAGCCGTACAGTAGCACTGACTGTACAGCACTCATGAGAAGTCGGCGTTTCCTCGGTGTGGGCCCACCGATGTTGCACATTAGCCGACTTAGAGCTGGGACGCCTATCGCGGCCTTTTTCGCCGTTGCCCTGATCTGTTCCGAAAAGCTCATTTTGGAATCGATCAATAGTCCCAAATATTTTAATGCAAGTTTAGACTCAACAGTCGCATCTCTGATCTGCAAAGGAATTACCGTGGGAATTCTTTTCTTCGTGAGAAATATCACCTCAGTTTTCTCTAGTGCCAAACTGAGCCCGCGGGTGGTCATCCATTCCCTCACTTGACGCATTAGCATTCCCAGTCTGCGCTGCGCATGTTCGACTGTGCGCCCGGCGACCAGTGCTGCTATATCATCGGCATAGCCGACTAAGTGCGACTCATCTGGCAGCTCAAGCCTCAATAGTCCATCGTATGAGGCGTTCCACAAGTCTGGTCCCAGTATGGAGCCTTGCGCTACACCAGACGTTATCTCCATACTGCGCCGCCCATCTTGCGTGTGATAAAGCAGACTGCGGTCCTTTAAGTAATCCCTCAAAATCCGCATCAGATACCCTGGCAAACGGAAAAAATTTTGCAATGTGCCAAGAATATCCGACCATCTGGCGGAGTTGAAGGCATTTCTGACGTCAAGCGTCACTAGCAAGACAACTCGTTTTACAGTTTTGTGCGCTTCGGCTCGACGGACTGCATTCACCACTTCCATGATGGCATCGGAAGTAGATCGCCCTGCTCTAAAGCCATACTGCCGAGGAGATAGGTCCCCTGCAGCACGAATTGCGTCAGTGAGTCTTCTCTTGATGAGCTTTTCGAACACTTTCCCGGCTTTGTCCAGCATACAAAGCGGGCGGTATGTAGATGGCAGCCCCGGGTCCCCTTTTCCCTTGCTGATCAATGTGAGCCTCGCCACCTTCCAGCGATATGGGAATGAACCTTCTCTAAGGCAAGCGTTAAACACATTGAGTTTAACGAAAAATTTGCCCTACAATCAGGGCAAACGTGGAAAACCATTTGTAGCACCTCGGTTGGAATGCCGTCTGGTCCTGGTGCCTTTCGAGATTTCATAGAAAGCACTGCATCCCCCAGCTCATTTTTAGTGAACAATGGACATTCGCCTGAGTCTACCTCGTGAGCAGCATCAACACGGACAGGATGAGTTGGAAAAAGCGCCTGCACTATGCCGTCCATCTTGTCTGTTTGAAGTAAACACGGCTTCCGTGAAGAGCCGAGCTTGCGCCACACTACCTTGTAGCCAAGCCCCCATGGATCCCTGTTCACATCGTCTACAAGTTCTCGCCAGCAGCTTGCTTCACTCTCATTGATGAGTCTTCGGAGTTCTTTCCTCGCTGATCTGTATGCTGCTGTCCTATTGGATGCTTCCTCTACGTTTCTCGAGCGGTGAGCTGCACGTGGAAGTGTGTGGCACTCGCCTCGTTTGTCTGCGATATCTTTTTACCACCAATGTACAGCAGGCCTGTCGTGTCGAGGCCTCCGTCGAGGCATAGATGAGCTACAGGCAGAAGTGATGAGGTTCATCGTTGACTCCACCATTCCCTCGACTCCAGCCCTTCCGCTCCCTGAAGGGCACCCAGATGTCGTTCCGCCTTCCAGAATCACATTGGCGAAAGTCTCCACATCCATTTTTCCGATATTCCACCCGGGAGTGAAAGATCGTTGAGACGAGCGAGGAGTGGTATTGCCGATCTCAAACGTGATGTATTGGTGATCACTCGCTGAATAATGCTCGAGTACTCTCCAGTTCAGCGTCGTCGGAGCGAGGGACTCCGAGGCGAATGTCACATCTGGGATTGTTCCTTCGCAGCCCCAGCGCCGGAAGGTAGGTACATTGCATTTATTTATATTTATATGCATTTACATTTATTTATATGCATTTACATTTATAATAAACATGGATTAAAACCATGTTAGAATCATATATTTTTTTAGGTACTAAGACTAAACACGGATTCATCGAGGAATGATTAGTAAATATGTTACCAAGCGGTAGGCCAAGGCCTTATTACGTGGAGCATCAATAAACAAAATGAAATGCACAGCTTCGCTTTGCAATGTAAATAACAGCTTTTATTTCACATGTCATGCTATGCAAATCAAGTTTAAAACACATTCGTGCAGAAACTTCATTCAATGCAGAAATTTGCAAACTCACTCAAAAAACATGCAGATGAAAAGTCTTCTTACCTTCAAATCATAGGAATTAACTGAATAATGTACATTGTATTATGCGTTCCTTTCTCTGCAATATCGAAGGTTCATCAAACGAACAACAAATGCGAACATTTTTTTCCTATTTATTATCTCTTTGGTACGTGTATTGTTTTCAACATAAATCCAATAAATAATGAAACTCGCCTACTTCATTTCTATCAAACCTCGTAGACATCTCTACGAAGACAATTCTGAGATAATTCGTAGCAAGAAAATTGTAGCAAAATTAAATAACTTTCCGCTGGTTGGTTTTCATCACATGCCGATTTCCTGCAGCTTAAGAAAACTATGCAAATATGTTACATTGCAGAAAAGTCATTGCAACTGATTGTTGTTGAAATATCTCAAATGATACAAGTACTTGTAACCATTATTTGCCAAGATATAGTGACTACAACGATGCGACTTCTTCTGGCAACCTCTATGGCAACTCGTTAATAATAGAAAAGATGACCTCTTGTCTTCGTGCATTCTTTCAACAATCTTATAACTGTTTTGCGTTTGTTTAATGGCTCAAAAATGTGTCGTGGATCGAATTTTTACAAGACACGAAAATGCAACAAAGTTAGCGAGTAACTACAACTAGTTGTTGTAGTTTAAGGAGCCGATTGCTTGTTTCAAACTGGGCCGAGTTTGTTTATCGCGTAAATACCATGAAGTGATATTTACTATGTTCCGTATATGCAAGAGGTCGTGACGAAGATTTCCAGTCAAGTGATGAAACGTTGGTACACAAAATTGGCTCGAATGTTGGAGGCGAGACTGTTTAGTCTTGAAAGATTTCAACAATTCATGAACGCTCCCATTGGAAGCAACCTGCTATCATCAGCCAAGCTGATTTGTCCGTTTAAGAAATCTGAATATCATATTGCTCTAAAACTGATAAGTTCAACAACCTCTTGCCGCAGATTTAACACGCTGATCTTCCTATTTGTAACTTCAAAAGGTGAGAATAGCTACAAACGTATTATAGTGCAAAGTCGTTAACATTTGATTTAATAGCCTAAGAATAAAACCACTTCAATAATCTAATACGGAAGTATCATCCACTGCGACTTTCACAACAGAAGTCAGTTGAAGTTATCCAACCCGAAAGCTATTGACATCATCGGTTAGCCAGACTTAGTTTTTGATTCCCACACAGAATAAAACATACTCATCATTTAGAGACAACCAATAGTCAAGACATTTGGCTGTAATATTGATAGTACGCAGTTGTGAACGATCAAATTTGATTTCCTTTTTAGCCTAGCACGCCCACAGCGTGGTCAATGGACTTGGAATATTTACAATGCGTAGTGGTTGGGTCAAATCGAAAAATGTACTTTTTTTTACAATTTATCGAAACAAGTTTGGAGAACTCCCTTGTGTTCTATCACCTTCATTTTTCCCTAGAATTCAAAGTTTCTTTTCATGAATTCACTGGAAGAACTTTCTAAGCTCTGCATCTCTTCTGGTGCACTGCCAAATCAGGAAATCAGAAAAAATCGAGTGAAATTTCATTTGATAGGTTTGCATTGAGAGGCGAAGTTTTGATGAATTTATATTGATATAATTAAAGAAGAAGTTTTTTACTTCAATAGTATACGTGGTTTGTTCAAAAAGTATCGCAAATTTTGAATTTCCGTGGGCTACGTATGTTAAATTTTTGATCTTTTGGTGGCGTTATGTTGGTACTCATGACTCTCACTTATGTTGACAATTCCGGCCATTTTGAATGTCCAGCCAGTTTGACAGTTATTGTGCGTGGACGTTTTTTTAGCTTGTCTTCGATTTTCGTCTATCCCAAAAAATGGATCAAAGAATTTGTATTAAATTTTGTGTGAATAACAACTTAAAGTGCGCGGATGCATTCAGAATGTTGACTGTTGCATACGGCGAAGCTACTTTGGACAAAAGCAACGTTTATCGGTGGTACAGAATGTTCTCAGAGTGACCGAAAAAAGCACGTACCAAGTACGGTCGAATGTGAAGGTTTTGCTGAGTTTTGTGCGTGGTGCATTATGAGTTCCTGTCGCAGGGTAGAACGGTCAATAAGGAATATTACCTTCACGTAATGCGCAATTTGCGAGAAGCAATCCACCAGAAACGCACATTTTTGTGGACGAACAAAAATTGGCTTTTGCACCATGATAACGCCCCTGCTCACACATCCTTACTTGTGCGCGAATTTTTGGCCAAAAACAACACTCTAATAATGCTGCAGCCACCCTATTCCCCAGACCTAGCCCCCTGTAACTTTTCCTTGTTCCCGAAACTGAAGAGGCCCACGAAAGGACGATGCTACGCCACGATTGAGGAGATAAAGACGGCATCGAAGGAGGAGCTGAACAAGATCACAAAAAATGATTTTTCAAAATGCTTCGAGGATTGGAAAAAACATTATCACAAGTGTATAATGTCTGACGGGGATTACTTTGAAGGGGACAAAATAGCTTTTCATGAATAAATGAATAATTCTTGAGAAAACACGAAATTCGCGATACTTTTTGAAGAAACCGCGTACGAGCTTTATTCTGGAATCGTCACCAGGCGCGGTACAAAGATCGTTTCTTCAACTTTTCAACTGACAAGCATTAACTCTCCAGTAAGTTCTTTGATGTTCAGATTTCGAATTCTCGCTCCAGGATGTTATATATAAATAACATTGTTGATTACTGATTACTGACAACTGATTGTTGACTATGTGAGCGTCTGGGTCGTCAGTTGACATGGAAGGACTTTCATGACGCTCATTGTCTTCCTTGGGCGACCAATGCTCATGTCACTGTAAATATGTTGTGTGCCTCATAAATGCCCAAGAATGTGGTTGTTACTGATTTTACAAGTTTGCCACTTTCACAACGAGGTTTCATTCATTCATATCATTCACTTTGGAATTCCTAAATTGAAAAAAAGCACTTCATGACCTTATAATCAGCAGATCTGTTCAAATCTAGTGGACTGCTCTGAAAACAACTGAAGGCGAATAATTCAGTCCACGAATTCTATGAAATTCGTACAGACCTCGTGTCGCATATCTATTTTCTGGGGAAAATTTGTTAAAATTTATTACACACTTAAAATTAAATTTCGTTTGATTTTCAATTAACAAGTCTCTTAGTGGAGCACACATAACCAGAACTGTACCAGAACATGTTCTTATTAAGTCACAATAGTATTGGGACTGTGGAATAAACTTTCTATTTTGTTAGCCAGTTCGGTTATTATTATTTTTGTTATATTCTTCTACAGGTATAATACTACTAAAAAAGAATAAATATCTGGATAAAAAATCATTCTTTTGCCTAGTTAAATCGACGGGTATTCAGTGTCAACAAGGATTTCAATATCTTAAGCCGGTTCATTTAAGACGCACTTATTTTTATTTGAATTATTATCTTCAATGGTTAAATTTAAAACACAAAGTTATAACATGATGCATTGTTTCAACAAAGTCTTTCCTGAAAATGTTTCAATTGATTATTCAACATATGTCACGCACCTAAAGTATTAAAAAAGTTACGAACCATACATTTGAGTGTACTAATTAATTGTAATTATTGCAAACTATTGCTTTTAAAAATAAGATTATTATAGGAACCGACAAGTTGTCCACAGGTAAGCTAATGGATTTTTACCACGAGTATTTCCGTAACCCATTATCTATCCTCATTTTGAACCTCCAGATTATTTATGTGAAAGTTATGTGAAACAGATTCTTCTGGCGTTTTTTAACCTACTGGGAATAGATTCCATCGACCGTGTCCATTAGATAACAGAGCGGACTTGTGCATTGTCCAAATTGTTTGTTATGCAACATTAAACATGCGATACAAAAGGCATTAAATAACAATCTACCACGGAAAATGTTTGTTTTTTCCGAACTGAACACCTTACACGAAAAATTTGCAGATCTTATTGAAATCAAGAGTCTTGCATTCTCGGGAAGGGACAATGACGATATTATTTAACACAGAGATTCATTGTACATTGCATGTTCTTGTTATGTGGACCGTGGAAATAAAGGAAAATAAACAATTGAACAAAATGATGAAGAAGTATTTAATGGTTTATAAATCATTTGGAATGCACGAAATGAAATTGAGACCGCAGTCGGTTGTAGTTTCTTAGTATAGTCTCTGTTTCTGAATCATTAATTTTTGAATCATCAAGATTTGGTTGAAGAGATGATGAATCAAACACAGTTGGAACTTAGGGTTGCGGTTGAATGTTTTTGTTTTTATTGGAACTGAATGGTTTCTAAATCCAATATAAATATAATTATAAATAGTTAATATGTATGTTAATATATATTCAATCAATTTAAGGCAAAAAATTATTAAAATGAAATTAATTTTTTCAATGTATCACTGATCTGATTTCCATTGGGCTTGAGGAAGAATAAGCAAAAACTGCGTTAAGGATGAGTTCTATATGTATAGTTGTTAAGTAAGTTAGGTAAGTAGTAATTTGATGAATGATGATAAATCTCTCGTATCTAAGCGCAGGCTACAACCACAATGAAAAGTAAATAGATACGACTATAAATTGTCACCTCTTTTTGATCCGGAATTGGGTATTTTCTATTAAAGGACAGTATGTTTTGTTTAATTCTAAGTATTTTCTATTACTGGCCTCATTTTTTTCTTTGCTTTTCGCAGCATAGTTTCGCAACCACACAGCGCCAAAAGAATGCTTTATTTTTTTTTTAAATCCACAGCAAGATTGAGCCAACTTTCGATATTCGACTATGATGTGAAGCACTGCGCAGGCAGTCTATGTTGCATCAATTACAGCTAGTAATAAATCGGAAGGAATAGTGTCTTTTATACTTGTATCATTTTCGAGAGAGAGGAAGATGAACTCGCTTCTTAATACATACCAGATGACCACAAAAGTTCTTTCGGTTAACGCTAAGTGACACATTCGATTGTCCAGCGAGCCACTACCACTTGCCGAAAGAGGGCGTGTTTATGATTTCCTGAAAGCTCATCAAGTAGTGCTTTGTTTACATCAGTAGACAAATTCATCTAGTCGATAGAATTGGTGTTTGGTAGCAGTGAAGATGTCGGTGTCAAACGCGGTAATAAGGGCCTGTTTACTTTATGAGTTTAAATTGCAACCATAAAAATTTGTAGTGCACTTGGGCGTAATACAGGTACAGAGCCTACTGCACAAATTTGGTGCAAAACGTTCAGCAGTGGTGATATGACCTTAGAAGATCAGCCTCGCTCCGGTCGTCCATCTTCATTTTACGAGGAGCATTTGAAGGAGGCTTTTGAAGTGGATTCAAGTTTAACATGCCAGGAGTTAGCGGAAAGATTCAAGGTATCCGATGAAACCATCTGTCGACACCTGCATCAACTCGGAAAAATGTGGCGGCTAAGTAATTGTGTTCCCCACCAAACAACCGCCGCAAACAAACAGCAGAAGCTCAACATATGCTCACCGTACCACCGTTTCTCGACCGCATTGTTACGTGTGATGAAAAATGGGTTCTTTATGATAACAGGAAGCGAACGTTCCGTTAGTTATCACCAAATGACCCTTCCCATCGATGGGTTGCAACGGCACTTGCAAAAAAACAACCATCTTTGGTGAACAGGAAAGGTCAAGCTGCATACAGCAAAGACGACTGTGGAAGTGATCAGCTCGCTTGAATGGGAAATTCTTCCACATCCACCGTACTCCCCTGACATCGTTCCATCAGACTACCACTTGTTCCGAACCATGGATAACCATATGTGAAATCGGCAGTTCCGAACTAGAGAGGATGTCGAAAACGAAATAAAGTTGTTTTTTGTGTCAAAGAATGTGAACTTTTATAAAAGTGGCATTTATGATCTTGTACAGCGTTGGCAGAAGATCACTGAAGCAAATGGTGACTACTTCCGCGAATAAAAATGTGTGATTTGAAATTGGTGAGCTTTTTATTTTGACAGATAAAAACCGAAAGAAGTTTTGTGATTGCCTGGTATTTTCAAGAAGATTCTCTCTGGGTCATCAAAACCTGCAAAAATATCATGCTGGAAATCATATTTTCATATGATTTCATATTTCGATATTTCGTCATATTTCGAGAAGTGTTAGCAACGTATTTTAATTGGTGGTTAGCACATTATTAATTTATATTGTTTCTAAAGTCCACTAATGCATCTCTGGTCGCCCTTAGCTTCCCGCATAAGGTTCAGCCTTTGCGAATGGTCCAGTAAATTGCTTGTGTGTCAGACTCCGACAATTTACAGAGCGATGCAAAAGTTCTTGACCATAGTATTATTTGTATAAAATTTGATAAAGAAGTGATTGGTTTAGGAGAACAATTTTATCATAAGCTTCACACACTAGGTAATAGAACAAAAATTAGTATAAAGTATGTCTCACTCAGTTTTCTATACACTCTGAAGGTCGTTTTCTGAGACGAGCTAATACATTTTTAGGTGTTTTGCAGAAATTGCGTTCCACTCACACGTAACGTGAACACGTCGCATTGAATGCTGCATATTTTTAGGTCTGGGATCGCTAAAGACACTCTCCTTTAATTTGAAACACAAATTTTTGGGGTTTATAATCACACCAATTAACAAAAATATTATCACACACATTATCAAGGGATTGAAATCAGGTGAATTACTAGGACACTCAATCCACACATTGGAAAAATACTAAGAAATCACCTGATAAGTTTCCAAAGTCGCATCCCCTTGGCGCCATATGGCATCAAAATCACCTTCCGTTCGTCCCTGAATTGTTGGCGATCAGCAAGGCATTGCAGGGAGATAGGAAGAATATTTCTTCTTATCTTTATCTGCATCAACTGGCACTTCTTGCTGAATGACGTTGAAAAAAATCACGTTGGGTTTGTCCGCGATTGTTCACTCCGATAACTATCATGATTTTTGAATCAAATTCCATAGCATTACTGGGATTTCGCTGAATCGCTATCTGTCCATTGGGTATTGGGTGCAATCAGATCTATGACTCATGCGAAAAAAGGATTTTTGAACGGCTGTTTTCACTACGGGCACTATCATCAGAAGGGTTTTTTGAGATTTTGGCAGAAATCCTGCCGGTCTCCTCGAAAGGTAGAGGCGTTCTAGTCCCAGTTGCGGCGAACTGTTAAGCTGTATCGTCCCTGTGCGAGTTCCGACTCTAGATTTATTTTCACCTAATGTTCGAATTTGTGTTTTTGCTTCTGCTGAAAGATTGATCTATGATCTTTCACGGTTCCTTCCTCGGAATTGCACCATTTTTCATGTATTCTTGCTGACCCTAAGTATTCTGCATCTAACACTGCAGCTTTACCCAGGGCCGTCTTAAACTAGGCTGGGGCCCTGGGGCGCACAAGAATTTGGGGCCCTTTTGGAAAGTAAAAAAGCGAATTATAATAACATTTTTTTTAATAATAAGTATGAGTTTGACCATTTATTATAGGTAATCAAATATAGTATGATATAATATGTCATTAATGATATTGGAATGCTGCTGGTTTTTTGGTGACGATTACGATAACGGTTTCTTTCGGGATTTCTGTTGAGCAAAATCTTCTATTATATCCTTAAAGTGAATTTTTTGAAGGATATCACTTTCTATGCACATAATTGACAAATTACTCAGTCGTTCTTGTAACATTGTTGTTCGTAATTCATTTTTTATTCTCTTAAGCTGCGAAAATGACCGCTCTCCACTACAATTGGTAACCATTAGGCAAAGGAATATTCTTGTAGCAATTTCTACGTTTGGGAAAGCTTCTTCCAATTTATCTGATTTTATTAAGTTATGTAAGGTTGAGATATTTAAATCCACTGATTGCTTTGCTATGTTTTTTAAATATTGGCCTAATGAAAACATTCTGTTTTGAGCTCATCTGCATTAATGTCTTCATGATAAAATTCTGCAAATTCTTTGCATTTTTTGGTCAACTCATCAGATTCGATTGTTGTTAACTGACAAAGAAAACTAAATCGACTATCAATTTCTTGGTATGCTGCCGAACGTTTTTTTAAATGCGTATTTAATGTGTCAATTATGGGAATGAAAGTATCTACACGAAACTTTTCCTTGCCTCTCAACTGTGCAGTCTCTGATGATCCTTCAAAAAAAAGTGATGCGTGTGCTGTGAAATTTTTTTCTTTCAAATGTATGTTTGTAGTCAGCATATGGATTTTTTTCTTTAGCAGCCGTTTCGTACTGATCAAAATTATTGCGTGCAGTATTGACATAACTGATTAGAGATTCGTAGAGTTTCGTTACAACGTCCATGGTCATAGTGCTATTCTGTAAATTTAGACTTGTTTTATTCATAACTCCCAAAAGATCATTCCATATTTCCGTTAGAAGAGCAGTCTCGAATTTTCCCATTTTTTTTTTCGCTATGCTTTTGGCTTCCTTTCTAGTGTCTTCTTGTTGATTGATGTCACTCACGATAGAAGACAATGCTTCAGAAATATTTAAATTACCATTTTGCAAAGCATTAATAGCATTAGCGCGTGCAGACCACCTAGTTTCCGAAAGAGACTTCAGGACTCTATTTGCACCTAAATGATCTGTCAAAATTTTCCATCGTTTTGTCGAAGCCGAGAAAAAATTGAACAATTTTTGTACAAGTTGAAAAAATGTTACTGCTTCAGTAACACACTCAACAGCCTGAACACCCACTAAATTTAGCGAATGTGCTGCACATGGAACGTAAATCGCAAATTCGCAAACTTCTTTTATTCTTGACTGAACACCAGAGTACTTTCCAGACATATTTGATGCATTGTCGTAGCTCTGTCCGCGACAATCTTTTATAGGAATATCAAGGCTTTCAAAAAAGTTTAAAATGGTATCTGCTATATGTTGCGCATTATGTTCATCCATACGCAAAAATTGCAAAAATCTCTCAATAGGCTGTCCGTCTTTTACGTATCTAACTATGAAAGTCAGTTGGTCAACGTGGGACAAATCGGGCGTAGAATCGACGCTAATGATTTAAGTTCTTTGACAATGGTTTTCAAAACTTGCTGTCCGATTAAATTAATAAATTCATTATAAATATTTGCCGATAACTTGTACTTGTACTTCCTTTTCCACGATTTCCGTAGTTTTGTATGTGATCAGCAAGAAAAGGATCAAATTCACAAATCAGTTCTAAGCATCCCAAATAATTCCCATTATTTTGCGATCCTAATGTCTCATTATCACCACGAAAAGCAAGACCTCTTGAAGCCAAAAATTTCACGACTGCAACAATTCTCCTGAGCACATTCTTCCAATAGTTAATTTCTGTATTATATTGGGACAGCAACTCAGTATCAATTCGTCCAGTAGTTTTCATTCTTGCAACATAATTCATCATAAATTCCCTGTGCTGTAAACTGTTGTCATGCTCTCTGAATAACTTACTTATATGCTTCCAATCTTTATATCCATCAGGAGAACTTAAGTTATGTCCAGTACCAGTAGTGGTATTAAATAGACGGCAGCAATAACAGTATACAGATTTCTTTGCTGGTGAATAAAGGAGCCATTTTCTTTCTAAAGACTCACCGTTCGTCAATTTACGAATAAAAATATTTTTAGTCAAGTATCTAGTTTTCGTTTTACCATTTGCATCTGGAAAACTTGTAGAAGTTTCAGAGAAGTCAATTTTTTTATTTTGGAAAAACTCTGGCCCTTTTCGAAACCAAATATCACGGACTTCTTCCGGTAAAATGTCGTCACAGTAAGTACCAGGGTCGGGAGACACTGATACAATCTCTAAGCTTGCAGTTATTAATTCACAGTAGCTTGAAGTCGATGGTTCAGCATCTAAAGTGTGTTTGTCATTTTCGTCACAGGTAACCTCTTTTTCCTGGTGACATTCAGATGTACTTTTGTCTTGCGGTGATGAGAATGAATAATCCTTCGGCTTATTTGTTTCTTCATCCGTAAAAAACGAAGTGAGTTTTGGAAGTTATTTCTTTTTTAGCTATAACTTTTTTTCTTTTTTGTGAACCACTTAAATATGTTCTTATCGACATAATGAAATAATGTTTAAACGAACAAATCGAAACTTCTGTTTATCTTACTCAATTTTAGATATCAAACGAAACAAAATAACGCCACTCACTCTTATCGGACTGATAGTTTAATAAATCATTCGGGGACTCCCCCAACCATAGACAATGTCGACATTTATGTTAGGCCTTGTTTAGACGGTGCAGCTTGACTTAGGAATCGGAGGGATTGCGTGCGTGATCGCCAGATGGTGTACTTAGTAAATTAGGTAGGACACGTTCGGAAATATTATTAATTAGTACAGTAGGAATAGGCACAGTCATCGATATAATGACGTAATATATGCCTTGTAAATACCTTCTGATAAGATTACTGATTTGTGAAAAAAGTGTAATGTGCCCGACAAAAATGATCTGAGAATAAATGTGTGAGAGAAATTGTCGGTCCTTCGGGGCCCCTTGAGATTGGGGGCCCTGGGCACGGGCCCCGTGTGCCCTTATGGTAAAGACGGTACAGCCTGTACCTCAATCGATTCAAGCGTTGAACCGAAATACAATTTTGAATATGACTACATTCCCCTTATCGTCGCAAAAAAAATTAATTTCAATATTTAATCCCTTGAAGATTAGCTAAGTTTTGGGAACTTGTACAAAAGATTGTTAAAATTAAGGTCTTTCGATACATTTGGTTCCTGCAGTCCAAGTCTTCTAATCTGAATGAATAAATTTATATTTTCGAGCGTCTTCTAGCTGTACAGGAGTTAATGTCTAATGTTTTTTACATGTAATTAGACGCACCTACAAATCATCTTCGAATTTTCGTACTTGATTTTGCAGGCTCTAAAACAAAACTCATTATTTTCATTTCATCGGAGTAATTTCTGTTTTCACTCCTTATGGAAATTGATTGAATCTATGCAGCTATAAGAAAAGTCCAAAATGAGTGTCATCATTTTTGGAGATAGATTTTGGTCGATAAAATTATTCGTATTGGTTTTCCATGTCGAAAATCAGAAACTTCTGCGCATTCCTGTAAAAGAGTGTGTTACAAACTTCCTTTCCACAGATGCGGCACGTATTGTCCCTTTGGAAGCCTGATCGCTCGGCGAGTTAACCCAGAATATTTATTTCCCTACGTTATGCTACTAGTGTTCTCACTTTGTTGGGTCAGGGTGAGTATAGTACGCGTCGCTCATCCTGCTGTCTGCTGTTTGGCTTAATTTCATCAACTGTGTTCTAATTGTAACCCTAGGATTAGGAAAAGTAATTGAAATCAAGATGATCAACTACTTCTTTTTTTATGGAAAACCGGCATTGCTATCGTAATTGCAGCATGTCTATTTAACACGGTCATCACAATTTCCTTTATAACCTTCTTTAGGTGAGGTATGAGAGCCAAATTGTGGCTACAGAGTTTTCAAATTGAAGTCAAACGATCTAAAGCCGTATATTATCTAAATTTCGATGCCCATGCGTTAGACAGTCTCATACTTCCAGCATGCACTTTTCTTTGGTTCCGTTTTCCAATTGATTTATCTACACATTTGCAAAGTTTTATAGAATTAATAAAAGAGGTTCGTAAAAGTCTTTGTATAATGACGGCGGCACATATAATGCAACAATGCAGTACATATGCACCTACTAGATAAATAATTTGTATGGGTAACACTAGCGAGGTGATTAAAAAAGTACTTATATGGACATGGTAATAAAATAATCCAATTTAAATTCCGCTTTTTGCCAGAATTCAAACCCCGCTTATTTACTGAACAATACCATTAGCTTCCAAAGAAATTATTTGCTCAAAACAACAATTATATTCATTACTCAAAAAGGAAGCAGCTATTTTAGTGAACGCAAAGTTAATTTTTTTAACTCAATTAAACCGAGTCGATTCCCTTAAATTCAACAAATTATTTTGTTTATTCCACTTTTTATTCGGCGAGTAGCACATACTAGTACATAATTAGAATTTGAGAAAAACGGATAGATTCAATTAAATAAAAAAAATTCATTCCACTCAAAGACCTGTCTTTTATTATAAATAAAGTATGATTTTGAAACTGACTGCATTTAGAAGTGAACCCAAAAGGTCCATCATAACATTGCGCTCGTTCTGTTTTACGCTGGACAACAGGCTTTGATTAAAGTATTTAAGACCTCAGGTAGAAAAAGTAAGCCGTATAGCTAACTTACCAGTATAAGAATTATTCCGATTTCGGTAACACTTTAATCAGGTGCCAGAAAACCAGTTATAAAGTCTTAAGAAAGCGATTGCTCAGCCAGATCTTACAAGTCACTCCATATTGTTCGGCTTGTTATATGCAGACAAGTTCAAGGGCAATGTTATGTTAGTCAACATATGATAAATGTCTGATATGTTAATCCGGAAATAAATTGGAAACTGAATCACCCAAAGAAACATAATTAATTGATTTCAATGGCCACTGACTAATATTTATTTATCGTTTTCAGTTAATAAGTGTGATTCAACGGATTTTAGCTACTACTATTTAGCTTTCCAATCAAAATGATAAAATTACTCGTATCAGGACATCTAAGTATTTCCACTTATGTACACTTAGTCACAAAAGTCTACGTACCCCCAAAAAATATGTAGAATTCGAATGAAAACAACAGAAAACTGTATTGGCGTTTTTGAAATATATATCTTTAATTAATAAAAATTAACAAAATTCTCATAAAACATAAATATTTTCACTTAATTGACATTTAAATACAATAAACGAAAAAAAAAACTCAAAAAGTAATTACAACAAAAGTCTACGTACGACTGCTTTATTGTGAAATTGTATGCACCTCAGTATCTTGTTGGCCCGCCCTTGGAGTCTATAACTGCTTGCAACCTGATGGCATTGAACTGACTAATTTCTTTGTGAATTCTGGTCGGATTTTTGCGCATTCTTTTGTTAGTGCTTTTTTGAGGTCATTCTTGGCGCGGACTCCCAGTTTATGGATACGTCGTTTCAATTCATCCCATAGATGTTCTACGGGATTAAGATCTGGGGACTGAGGAGGAGAGTGGAGTTGTTTCCTGAGGTTGTACAGAAGCCATTCCTTGATAATTCCAGAAGTATGCTTCGGATCACAATCCTGTTGAAATATATAACCCGAACCCAATCCTAGTTCATCAGCACTGGGCAAGAAGCTACTTTTTAGGATATCCAAGTAGACATACCGATCCATGGCACACTCGATGAAATGTATTCTACCAACTCCACTCGCCGCCATACAGCCCCAGATCATAACAGAGCCAGCTCCATGTTTGAAAGTAGGATGCACGTTTTTCACTTTCCATTCTTCTTTGCGTCTGCGCCATATTTTGATCCTGCCATCCTTCCCAAAAACGTTAAATTTACACTCGTCTGTAAAAATAACTTTAATCCAAAAGTCTGGGTCGCTCTCATGTATCTTATAATATTTTTTGGCAAACTCAAGGCGCTTGGCCCTATTGGCTTTACTTATGAAAGGCTTTTTACGGGGACTTCTGCTGTTCAATCCAGCTTTTCTAAGACAGCGGCGTACAGTTTCTGGATGAACTTTAATTCCCAGTGAGTTTTCAAGATCGTTCGTAACCTTCCGGGCACTTAATGTCGGTTCCGCTATTACTTTTTTAACGATGTCCCGTTGATTGCGCTCATTGAGAACAGGAGGTCGACCAGATCTTGGCTTGGTTTCATAACTTCCAGTATCGTAGAAGTTTTTAATTATTGTTTGAACTGTTGTCTTTGCCAATCCTAGCGTTTCCGCGATATTTTTTAAAGATTTACTTTCACTTTTTAACTTTATTATTATTTTTCGAACAGCTTCTGGAACTTTTCTCTTTTTTGAACTCATTTCGGCGAAATTTATTCTTCACTACTCGCAATATTCACGTCCCGTCTTTCACTAAGCCCAACAACACCGTCCCTTTGCAGTTTAACTGTGATCATTCTAACGGCACTCTTTTCACTTGCCGAATGAAGCAGTCGTACGTAGACTTTTGTGGTCATTACTTTTTGAGTTTTTTTCGTTTATCGTATTTAAATGTCAATTAAGTGAAAATATTTATATTTTATAAGAGCTTTGAAAATTTTTATCAATTAAAGATATATATTTCAAAAGCGCCAATACAGTTTTCTGTTGTTTTCATTCGAATTCTACATATTCTTTGGGGGTACGTAGACTTTTGTGACTAAGTGTATATGTGTTAGCTGTGATACTTGGTTATGTTAATTTCATATCGACTGAAAGTGAAATCAACCACAATTAAAAACATAAGCGAATAGATCGGCGCAAGGAAATAACTGACGCCAATTTATGCAAATGTTTGTTACAAATGCAGTATCTGGCCAACATTCTTTTCATTTATTGACGTATTCAAACTATCGGCATGCATTAGAAAGTTGAACTGGTTCGCAGTTTTAACAACTATGTAGATGTAAAAGCTAATATATACATTTTTCATTTTTAATATGGTAAATTTGCATAAATAATGAAGGTAACTTGTCAGTAAAGAAAAAATTATTAGCAGCAATTTTGAAGAAAAGTCATGCAACAACCATATGCCATTTACGAGAATGGTATTTTCAACAATACTGCATTTGTAAATTTAAAGATATTCTATTTTATTTCTATTGGTTATCAATACATCGTTTACTATAAAGCCAGAGTAATTTTAAATCATAGTCTGAATTATTTTGGAAAGCATATTCGTCACGATTTGAAGAGAAAGACAGTTTGAAATATAAACCGATTCGAATCGGTTGGTTAAAACAAATAAAGGTTTCATTTGATTTTAAGCTATTCAAAGCCAAACATATTTCCTTATTTCCATCCGATGCTTAAACCGATGTACTGCATTTAACGAACGGGTTATAAATAATTTATTTTTATTGCTTATACATCTAGAAAAAAGAATAATAACTAAAAAATAGTTCTGAATTTGCTATTATGTCATTATCAAAGCTATTATCAAAGTCAATGAAAAGACATAAAAAATTGACATTGAGATGATTTATTAAAAGATACCGAACATCCATTTATGATTTTTTCTTACAATAGAAGTTTTAAAATAAAGTTAAAAAGTTTCAAAATGAACAGTTACACTTTTCCTGTCATGTTTAGTAGAAGTTTCTCTTATTAACCCCCAAATATAGTCTGCCATCATGCCCTTAGTATACTAGCATTGGTAACGTCTCTTCAATTCCATTCTTTCTTGATGGAAGCGTTCCCTTTATTTTTCCGAATAAGCTACCATATTATCTTTAAATTTATCCAAATGAGAATGTAACATACATCTACATGCAATGAATGTACGGATACAGATGAACTCTGTGATTAACGGCTGCCTTGAGAGAGTAGTTGGTTTTCCAACAAAATAGGAGCAGGTACAGGATTTTCTTCTGTTTTTGGTATTCGAGCGGATGTCGATAGTAGATCGACATAAGATGTATTCTTTGAATTTTTACCTCTGAGTGGATTCACAATGTAAAAATAACAGTCAATGTGGTGCTCACTGGATTCCCTCCACTCACCGTCCAGATTGTATCTGCAAGAGTTGCATGACATACAGTGAGCGTCAAAATAAAGTGTACAGCATGTTTTGAACATAATTTTCATGTATTTTAGTCTTTTACAATGGGATTTTATGACATATTGTAGTCGTTTTTAAGCTATTAAGGCATACTTTAATAGTCAACAAAGTAAGTTAAGAGAACATTTCATGGATACGAAAATAATATGCCAAAAACAAAAAATAATCCATAATCGTAGCATCAAATTAAAGTGTACAGTTCTAATAAAACTTAAAAATAAAACTGAAAATCAAGCATTCAGTATTTGGTTTGCTTGCCTTTCGCCTTAATAACAGCTTTTAATCGTCTTGGCATTGATTCTACCAATTTTGATGTCACTTCCGGTGAAATATGTTCCCATTCTTCCAGTAAAGTCTTCTTTAGGTTGCCTATGTTAGTGATGTTCCTGTTTCGTATTTGCCGGTCCAGATGTTCCCATAAATGTTCAATGGGGTTGAGATCCGGTGATTGTGGGGGGTGATCCAATTGTTTAGGTGCATGATAAAGCAAATATTTTTTAACTATTTTGGCGGTATGCTTGGGGTCGTTGTCTTGTTGAAATATCCATGAGCGATCCAGCCCCAATTTTTCCACGCTAGCACCCAAATTTTCTTTCAATATATTCAGGTATCCCATTTTATTCATTGTATTATCAACGAATACCAATCTGCCAACTCCACTTGCCGCCATACACCCCCATCACCGAACCACCACCGTGTTTTACTGTCGATACAATGTTTTTATCTTCGAACTCCCGATTTTTTCCTCTCCATATCCTAATTGGAGCTTTCTTGCCAAAAACTACAAACTTACTTTCATCACTAAATAAAACATTTTTCCAAAATGAATTCTGACGATTTTCATGCTTTTTGGCAAAATCAAGGCGTCTTTGTTGGTTAGCTATCGATATGAGCGGCCCACCAAATAGCCCATTACTATGTAAGGCTGGTCTGATTGTGCTTGCGCTAACATTGCGTCCTGATGACCTTGAGATGTCTTCCGCTACTTTCACTGCGCTCGTTTTCGGTTCTTGTTTAACCGTTCTTACAAATGTGCGTATTTCCTTTTCACTTAGCCGCTTTGGCCTACCAGCACCTGCCCGATTTTCTAAACTACCGAAAATCTCGAACTTGTCAATGATTTTTTTGAGTGTGTTATGGCTTCGATTAATTATTGAGGCTATTTTTCGCAAAGTCTTCCCTTCGTTTCTAAATTTTAAAACAAGTTCTCGCGTTTCTAAAGAGGTCTGCCTACCTATTTTCACTAATTTAAATATAATATAATTTTTTCCACTCTAATCACCAGACTTGACACGCACGAGTTAACATATAAGACGATAAATCACCACGGCTGCAAAATATCAAAGATAACTGGATTGATTTTCCTGGAAAATTTCCGGCGGGAAGCCTGTATTATGTATTATGTGTACACTTTATTTTGATGCGTGAAAATGGTACTATGTTTGGTTTTTCGTACATATTTTTTTGTTGTTGTAGAAAAACTGTAAGTGTTGATTAACTAGATAAAAGAGATCTCAATAAGAACTTAAACAATCATGAACAAATTTATGAAGTTAAGCATGGTGGTCAGAATTTAAGAAAAATGTTTGTTGCAATGAAGTGTACACTTTATTTTGACTCTCACTATGTATGTGGAGCCCATTTGTTATCTTTATTTTTAACAATTTGATTGAAGTAAGCTGGATATGCCTCTACTTAAATTGTATTTAAATCATACTTTTTCTCTCTCATTTTATTGAATTCGCCGCAAATATAGGAAAACGTGTAAGAGTTTCGTTTACAACTTCTCGTAGCCATTTTGTACAGGTCGGTGTACAGTGAAAAAAGATATGAACCACGTTATTTCTCTGTCATATTCAAACATATACTGTCGTACACAACAAATGACGCAAGAAACACTACTACACGCCTGCTTGCCTCTCTTTCTACACCGATAGCACGCAAAACCGACATTCATTGGGTGCGAGATTCAAAAATTGTCAAATCGCGCTAAGTACTGATAAAGCAAATATTTTCGATTTGTAATCACTTTTTTCTTGTATACGTGCTTCTATAATAACAATATATTGAGTAAAACTATAGAGCTATAATTTTACAAGGAGGAAATAGATTCGCAAAAAAGTAATGGGCGTAGTCTCTGCCAATTCTATTATTGTAATTATTTTTCAACTACCAAATTGAAATTTAATAAGTTTCACCAAAATCTCAAGCTTAATCTATCTGTTAAATACTATGCCGGTAAATATTAATAACTCTGTGTCTCTTAACATCTTGCATTTAACATCTTACTTAAAAGTTAAACCCCTGTAATTTTACTCATACAGCACACACCCAAAGCAGGAAGACACGAAGCGAAATACCTGCAACTTTCCGCTAAATAGACAGAAGGTCGATAAAATTGCATATTTCTCACTTTTCTGATCGGCTGTAATAATTTATATTCCGTCCAGAGATGGATTCGTGCTGACCTCACTCGGTGCCAAAAATATAAACAAATAACAACAGCACGTTTAATTAATAAAAATTGTTGGCGTTGATTGATAATTATACCCATCGCCATTTACGAAGAGATTTTAAGAAAACGTTTTTTTTTTTCAAGACGTAAATACTTTGATTTGTTGAAATTTTACTATGAATATGTCTTTTAAGTGGTTTCCATATATGCTCCCTTATATGGCACAATGTTATGGAAATACATATAACTGGAAAATCGACATAAAATCAAATGTTCAGTTCAATAAACTTTAGGACTGAATGCAATATATGGTGAAGCTATTATAACCGATATTATTCGTATTCGTTATAAATAAAGTGCTTGTAAGACGCATATTCATCATGATCGAAAATGATTAGCATTGAACTGAAAGTTTTAATTGTTTCGTTAACATCTGCCTCATTTATTAAAAGACCGCAATCGCTTTACCATTTCAATTGTATCAATCTATTATGTTGAGATCACTTTATTTGGACGACAATAAAAGCATTATTGCTAATAGAGTGTTTCGTTGAATGTTAAGTAGATTTTTCATAAAATGCACTACAGCACATAAATTAAAAAGACCAGACAGTGTACTTTATCGATTTGAAATCGTGTTAACAGCTTTGTGCAATATTTTTTTTAACAATTACTGTAGTCTATGCAATTTATATGCACCTTGAATAATACTTTTGAGGAAGATGATTGCAATCTATACTTTTCATTCATGATCTATATTAAGTATCTGCAATAAATTTATATGCAAGCCTTCAATTTAACCAATAAAAAAATATTGATCAGGAAAGGGAGTACCATATTCGAAACCATGTAATTCAGTATCGTAAACACATAAAAAGTTGTGATGATGCATGTAATCGAATTTATCATTGAAGTGATATTGCTATGATGTTTTTCCAAAGTTTTCAATAAAACCGAAACAGCTGGAGTGCAACAGGGAAATACGTTGTGTTTTCTTGGTCTGTCCTTTTATTCGAATAAAGGAAAGTAACAATACTGTCGTTCTGGGAAGGGATTAATTTACCAAAATCGCAATGTTTTCCCAATTTTTACAAAATTAATTAACAAAGTGCAAATTGAACAATAACTATCTCAGCATACTCACTTCATTTTCTCCTGGTTTTTAAGAAACTTCAGAGTTTAGGTAAGACTCTTGTAGTGACTACCGACCTGAAGATGGTTTCACCATCTTTTCCCGCAGGCGAAAGTTCAGCGGACAGGTCGAAAGTCAGCTGACCTACGACCTGGCGACCACTTCAGGTCGGAAGACAGTTTTTTTTTTATTTCCGGAACGGGGAGTTGGGTGAGGACCGCGAGAAGAGGCACACGCGGGTGGAAAAAGAAAAAAAAGTGATCTCGTGGAAAATCACTCGACGTAATTTTATTTCCAAACGTGAACTTATCTTGACAATTTGGTGTGTCTTTTGCGCGCGATTACCTGTTGGAAAGTAGAAAAGCGGTTTGAAATCGATTTATGGGTCGGTCGTAAAATGTACGGTAGATATACGAAATCGTCGCGGTGGATAGTAGAACGTGAACCGTCAGACGAAGACGGCAACAGCATCACCACCTAAAACTCTGATTTCAATACAACCGCGATTCTCGTTTTCTTCGGAAAAAAAAACTAACGTGTCGAATGCAATGGATATTTTCGTTGTCATCAACGCCACGAAAACAAGGATATCGCCAGAGTTTGATGACGGTGTGACGTGAAAACCCATGCGGAAGTGTTTACGAAAGTGTTGTCAGTGTGTGCCCGTGATCATAACGACACCGCTTGACAATTGCTAGTTTGGTTATAAACCTATGTGATTGCTCAATTGGAAAATTGGAAGGAAACCCTTACCGCTGGTTCCTCGGGATTTCAATAGCAAAACAGACTGTGTGAAAATCCGCCAAGACGTTGTGAGCGCGAAATAACGTAGTGAAGCCACATTGTTATGTATATCTGCCATTGAGTTTTGCATTTCACTCAACACCGGACTTTTATTGTTTTTATTACAAGGAAAAGAAGCCTGCATACAAATTCAATAATGAACCGGGAAAATTAACGGGTATATTTCGCCTGACACCGTAATTACATCTCACATGTGTAAACGTGGTTGCAATAAGTTTTAATGATAAACAAAGTGCTATGTTACAAAAGTGAAGACGCAGCACTTATGGAAAAAGGTTCTTTGTTCGATAAACATAAGAATCCATTGCTGATCCCATTTCGGCGGGTGGATTAAGGAGTTGTAACAGATTGTGAAAAGAAAGACATCAATATAAGAGCATTGTAGTAGTGCTAAGGAGTCTTAGAAAAATTTAGAAAAAAAACAATTTTTGTAGGTAACACAAACTCTAAATGAATTTTTTTTATACCGATTTTATATAACTTAAAATGTATATTAAGAACATTAATGATAAAGTGAAAGGGTATTCAAATTAAAATAAATGGAATAATGCAAGGCGAGGAGAAGTGCTGGCACTCAGTTTAGCGTGGAATCAAACACATATTGGGTAAATAGCTAATCGCGAGACACTGTTAAATACAAAACGAAAGGAAGGTAGTTTCTCATCTCCGCGTATCAGCAAATTCTCTTCCGCACCGCCACACCGAACTTGCAAATTCTTCCCTAGATAATGGCAACTTAAAGATCGCAGCGTGTGTTGTAAAATCAGGAAAAATAAAAACGAAGGAAAGTAATCATTGCAAAAAAAAAAAACAAACAAAGGAAAAAATAATTGAAAAAAAAAAAATATTTTTATATTGAAAAGTTCGTTGATTTTAAGCTTAACGTGCATGACTTTTTTAAAAGACCATATATCTGTAAAAAAATTTAGATTGCAATCGTAAATTTTTTTATTGGTATCATAATTACGAACAAAGGAAGAAATAATAATTGTAAATTTTAGGACTTATCTTTATAAATTTTTTTTATACAAGAAATAGAAATACATAAAATGAAGTGCTAAAAGAAAAACCACATTCTTTCCTTCCAGCAACCTTTTCTTTCAGGTGGAAATGGCGCAGAGGTAAGTGCAAGATGATGTAGGGTCAACAATGTGTTTCGTCGCTCGGGTTCCGCGGTGCTGTAGTTGTGTTCCGGTAATAATTTGTAGTCGTGTCGCGGACTACTAGTTCGGTTTTTCGGGTTCGCGTGTTTTACGTTCGTATGAAATTAACGTAGACTGTTTTCGGGCACCGCGGTAATATCGGTTCGTGAATGCGCGTTAGTCGGGGAGTTTGATTCTTGGATCTTGATGATAAAAATTAGAGTAAAGTAACGTAATTTGTTTAGAAACGTCGCATAGTAAATCGGGCTTTTCGGTGGCTGGTTCAAATGGAACCAAGAGTCCGACCCACGTCCGCAATCCTCGTCGCACTGAGCTAGCTAGCCAGCAGCCACCACGCGAGTGAACTTCCGAGTGGCCGAATTGTTGACCCGCGGGGTACGACTCGTTGTCACGTCTCAGGGACTGCACGTCCAAGTGTCGGTGCGAGGCCGACTTTCATCCCGAGTCGTCGCCGTGACGACCTGGGATTTTCAAATCCATTACACTCTAAAATTCTATATAAAACACAAAGTTAGAGTCTTTTTAAGATAATGTAACAACTAATTTCGTTGATTTGCAGACATTTATCAAATACTAGTAACCCTTGTAAAGGTATGGTCTGGTTGAGTGTCACAATTTTAAGTGTGGGTGATATATAATAAGCAAAATATGAATATTTTTAAGGATAAAATACGAAAAATTAAGAAAGAGAGTTGCTGAATTAATCTGAAATAATATAATGAATCAGAGCAAAAAAAAACAATGTTCGTAGCGACTGTTTTATCCAGGAATTGTGAAAAATATTTCTCTGCTTATCAGAATCAGATCCAAAAGTAAAGTTAATATACACTAAATTGAACAAATATTGAAGGCGGACTTGGCAATTATCACCGCATGGAAAAATTTGAGAGGATCAATCGAACCAGATGAATACAGATGAACCAGGCTCAGTGCTACGTCGAAACGCCCGTACTGCAGTGAATATCGTACTTGCAACTCAATGCCTTGCAAGTACGGAGGGATAATGCTTTTTGTTTCGCAACAAAGCATTTCGCAAGAATGTTCGTAAGAATTTGGCCTGTATCAGATGACAACGGAGAGTTTTGCATTAATATCTACATTTCAATACATCTATGATCAAAATGATTTCCATGATCTACATTTGCCAATAATATTCAACTGATGCAAGTTTTTAAGTTATAATTTATTTCATAGTTTGATTTTTATAAAAAATTCTACTTTCTCCAAGTGCCTGAACTATTACACATTCAACGCTGGGTTGAACACAATAAATTTTCCATTCAACCGTGCGTTGCCTACCGAAATAAATTTAAAACACTACAATTGAATTCATATTAAGGAATACAAAAACCCTTACTGATTACCAACGTTGCATAAAACTTTTCCAATTGATTACTTGAAAATTAAAGTTATTTACTTTCTTCCACTATCGTTTTCCGATACATTATTTACGACTTCCTTCCTTTTTAATTACATTTCTCCAGAGCTTTCACTTCCAGTACTCATAAGAAGTGCACTTTTTTTTCGTGCTTAGCGCTTGCAATATATTGCTTTATTTCAATGATACTGGTAATTTACCAAAAAAAAGCGACTGTCACCATTCTCTATGTAATTTGTAATATCTCTTTGGCTACAACCTGAGGTTTTGTAATTCTTAACGAGTTCACGCAATCATGTAGAGGGTCCATTAAATACCCATCAATTTGATGATTATTTTTAGTTACTTAATTCATTCTCCGTTTATGTTCACCTCTTGAATAATGTTCGAAAATAGAAAGGTAATTTCCTTCATGAAAATGGTACAGGTCTTCTTTCTAGTGAAGGGAAAATCTTAGGGAACATAAATTAACTACGTTTTATAACATAATTATAATCAAGACACTAGTTATGCTTTTAAAATTTTTCATTATGATTCGATGGTTGTTGTGGTTGTGCAAAATGCTCTAAGTTCATATAGCCAACATTTAAATGATCATAATTCATGTGTTCAAAATTTCAATTTTCATATTTTGAGCATTTGTTGACGCATTCGATAGTATTCACTATTTGAGGAAATAATTTAATTTGATTCTTTGTCATTGTTCCTATTTATACTATGCTCGCTCTTTTAAATTTTAGTAGAACTAATTCAATCTACTTTCGAAATCACTTTCGAGCTGATATCAACAAAATGGAAGATTGTCTCAATTTGTTTTCACGAAATCCTGTATATTTTAAGTTGAAAGTTTTTTGGTGAAAAACAAACAACAACAGAGTGACTCAACATTTAGAGATAAAAACAATCGGACAGGTATGACATAGTTACAATCAGTGTTGGCAAAATTAATGTTACAAAACTTAAAACCTTTATACCCTACATTTAGAATTACCTAATCCATCAAAAGCTCAATTCATTTATTTTAAACCTTTCTAAAAAAAATCAATCAAATTGGCAAATAAACTTCAGCTACTTTTCCATAGAATTAAGTGAAATATTCAAACAAGAAAATTTTCTTCATTTCTAGCAAAACAAACTGAATTTACTAAGAAAAAATTTTAATGTCCACAAGTGAATGACACATCATTTCTACTGAATTTATACATAAATTTAGATCAAGTTTTTTTTTATTAAATAAAATTTACGATAAGTCTAGCATGTTTTCCTAGCCGGCTTTTTTTTCTACATAGCCGTGTGGTGTTTTTATGGTTCATAAAAATGAATTCGTTACGTTTGTGGACTTTTGGAATAGAGAAAATATTATTCATTTCACAGAACAGGATTTCGAAAGCTTACAGGAAACAGGTTACGAAAAAGAATTCTTCGTAAATGCACTAAGCGCTAAGAAACTTATCTATTAGTTTGTAGTATCGTCTCGAGTTATACAATTTATCTATAGATATGCAAACTTACCACACTTGTTGCCGTTTGTTTTGTTGACTCATTCAATGATAAGCTAGAAAAAAAGGATAAGATCGTTCGTATTAGTGCGGCTTATTACTCATTGTGATTATTTTTTTGTTTTAAAGAATTCTTAAATTAAAGATAACTAAGTGAAGGCAGAGCTTTTATTTTGTCTCACGTATATAGTTTTTAATGGATTTATAAAAATAATTATCTTTATAATTGGCATACAAGTAGAAAGACTTCTTTTTTCATATAATACGAATTCATTGAGGAAATATTTACAACACAATAAAATAATTATTTTAAATATAAATTAATTATTTTATTTCCTTTTATCTTTTTACTTTAATAAAACAAAAAGTTTGCGGTTCTAAACTTCCCGATACAGAAGGGCTTACATATCTTTGAATATTCTCGACTTGGGGAGGGATGGGAATTGCATATTTATACACAAATAGAACGTATTTATCACGCCGTACCACGCCGAACACCATCTTGTGTTCATTGTAAATCTCTTACGATCTGAGTAAAAAGGATATGCCATGAGTCTCAGTGCATGGCATACATGTTTGCGTGCTCTTTTTGGAGGACAGTAATTCATTTTCAGTTGGTAACATTTTTGAAAGATACACCGGGCCATGCTATACTTTTAGCTGGAACGCGTTTTAGCAATTTGTAGCTATCATAGCTCAAGAACACGCGAAAAGAGTCAGAAGAACGTGCTTAAGATGGCTTGAAAAAAGCCGCAGTGCCACGTCGCTTGAAATAAAGCATGGCCTGGTGGACTTGGAAAATACAATGATTTGTTCTTTGATTTAACTGTAGGTCAATTTATCCAGCCGAATCAAATATAAAGTCGAAAGAAACCAGATGCTATATTACCAATGCCAAAGGAATCCAATCAATGATTGCCTTTTTCAACAATGCCCTGGTATATATAAGACAAATTAGTACTATAATTTGGCAACAAGCAGAAACCAATGATTGCTAAGATATAAACTACAAAGGATTTCATTTTATTTTCTTTAATGCAACTTACAAGAACGCCTTCTGAGTGAAATGCATTTAGAATCAATCCATTGATTATGTCTCAATAGTGAATACCAATTATTCAAAAGATTTTTTGGTAAAGTTTTGAACTCCAATTGAATTCAAAATTCATTTGAATTCCAATTGAATTCAAAAACCGAAAACATCATTTAAAAGTATGAGATCTTACATTTAATTGAAAAATAATTTTAATAGTTCGCATCATCAATTCACTTGGTAAAAGTTTGTTACTCTCCATCAACTTTTCAAGCTTGTCTCCCCAATGCAGGCGTCCAAGTTCAACAACATCCGAGAATCGCATTAAGTGGCAAGAATACCTTAATATTTTAATACACAACCATAAATAGTAATACAAATAGAACTGCTTTTTCACGAAAACATCATCCATACATGGCTAAGTTTAGCGAATGAGAAATAGAAATGGCAACATAGTAAAAGTATTTACAGCTTCATAGTTCTCATGCTTATACTTTTGCCATAAAAATCGAGATAAAAAAAGAACCATCTTAGTTACACCGCCTAGTTTAGGCTTTATATACATACAACGTTGCGCATCTTCTCACATAAACCTACCTTTTGCTGGGAAATATGAGGAAAACCTTGTTTTAAATTTTAATTTGTTTTATACTTTAAAATAGTGTCTCAGGCAATCGATATTCAACCGGGATTTTATGTTTCAATCGGGATTTATAATTTTTTAACCTTCATTACAACGCAAAATGTTCTCCATCTGCATAGAGTAACGAATATTAACTATCAATAGTTACATAGCCAACCAAAAAAATTATTGTCCGAATTCGAAACTCGCTAACTCAATTACTAACATTATCAGTTACTCATGTACACCTTCAATAAATCTTCACCGTAGGCAATGCCTCAAAAGATTTCAAAAATTTTATTGTAGATAAATATCTCCAGTTAGATAAGATATGTAATAATGAATAGTTGTGGAGTCACAGTAAATTAAAAGGAAGCAAACAAGAAATACGATCAATCAAAAAAAATACAATGAAGCCATTACGGCTTTTTTAAATATGAGATCATATAAGTATCTGTAGCACAAACGCGAAGCAAAATTGAAAGAAATTAACACAAACTATTAAATGTTTTATTGGCCTACTATATAGAGTACAACCATTTTTTTAAACATCATTCACGCACTTACTTTCTTTTTTTTATCATTATTGAGCTGAAGTTCTCTTCAAACAAAAGTATTTCACTGCTATACGAATTTTCCATTCCATTACAACCATCTTTCTTTTTGAACGGGCTACAAAATTTGACTAAATATTTAGTAGTACCAGGAGCTAAACTAGATCTTCTTAACAAATCGTATCTCATTTGAAATTTTGATTTGCTCCACATGATACAATTTACCGTCGGCAACACATCCATCAACAAATTAAACCACAAAACGTCCCTGCATGCGGAACATTCACTCCAAAGCAGTACGTGGAATAACTTGCAATAACACATTTGTTGTACAATTGTTGACAACTTATCGTAATGTAATCGAAAGAATTAGACGAGTAACTCGATTTGATTTGATTCGATCTGATTAGCAAAGTAGTGAAGGTTTTGCATAAATAACTGATTGTTAATTATTGCACACTATCAGTTTCAATTGAAATGGCCTTTCCAATGACGATTTCTAAGAGTATGTACCAAATTGGTTATCGCGGGTTCTTATATTCAAGGAGCATGTCGTTTTAACAACTTCCGAAATGATTAGTTGGAAGAGGAGAACATAATAGTAATACGATCACCGAGTAAGGTTTCAACAGTACTTGAATGTATGTTTCCACAAGACTTATTGGTGCTTATCGAAAAAGGCGCATCGGGGAGCTTAAACAAATTATTGTACCTGCAGACTTTAAGAAAATTGTGATTGGACTTGTGAGAGCTGGCCATTGAAATTTGTGCTTGCTTGATGCTTGTTGCTAGTGCTGCTTATGATTGAATGGTATTTCAAGTGAATGCCAATTATTCACTGGAAATTAAAAGTCATCTTCAATTCAAATTCCTAAGCACATGTAGGAACAAACTTTTTAAACTTTTTGATTATGCTGGCTTAGGTAGCTGATATATTAAGATTAAATAGCTTTAGAATGTCTATCTTTCCAGTATAACTGAAGAGATTTAAAATCTTAAATGTAATTTTATTGCCAATCCCAAATTTGATGCACTATTATTAACTTCAAAGTAAGTTCAGCCTAAATTCGTTTGTATTTTATTTTCTTCTTTACTTCTTACTTGATAGTTTTTCACTGCTCTTCTTTTTTAAAAAAAGTTTTCAAATCGTCCTTTGAGTCTGATCCAACCTGATACTTTAGGAACTTCACAAGTTTTTATACTAAGCTGACTATTATTTCTATACATATACATGAAGAACACTTATACGTATCTCCTGTACGACCAGTCCTTGTTTAAATATCAGTTGAATTAGACAAAATCTATTTCTTTTGTTCTCAACGTGTCACTTAACCCAATTAATATTCTTGTTGAGATACTTATAGCGCCAATAATATATCCGCGCACAACACTTAAATTACAAATACAAACATTCAAGAATAAATTATTATCTAATAGCGTGCTCTGATTTCATAAAGTTGCAAAGTATTAAACAAATAATGGTTTCGATGGTTATTGTAAATATTGATGAATATTTTAAAAACTCAATTACGATTCTTGCTATTGGTCTTTCATGAATGTAGCGGACTTTCTTACATGCATTATTCTTACAAAAACTTACACGTCAGCTTTCCTGCTTCTGATAAAATCATGAATGATTCGATATAGGAAATTTGTATTTTAAGTATATTTGAGAGCGATTCTGTAGGTGCTCCTCTGACAAAGTATATTCTAGTTCTCAGCATGTCTATGAATCAATAAACTATTGCAGAATGCTCATGTTTTCTTTCGTGTTTAAAAAAAGAAACACAAGCAGCATAAGGTTATATGTTTACTCATTTTCGAGCGTATGGAAACAAGTAATCTCAACTAATAGAGAAGTGAAAAGGTTGAGACATGATAACAGCCTAAGAACACGTGATGCACGGACCAGAATACTCAGCAACAGGAACAAAGAGATATCGGCTACCTTTGTCTAACAATGACTGCATCCTAATCATACTTCAATAAATCCCAGCGCCTTCAAGCGGAGGAATAAATTCGGTCATCAAGCTTCGGACACTGATGAGATTCTAACCCAAATTATAATATATAGCAGCGTAAGTGCTCAAAACCCTAGTTATAAACTGATCTAATACATCTGTGATCATGGGCCGATTCAGCAGGAATGGTACCAATACGCTATAATTATAAGTGCATATCGCATCTGTAAAATTATAGACACATATCTCTCTGCATAACCAAGAATATTGTTAAGAAATATCAAAACAGGGCTCAGAACTGGAAGATCGGCTACCGACCAAATACACAACAAAGCAAATTCTGAAGAAACGATAAGAGTTCAACTTCAATGCTTATCAAATTTTTGGAAATTCTAACATGCATAGCACGAACTCGATCGGAACATACTGTACCAAATAAAATAAAACTTATGAACGCCTGCCTGAAAATGTCATACTTTCCAAGCTGCTGGAAACACGCTAGCATAATACTAGTCCTGAAGCCCGGTAAAGACCCGCATGACCCTAACAACTACCGGCCAATAAGCTTACTGCCGGCGCTTGGTAAACTGTTCGAGAAACAAATCTTGAAAAGGTTGACGGATTACATCGAAAACAATGACATCCTCCCTCACTGCCAGTTTGGCTTCAGACATGGATATTCCACAGAACACCAAATGCTACGTGTCTCCAAAGACACAAAAGCAGCACTAACTGGAAAACAGTCGGTGGGCCTACTGACCATTGACATTGAAAAGGCGTTTGATACCGTGTGGCATAATGGCCTAACTCACAAACTCAAAGAGTATAGTACTCCTCCTTACTTGATGAAACTAATCGCATCCTTCTTGAGTGACAGAACATATTACGTGAAAGTCCGAGGAGCAACATCCGCTTCCAAAACTGCCCCTGCTGGTGTACCACAAAGCTCATGCCTGAGTCCGACACTATACAATATATACAAGTCTGACATTCCTGTGAGCGAAAATTGCCAATTAGCGGCATTTGCGGACGACATTTGTCTGTACACCACTGGAAATAATCCTAACCAGATAATCTCCAATCTAGAAGAAATGCTAGAAAAAATTTATCAATTCTTCTACAGGTGGAAAATGAAATTAAATGTCAACAAGACCGCAGCAATATATTTCAGTAGAAAACGTAAGCCCACCATGCTGCCAAACAGACCCATCAACTTTTTAGGCCAAATAATTCCCTGATCTGAAGAACTGACCTATTTGGGTCTAAAACTAGATAGGAAACTCACATTTAAAAACCACATCGAGCACATCAGTTCTAAGGCATTCAAGTTGGTTCTGTCCCTATATCCGTTGCTCAATCGAAAGTCGCACATAAGTTTGCGCAATAAAATCCTCATCCTCAAAATGAGCATACAACCCATAATTACCTACAGAGCTCCTACTTGGTACCAATGCGCTAAATATCTTAAAGCTAAGCTTCAAGTCACCCAAAATCATTATTTGAAAGTGGCGCTAAACAAACCATACTATTACTCCTCTGGATTACTACACCAAAAAACCAATATTACCCATATCAGCAAACTCGCGGAATCACGTAGAGTTAATCTAATCAAAAAAGCCGTATACTCCCCGAATCCCCTCATCCAATCTCTTAGAGATATTTAAAAGCCAAGAATAAGTATCCTCAACCATGGATCTGCCTAGAATAATTAGTTTATATTTTAGGTCATAATTATTATAAGATAAAGTTAGTTATAAGTTAGATGTAAGCCTAGTAGGGGTTTTTGTCAATTTTCCTCTCGAACTAGATATTAGTACTTTTTAAAGATAAATTATCATGAACTTGTATAAAATTTATGTTAGAATAGTTTTAATGAAGTCTCCTCCAAATCTCTAGACATAAGAAATCAACAGTTAAAACTCTGTAAATAAGGCATATCAACAAAGAATTATTATATAAAAAAAAAAATAAGTCCAAACAATGTTATGCTGTGAAAACCAATCGTTATGGTAACGTCCAACAAAAAGGACCTTAAGAAGTAAAATAACATAAATAAATAGCTTTGGTCCACTTGATGATTATAATAATTTATAATAATGTATAATAATATATAATAATAGGCTGTCTTGCATAATGGTTATGTTATATTTAGCATAATTTTGCTTAGAAGCAGATATTTTTCTTTTTAATTTTCGATAAATTTCGGTTATAAGCGAACCTTATATTGGCCTTTGTGAAGTAGCCATAACACAGTTTTCAGTGGCCAAATGGCTACAAAAGTCCTCCATAAATCAATCCTTATAGAAAATCGAATCAAAACAGTAATCCTTAGTTTTCTAAATAGCGATGTATACCACTCCAATATGGGACCCCAGCTACATAGATAACTAAGAGGAAGGTCAAAATAACTTTATTGAAAAATTTCTAAAATTTGTAAGAGCTAGGGAAATTGATGATCAAATTCGGTATTAAATACAACACCAAAGAAATCAAAACTGCATTCCTTGAACAGAAAGGAACAGACTAAACATGACAAACCGTGCCTAGAAAAACTAACAGAAGATGAAATAAATCGAATTGCAGAATTTAATTATTATACATAGTGAGGGAGCCGATTTAATGAAGGGGATCAGTTTTATCTCCGAGAGAAAAAGGGGCACAGAGTGTTTGAATTTCGAAATAATTCTCAGTGGCAAAAAAATGTACCGATATTATCTAGCAAAGCAAAATTTCTTCGATTTCCTTCAAAGTTCATGGCGGTAACGATGTACACAAATTACCTCTATTCGTAACATAATACACACGAACATTTTAACCCAAGAAATTAAAGCAGAAGAAAATAAAGAATAAAAACTAAAAACAATTCAATATTATGAATCAAGCACACATTATCGGTTGAGTTTAAGGACAATGATTACTACGACGAATTCCACAACAACATCCACCACTACTACTACTACTACTACTACTACTACTACTACTACTACTACTACTTCTACTCCTACTCCTACTTCGATTGAGGTAACATTTACTCAAATTCTCTGTGCTTACATGTAGAATAGATAAGCTGAAAATTTTAATTATGAAATTTATCAATCTTTTTCAATTCTACTGCAATTATCTTAGAAAAACTTAAGAAAATCTAACAAGTTGATTCGATGTTATCCAAACCATGTGATTAAAGTTTATGGGTTTTTTTCTGGCTTTTCCTACTTTGAAAACAAAATTTCTACTAATGCAACAATAGTTCATCTATTAACGGACTATATCAATTTAGACAGAATAACCGAATTTAATACATGATCGTTGAAGATATTGCGGCACACTGGATATTTTTGCATAAAACACAAAAAAAAATTACGATTCCATATTTATTTCTATACGAAACACGGCGGCAAAATTAAAAAGGATACGGCTAGCCCATGCCAAACATTAAAATTTGTCAAAACTAGACAGGGATTATCAGATTACCGACTTTCTTTTTTTGAAATAAAAAATATTATTACATTAGAAGCAGTTCTCATCCTAGAATGATGTGATGACTGCCTCGCGCTGTCTTTTAATCCAGTTTTTAGTCGTGGTGTTGATATGTAGTTCACATTATGGGAAAAAGCAAACCAAGAAAACTAATTAGCGGTTGACTGGCCTAGAAATCATTTTTCTCAAGATTAACAGTTTTCTTTCCACCTAGTTTCAATTTAATAACTAATCTCAATGCATGTGTATGCAATTTGAGTGCATCGCGTTGCATTTACGGAGAAATTTCTTTTCAACATCATTCACTTACAGTATTTTCAGTTCTTCTTCTTCCAGCTGCAGATAAATCCAATTGAGCAACTCCCGTACGAGACAAGTTAATCCATGATAATCTTGAACGACAGCGATGAAGAAAACTCAATCGTCATTGGACAAATAATGAAACAAATCATGCACAATAATGATATATGCAGATTCCGAAAGTGAAAGATTTTCACCAATAGATACGCTCCAAACAACAAAATGTGAAATTCGTGTCACAATGATGCGTACGCGGCGCCGAACGCACTTGAATGTTTAATTTCACAGAGGCTAGCACTTGACTAAGTTCCAATATCTAAGAAAAGCGCTCCACTACCGGCTCATTTAATCGACACTTTTGACCAACACACTCACCACGACTGGCCCAGCTGACCGAATGAAATCGAAATTTCACAAACGAAACTAAGTATCTATTATGATTATTAAAAGTGCTGATATCAAACCGAAATAAGACCTTCCTTTATTCGTCTCGGGCTTTCACTTCACGATGAACTGAATGCGTTAAGAAAGTGGATGACTCGGGTCTCTGCAATCGTTTTGACCACGGCTACTAAGTTTGCGCAGAACCTTATTCAGCCGCCAACGAACTGTTTTTAACTCAGATCTCCAACTTGTCGCGAGTCTGGCTTCGATCGTTGAATGTACCCCAACAAAGCGACAAAGGCATAGCTAGATACAAGATACTCTTTGGTAACAGCACTGTGGAGGTCTTAATGACCGACCGTTGCAACCGGTGATGCAGAGCTTTCGAGTATTATCTTTCAGTTTTACTTGGTGGAATGGCACTCACCTGCACTAGGTGAGAGATGCAGAGATGTTTCTGATTGGAGGAGAGTGTAAGTTACAATTCGAATCAATCCAGTTTCCGCATTGATCATCCATTGGCTCGCGGCAATATTCTTAGATATTCTTGAGAAAGTTCAAGATGGAGTGATATTTCCCTAAATCTAATCAGAATGAATACTTTCTTATCTGTGCGGCGCATAGATTTGAAAAAGATACGTAATCATTCCCAGGTGTGCTTATTTTCATCTGCATATGAATACCAGCGACCGCTTTATGTAATGTGAAGTGGGTCCAATGGAGTGTTGTCATGCAAGTACTTCTCGAGTAACAAAAACTGAAACTCGTTTTGAGTGTTTGAGGGACATCTAGCATGCAAACCAACAAATATCTCAACAACAGCTGGGTCGAACTTACAATATAGGGATCCTTTTTCGAGGTGAAAGTTAACGAGCTAGAGTAAGTCCACACAATAAATAACAACAGCAAATATTTAACTACCAACAGCAGCCAAACAAGTGTTTTCTTTGCACGAAGCAATTATCAACCGTAAATGGCAAATTAGCGTCGTTGGTGAAAGAGTGTTATTCTTACGTGCCAATATGACACCGTTTTCATTTCGTGATGCTTCCTTGTACGAAGAAATGTATGCTAATTCGAATGCATGTTAATGACCGATAGCTCGATGCATCTCTTCGCCGTGAAAGTCTTGTGCGAAAGCACAACGTCTTCTACCAAGGTCGGGCTACATCGTTTTCCTGCTGGACCAGATTGACGCTAGTACTATGAAATTGAAACCAGCATTTAACGTGAAGCTACAAGATCAGTAAGATGCATATGCTTTTGTTTATATTGAATGCTTTGTTTGCTAATGACTCACGGCAGGACTTCGAAGAAGTTGCTTCCGAAACTGATTCATTCAACATAACATTGATCGGCGATCATACCATGCTAAAGAAACTGATTTTATAGATGATGAATAATCATTCAACTAAGTGCATAAATGAAGTTTTCGAGGATCTGATCTAAACGAATTTCAAATTTTATATCTTTTTATTGAATTTTTCGGAAGTCAGAAACGGTCTTGTAAATTATATTACGTAAAAGTTACTACCTTTAAATCTGCACCTACTTGCCAACTGTGTTCTTCCAGAAATTTTGTTTAATATCGAAAGTTTCATTCAAGTGAACGTTATGGTAACTTGCTAAATTCTATTTCAATAAAAAAACCGCCATGTAGTTCACTAGATGATGTCATTGTGAAGCTACAGTAAAAACTTTCAAGTAATGTATCAAAGAGTCATCAAGTAGCGTTTTCGCTGTTTTAAAATAAGTTTTTTTGAGAAAAATGCGTTCAAAGTTTTGCTAGTTTTTATACACAATACCTTCTTCATACATTTGATCATATTAATCGATTTTTGGACTTCTTTCAGTTTCCTGGCTGATTTTTAGACAAACAGAGCATTATTGCAAGATCGATGAGCGAATTTGATGCGGCTCTCATCAGCTTCCATGTAGAATTTTTGACAGTTTGGACCGTTTTTCACCCCTCAGTTTTGCATCAGATGCACTCGATAGAACATCATTTTAGATATCTACAGCAATGAATACGGCTGTATTATTTTTTTGACAATCAACTCTGTTTTTAGTGGCATGGACCTCAAAATAACGGGAATACCGCAAAAAGACGTCAAGGACAATCGCCACTATTCAACTCTTCATAAACAGGACAAATCGCCTTAGGCACTTCTTCAGATATTGGTTGTTTGTTCATGTAGTCTGATTAAACTCCAGCAGCTTTTGCCATGTACACAAAGATCCTTTTAACAACAACTATTGTTAATTTGATATATTTATTGGCAAATTTTTTTAGAAATATGGTAATTTCATGTTATGTTATTCTAAGCTTAGCAACTGGAATCTTATCTAAGACCTTTCTTGCACGAAAAAAATATTATGATATTAGATGTTCTTATAACTTTAAGCTTAATCTAAAAGAAATTCAAAAAAAACTTTTTGGTGTTAAGTAAACTTAATCTATTACAAAAATATACACATATAAAGGACGTAGCATGAGCTGGTAGAGTTGAGGGAAGAGAAGAGAGGGGATTTCATTTAATATATTGGGAGTCGGAAGAGATTCTGTTGAAATTTCGTATTGAGTTGTAGTGTAGCATTCTATGTTTGGATTTAAGGAGGTCGCCACTGGAGTGAAGTACTCTGAATAGTTGGATAAAATGGTGTTTGTTCAAAAGGATGGAGATGGCAACATATTGGGTAGTGTTGAGGCTTACGGCAATCGAATTTGGGTGATCGACGCATTTCACTGGAGTTTTGAAGAAGTGAGTTATGAGGAAATATTAAATAAAATAATCACTACTTGATTCTAGGACAATTGGTTGTGGATTACGCGGGGGGAGCCTTCATCTCCGACAACATTGACACGGTGGCGAAAGATCTAATGATCATTTATTCGGAGGCGTTGCATTTGAGCAGGTGATAGATTACAGGAACATGATTTGAACACACGATTTGCGTCTTCGTGGTACGTTAGTTGAAGTATTGATTGATTTACCTGTTTTTTCTACCAAGGAAGGTTACCTGTTTTGAAAATGCAATTGTGGAGTTTTTATTTTTAAAATGGGAAACGGGTATAATTTCAGAATTAATTAGGATGACGACCATTTGCTTTTATGGTGATAGAATCGCATTTTTTGTGGTTTAGTTACGGCTTCCATCGGCTGAAGGAGGAGTTGAGAGATGAAAGATTGTTATTTAGGCGAGAAAAATGTATGGTGGTGTTTTCGGAGGCAGTAGAAATTATAAAGTTGTGGGCATAATGGATGGAGTTGGTTATGATGAGGGATGGCCGTAGCCTTGTCGAAGGTATATATTGAGTACAGACGGATACAGAAAACAGACCCCTGTGAATTACCTAGAAAGTTCGAAAACAATAAGCACGGATAAGTTAGAAAAGCAACGAGATAGAATGTTGCGAATTTTGACTGAGTATATTCCCTTGGTAAGGAACGAGCAAAAATGTTGACATAAGTAAGGATGAAAGTGGAAAGTAATGAACATTTTGTGGATCAGGACGTCTTATCACACCTTGTCAAAGGCTTTACGGGTATCTAGGAGATACGCGATAGTAGATGAATTGCTATGTAGATTAGAACAGATAGAATAAATGTTATTTTTGAGAATGAGGAGAGATCAATTGAATGGAGGAGGCTTTGGAAGCAATGGAGGCTGTTTCATTTGTAGCCAGGTTTTTGTCTCTAAAGTCTTTGGTGTTTTGTTTAAAAGTGGTTTATAGTCTTTGGTAAAAATGTTTCAAATGCAGGACAGGAAGAAAATTCAGCGGCATGTGTTGGCTTGCAATGTGTTTTCACATTTTTTTAGGATTAAGGCAATGGTGGCCTGACAATATGCGGAAATATGAGGATGAGGAAATATGAGGAAAGGGCTAGTTGTTTGACCACTTCAAAGCTTTTATGCTCTGACTTGGGTTAATTAATTTTCCAATCAATTTATCTTTTCCTCCAAGACCTTTTATTTGTTTCCTCAAATTCTGAAGAAGAGTACCCATCCATTCTTGTACGTAATCGATGCACTCCACGGTCTCTGCACTATGCATTAATTTTGTTGGTGCTAAGGTACCTATTTAACTATAGATAAGGTTTGTACTTAATATTTCAACATGTGAAAACAACAAGTCGGAACAGTGCCGAATTAGTTTCAAACGCACACTCCAAATTTCGGAGCGAAAATTTATAGTTGCAGCCGGTTAATTGTTGTTGGATATTGGAACAAATGGATACTCAATAATAAAAGAAACACTTTTGAGTAGAATACGAAAAACTAATGCATAATAAGGTCTATTCATTTCAGTCCTGCCCGGAATTTTGAATAGTTACACGTATTCAAGTCAAAATAAGTACCAAAAATTGTTGCTGCTCTCTTGAAGCAGCATCATAAACATACTCAGAGTGAGATTGATAGCTTCATGTTCATACTTATAATTGAATTTCTTCCGAAAATCATACAAAAAGTTCATTGGAAAATAAAAGTGTAATCGCCAAACTGACAACTTTTCTATTAACTTAAAAAACATTAATGTGTTAGGTGAAAGATTATTAAATGAAATTCATCAACAAATGAATGAAAACAATGCAGAAAAGTCAATTTCCTCCGAGGCGCTCAACACGGTGAATAGTCACATGTACTTTGATTGCAACATGGGTACACATTTAAGCATTTATTCTTGCTGTACGCAACATCTTGTACACATAAGTACGTAACATTGTTTGTAACATTGACTTTTTTGTTTGATTCGTAATGTGTGAAAGTATCTTTACAAATCGCATTCTGGCTTGACGAACCATCGATTTACACATATGAAAAGCAAAGGAAACGGATATAAGATATGATTTGAAAAGATAGTTCACAGTACGATCACTAGGAGCTGCGTGATATCTATTTGTTCTTCGTAGATGTGAACATGCATGTGTTATTGTTTTGAGTAGTAAAGCATGAAATTTAATTAAATTTCCTATGAATTGTATTGAAGCTTAGTATCTTACGTGATATCTTCGTGATAGAATGAAATGTAAGTACGAAAAAAAGGTTTATTTACAGGTAATTGGCAACTTTTTTGCTGACAATATTTTTCACTTTCCCATCTGAAACCCTTATATAATGTATACAATCCGATTTCACTACTGTCCATTTGTTACAAACAAAATAGATTATAGTTTATAATCCCAATGAAACAATAAGGCATACGTTGTAGAGCTAATTATTTTTAATATAATCATAGTTAAAAATACCAGCAATAAATTTTTAATGCATTTTGTAGTCTCTGATTGGGATTGCATCCATAAAATTTGTCAACTCGCACAGAAGTAGTGGAAGATTCTCAAAGGAATCGAAACACGTCCTAAATCGAATCAAAGTTATGGCTAACACACTTTCAAAACGTGAATTTAATTTTAGTTTGTTGAAACTCAAGTGTCTTATATAACGTATCCAACAATTTATCACTATATAAACAAGTAATCTTTTAATCTTCTAAATTTAAGCGAGAGTTTTTAATCTTTTAATCTTCTTTTTACTTTAAATCACCTAAAGTTTAAAAAGCTGTTTTTTTGCTGGAAATCAAAATGTCCCACATTCATAGCCTAGTCATACCCATACTATGGCATAAAGATAAACCAGCTATAGCACTCCCAAACAGCTTCAAGAAAGAGGTAGAAATAACAATAGTACATTTATATTTGTATTTTGTTTATTGTGTGTGTCAAAAATTTATAGTGTGTGTCAAAAATTTTGAGTGTTTTATTCTCGTGAAACGAAATAATGTGTTATTCGAAGTGTTTTTAGTGTTTTCTGCTTACTGTATGACCATGTTGTCGGGCAGAGGAACTTGAAACGAGGTAGTAAAGTTTATTCACAAAAAGTTGAGTTCCTGTTGTAATTTAAGAAATAACGCTCAAAATTTTATTGGCACAAACGTAATAAATCTGCAGAAAATTCAGAACAGACGACTTTGCGAAGGCTATTTATTAAATAATAATTACGAATAGTTAATGCTTAATTAAAAATTTAGCAACTAGTTATTTAAACAAAACCATATTTCACTGTATGAACGTTTGCAGTTTTCTTGTCAATTTGTAAGTAAATACTAGCTTCAAGTAGTAGTTAATAAGTAATACTAGCAGTAGTTAGAAGTAGTAAGTAGTAAGAAATACTAAAAGTCTTGTATTTTTTATGCAAGCAGAAATTAAAAGTAAAATTGGATAGTGGCACAGGAAATGTGCATGAATTATACTAGAGTGCTGTGTACTGAAGTGAATTTCGTCACTCCATTAACAAAATTTTCCATCATTTTCTCTTTGTCAATCGCTAAATCTTTGTTTTTTGAATGTTTTATCGTCACTCCATCTCTGATTTTCATCTCATAATAGTTGTGAAATTTTCGCTGCACTTTCTTTTTGTTTTATGTTAGGTGCCTCGTCGAATTCATAATATTACACTCCTATGCTATGCAATCTACTTCTACTATTGACTTTCTTAAATATTTATCATGCAGTTCTTATTATGAACAGCGATCAAGGAAAGGCAAAAATCAGTTCTGGGATTGTGTACGAATTCAAATATTAAAGTATTTATGCGTATCAACTTATTCGGTACCAAACCCGGGTTCAAACCCATTTTTCCACCGACTTTCAAAGTTAGCGATTCGATTGATTACGAAAACTACAATTCCTTGCAACATGGTTTCAATTATAATGAATTATAATTTTCAATCATTTATTTCCACTGTCGGATTTATCTTCATTTCAAATACTGCGCCCTGACTTCCATCTTGAGGTAACTCGTGAATATCCTAGTGTACAAGTTAGCTGTTTTATATGTAGCAATATATAAAAGACTGTTCCAAGTAGAAGAAGACACATTTGTTTACAAGTTACTTTGACATTTGATGTTCACATAAAAGTCAGCAATATTTGCGATTTCAGTGCGATTACCTGAAAATGGCAGATAGATTAACACAACTCCAAGATACTGTTAACCAAGTAACTTTAACCCTCTTGATAATAAAAATTGAATATATTTAAATCGGTCCCTGTTGCAGCAAGCTGAACATTTTTGCAACAGTATTGGAATTCTGCAACAAACATCCGTCCCTAGCAAATTCCCCGGTTTCGATAGGACAGGCAATCAAACGCCTCAACAAAATCAACAGGAAGATTATGCGTTACTCTTCTCTCAACTAATATCAAGATGTGCTAAAGATATTGACACACTTATTGAATCTCTACCCAATGAAGATAGTTCACAAGAATTGCAAGTTCAAAGTCTTAAAATCTTGGAGCAAGAAAATCAAGAGGCGGCTGACCGACTTGAAGAAATTGTGAAAAAAGGTGAAGCCTTACTACAGAAAATTCAAGCAGCACTGGAAGATATCGCGCAAGCACAATTAGATATGCAGGTTACCTTTAAGAATAATAAATAGGCTAAGTTTTAGTGTAGGAAGGAATTTTTGTAATTAATAATTCATGTAATAAATATTCGTACATTGTTAAATGCTTCTTGTTTCTTCACGACTGAGAAATGTTTGTGGATTGTCAACTTTGCCCACGTTCACGCTAATTGCGAAAGCAAACCCGCATGATTGAGTAAATATGAAAATTGGTGAAAATCTTTATTGCATTCAACGATAATTCACTAAAATTGATTCAACACACTAACCATCATCTTCCGAAGTAATTTCTGTGCTAACTTTAATAAATAAACAACTCCAGTGAGCTGCAGACACAATAGATATATAAATATACTCAATTCCAATTTCTTTCTTTAAATATAACGGAAGTTTCTGAGTGATGGTGGTGAAGAATTTAGACTTTGGGGACTGCATGCGGAACCAGCTAGGAATGGAATAGTAACAAAAGTCACCATGATTGGAGCAATAACCTATAATTGGGGTAATAAACAAAATCAAGCATCATTCCGAAGAAGTCACTTGTAATCTTGCAATGACGGTTCTAACATACCTCAATGCCAAGATAAATTATTACTATCATAGTGTTTGTTTAAGGGTATAGTGAAGCATAATTTTTAATCTAAATGTTGCAGTGGTTCCATATCTTACTTTCCATGTACAGCCAGATATTTGAATTTGTAATTCGGGTGACAGACTCTCTACTTAACTATCAGTGATATTTTCCTGATTGAAGACAATTATGGTGAAAGTTTTTGATGAAATCGCTTTCACTCGTGACTGTCGTGAAATTGAAGGGAATCGTTCACGAATCGTAAACTTCACTTGTACTGTATATTAATTTATATAGTGCTTAGTTTAATTGATTAGGTTTCCTTAGTTTATCTACAGTTGCATCGCACATGTGAATTTGAAGCTGCTCATTTTCGGTTACGTGAAACTCGGAGTCTGAACAACGGACTCCTGATCTATTGCACCTGTCCATTTTGTTCAAACCATTCTGCCTATTTTTTGAAGGCATCTTGTGATGTACATATACACGATAGGCCAACCTTTTTAATATTTAAAATTGCCGCAAAGTCTCCAAGCTGTTTTCATCAATGCATATTGAGTGTTTCCAAAGATACAAGAATTATTGTTTTATTTTTAAAATGTGACATTATATATCCTATAACACGGGGTATTCGTTGAAATTAATCTGCATTTTGTGCAAATGTTTCCTTTTGATTTTCAATAGAATTTCGATTGTTCACCTAGTGATTGATTATGGAATGTGTGTAATGTTTACTTTTATTGCCAAAGGTGTAATTGGATCTAATCGTTCAAAGTCCATTGGAAGTACAACTTGTGAAAAACAGTTGATGCTTCGATTGCGGGTTAGTGTTACCCAAAGGGAATAAATACGCTTCAACTTAAAAAAATACGTTATTGAAGCTTGGAAACCAGTCCGTAAAATTGCAGTAACTAGAGTTGGTCGCTTGGTGAGTAAATGTTGCACCCATCGTCTTCCGCACCCAATTTTGCCATCGAATAAATTGTACTGAAATCTACATGATTCTCCAGCTGCGTTCGTAAAATCGTTATTGCCATAGTATTCGTACTTGTGATGAACAACGTTGCGACCCTGAATCCTTATTGCCGCCACTTGTGTTTGGTATCCTTCCTCGCTACGGGGTACAACACGTCTCTTCAAATGTTAATTCATTACTGGTATGACCACTCTGTGTAATGCCTCAATACTGACCATGTTCCTTCAAAAATCTTTATGCTTTTTACAATCGATTCTATCCGCACGGAAATTTACGACCAATGCTTGTGTGAATTACGGAATCTCCACAAAATTTGGAACGTAAATTTTCAAGACTAAGTTTATCCCAAAGTTGTGTGCAAAATTTCGCACAATGAAAACGGTTCAACAGTCAAAAACAGTTCTTTCATGATTTCAGACATTATTTTATTAATAAATCTTAATCCTATTATATTACAACTTGCTTATTCTCTAGCCTTATTATTTCAAAAAATATAACAATGTTTTTATCAACGAACACATCGTTTCTTACTATGCAATCTTAAACTGGATGCTTACCGAATTGAATTTTTAATAAACCAACATACATATGTGTATTACATTAAGCATGCTATTCAATTTGTTCAAATGATTGGGAAACATTTTCTAAACGTAAGGGAAAAATGAAACTGACGCTTTGCTAAGGAAATCTATTCTAAATGCTTTTGTAGGTGATGACTATAGGAAGTTGTTCTCCGAGCAACAAATAGGAGCCGATGTACTAATCGGCTACACGGTTTTATGGTTATTCAAATGTTTATGCTTGTGTATTTTAATAAAAAATGCATATTTACGTTTGAGATAATAAACTTAGCATCGTAAAGACCGGATTTCACCGCTCAACTCTACCTTGTACATTCATTTTTATTTGCGCTGTTTACGCTAGATGTAAGATTTTAAATTTACACGATTTATTTGAAATACATTATGCCAAACGCGGTAGCTTCTACGCATGTAAAACTCGTCAATCATCCAAGAACCATGTCTTGCATTATCTCGTGAACAACTAAACTCAGTACTTAGCTCATTTGAACACTAGGATTCCGCGCAATTCCATTGAACTAGGAGGAAAAACGGATTTGATGTCTTTGTAGATAAACAACTGTACACGTGTCATTCTTATCTATATGCAAATCAACGAAAAGAAGATTTAACACAGACTTATCGACTCCGTCTTGTTCATTGTTAACAACACTACGGTTATGACTATTATTTAAACGGATTTTTATATTAATTGTTCTTGCCTTGAAAAATAAAACTAAAACGGAAATCCAATAAAAACTCAATTTAATTTAACTACTACTTTGTATCTCTCTATTGTTGATCCGTTTTTAACAATATAGTTACAATCCAATAAATAAAAAATTTCATTAAATCTAATGACATCATTTACATAAAAATGGCTAGAAGGAAAGATATAAAAATTAACTCTAAATAGAAGGTGCATAGGTAGGTAAAAATCAACATAGTGGTAATATTGACTAAATATCAAACAGAATTTACTTTTTTAGTTACCTCTTGGAGCATTCTTTTCTATAGTTTATCTCTTATTATCCTTTATTTTAATAACGAATATTTGAAATTGTAGGGAAAAATTATCAAATTAATTAAGTGTTCCACGACAACCTTGCGCACCACACAAACATGGTATTTTTTCATCCTCCAGAGGAAATTTGTAGTCGTAAGTGATTTCTTCGTTCACTCCAATTGGTTGTTTTGAATATATTACAATTTTCTTTTCTGATTCAATTGTTATAACTTTGGCATAGCAGTTTGGCTGTAATAAAAAAGAAATAATTTAATTGAAAACTTCGATTGAAGAAAGCAAATCTACAATGACACAAAAGTATTTTCAGTTATTGCGTCAATAAGTGAAATTTTTAAGTTTTGCATCCATGTTGATTACATCAATCTTGCATTGAATTTAGCCAGCATTTGCGATTTCAATTGTTGTAGATTCCCTTTGGCAATGAACACTTAACAACTGCATAATTCACTCTGGAAACAATTCACCTTAAATAACAGCAATATCGTTGTTTTTATTTGTCCTGCGACAGCGAAATGCAAAGATGATAAACCTCACAGCAATAGTCCCCGAAATCGCTTGATTTCAAGACAAATGGATAATTAGAGCAATAACGAAAAATGTCAATGTATGTTTTATAAACCATCAGCGAATCGTACAACGTTAACTGATGCCAACTTCAAAAAAGATTCTCAAATAACTACTCTTTATTTTCAACTGATTTCATCCTCAATGTCATAAAGCTAAAAATGTTTGCAAGTACTTCTATAGTTTTCGGAGGAGCGATAAGTTCTTGCCAGGAATATATCAACAATCACAGTGAAATTTATTGCAGCAAACGAAATAATACCGATTCCTGTCGACAATAAAGGCAAGAAAGAAAAGTGAGGTGTAAATTTTGAGCGGAATTTTATTCTATATGTAACCGAGAATCATCTGTTAACGATGGCCTACAGAAAATTAAAAAATTGTCAGGCATGTTCTGAAAGAAATCTGTCAGGCATACGCCTGGGACCGCCTGCCTTAGCCGTTGAGGTAGTAGGATACAATGTACGAAAGTAAGTGACATCTAAAAATACGGAAAATACGGGTTATTTTGTGATCCATCCGTAACAGACGGAACGCGAACTCGTCAGCGGTCCTTCGTGTGTTAAAAAATCAACAACTACTTTAAAAAGTTTTCACATAATTTGCTGCATGTGTGCACTGCATTATGTTTTGTTACTCGTGCGATGACTACGCAGGTAAAGTGGGCGGAAAACCTATAACAAAATTTATCAACAGTATTTTTTTTCTTAATATATTTGCATTTTTAAAGTTTTTTGAAAACAAGCCATAGCCAACCCAAATTGTTCGTAAATGCGTTACCACTTGCAACGGTGGGTTCGTGGTGGTAATTTTCTGTTTCGTTACGCACCGAGAGTTGTGTTTGCTTCAAGTAAGTACGCGTTCCGACTATTTGAAACCAACATAAACTTAATTCTGTTAACCCGAAGACAAGAAAAAGCTAAAATCGCTATAATTTCGGAAGCTACCCGATGATATTTCCTACATTCAGTCGAAGTACACATTTCTAAAAGCTGTTCTGTGCGTGAAACATCATTTGAAGAACACTTTGATGGAATTTGAAGTCAGATACCAATATTTCCCTTGTGCATGACAAAATCTAACGAGCACCAGCAAACAGCAACAAATGCCAATGCTTTCATTGACTGCGGGACAGGCAGAAAAAGCATCAAAACGGACTTGGGACAAGGATTGGCAGCTACAGTTAATTACTTCGCATGATCACGCAGTTTCTATTTCTGAATAATATTCTTAAAAACGGATCGAGCATTACATATCCAGAAAAACAGTTAAAACACCGTGCTCAATTTCTTCAAAGTTAACGTGTTTTGTTTATTTCAAACTGTAATTTGATTATCGTCTTGCGTATGCCAGTCCAACTCAACACATTGTGGACTTATTTTTGCCCTTTTAACTATGCATACATTCCATCACGTTCTTTATTTAATTGTTATACAGTTCTTTTGTTGTTTCTGATTGTCCAAATTACTAAATTATTACCACTATTCAATGCTATTCAAAAAATTTCCAAAAGGTCCCACTTAGAAGAAAGAACAAATATTAGATATATATGTAATGTATATCTAATTGCAAGGAAGAAATCTTGTGTAGAATACAATCGCCAAATTGAAAAATCCACTGAAGGGGAACGAAAACTAGCTGCGGAATAGTTTTTGAAGCCTCTGCGCTTTGTTTTTCTTTTGTGGAAAACATTACTTGCATACATTGATTAAAAACATTCGATATTAAAATTTATGATTTGATGAAATAATTCAATACTCACATTGCAACTATGATTAATAAATCTGGCTAGATTTCCACATTTCGTAGCATCAATTATACTCTCCATATCGATTCTAAATAGATACGAACTGCCAATGCCTATTGCCTCATATTTCGACTCCCTGAGATCAGCAACAACAGGTCGTATCATTTGCCCTACATATTCTATGACCATTTCATCGGCTGCGATTGGCTCCATCGCAAATAATCCCCAGTCGTGAATCGCTGACTTGGCGAATTTCAAATTCTTCTTGCGGAACTTTAATTGATTGAATTTTAACAATTCCGATTCACCAATTGCACCAAACGCAGTGAGCAGACGTCTCTGATTAGATCTTGCCTCACGTGATATTCCTTGCATTTTTGTAACAGCCTTTGCAACATTCTGCTCCTCAGCATCTTGCCGGGATCGCTCTGTTTCGTAGCTTTTTATGTGATGATGTTTATATTTTGCCTTCTCTTTCAAATCGACTTTATAGAACCCTTCGGTTCGAGCACAGCCTGTTGCATGACGATGCATATCGTCATCCTTTTTACGCTTCTTATTTGGCGGAGGGACATAGGTTCGATCAGTTTGACAATGACCAACCCAATGAGTAGCATTCAACCAGTAACTAACGAAAAAGGATTAATATTTTCACACGACCAAATTCTGATAAATTCATTTTCAACATACCTGTTTGCATCATCTTGCAGCAAGTATTCGTAACTCCTCTTCAAGTATTCAATATCCTCAGCATCGATACCCTTTGTGAGGAACTCATAAAGCACCATCATCTCATTACGTACATCTCGAGGTTTGAACTTCTCAAGCGGAGTAAACTTCCGTTTGATATCTTCAGAAGGAACAGGTGACGGTTCTCGTTTTTTTTTCTCTGCCTTCTTTGGTTTCTCCTCTTCCTTCTTTTTGCTGCCTTTGCCCGTTTCCTTCTTCGGTCGAACAGTTTTCGTAGCAACCACAGGCGCGGGAGTTGGCTCCGGGGTCGGAGCAGGAACTGAAGGTGTCGTGTAGCCATGATCATGTGCCAAAAGATCGGTACTGACATTTGGCAACAAACCCCCATCACCGAAGTGCTCAGGAGGAGGCGAAGCTGTTGGTGGCAACGAGTAACAGTGTTCAAGTGCAACTTGACTAGCTTGGCTTGACCCACCATCAGACGATGCTGGAGATGCTTTTGATGCTTCGTCATCGAGTAAGTCCAGATCAAGACGTGGCGCCCTCGAAATGCCATTAATATCTTTCTTTTCTTTCTCTTTGCTCTTTTCTTTGTTCCTATCTTGGGACTTATTCGCGGTCGCTTTCTTCGTCTTAGGCTCGGTATTTCGTGTTTTTGTTAGTTTTTTAGTTCGTGGTGGTTTCTCCTTCGGCTTTTCTTTATGTGCAATGGCATCGAACGGGCTGCTCAAACCTAATGATCCCAACTTAGCGCCTGGCGTTGGAGGGATCTTTGTGATATCAGGTGTAAGCGGCATGCCAGGGCTGTGAAGATCGTCTGTTCGTATCGAAAGACTTGTTGAATCTGTTGTTTTATTCTCTTTCTCTAATTCTTTTTGTCGTGCTTGTTCTTCTTGGAACTCGCGCTCAATTTGTTCCATGTATTCCGTATTTCTTCGACGTTTTTCTTGATATTCACGCTCTTCTTCCGAGTCACTGTAAATCCGATCATATTCGAAGATGGACTTCTTCGTGGGAGCCGTCGCATCATCGGTTGCAGTCGACGGAGATTCACGTCCAGGAGTTGGTGGAGGTTTCGAAATCGGACTGAATGACCCGTCCTTGCTAATCTCATCAAACTCTGGAGAACCGATGGGAGTATTGCTTTTAAGAGTCCTTTTGCCGCCCTTTTCTGCATCTGAATCAGAATCTGAATATATCTTCGGTTTTGATGAGGCCGCATTGTGTTGCCCTTCGTTCCCGCTATCCGAATCCGAGTAGATTTTCTTATCACGGCCCTCTTTCCGATGAACTTTCCTTATTTCTAGTTCATCATCTGATATTGAGCTCGTATCTGATGCAATTTCAGAATCACTGGACTCCTCTTCTTCTTCACTCGAAGTAGTAAAGAAGCTCGAAGTACTGCCTTTTCTCTTCCGCGCAACGTTCTCCGCCTCAACTGGACGACTATAACTAATTTTACCTTTAAGATTATTATCATCCTCTTTTTCCGAATCCGACGCTTGCACCATCTCTTCCTGATCACTCAGTTGCTTTCGAGAGTCCTCTTCATCTTGACGAATAGGAGTTGGTTGTTTACGTATTCTCCGGAAAGAAGGAAGCTTGGGGATAGAAGCCCTCAATCCTAAACCTGAATATCCACTAAAGTCTAAATTATCACGGTTGCTGTTTATGAGTTGGTTGATATCCGGTGCTTTATCAACTTTCACACTAACTGAAGTCTGGGTGGTTGTATCATTAGAGAGACACTCCTTATTATTCTTATTACGCTCTTGTTCATCCCACCAGGCTTCAAACTTTTTATACGCCGTATTTTCAATCATTTTTTTGTTGAAGTCCCTTTTTAAAATCTGCTTTAGTTCCTCGGTTACTCGCTTCACTACTTCCTTAATTGTTGGAACATAAGGATCGGTACCCTTTAACAGACTATCAAAAATGAAATCATTGCGAGATTTTGCAGGAGTACTATACTGGTCATTTTGTGTAGGGTACTGACTTCCTTCAACCTGTTGAGGTATGAAATTTTGAAAACCAGGCAGATAAGCTGACATGTAGCCCGGATGCGTAAGATAGTGAGATGTTTGATAGGGATCATAGCTTCCATAGTAGTAAGCTTGCGTTCCTTGTGGGTAAATGTAAGCAGACATTAACGAATGATCTTTCGATTCCACTGCAAATGTTCCAGGGAGCGGTTGTCTCTCATCGGCATGCAGTTTAACATCACTTGAAGATAGACTAGATAAAGACATTTTATCGTCATCCTTTTTGAAAGTCCTCTCCGGAAATGTAGGACTATATGAACCTTTAGATAGTAAAATTTCATCTTCACTGGAAGATATATCACTTGCACCGTCATCATCTTTAGGTTTCTTATTCTCTTTATTTTTCAGTTTGGTTTGCTTCCGTCTCGAATGGGAGTCGGTTCCAGTAGCAATTTTAGAATTAGTCTTCGATGTGAACGGACTAGAAGATGCCGAGCCTTCTTGTAATACACTTTCGTTCATAGCCCGCTTATGATCTTCGTCGTCGCCCTTCTTATTATTGCTTTCATTTTCAGAATCGCTACTTTCAAGCTGCAGGAATGGCGGCGCTGTTCCGAAAGATTTCTCTTTGAACATCATTGCTATTCTTGTGTCCAGGTCCACGTTTGAATGTTCATCTTCGTTTTTGGGCGGCCCTGGTTTCGAACTTATGTCGTCCTTTTCGTCATGTTCTGGAGGAACAGAAAACTTTTTCGGTGTCGATGTTGGCTTGTTGTTATCAACATCATCATCCCAATTAGGAGTCTTGTCTCCAGCCGGTGAACTATTACGAGGCGGAGGCGGCTTAATTTCATCCCAACTGTTGTTAGCGGATTTACTAGAATCCTTGCTGGGTAGGGGGGGTTTAACATCATCCCAATTGTGTTGAATGTCATCCCAAGATTCGGGAGCAGCGCTTGGAGGCAAAGGCGGAGCGGGTGTAGGTGGGACAGGTGGGACTTCGGCACCCCATGCCATTGCAGTAGGCCACACAGAATGCGCGGGCAGTGATTGCTGGGGCGGATGTTGATGGTAGCTATAAGCAGCAATGTTATGTTCTGGCGGAATCGGTGGTGGTACCGCGTGAGGGACCATATACATACTAGAAGTTGGTGCAACAGCTGCAGGGTAAGTCGATGCATATGCATGATTATTCTTATACGTTTTATCCTGATATTTCGGGTACTCCCAATCACGTGTTGCGTAATCTCTTGCTACATAGTCTCGCTCAGGAAACTTGCTGTCTGGATAGTCACGCTCCGAGTATTCCCTTTCCTTTGACGAAGCATACGCTGATCTGGCGAATTTGGAACTTTCCCTCTCTCGCTCCCGATCTCGTTCTCTATCACGTTCTTTGCGGTCATAGTACCGGTCCTTCTCCTTCCTATCTCTATCCCTATGACCATCCCACCGCTCGCCTTCCGATTCTCTGCTTCTTGTCCCTCGTTCTTTTTCTCGTTCGCTTTTGTGGTGATAGTGATGATGTTTTTTCTCTTTTTCCCATCGCCTACTATCCTTCTTCTCGTAATAGCGATCATGGTCTTTATCACGCACACGATCACGCTCTCGCCCTCGTTCATCCTCATATCGATCTCTACTATGCGAAGATGCATACCGATCGTAATCACGCTCCCTTTCATATAAATAGTTCGCCGTCGTTGAAGATGATGTTGATAATACATCACTAGATTTATCGATAGGATATTCTAAATGATGATAATCTGCTTTAATTGTTTCTTCACGATAAACGTTCCCCACAGGTATTGGCAAATGCGGTGGAGGATGTGATGGTATGTGAACTATGGGCGCTTGTGGTTGTGGTGTAGCTTGTGGAGTTGCTTGCGCCGAAGTGGACTTTTTTTCTTTGGTTAAGTTATCAAATGTTTGCTTGCACTTTTCACCGAATGGATCAAGAAAAACGTTTAAAACCTAAAGGATGAGAACAAAATGGTTTTAAATTCAATATGTCTGATAAAATGTCGTCTAATATGAAAGTCCTTTTTACCGAACGATTTCGGAGATAGAGCAAATTTTAGGGTTTTCTATTAGCATTTAGAATGAATACAAAACAAGAATACAATACAGTAAATTTGTTCAATAACAGAATAAATTTGTTGCCTCGACTATTTGCTGTGGCATGAAAGCGGCTACTCTTTTTTTTAAATGTTCAAAATTTATATTGCCATTGAGCCATTTTTCAATACGACAAAGGCTACTACGCAATAGAGCTACCTTCAATTGCAGAAGTAATAATTAGTGAGCAAAAGTGCTCAGATCTACTAGTTTTTATTTTGAAACTAGATTTAATTATCTACAAACGATACTAAGGCACAATTTGCCATATGAAAAACAGCCTCTACTATTACTTGCGCCCGACGCTTTTTTTAACTTCGTAGTCTGAATTAGAATTTTATGTAATAAGAATGCCAAAATCGGAGTTTTTCGATGCTTGTGGGCAAAAATAATTCTGCAATACGAAAGAGCATATTTTATTTCTATTCTACACCGGTGTCATGGCATCCCGTGGTATTTTAGCGACAAACGTCAACTATGCCAACTGTCATTCATTTAAAATGTCAGAATGCAATGTCAACAACCTCCTTCACTGCCAAAGTTGTTTGTGAGCAAAATATTTGTGTACTTCCATTAACGCCCGCTTGACTTGATCAAACCAATATAAAATAATTAATGCCGTAGACTTCTTAGCAACGCGTTTTGTTAGGCTTATTTAACAATGAAATGTCACAACCATATCCAAAATCAGTCAAATTTTCACACATTTTAACAATCAATTACCTTTCCCATCACAGATTTCTGGTTATATTTATCCACGCACGATCTGGCCGCTTTGATACTTTCGAATACCACCCGCGCCAACCCCAAATGCTTATTCGATACCGGGTGATAGTATATATGAAGTTCGTCGAACGATCCACTCTTCTCCATCATCCCTGACAGAAACTGCTTGTCAATGTTATCATTTATGTTTGTTATTGTTATTTCAATAGCAGGTGGTTCACCGATGTAATTTTGATCGATTTTGAATCTTCAGGTAGATTTGGGAAATAAATCAATGTTTCATAACGAAGATATTGCTTAATTCATTATTTGTATAAAGTCGAAATCTCAAGCTTTTTACATGACTTACCTCGGTACCGGAATAACATACGGTTCTATTCGTTGTCTGATCCGCGCCAGGGGATTCCTCGGATCCCTTGGAATAACATTTGGATACGTGGGGTCGTTGGGAACTACGCCATCGTAACGATACAGTTTTGTTGCCCCTTTCACGAGATATGGATCGAGCAATAGCTTGAAGTTCTTAGGCGCTTTGTGAGCTGCTTGACCTGCTGGCAGCCCTACACGACCACTTTCCGCCCCGCCTCCATTCATTCTGAAAATTAAGAACGTTATCAAACAACTAGGCCCTGCTGAGCAAAGTCTCGATCCCCCCAAAACATAACCTTAAAATCTAATTTTGACATTCAATACAAAAATTGAAATTTTTTCCCCAGCTAGTGTCTGATCGCTTCAGAATAACGTGCTGGACAGTATCAATTCCGAAAAGTAGTCTAAAATTACCTTGCTTGGCCGTCGTGGGCAAATATAAAACTAAATGTTTGCTACTATGTTGTTTGGCCGTGTTCCTAGGGAAAACTTTACGTTTCCATGTTGTCCGCTCGCTTAACGCCGAGCCGGTCACTGATTCTCCTTCTTCCACTTGCAAAAACGTTTACGACTCAAAACTCTGTTTGGGAACGACTTAAAACCGCGAAAAATCGGAATTATTGAAAAACAGAATTCGCTCGCTCCTTAACCCAGCAAAAGTCGAATTAACCCAATGCTAGCTAGCTTGTGTGTGTTAGTCCCCGACGAATTTTTACCACACGTATTTGCACAATGTGACGTACAGTGCGAGTGTGTTTGCAATGTCTGACATTTCGTCACCATCCCTGTCATACCATCAGCATTCAAGTATAAGACAAAAGAGACGGCTATATCTGCCTCTACTCCGTACTTTTACGAATTTTTTGACGTAAAATGTATCTGAACAAGATTCGCCCATGATTAGCAAATAAAATTTTCCGACACTACGTTTCAATTGTTCGATGAATGGATCCGTAGAACATAGTTTCAACGTTGTAAACATGAAATCCCACGATTCGTGAACTAGAATTAGATGCTTTTTTTGGCGGAATTGCATCTTTCCGAGGACCTAGGCTGGCTGCTGATTGTCGAATTTCTTTTCAACTACAGGGGGTGCAAGGGTGAAAATGGCACTGCCAGATCTGAAATTAGGGGGACAAATGTTAGTTGTCAAAACAAGCTAGTTGTCAACGGTGCCCAATACATAGTCAGTGAACTGGGAGGATGTATGTGATTGTTTATAAATTAAGAAATTAATTTTACTGCAGCACAATTGAACTGCACTAAACTACGAACATAAATAAAATGGTCACAATTTGCATTAATGTAACCGACTGTAAGTTGCCAATATGACAGGAGATCCGATGCCAACTTCACTCATTTTGGATTCCATACTGATAGGTGAACTTGTTATATCACAACCTCAGTCCGGTATGAGTTATTTTAATTACAATTTCTATTAGCTAATGATTTAAAGTTTCACAGTCGCTAACGCTCGGATAAATATTGGACGTTTCTGTTGTCATTAAACAAGTTTTATATTATAGGCAACCGCGATGGCATCAAAGACCCGAAGTTTTTCCTTGATCCCAACTGTCAAAGCTCAAGATGAGGAAGCAGAGTTGGTCGATCCTCAAACTGAGTTAAGGGTAAGTTTCATTACTATGGCATACAGTTTTATTAATGTCGAGTAGATGTTAGTCAAGATAAATTTATAAATTTGCAATGTTCAAAGTTTAAGGTTATCTCGAGATGATTGCAGATCACCAACGAATTTTGGTAGATACCTCAATTTTAGGGCAGAGCTGATTTTTCGAATAGCATTTCGTTACAGGGCCAGCGTTTGTTTAATATGATTCATGTGAAATTACAGCTAGTCCCGTAGCTCTTTCAAAATTATAAAAAATTTTACAATATTGAAAAAGAGTTAAATTATTTCCTCACAACTCTGTCCTTACATCACGACTTGTACGCTTAACCACATGAGTGTTACTTCACCTTTGAAACATGTGCTTTCGATGGGTCTGTGTTGATCTATTATTCCAGATGAAAAAGTTTAAGACCCCGTGAAAAAGGTCACCTTATTCTGTGTTGTCCAATATGTTATTTCACGGAATAGTACACGCTTACATTATGTTGATTTCGTAAACTTTTCCGGATTGTAAGATGGTCCGTTAAGCATTATAGGATGCGTATGATAACGAAAAGCTACGGACACAATTTATGGAGTATAGTTTTCATTTATAAACTTTAAAAAGATACTATACACAATATGGGTGAATATAACATGCTATGCAGGATTGGACATGACATACTAATACAAATTTTTACTGGATATAAAAATATTCTGTGCAGGAATATTGCTATGTCCTGTAAAACTAATATGAAAACACTAACCGATATTCAACTTCAATGTAAAAAATACGAAAAATTGGAATATTCTTGCGTTAAATTGGTTACTACGGCGGATCATAATCTTCAATAGCATTTAAAATCGCCGAGTGGAAGGCAACATTCGACAAAATTCTCTCATCTTTCGGGCAACAGACAAACGCAGCTGTGAAAAATTGGTGTCTATTTTGACTTGATCCATTTGTCAAATGGTTTGGTCCCTATTCCGCGGGATCTGGATGCCCCGACAATGTCCTCGATTAAAGAAGTTTAGCGTTATCGTAGAATATTCATTTTTCGTCCCCAGTAACAATGCAATGTGGAAACTTCTTTCTTTTTTGAAGCTTGAGTTAAACATTAAAAAGTGTGCCAACATCTTTCGATATCTTTTTGCTGCACATAATTATGAACTAAACCTCCTTGATTTTTCACCATTTCCATTGCTTGTAACCCTTACCGACAGTTGCTGTAACACATTGAAGCAAAATGTTTTATCAGACAGCATTTGTGTCCGATCGTCAAATATAGTTTTTTCTTCTTTTGGGTTTTTTTTGCATTCATTCGAGTTTTTTTTTTGTAACCAGCATCGACATTTCCATTTTTGAATCGCCGAAAGTAGTTTTCGCGTCCCATGAGGCGGATCAAGTCGCTACCGATGCGTTTTTATCAATAAAACGAAATTCCAATGTGAGAAATCAATTTCCAGGGTTCAACCAGCCTGATAAATTGTCAAAAAAAAATTTGGTTTATCTAAAACTAGTAAATCTTTATTATTTAATACAGAACTATGCACTTTAAAAGAAAATCCTTGTATTCATAATGTGCTTTATCGCAAACAGGCGACGGAATGTAGTTTTAGAACGTTTTATAATGACGTCCGTTGATTATGGCCTATGGTGTATTAATATTTTTGTAAAATTTAAAAACTAATTGAACTAAAAACTGTATTAGTGTTCAGATCTTAAAAATTTTTTAATATTTTTCAGGAAAAATGTAACACTCATGGAAACATTCAAGATCTCTATGCCAAATATCAGGAATGCAATGATCGGGTCAATAGCCGTTCAAAAACAACCGAAACCTGTACAGAGGAGCTCTTCGATTATTTACATGAATTAGATCATTGCGTTGCCAAGACATTGTGGTCAAAACTAAAGTAATTTCAAACTGTATTTTAAATTGAAGAAGAGCAAATGAAGGCTTTACTTTAGTAAAGTAAATAAATCGATGAACATCTTGTAGACTTTATTGATGATGAACGCTTAAATCAAATGTAAATGTTACACATTAAACGACACATGTGCACATAAATCGATGCGAATAAATAAACACCTAAGAATTGTTCCATGTAGTTGAAATGTAGTGTTTAAATTTTTGTATCAATTCCCTATCATCTTTGTCGGGCACCTAAAACGCAACTGGATGAGCTTTGAGTAAGTTAACGGATGTGAAACCAAACTCTACTGCTTCCGGAGAACATCGATGCGACGATTTACTACTCGAAAGGCATTTGTTAACCACTAAGCTCTTAGAATTTTTTGTGCAAAATATAAGGCGAATTGCGAGAAAGACAAAATTTCGAAAATCCAAAATGATGTTAATCTATCTCAAACCTTCATTTTGTCTTACTTTTAACCGTAATTTGATACTCGCTATATGAAATTGCCTGTCAAAGGATTTCGTATTGAAACATTAGTTCTCATACGATACTTGAACCTAAATGATATTTAACAATAATTTAAAAAGTGTTTGAATGACTGTGGGCCTCTTGGATGTTGAAAAATTGTGATGAAATCTTCTGAAAATGTATCTACATCTATATTTTAACTGTTGAGGAACGCTTATTAAATGTCGGAGAAATGGAGAGAATGTCATTAATCAAGTTTCAAGACTATAATAAAGGAAAATGGGGTAGTCTTAGTGATTAAATTGGGGTCTCAAGCTAAAAATCATCGGATATTTTTCTCACTTATTTTCAACTGATGATCCAAAGGTTCCATTGGAAAGTCCTTTTGCGCCAAACCATGACAAGGAGATAAAAATGGGTCCACCCGGCCAACACAAAGTATGGAAAATCAAAGGTAGAGAAGCAATATATTAGTCAAAGATACAGAAAATCAAAGGGTAAGCAAGGCCAACCATTAACTTCGACGATCAAAGTGAAAATGCAACGCATGCTGTGCATCTGATGTCATTGGACTGAAGTGTTCTCCTATGATCTCTGCTCCAGCCTAATCCTATTAAGTTGACGTTTGAAACTCAAAACACATCCAGTGTGCAGGAATACTTGAAACAGTGAACTTTCAGTACGACAACGCTCGACCACACGTTGCAATGAAACGCTGAAGGCTCTTCAGTTGGATGTCCTACTTTACCCTATCAAATATTGTTCCTCCCGACGGTCTATCGCACCATTCCAAACCTAAGGGTTTGGCCGAGCAACATTGCATTTCTTGCGAAGAAACCGACATTTGTTAGACCGGTTAGATTGATATTTAGAACGCGTACAAAACGCAGACTTTTTCGTCGCGAAACCCGTATGCTGCCTGAAAAATTGGTTAAAAGTTCCCGCTAACGATGTAGAAAACTATGAATAAAATATTGTGTAGGAATTTCTCTTCATGAAACGTCAAATTTTTAAAAGGAAAAATGTCGGAAGTGTCGCGGAGCTGTCTTCCAAGCAGCATACATATAAGGGCATTCAATCGACATGGCACAACTTCGGAAGTCTTCCTTAGCAAAGAGTACCGTGACTACCAACGCGATGATAGCCACAAATACAAAGTAAAACTTACCAAAGCTAATTAGTAAACATCCAACGAAAGACGTACTAGGGTACCGCTGATACCCTGAGGTATCAATGGTGGACAATGCTAACAGTGTGACAGGAGCGACATTACTTCCGAGAATTAGATTGAAATTAATGACAGCGCTAACAAACCCTCGGCACATTAGGTCACCTCCAGATCCTCAAATCTATAAAAAAGCGGTTCCGTGAAGCAGGAAGAAGCCGGAGAAAATCCAACCAGTAGATAAACAACCAGGACAAAATAACTCATAGAGTAGAACAGAATTGACTTAAGAACTCTAGTCGCCTCTCTAGCCAAACTTTACAGCTTGCGGTGAGGAATAAGAAAAGGTAGAACAGTTTCTTCTCAATTCTTAGAACGCTTCTCACAAGCATCCCATATACCTCTGGCCACTACGAAACTAGAGACATTCTATACAGTCTCTAAAGTAAACAGAGAAAGAAAAAGACTATTTGCAAGATCATCCTTATGTAAAAATACTCGGCAAAATTTCAACTACCTGTCGTAAAACAGCCGAAAATTTACTTATTTTCTTCGAAATAATTAAACCAAATTGAACGTGAAGTTCAGAACTCTAAACATAAGCTCAGCAAGATTGTTATTAAACATGCAATAAATAAAGACATAATGCTAAGTGTCCATTTGGGACAAAGTCTCGAGACTAGTCTCAGCGTGCTGTCCATTTGAGATCACTTGGGGTCTCGAGACAGCTGCTGGAGACTCGGCTGAGACTTTAGTCTCAAAGCCAGCAAATCCTGTGTCCATTTGAGAGTCAAAGCAGTCTGATGTCTGCTTGACTTGTGATCGTCTGTTTTTGAGTTTAAACATTAGATTATTATGGATTCGCGTCAGGCCCTCGCTTTTTTAATTGTACATCGAATCATTCAAAAACTGAAAGTGAAAAGAAAGGAGTGTTGGATTAGAAAATGATTGGATCGGCAAGATGTTAGGAGCTTGTTCAACACTTGTAAATGAGTTGCGGTTGGAGGATGCACAGCAGTTTCGAAATTTTATTCGGATGCCTGCAGTGCAATTCGAAGAACTTTTAAATTTAGTGCAGCATCAGATTGTAAAACGAGATACAAAATGCGTGCCGCGCTTTCCGTTCAACGTCGATTAATGGTTACACTTCGGTTTTTGGCTTCAGGTCAGCATATAATACATATATAATTACTAATTTAGACTATTTAATATATTTCTCTTTATGTTCAGGAGATTCGTACTGTAGTCTGCAATACCTTTTTCGCATTCCACCTTGTACAATTGGTCGAATAGCTCCCGAAGTATGTCAAGCCATCATTGACAATTTAAAGGACCAACATTTAAAGGTATGTGTAATCAAAAACAGTTTGAGCAAAATAATAAGTAATAGGTAAATAATACTTTATTATCAATCCAAATAAAATGCTACTTATATGAAGTACAAAGTAGTTAAGAATACGGAAAAGTACCAATCTAATTATTATCAGTAGGATTGTGATTATAATTTATTGAAGTGAACGAGTTATGAAAATCTTGTGTTGGCTGAGTGAGAGTATGGTAACTTGGCAGAGAAGAAAAGCCAGGGGCTATTGGTGAAGGAATTCGGGAGGATGAAGTACTTGAAGAAGACAGCAAGGGGGATGGTATAGATTTCGACCAGTGCTGCTTTTCATCCATACCTGCATAATGAGCTACTGCTTTTCGAATGTCGCTTTTTAATAGCCCTCGTTTTCAGCGTTTTCAGTTCCAACGCAACGTATTCTCCAAAGCGATCAAAATTGTCTTTCGGTTTTTTCATAATTTTAATTGCTTCCTCCAGAATATCGTCATCTTGAGTTTGTGACTGCCTTTTGTTAGAGTTTTTTCTATTACTTTGTTTTTGTGGTGGCGCATTGTCTGTTTGATCATCTTGTAAAATGTCTGCGTTTTTCGGGATATTATTCTGAAATATCAAGAAATAGGCAATAATATTAAAAATGTGAAATAAAAAATACTATACTAGATCTTAAGTTAATGTGTAACAAAAAATACTATGCTATATCTTGTATGTCGTAGTTACAATATTTTTTTTTATTTCAGTATCCTTCAGGTGCAAAAGAATTGAAGAAATATGCAGATCAATGAATTAAAATGGCAATTCCCACATGCTTTTGGAGCTATTGACGGCAAGCATATTACTATGGTGGCACCTCAGAACAGTGGAAGCCTTTATTATAACTATAAGAACACGCACAGCATTGTTTTGATGGGAGTCGCAGATGTCAATTATAGCTTCATTTATGTTGATGTTGGTTGCAACGGTAGGATTTCTGATTGAGGGGTGTTTACGAAATGCTCCCTACATGATGCTCTGGAAAGCAAGCAGTTACTTCTTCCTGAACCAGAAGCATTACCTGAAAGATGTTTGCCAGTTCCATACGTAATGGTAGCAGACGATGCGTTTGCTATGGCATCATACATTTTGAAGCCGTATGGGTATCGAAATCAACGTTCGCCGATCCGAATTTTTAATTACCGATTAAGTAGGGCCCTTCGTATCATAGAAAATGTATTTGGAATTTTGTCTAGTAAATTCAGAGTTCTGCGAAAGCCAATGAATTTATGACCCGATAAAGTTAGAATTGTATCAATGGCAACATGTGTACTACACAATTTTTTGATTGCTACTGGAAATAATTATTTGTGTTCTGGTTCAATTGATTTTGAAGATCCTAATACACATGAAATTGTGAATGGAGAATGGCGGAATGAATCCCCACCGGAAGGAGCGTTGCTACCACTAGCGAGGGGACAGCAGCGAAATTATTCAATTTCTCAAAAAGATGTGAGAGATGAATTTAAAGAATATTTCTTGACAACTGTTGAAGAGGTTTCTTGGCAATATCAAATGATTTAAGTGATTAGGTTAAGTTTAAATATAAATAAAACCCAAAATTTTACCTGTACTTCAGAATGGCAAATAAAATTTTATGTATACAAAGCATTGTAAATAAATCACTTAAGAATTCAAAAAACAAAAGTTTTATACGATTCACACTAATTTTAATAACTAAACACGCACGATAGCTGATTCGATACTTCGTATCTTTCTCAAGTATAATAAATAAAAAACTAAATGTCTGTTTTTTACACTTGAGAAAGATACGAAGTTTCGAAACAGCTATCGTGCGTGTTTAGTTATTAAAATTTGTGTGAATCGTATAAAACTTTTGTTTTTGAATGTGATTATGGATTCACATCAAGTTAAGTCCTCATCTTTTGAATATTGTAATTAAAATTGATATATTTACCATATTTGATATTGTTGGTGTTGGCATGAAACAAGGGATCATAAATTTCAGTGCACTGAAGAACTTCCACTTGCTTTCCAATTGGTTTTCTGAGCCATCACCACTCTTTCCGTTTTTCTTTATCTTTTGCAGTTCATGCGAAACCTGAAAATTAAATTACAGTGTGAATTATTGCTTAGCTGGCGGGAGGGGGGCCGTGGTTCTAATTAATATTTATCAAAATATGCATTACCTGATTCCTTAAATTGTATATTTTTCTTTGAATCTCTTCTGCACCACAATCGTCAAATTTCGATGCAAATTCTTTATAAACACTTTGTCGTTTTTCCCGATTCCGATATAACTTATTCTTAACGTTCCATAGCAACTCTTTTTCTTCGTATAAATGTATCAAAGTGAAAATTTCTTCATCTCCCCACTCCCTCATTTTTCAAACGCACAAAAATTAATTTAATCTCAGAATAAAGTCTCAGCTCTTCCAAAACCGACGGAAGACTGGAGACTAGATCTCGAGAGCAAAAATGAACATGTCCACTTGTGACACGGGCACTCTCCGATACCAACACCGTCTAATCACGGAGAGAGCTCTCAGGCATATATACATTTGAGACTCTAGCCTCGAGACTACTTTGGTCTCAAGTGGACACTTAGCATAATAATAATAATAATAATAATAATAATAATAATAATAATAATAATAATAATAATATTAAACCAAATAATATTAGCAGGTAAAATATTAAACATTTTATTATTTGCAATTGTTTTACATTATTCTGTTAACATCATGCATTTAACTTAAGCTACGTCTTATAAACATTTTTAATGTATCTATTTTGTTTTCTACAAATTTTTAAGGTTATTCTTTTTTACCAAATGTTACAATGCAAACGTAATTTTGGTAAATACAAATTTTTCGAAAACATAAAAAAATATAAATCTGTATTTTAGTTAATACAATATTTGGAGATTTAAAGGATACTAACCGGTCAACATTAATAAAATATTAATTGAAAATAAGTAGGTTCTTTACACAAATGCGCAATTCTTTCTATTTTTTGGTCTTACTCTATGCGTAGAACACAATAAACGTGTTATGTTGGTAATTTGTTCGGTAAATTGGAGATAAACTAAAGCAATTCAGATAATATGTAGTAACTTCGATTCAAGCAAGGTTTTTATCTGTTGTATTTCAACCGCTTCCTACTTGCAGTACTTCAAAACAAACAGAACATACGCGTACAGGTTTATTGATTCCAAATTTAATGATTGGTATATCATTTCTGGAACATTTTGAACACAAAATACGACCACAATGACGGCTGGAAGTATAAGAATGTATAAGTAAGTACTATTAACAAATAAAAATTGATTTGTTGCATGTCTGCTTGACTTTTTGTTATGAGTGTACAAAAGCAGCTTCAATGTCTAACTAAAAGGCTAACGAAACGGCAATATATCGAAAAGGAACAACAAACACAGCACAATTGTACGGGGCGAGGTCATTATAAAGTATATTAAACTTCGGCATACAACGTGGGATTATTTTAACCCGAATACTTTTAAGATGCGTCAAATTTTATGTAAAATACAGCCAAATGTATTGAGTTTTCCATTAGCTGGAGGTTCTGTGCATGTATTGAATAGAAGAAAAGAATATTTTAATGGGTAAATCTTACCCTACGTTGTATGGGTCAGGAGTTTTTTTAACGTTGTGTGCCGAAGGTTAATCATAAGTATGGAATATGGACAACAATTCTGTATTTACTAGGATTAAGAATAAAAAAAATTAAGAGAACAATTCTAGCAGCAAAACGTTTGGATTAAAAATAATCAAGGAAGAAATCCGATGCTTGGCCTTCGCAAGCCGATCTGATTTTGTAGCTCTAACCAGCTTTGCTTTGGATGCTTTGACGATGACTTTTTGGCTCTCCTGAGGTGTTAAGCTCCTCTCGATGGAGGCATATCTCTGATTAACTAATAACAGAACTGATCATAACACAAAAGAGCCAAAACACTATAAAGGCAAAACCAGAGAGAATCAAAAAATGAGAAAAAAGTGGCAGACATTCAACTACTGATCATTCAAGCCAGCACGAGAAAATGGCAGATTGTGACAAGGAAGCTATGACAGACATTTGTGGTGGTTATAATAAGTGCCTTGATTTTTCATACATTTAGTACAAATGTAATGTAAATTATCTGAAAAACAATATTGCACGATAAATGATACGTACCAATGATGTTTTCTAGTAGCGATCGTGAATTTCATTCCACATTCCTGACACATACTTGAAACAGCCCAAGGCGACTCTTCTGGTAACTGATCCAAAAGTTTATGCAATAATTGATTCGTGGCTAATTTAAAGTTGAAAATTGTAACACCTTCTCTATTCTCCGCACCCAGACAAGCGTTATTCTTTACTAAAACCTTACAAAGTGCTGCTTGGCCACGCATGAATGCCAACAGAAGCGGAGTATTTCTATCGACATCAGGTTCATTGATGGGATACTTTGGCATACATTCTAAAAACAATTCACATATTGCTGCGGCGGAACTATCCTTACCAAATCGACAAAGTTCATGCATTGGATTACGTCCTTTAATATTTACAGCTTCAGCATTAATTTCGGATTTGGTCAAAAGCTCTCGGCAAATATCTAAATGGCCTTCACGAACAGCGATATGTAGGGCATTGTTTCCCTCACTATCAACAGCATTAAAGTTAGCGCCGTTTTGAAGAAGTGCTGAAACAGCAACGAGATTTCCACGTTCGGCCGCAATATGCAATGCGGTCTTTTGATTTGAATCTCTCTCATCAATGCGGGCTCCAGCAAGAAGCAGATTTCGAATTATCATCTCGTTCGTTGATGCAGCGGCCAGATGCAGAGGTGGTGTCAGGTTCAAGTCCCGAACTATTGAGTTCACGTCGACACGGATCCCCAGTAGAAATAGAACACTCTCTAGATCATCCTTCATGATAGCAGTGTGTAAGAAATTGCGTCCCCTTCGATCCACTTGTTCGGCAGCAGTTGGTAACCGTTCGAGTATGTTTGTGGCAGCTTTATGATTCTGCTTTGTCAAAGCCGCAGCAAAAGGTGTATTGCCGTTCTTGTCGCGAATTTCTAAATCTAATCCGGGATGGCACAGCAGAATGCCAATTATCTCGCTATGTTGATTTTCGATCGCAATATGTAAGGGCGTTTTAGTATCACAGTCCAAGGCATTCACGTTTGCTCCATGATCAATCAAGGTTTGTAGTGTTTTAATCAGACCCCATTGAGAGCAAAGATGTAAAGGCGATGCTTTTTCTTTCGCTTCATCAGCTCCTTCTCCATTTGGACCTAACTGCCGAGGCGAGTCCAAATCACATCCATTTTTAATTAGGAACACTGCAATGTTTTCCTTGTTTTCATCAATCGCCCGATGTAGTAATGTCTGCAAGCATCCATCCGGACCAGGACCCCAACAGTCGGTGTCAACGCCATGTTTGACGAGTACAGATGCTATATCCCACTGATCTGAGTCCAAGGCTGTCCATAATGGTGGATCACCCTTATTATCTGGAGCACTGAAAGGAACTCCACGCGTGCATAGTGCGTCTACTACCTTGGGCAGACGACAGTGTATCGCTAATTGTAAAGGAGATTCTTGATCTGCAGTTAATGCATTCATATCAGCCCCTTTGTCCAGGAGGAAAATAGCACCTTCAGCGTCCTGATTCAAAATAGCTTGATGCAATAGGGTCATGTCACTTCCATTGCGCGCATTCACATCAGCTCCACCTTCGATAAGTATTGAAGCCAGATGATTCTTATTCAAGGACAGAGCGAAGCTCAGTGGTGAATCGCCATTTCCATTTTTAATATTGAAGTCCGGTTTTTCGCTGCCGGTATCTTTCGTCCTGAAAGATACAAACTCTTCTAATACTTGTGGGTGATCCTCTTCAATGGCTAAATGGATCGGAGACTTCTGATCACGTATATCTGATTTGACATTCGGAGCAGCGCCTTTTTCAAGAAGCGTTCTCACAAGCGTTGCCAGTCCTGCTTGAGAAGCAATATGTAACGCGGTAAATCCTTGATCGTTGACATGATCCAAATCGGCATACGATGCTAAAAATATTGCGGCTTCTTCCAATTTCTCTAGCGCCAACGTCTGCAGCAAATTATTTCTACTCTCCGAATTCAATTGATTAGCATGGGCCCCTTTCTCGAGAAATCGTCGTGCCAAGTCGAACGGAGGTCCGTCCGTATGCGGTGGTGTTAATGATAATTGTAAGGCACATTTTTCTGCACGTGTCCGAATATTTAAATCTATGTGTGAACTATCTAAAAGTAAATCGATCATTTCCTTATGTTTTGAAATAATTGCAACATGTAGTGGTGTGAGGCCTTCTGCATTTTCAGCATTAACGTCGACATTTCGTTGAAGAATTTGCTTACTGATTGCAAGCATCTCTTTGTAGGTTTCAGCGTCGGTGGTCTCTTCGGCATAGGTACATAGGAAATGTAGCCCTGTATCTTTAGTTGCTCTGTCAATGATTCCGTGTTAAACATTATAATTTTTCTAATTAATTTAATATTTACTTTGATTTTAAATTTACATTGCAGTTTTTTTCAAGCAGGAACTTGGCTGAGAATCCATCCCCACGCTTGATTGCGTCTATGAGTAGTGTACACCCCTAAAACAAAAATTGTTAGCACAAGTGTATTAAAGTAGATTGCCCCCAATTCATCTTGCTATCATTCAATGAGTTGTTCGATAGGAACGCTCTAATTGTAATCATTCATCATGCAACAATGCATATACCTCGGAGTCGTAGGCGTTCACATCTGCTGCACCATTTTGAACCAAAGTTTGAGCAATTCCTGTGCTCCGACTCAACAATGCCATTCCCAGTGGGAGCTGTCCTTGCGGCGAAAGACTATTTACGATCTCTGAAAGCTGCAAAGATAAAACAAAAGCTGTAGAATGCAACGATAATGACCACACAGATAAAACAATGGAATGATATTCCAAAAATTAGAAGCGTTTTTGTGGCTTTTCTATGGGAAAACAAATTACAAAATATTTTAGGGAAAGTCTTTTTATGGCAACATGGGTTGCAGATACTTTTCATTTTTATTGTTTCTTTTTATGCTCTTTGTTTTTTGCGTTATGTTTTTTTCTGAAATCCTCTGGTTCTTCTTGTTTCAGCAATGAAATTTTTTCTTAGGTTTAGCGATGCGACATGAAGGTCAGGTTTATAATAAAATTAATAGAGCTTGACTAATAACACCAGTAGCAATTAAAATTTCCACAAACAAATGTTTTGAGTTAAAACATAATTTGTGGCTCTTTACTAAGTTGAAATGATAGAAGACTATAGAAATCGCGAAGATTTCAGTAGTTTATAGAAATTCTTCCTACTCTGATACGACATCAAATTACTGATATGGAGATCGGGTGCATAGGAGACTCTCTGTTCTAGATAATATGTAAAAGAATGGCAAAAAAATAATAAATTTAGAACAGCATATGCAAGCTCTTATCATAATTACTAATCTTTACGTTTTTGTTAGTTCTGTTAATGGCCCAATAAATTCCGAAACACAAAAAGACGAGTACACTTAATCTGTTTATTGGTTGTAGAAAATGAAGAAATTGTAATTTACAATGTAACGATAAGGATCCTGTGATCGAATTAAATAAGAACAGCAGACATTTGATAGTACTTCTATTCAAACAACTTTAGATGGCTTTGTACTGCTGAAATAGATTCATTGTTAATTGTTATTCATCAGTATTTTAAGAAACCAATAAATCAAACTCGTTGCAAGTATGTGAATGCTTGAAAGAGATTTTTATGTTCACCGGCCTATGCTGCGTTTTGTTGAGATCGCGTTTTAGTGAGGACGCGGTCCAGCTACTTATAGCCCTGATCAGCTTGAGTATAAAGCAACATAATGGAAAAAGTTCGTAAGATAAATCTCTGACAAGTAGCAGATCCTTCACGCAACTGTATCATCTACATAATACATATAGTATGCACCATCCGTATTCGTACAGTGAAGTATTTTTAAGAAAACATTTGCAAAATGGCATTTTCATTAGTTTTTTTTTCAACAAAAAAATTGATATCATTTATTAAACAAAAACAAGCATTATTCATACAAAATTATCTCAATTCATAGCAGACTTTGCGAATAACAATCATTAACATAAAATATAAACAAAATTCAAGGTTCCTTTCGTATTCGTACAGTAAGTATATATGGAGTGAAATAATAAAAATTCTTAAAACTAATATTTTGTAGGGTATCCTTTTCGTCTGATAACCTCTCTTAATCTGTTTGGAAGCGATTTGACCAGCTGTTCTGTATAAGTCGGTGATATTTTTTCCCATTCTTCGTTGAGAGCCTTTCTGAGGTCCTGAACGTTTCTAATGTCGTGCTTTTTAAGTTCTCCTTTAATTTTTGCCCACAGATTTTCTATCGGGTTAATATCTGGTGCCTGGGGGGGGGGGGGAGTTTTGAGAACCTTAGGACAGTTGTAAAGTAAGCAGAGCCTAGCATTTATAGCTGTATGTTTAGGATCGTTATCCTGGTAAAATATAAAATCATCCCTGATTCCAAGCCGCTCCGCGCTAGCGTGCAAATTAGATTTTAAAATATTGATATATTTTGTTGCATCCATTATACCATTAATACATTGCAGTTTTCCCGCCCCACCAGCTGCAAAGCACCCCCACACCATCACTGACCCACCACCAAATTTCACCGTCGATATTAAGTTTTGCGGTAACAGGCTTGTATTTTTCTTCCGCCAAATTTTTGTGACACCGTCCCACCTAATTACGTTAAATTTACTCTCATCAGTAAATATCACCCGTTTGCAGAAGGTATAGTCTTTATTCGCATATTCTCTTACGAAATTAAGTCGCTGAATTCGGTTCACCTTACTTATGTAAGGTTTCTTTCTGGCGACACAGTTAATGTAGCCATATTGTTTTATAGCACGTCGAATCGTGCTTAAGGAAATTTTCTTTTTCAAATATTTTTGAAGACTGCTGGCAATTTTCGGGGCGCTTATTTTAGGGTTACGGCCAACCAATACACTAATATATCGCTTATCTCTTTCCGTTAGCTTGCTCCGGTTCAGATTCCTTGGCAAGTTTTGCAGATTATCGTTACTTTGGTACCTTTTCACAATACATTGTGTTGTGGATCATGCTCGGCTAACCATTTTGCTGATTTCTCCTAATGATTTCCCTTGACTATGTAGCGTCATAATTAGTTTCTAGCTTCCAAAGATGTTTCACACCCCTTTCTTCCCATCTTATCTATTTACACGTAAAAAGTAAACATAAACCACTTATCACTAAGAAAATTTCTGCGAATACTTACAATATTATTACAAAAAAAAACGCTGGAAATAATAAATCCAATAATAGAACACTTAGTTAATAGTTACAATGTTTTCATTCGCCTGTACGAATATGAATGGAACATTCAAATCTGACACTGAATCATATGTTCATAATTTCAACAGCTGACCGCCAGCTGTCAAATATTATTTTTGCAATTAAACGACAAACAGGAGTTCATGTTATCATTGGTGCATTAACTAACCTCTGGCAAATCATAAAATCCAGGAATTTTTAAATTTACAACAAATTTCAGTACTGTACGAATACGAATGGTGCATACTGTATAAATATTTAAAACCCTTATTAATGACTAAACTTGTGATCTACGTTGTGGTGACCGACGATAAATATCACTAGACGATTTAATTTATAATTGTGTCCAAAAATAAGATGAATTATTTATTTAAAATTTGCAGACGTTTTGAATGCATCAAATTTTTTATTGTAGATTGGCAGAATTTCAAGGCTATTTAATAAATTGTTGCTGAGCTTCTCTTACTTGAAAGCATAGCCGAGCGATATTATCGATTTTCACGATGCTTCATTTTTTCAAGCAAAGGAACTGCATTAAATATTATGTGCATAGTGATTGTTCTACCGCGCAAGTATTAAAGATGTTGCAGGAGTGGTACCGTGACAAGTTTTTTTTCGCGAAAAAATTTTTTCAACCAAAAGATAATTAACACGTTTATCAAATGAAAAATTTTGTACTCGGAGAAATTAACAGTGAAGGCCTTTGCTGAGTCGGTAGGTATTTTGAAACGCTTGAAAGTAGAGTAAACATCATATTACCCGATTTGGTGTTTCTTATACGAGCTGTATCACGTTTGTCTCTAAGAACCCTCAATTACATTGACAAAAAAAAAAACACCAGAAACGTCACCCATGACGTTTGACTACTCACTACGAAGATGTCATGAAAAGCATCATACGAAACGAGAATTGAACCGATGCCTACTACCCACCCGGATATTCCCAGGATCGACATTTTCCTGAGACAATCAGTGACGGACAACTGCAGGCTTTTGCATGAGAATACTGTCCTGATACTATCCTGATGCATTAAAACGTCAATAAACGTATTCACCTGATTTAGCACCGAATGACTTTTGCCTATTCACTTAACTCTTAAGGCCAGTCTGTGGACACAGTGTCGTCTATCGACATTATTTATATTGAGGATTTAAAGTCTAATCCGCGTCTAATTCATTAAAATCCGTACACGAAAACAATTTTTATATTTTCAGGATTGGAAAACGTTGACATGACTCCAATTTGACGGCTCAAGACTTTGACAGTGACCATACTTATTGGGAAGAATGATTCAGGAATTTTTTTAAATAAATTCACTTTACTTTGCAAACATGATATTATAAAGAAAAGGGCGCGTTCACATATAAAAAGGCTTCAATATGTGTCCATACTTTTTATGCCAAACCAAGAACAACATTCATTCCGACCACTACTTGAGATGACTCCAAATAATCTAGCTGATATAGGGATACAACATTTCGGAAATAAAATTCATCGATATAAGTCTGTCTGGAAACTTATCTTTGTCAGGATGTCGATTCTTGCTAATTCATTAAATATTAACAAAGCCGTTACAGATATATACACGCTGCGTATACGTAACATGTTCTATAAGTCGTTGCGCCAACCAGCAATAAATTGCTGTTTATGGGCATACCACACAGTGGTCGTTCGAAGTTCGCAAGCCTTAATTCTTGCAGGTTCATTTTGAGACACATCTTGTATTTTTGTCTGGAATATTATTGTAAGTCATTGTGATCTTGTTAATATTTCTATCGCTCTCCAGGATTGAAGATTTGATTTTGAAGGCTGTTCTGTAATTTCGAAGAGATTTTGGCTCTCAGGGGCGTGGCTTTTGACGAGATTAAAACCTACTTGAGGGTTTTGTAACTTTTGGTCAAGGTTATGTATGGTTCATGATGTATCTGAATATGGAAATATTAAAGTGTATATTAGTTCAAAACCTTATTTTTTACGCTTTGTTCCACACAATCGCTGTCATTGTCATGTTAATTTGTCGTATTATCAATAAAGGAACAACGTGCAAGTGTTACGATCTATGCACCGAGACGGAGGAACTTGTTCCTCAAGAGTATGCTATCACGTTAAAAATTAGTGTTCTGCAAGAATTTTTTTCTGAAATTCTTCTTTCAGTGTGTTACTTTATGCAAGATTGAAGTCTTCCTGTTCAACATTTGTAAATTCTTCGTTCTTCAAAAGAAATCAAATCAAATCAAAAAATATAGAAATATTAATTATCTGATTATGCATACTTTACTAAATAATTATATTATTTATAATATTTTCTTCATTTTGATTAAATTCGACCGTGAATTTTTGAATATAATTGGAAGTTGATTTCGAAAGTTAGAAGAGAAATCAAAAGGGAGAATTTTTCTTAATTTTTAGACAAACAGCTTTAAAAATTGAGGAGTAGGCTCCATTCTGTTGAAGTGGACACTGAAAAGACGGCTGAATAGGTGTTATTTTTTGAAATTGCTATAGATGAATACGTTGTATGCATATTGGAAGATTTTTATTTGTTATCGGGCTTGAAAAGGGCGGAGGATTTTCAGAAAATAGTTAGAAAACGAGATCAGGTAGAGGGAAGGTTCCTTTTTAGTTACTGGGCATACGTTGGAAATTTTTTAATATGACATTTGAGTATTTTGAAACCATTGTTTGAAAACAGGAGAACGTAGGAAACGAAAGAATTGAATATTAGTTCATGGTTTTGTATTGCATCTAGAGCTATATCAAATCGAAAGGCGTGCTTTTGTTGGACCAGTGGTGTCGACATTTTAGGTTGATCTGAGAATATGGGATCAATAGTCGATTTGGGCGGCTATTTCTATTTTTTTACAGGGATTATACTGATAGATGATAGGATGGAAATAAAGCATCGAGTATTTGTCAAGAGAGAAACTCAGTCATCTATTCTGAATGTGAAACAAATTTACAAAAATTATTTATATGTCTTTGACTATAGACAAACATATATTTCTCAAATCGTTGAAAAACTTCGGCGTATTAGGATTGATATGGTTAGTTGCGGCACTTTTTTTTTTGTGGAATCTAAACATGAATGATAGGTTCGATTGCAAGGATTGCGAGATTGGGTCTGCTATGTTACGAGGGACATATTGGAGAAATGGGTCTATGAGCGAGTTGATCTTTTTTATGAAAACATCCGCGGTAGGTGTGTTTCATTTGAAATTAAGGATAATTTACTCTACCAACAGCCATTCAAAACAAACCATGTTTTGGATTTTTTCCAAGGCAGACGTAGCAGACATCATAATGATTTTGTAGTCATAAACTCTGAACTTTCGTCTGAATGGCGGTCTCAAAGCGTAACTTATGTGTGGATCTGCTTACAAGGGCTACTACCCTGCCTACATTTATTTAATTTATTTTTTTACGTTTTATGATAAAGTAAAAAAAAAAGTAAATGCTACCAACATCAGCTTTGAAATATAACAATTATCTTTTCCTTCACTGGCTCAAAATGTAACACACACAATCTGAAAAACACATCTAATACCTTAACGTCCGTTCATTTTGTATCTTAAACTCAACCATAAGATATTTGACAAAATTAATATAAGTTGATAACATTAAGGCCTGGAGAAATTTATAATAGTTATGAAAATATCTTTTTACTAATTAGGACATTTAATCATTCGAATTAAGGGAAATGAAAGCCAAAGAAGCTGCCGGACAAGATTCTTTCCATCGATCATCTTGAGGAATGAACGCAAACAAATACAACAACCTCTTCATATATACACATTTTTCGGTCGCTTCTTTCTCCATCGCCGTTTCAAAGATTCTTTTTGTTGTCTCAAGACGCAAGATGAAAACTAGAAGGCATGGTCATGGTAAAAATTATATGGCAAGTTTCGAATGATGTATGGGGCATGTAAGTAGCTGCAGACTGCTGGTCGAGACTGAGACTGCCGCGACTACACATGGGAAACTTGAATTTGGCCACTAGCAGTTCTTGTTGAGTATTTGAACAGAAAGCACTTGTTCGTTTCGCTACCGCAATAACAATCTGTATCTAATATCTGGCGTTCAGTGCAGTACAATAGCGAATTCGCCGGTAGAGTGTATCGAATGTATGCAAACGATTAAGTAGCATTACAGCTACGAGCGAGTAAAGAATCGGTAGGCCATCCGTCCTGGCAACGTATGTCGAATACTAAATAGCAATCGTCCTTGCACATTCTGCTGTGATAAGTGGTCAAGTGTTTTCGTCTAGTTTCTAAGTAACGAAACGTTCATCCAGTGCACGCGTTTAGAATAAAATCCAATTTGTGACCTACAGGCACATCCGAGAATCCTCGCGCTCCTTCGCCGAAGCGCTGAAACCAATTTAATTATCGTGTCATTGAAGAGTGTGGGACATGGTCAAATTGTTTTCTGCTCGCTTTGCGCCAGCTGTGTGATAATTTTGGCTTTGTGACGACTGTTATCAACAGATTCGCGTATGAGCTCTTACTGATTGTTGCCTTCGAAAATTATCTACACAAGCTACAAAACGACACTCATTATCGTCTTTTTATCACTAAAACACAACAAAACATTGGCATAGCTCACGCATCTCAATCGCAACACACTCAATTACAAGAAATATTCTGTTGCCGAAGAAAAAACAAACCGTGTTCAGTGACCCCCAAGGAACTTCTGATTACAAGCGAACACATATTGCACTGGATGATTTCCGGATTTAAGTGATACCAAAGATGATTCATCGAGTGTAAGGATCAGTGAGTGGTCGGAGTTAAACTGTTCATGGCCGGGTTAGAGTAAGCGACAAGTGAGAATAGGAATATTGGCATGAGAACATTGCAAGATTTTTGGCGCCGTTTTGTGCTTAATCCAATAAAAGAATAACGTAACAGCATACAGTGAATGTGTATACGGGAGCGACGATATATCGGACTTACAGTTTGATATATGATTAATTTTTGAATATTGAATGGAATGCTGAATACAGTTCGCAAGAATTTTATCTTCGCTGTTATTGGAATAATGAATACCGCAAATATGAATAGAGCCACTTATATATGCTTGGCCATTTTATTTTCAGGTGTTATAGGTTAGTATGCTATTCGGGGCTTAAATATAATGTTATTGGTGAAGAATTTTAAGTAGAATTTTGAAAGAAAAGAAGCTAGTGTGTCATATCAGGGTGGTGGCCAAGAATATTATTATGAAGTGATGTCAATAACGTACGCTTGAGTATTCCGAAATTACCAAGAAACTCAATAAGCAAATGAGGTATACTAATATTATATGTTATAAGATTAAAATAAAGCATCACGCTCGGAAATTTCTATAATGAGATCGATCCTTACCTAACTGTCTATAAAAATATTCAATCTAAAATTAATGTACATTATCCTTATGACGGCTTAATGCATTTCATTCAGAATTTTATCCTCTTCTTGCATATCAACTTTTGTTAGTGATATCAATATATGTTTCATAGATTCTCAATAAGAAGACACAATTTCAGTTGCATCCTGCTGCAAGCAAAGAATGAATGCTTCTTTAGTATCCTTTCTGTACGACATACATATATAGTTAGCGTCACATTTTTTATTCTTTCAATAAGAGCTCACAAAGCTTTTAACAAAAATGAAACCTCATAAATTTATTAACTTCTTTTTAAGATTGGTCTAACAATTTCTTTCGTAGATATTTTTTGGTGGCATTGGTGATTTGAGAAATATTTTTTTTTAAATGGATATTTCGCTTTTTGTTGGCGCCATTCATTTAAATTGAAAAAAATATGCCGTTTTTCATTGAATAAAATATGCGGCTAATATGATGACTCAATACATTTGGTTTGAATTTATAAGCCTGCAAAATAAGAAGCATCGTTGTCGATGGAAGTCATCTTGAATGTTTTGAAATTCTTGAAAATTCCGTTCCACTTTTTATTCCGAATAATATACTTCTTCAATGGCAAAACAGTTCGAATTGAAACTTTGCGTTCGAAATTATTTCGTGTATTTGTTTCTATATTTTATCGTATCTATGGAACAATTGATTTCCAATATTTTATCCTTAAAAGGACACCCTGCGGTCAGTTTAGTCTTTCTAACGTAGATTTAGTTGTCTTCTTCAATTGATTCTTTCAGTTTCTTTCTGAGTACTTCATATTCCGAAATGTTTATCGGAAGATTCGTTTTTCGAAAGCATTTATCAACTTCTCAGATTGTTTATAAAGTGTCCACATTTCGCACCCATAAAATATTATCGATCTAATTAGAAAGTTAGAGTTTTTTTAAAATTTTGCTTTTCCGATACAGTGCCATGTATTTTTAAAGAGGTATTGTATTCTTAAATTCTTAAATTCTTCAAATAAGTTGTATTTATTGGCAATAGATATGCACCGCTGGGTCTATTCTTTTTCCCAGCCTTTCTTTGATGAGGGCTGAGATTCAAAGCATACAAAATGATCTTATTCCGAGTCAGAAGCATGGAATGCGGCATTTGATCGATTTTGGCCATTTCTTCTTCCAAAGTACTTGGAGGACTACTTTTATGATTCCGATAGTCTAATATTTTATAGTTGTATTGGGATGCCCAAGTTAACTATGGATAACTGAAGACTGTCATCCACATATGGTGAACGTTACACATTTTTACATTCCCGGTACGATTTGCTTTGATGAAGAATGAAATTAAGTGTTAAATTGAAGAAGGTTCGAACCCAATCGTCTCCCACTTTTGACCTCAAAACATCAAGTCTGCGTGTTTTGTAGACATATATACCATAATATATTTGTATGGATCAGGTGAACGTTTTTAACTAGTTAAATACTCAAAAAAGGATTGCTTAGAATTTATAATTAAAATTAATAATATTTATATCATGATAGTTTTTTTGGGGTTGGGGACATGAAAACTGATTGTTTAAGGTCTACCTGAATAAGACTTTTGGAATTTTCCCTATGCACCCGCTTCATATAGCGTTTAATTGTTTGTCACACTGCTCCGAGCCATAACAATTATATAATAACTATAGTAATTTTATCAAAATGACAAATAATTATCATAACTTTACTGATACTATGCCAGCTAGGATTTCTTACTGGCGGACTGACGGACACAGTATTTATGCCAGCGAAGGTTTCTACTGGCAGATTCTTCTTAGGTAAAATAAATAACCCAAGAAGCGTAGATGAATTTTTAAAAAGGCCTCAAATGTCTGCAGAAGCCTTAAATAGCATGAATTACGCGTTACAATTAGGATAAGAATCCAAATATTGTTTAGTTAACAAAATATGAGAATTGCGAAATGACAAAGTAGTTATTTAGAAAGACTTTCAAAAATTTGTTGTATAATAATTTATTCAAATACTACCTAAAAGGTCTTTTTACAGGAGCTTTGACACTTAAAAGTTAGAGAAATAGCAAAATATAAGACAAAAATAAAATGTACAGCTGACTCAAGGATATTTGACGATCTAGAAAAAATAAACCCGGCATGAGAATTGCCGCGAAAGTGAACAAATCTAAGTGTGATAGAATATGCAAAAAGAAATATTATTAATCTTTATTAACTTAAAATGCCCACTAATACTGCTCATTCATTGTCGGAATTGAATTTCGCAAAATTTTCTATCAAAAATCCTTCCTTATGCCTGCTTTTAAACGCTTGTGTCCGTATAAACGTTGTTTGGTTTAATATTATCAGCGAAACTTAAAATCTAATGTTAGACCGTGTTTTTCCTTTTTCCGATAAAAACCGACTGAAACACAGATCTTCGAAAACTTCTTATTCGATATTGGAAAAATTCCTAATATTTATTTTTATATACATACGTGTGTATGCAATAGATGTTAAAGAAACGTTTATAATTTCACTTTTGCAATAGGAATTAATTCACTTCCTAAACAAAATTTTTATTTAGGTCGGCTGAAATTCATAAGCGAATTTACATTTCCAAAATAATAAGCCAGATTAGATATCTTTCTGTTAACGCAGCAAAAATGATAAACAAATTGCGTGTCTCATATTATGATAGCTTGTCATTGCCTAGGCAATAGATAGGAGTGTTTATAAAAAACAAAATTGTTGAGATGTTGCTTGGATTTGCTCTTGAAATTATACTTATTTTGAATTCAAAATACTTTAACACGTGAGCAAGTTACATTTCATTGAAAGCGAAGTTAAAGTTATATTTAGTGTAGAATTAAGGAACATATTCGATTTCTTTTGCAAAGTAAAATGAAAACGAGCCGTGCTAGAATTGCATTTTTGCCGTACGGAAATACATTTTCTTATAAAATACTAATCCTAATTTGTAGATTGTTTCTCATCTATAAGAAAAGATGTTGTTCAAATAGGATCCACAGAAGAAGGGGGTCGTCATTTATCTGCTGCATCCGCTAGGCGTTACTGTGTTGCCATGGAATATTGTGGAAGTCACCCCTTCAACCTGACTAGGTCAGAGTAGCTCTCTCAATTTTAACCTTCATTTTGAATCTCAATCTTGAACTTGATTTTTCGTTTTGTAGTTTCCTTCTCATTGTTTGATTCTTTTGTTTGGTTCTTAAATTCTTGGAATCGCATACACGCTGTGATGTGTTCCCCCGCCCTAGATAACACGCAAAAATATTCAGTTTTGCAATAAAATCCTCCAAACAGGATTTAAAGGCACTATTAAAAACAATAAAATGATTTTAGGAGAAACCTGTTATATGGTAACATATTAAGTCATACATTCTTATTTTACTTAAGATCTGATCGATCCTTTCTTTCTGTCGAATTCTCATAAAACGAAGTCTTTTATATTAAGAATAAACATGTCTGGCATTTCCTTCAAAGGACTCTCACCCGGAGCGCATACAAATGTCCTAATGATGTTTCCAACTGTTGAAATAGTCTTGAAATTCTTTTATTCTAATCTGGTTCCGCTCCTTAGCCGCAACTAATTCAGTCTCAGGAATCGCCCGAATTTGCTCATTTCATGAGTGTTTTGCGTTTAGGTTGAAAAAAAAGGTACAAGGAGCGTGGGAAGATGAGTAATGGAGAGTTGAGAGCTATGATCGAGTTTTACAAAACTCATCAGTTTTGTGAGATAAAAGAGACATCGTCATGATCAAACTAATGATCACTACTTCACATTTCTGGCCTTTTCTTATATATGACATATCTCTGAAGTTGCAGAATCTAAATTGTGGAACGTCTGGTTCACTGGGATGCTTTTGTAGATTTACTCTGGGAAATTTTACCTGCTATCAGCACCTGACAAGTCTGGCCAACATTTTTGGGTCTAAGGGCGTTTACCTCCACTCAATGGAATAGTTGCCATTATCGTAAACCCATGATTAATCATATTTTGTAATCTTTTAATTCATCTTTATTTCACTGAAAAAACCATTTTCGGAAAACCTCAATAGAATTTGCATGTTTTTCGCACGTCATCAGGCATGACTGAATTGGATCTTCAATTTTCTGGTCAAAATCTTTTTACAAAGTCGAACTGACATTCCAGACTTTGTAGCAAGTTAGCTAAGTGTAGCTTCTGTTGGCGAAAGGACGAAATTGGGTCGAAAATTTCAAACATGTTTGAAAATTACGAAATTGAAATAAGGTAATAATATAAATAAATGAAACTACAGAAGTCAATTTATAAAGTATAATTTTCGGTTGCTTTTAAAGATTTTTTTTATGCAAGTTATCATACCCTGCAACGAATTTCCCATTTTTGCCAATTTTAAGTTACTTTTCAAAAATTATATTCTGATTAGAACATTTTATTATTGATCATGTTTTCATCAACAGAAAATCATATTTTATGCAAGGTTTTCTACATTGAAAATCTTTTATTCTTCTCAAAGAATTTCTTACTTTAGCAAGATTTGTGACAAATTGTTTTAAATATTCGAAAAACAGCTTTGAGTTGCGCAAATATTAAACTTGACAAATTTTGTTTTAAAATTTTCATTTAGCAGAAATCCTTACCTTAACATGTGAACATTAAATCCTTCCATGGATAAGATGGGATTACTATTTATTTCATTCATTTTCCAACTTTTGTAGAAAAAAAAAAGACATTTACATAATTCTTATGCAAACATTGTCTGAAACATTTGTGCCAGCGTGCTCACAAGGCATTAGGGAATTAATAGCAAGATTAATAATATCTAATCGTAGTCGTGTGTTTATTTGGGGGTGTGTTTAGCAGAATTGTTTATTTTTCAACGCACATTCACGCGATATAACAACGAATGTGGTGCAGCGACCGGGGAGTACAAAGTATGCGCCTGCCAATGTATTTTTAATTAATTTAAGTGGAAATTCCTCACAGAACAAAGGTTTTGGGAGTTCAAATTAAATAAATGTATTCTGTTGAATTACAATTTGAACAATTTGGTATGCTTGAACTGCAATCGTATTTTTTTTTTAGAATTTTCAAAGAATTTTAAATTTAAATGAATTAAATTTAAGGGAGTCATTTCGGGTTAACAGCTGTTTGGTCATAGGATAACTTATGCTGAAAAGCCAATTTTGCTGTGATATATATAGAACGCTGAACATACACCATGATAAAAATAGTGTGATGATAAACTCCTTCGTTTTGATTCTTAGTTTAGTAGCGCTGGAATTGAATTTTTTTAAAAATAAACCTCATTATGCTGTATCACATTAGCTATCTTTTGAGAGGTTCCTTTCATACTTCAAGGGTCTATGCCTAGCCAATTCGAATTATACCGTCGAGATAATGTTCGGACAACAGGTCCGTGGTTCAACTTCCACTTATCGGATTGATTCGTGGATTTTTGATTCTGGAATGAGGCTCTCGCATTAACCTGATACGTATCTTAAGGTTAATGGGTGATATTGATCTTAGTCAAGGGTGATTCTGACCAAATCACAGGTTTGACCTTTCATACCAGTGTACGTCTTGCAGCTTTGATTTCGAAATTAATTGATTTTACGCATCCTGTGGCACATTTACTCAGAGAATAATTGCAAAATAGATTAATAATTGTATTATTATAATTATAATTACTATTTTTTGCTTCCTTCAACTTATTTCCAGTGTGAAGCAACAGAATTTATTTTCTGCTGATTTCATTGAAAACAAGCTAAACATGGTTCAGGAGAGGGTCCTCAAAGCAATCAAGATAACGCCTTGCGGAGGGTATGGCGTTCGACATTTTCGTTTTACATTTAAACAGTTATATGGCCGATATATTTCAAGATCTTCTCAAAAGACAAAATGAAATTGCTTCCCACTAGCTTTCAAGCATTATGTTAACACGAGCGCCCACATTTTTTGATTGATTCAAAATGTAATCATTGAAATATTTATTTCATGTTTTGGTGTTACTTTTAGTATATCCCAGGAAGATCTAGAAAAATATTTTTTCTTAATTTTCGGTCAATAATGACCGTATGCAATTCTAAATAATTTGACAAACAAGGTTTCAAAATACTTTGCTATGTTGACGCTTTAGCAGATTCTTTTATTTATTGTTGGCTATCTGGTTCTCAGTGCAGAATTATTCGTCTGATGAAAAAATCTAAATTATTGGTAAACTCGAAATTACGTTTTAATTTAAACAACTCCCAAACGAAACAAAAAAATATTTGCATTTTCAAGTATTCTCTAGAACACAAAACAACTTCACTTGTGAGGAATTTGAGGCAAAAAATTAAGTCTTGCAAAACTGTTGCCATAAAACTTATTTTTTTTTTTAACTTAACCAAGTCAAACATCTGGTTCATGCAAATTTAAAACAAAGATTAAACAATCTTGCATTATGCTTTTCATTTTGTCTTGTTCAATTTCAAACAGACACCAAAAAGGAAATGTCAGAGTTATGCGATTGTGAATATATTTTTTATCGTTAAGTTTCAATTATCTCCCTAGTTTTTACAGACACATGTATGCATGTGTTGGAGTGAACGTGATAAAGACTTATTCGTGGAAAAAAGATAAATCGTTCAAGTTGAAGGCTAGGTTTGTTGGGGAATGGAAATCAGGAAAATCAGGCAATCTTCAGTGGCCAATTTATTCATTATAAATTTCTTTTTTTTATAAATGTACAAAATTTACGATGGTTACACGTGGTTTCCTAGGTTTTATTCAGACTTCATTTCAAGTCTGTTAAAAAAGTAAAAAGCCTTTAATCTGTTTTCTAGTAGAATGAATGCTTCCTTAACAAGAAACGCCACCGAAAGTCATATATCTGATAATTATGTAGATTGTGGCGCATTATGATTCCTTACAAGCCGTCACTGCAAACTTGTTTAAAATTAGTTTCTGCAGTGAAGTCAATTTGAATCAGAAGCCTAACAGCTGAATCACTACTGATCCTCAAATTTAAACAAACACAACAAATTTAGATAGACACACGCAAGGTTTGAGTTATACGGTGGACTACCATACAAAATTATAATGAAAAACATGATTCTTAAAGTCCATACAATTAAGTTTGAAAATTCAACAATGGGGATTACTGGTAGAATTAGTGCAATTTCTACATCAAAGATTAAAAATACAATTGCAATAAGGAAAAATCGTAGTGAAAAGGGGAGTCGGGATGAGTTATACGGTTACGCCACAACAACATAAACGCGCAATTTTCAATCGAAAAAACTGCAATATGCAATAACAACATTTTTCAAATGCATCACTATTATTGACATCATATGATTATTTAACAATATAACCAGATTTTTAACAGAAAATACAAACAACAGACAACTTCTTCATTTATAATATAATCAAAATACAGAGCATGAATCATGCAATAGAAGATTGGGTTTTTTTTTGAATCATTCACAAATTTAAACACTATTCATTGACCCATCTCAGAAAAAATAGACAAAGTGTAAAAAACTGGCTTGGAATAAATGTTTTATCTATCTTTTTGGTAGATAGGATTAGGGCCAATGAGCTGCCAAGGATAAATAATATGTGCAAATGCTTGTATCTTTTAATATCAAAAAGTAGTCCGAATCGTTGTGGAAGATTACCATGTTACCAAGCGTTCAATTTTCTATTTTTGGGTTATGGGCATGTTATTTTCGCATATACTGGTTATTCTTACGTCATAGTTTTCTCATACGACCAAGGGATAATAACTATTGAGATGAATGTTGCGGCATACATCGGTTGTTGTCATTATCTATGTTAATCGGTTGTCCTTTTTTCTGGTGTCATTATTGATGAAATTTTTTGTTTCTTTTTTTTCTGTTTTGACCAAGTCAAATGCGCTCTTAAACTTAAAACAGTCTCGAAATGCAGATAATAGTCACGTAAATGTAGACACAGAAGTATATTTAAAAGTTCATGCTATTACTTGCTGCAATAAATTGTCCTTCACTTAAACTGTTTCGCAGGTGCTTCAAAAACATGAAACTTCATCAACATTCGAATGGATTTGTGTTTGCTGTTTCAGTGCATTTTATTGTTCTTGTCCTTTTTTTGGAGGACGTTGATGAGCGGCTTTCGCGACTTTCATTTCGTGTGGAAAAGCTCTCGGACAACTGCAGATACGATTTCGGACAACGCAGCGATATTTATCAACAACTTTCTATACATATTCATTTTTATCACCCCTGTAAGAAGGACTTGCGAAAACTTAGATTGATCAATTGAATTAATTTCTTTGACGGAAGTGTGATATCGGCGACTCACAAAGATTGTAGAAAAAGCCAATTAACGATTACGTGCTTTGATTGGGAGAAATATATTGTAGTAATGGGGAATTTTAGTATAAAAAAAATTGGTTGAGGTCATTATGACGTCTGATGAGAGTGTCTCATCGACCGAGACAATGTGGCGCTCAATCAAACAAAGTCAAAAGGTGAACTATGAAGCGATGATGCAGGAACAGTTTGAAACTCTGTCCCTTCCTGAGTTTGGTAGTCTCACCGTTGACGAAATGGTAAAATTTGTCTATGAATGTTCTGTTCGTGTAAATAACAAGATGCTCAGGAAAGATCGCTCGATCACTCCTGGGCATGTTGTGTGGTGGAAAATATGTTAGCTGCTAAGCATCGAGAGGTACGCCGAGCCAGAAGCACCTTCCAAAGGGTCCGGTTCTGAAAACAGAAAACTGCGACACTCCCTTCAGCATGAGTTACGGAAACTTAGAAAAAAGTACCAGAAACTCATTATGCAGACGAAGGAGGAACATTGGCTGCGTTTTGTCAATGACAATGCGTCAGATCCTTGGGCGCAGGCCTACAAAGTTTGCAGAGGTAGAAGCAATAGACAGTCTATGACGGGCGTACGCGCTAGTGGTAGTGCGACCCCAGCATGGACTGACTGTGTCATTATTAAAGAGGGCTGTTTCCGAGGGCGGAGTCTGGAACTCCACAAATCGTCAGTAATGCAGAACAAGAGCACGCTCCTGTGGTGCGGAACTGGGAGATAGATGCGAGTGTAGGAAGGCTCCGTTGTTGGAGATAGCATGGATGGGACGGCATGACCGGTGAGATGTGTAAAAGCATCTGGCGGGCCGTGTTGGATTACATCAGCTATCTTTTTAATAAGTGCATGCGGCTTGGTTCTTTCCCTACTGCCTTTAAGCGTGCTCGTCTTTCTATATTGCTTAAGTCGCCAGACAAGGACCCTAGTTTGCCGAATTCGTATCGGGGTATTTCTCTTCTCCCAATACTTGATAAAGTGCTGGAGAGGATTATGGTCCGACGAATCGAGGAACGGGTATCCTGTAGTCTGTCGGATAGGCAGTATGCTTTCAGAGCGGGATGCTGCACTGATGATGCGTGGGTATATGTCGCTTCTGCGGTGCATGATAGTCATTGTAAGTATGCTCTCGGAGTCTTTATAGACTTTAAGGGAGCTTTTGATCACCTTTTGTGGCCAAAAATTCTGGAAAAACTAGCCGCGGTGGGATGTGAGGAGCTTGGGCTTTGGAGAAGCTTCTTCTCGGGGAGAAGTGTTTATGTCCAAGGTGTCTGTGATTTAGTCGAGCTGGAGATGGAGAAGGGGTATCCACAAGGCTCTGTCGCGGGTCCATTCATTTGGAACCTTGTGATGGGTGACTTGCTGGCTAAACTTAATAATTGTTGTAAAGTGTGTGCGTATGCCGACGATCTACTCCTTTTAGTTGAGGCTGACAGTCGGTCACAGCTGGAGGCGAGTGTGGTGAGATATATGCATGTTATGCATGAATAGTGTGTGGGGGTGTGTGGGGAATGACTGTGTCCACTGACAAGACATCGATGATGCTCCTCAAAGGTATTTTCATTCGAAGGCGTCCCCCTTGGGTGCAGTACTCTCAAGTATGTGAATACGGTCAGATATTTGGGGATACTGATCGGTGAACGATTGTCGTTCTGCTTTAGTTCACTTTAGAGACCTGAAACGACGTCTTATACTAGTAGCAATGCTCAGGCGAATATGCCTTAAGGAGTGGGTTCTTAGGCGTGGAGCTATAAGGACAATTTATGAGGGCTTATTCGTTGCCACGTTGCAACGCATGGGTCACCGGTCTTCTTTCAGTCCGCAATGAGCTTAACTGGCAGGAGACTTATCGAAGCTTGTCAGCGTGTTATGTTACTAGGTTGTATTCCTGTTTGTCGGACAGTGTCTACTGAAGGTCTCCTGGAGGGGACTCCCAGTTGATGAACATGAATGGTTCAGAGGCATTGATCCGAAAAGTATGAGTGTGACCTCGTTGCGGAAGCTATTGGTGGAAGGAGTGTTGAGTAGCTGGCAAACGAGGTGGAATGAATGTGTTAAAGGACGAGTGATATATGTATGGATCCCTGATGTCACGACAGCTTGGAGAAAACCGGACTTCGACTTCGGTAGAGACTTTGGGTTTTTGCTGACGGGACATGGGAGTCTTAATGAATGGTTGTATCGACGCAAGTTGCAAACTGAAAGTGTCTGCCCTCTATGTCAATGCGAGAATGAGTGTTGGCGACACGTGCTCAGGCTCAGGTGTCCAGCATATGCCGACCTGCGCAGGGCGTGCAGTCTGCTGGAGATTACAAGCCCGGAAGATGTCTCGGGTTCCCTATTGGATGTGGAGATGTTCTCCCGAATGGATCTCTTTGCGAAGCTTGCCTTCAATAGTCGAAGCTTGCCTTCAATGCCTTCAATTGTATAGGAAAATATGTACGAAGATAAATGAAAGAAACATTGTTTGTGAGTATGGAGGATATAATTTTGATCAAAGTTCAACAAGTATAGATAAGCTTGGGAAGATATGGGTTAAGTGAATTCAAATTGACAATCGTAACATCTTATAAACTATTGTTTATATCAATGTCTTTGAATCGAATTCATCTTGTTTCCCATTTAGTTTGGAGCTTGTTGCGTTTTGTGCTGCAAAACTATCAAATCATCATTTTATATATTAAATACACTAAAAATTCTATTGATCAGAATTAAATAACTTTAAACGGGAATGCATCTTTAAAATAATTATGTTAACGCTTGAGTTGATGAATATGCTCACATGGAAGATATTCCCGTTTAAATCGCAAGTTCCCAAACTCACAAAAAATGTAAGACACTGCGAGCAATGACCGCTTCCCATCCATCATATATGTAGCGGCACATACTTGAATGCTTGAACAAGATCTGAAAGCATGCCGAACCCGATTGAGTACAAAACAGAGATGAAAACTTTTCAAATTTAAACATATCTGTTTAGCTATAACTTGAACGCGGTGTTCCACTGAACGCTAGTATGATAAAATTTGAAGCGAATGATAGCAGGGCAACGATTCACAAGAAAGTTCGCAACCAGGTATTTAATGGGATCAATGGTACACCATGAAGATGAAGAATTTCACCTGGGCATCTCTTCTCTAAGTATCTCTAAGAAATTCTTGTGGAGCCAAAATTCAGTAAGCAAAAAGTTTGCCGGGCTCAACCGGGATTTGAACCCGGGACCTCTCGCACCCAAAGCGAGAATCATACCCCTAGACCATTGAGCCGCTTATATACTCGCCCAACCATATCTTTGCTGAAGTTCGCGGCGAACAAGGTCGTATCTTGCATTTCAAGTTTAGCTAAAATTCCTTTCCAAGTCGCACCGCATCGTCAGCGAAATCAAACAAAAATCTGCAAATCTTCTCTTTTGCTGTTCACCCGCGAATATGAACGCGAATTAACATTCACGTGCATTCACATATCTACGAGATTCATTTCTATATAGGCTGCCTATGACCGAGTGCTATGTTATCAATTAGATATTCAACCGGTTTGCTTCGCTAAACTTTGCCAACAGTTAGCCAAAGAAACAATCCGTGGTCTCGTCTCATCTTTTGCATGCTGAATATTTAATGCTACTTTGTTTGATCCGAGGTATAAGCGTATATTTAGATACAAATGACGTCAGGATATTACAGACTGATTTGTTGCGACTCAGTATTATTAATTTATTTTTAGTTTTATGGCAAAACGGTTGGTTAACGGACTTATCTCTCGTTTCATTTTTATCGTATGAAGATATTCAAGCGATTAAATAACATGGATAAGATAAATTCGATAGAAAGATTCTGAGACTTGTTCCTCCAAATTCTGACAAGAAATAATGATTTGCTAACATTGAGAATTAGAATAATTGTAAGCAGGAGGTGGGGTCAACGGGCGATGAACCCTGCCAACGTTTTCCATAGAACCTTCTCTGTAGGGTTTATGAAAATGTAATTTTTAGTGAGGTAGCAACATTAAACGTTATCACAAAAACGCACTTTCCCATACAAACGATACGTCTAACACTAAATTATTATTTTTCTTTTTAAATTAAAAGTTTGAGAAATCAGTTATGAAAGATTGTACCAAGAGTAGACAACTAGATTGCAGATCGTGCTTTTTTGGGTATTTAATATTTAAAACTTTTATTTAAAATTTTTTCATGATGTTCCCATAGGGAACTATAAAAACTGAACATTCGCCTTCGGATCATTTCAGCCGTTAATTCAGGTGTATTCAAAATTATATCGGAAAAGAATGCCAACGTCTTCTAGAATATCCTGAAATTTTTTGAAAAACGTGTTTTTAATTTCTGCATAATTGACAAATGCGCTTTGATAAATCTTCGATCTCAAAATACAGGAAAATGTACCACGATTCTGTGAAGAAGAAAAAGTGGTTGCGTCGTTTAGGCATTATGTAAGAAGATGACACAAACTCATCTAACGTGCGTCAATATAATGTATATTCATCCAAAAATTTGGAATATAATCTCGTGTGCATACAAAAAATCTGCATAAAAACTAGATTTTAAATTGTGAGAATTCGAAATGTATTCGAAGAATTTCACAGTTGACAGTATCAGGACGTTATACATTTTTTAGATCTGTTCCATTTGTCGAAGAAGATGGTCCTGTGCCTTTCAACGTAAATTAGCATGATACACATAAACAAGCATTGGCGTTTCGATTTTAACTAATTTTTATTGATTTTAATTTATAAAATTTTTAGGTTTTTTGACAGATTGTACCTTAGAAAATGGTTTAAAATGATGAATGGATTAGAAAATGAAGATGCACATTTGGATAGTTCCAATTGCATACTTAGTTGGTTCGAATATGTTTATGCATATACTAAATATCCCTAAGGCAAAAAAATCCACGCCGAAGTTTTTGGAGAATCGTCTTAGCAATTTTTCTGAGATAAAGTTTGATAAATGTCAATCTAAGATATATGACATGTAGCAAAATTTAATGAATAATATGCCTGCCTTTGATCTGGTTATAAGAAGATTCAATTCTACGAAACTGCGTCAATATCAAGTAGAAATAACCAGAAAAATTTGGAGTAGATGTGTCAATTTTTGCAAACAAAATGCTATCGAAGATTTATGTTTCAGTATGAGCATGAATTCGGAATTTGGGATTGCGACAAGATTTTTGAAAATGAAATCGAAATTTGATCAAATCAAATCTAGTTATTTGAAAAAAATCTAGGAAGTATATAAATTGACCTTTATATGCACACGAAAAGTATCAGCCGGATACAAATTAACGATTAAGGAGTAGAATCTTCTTATTTGAAAATGAACTTGACTTGGTTATTGCTGTTTTGATGCATTTCAAACATTTGGTATGAAATTCATTTGAAATGAATTATCGTTAAATGTTTTGCATTGTTTCGATTCATTCGATCGTCCGTTTTTATTGCTATTTCTCCATCGATAGTTTTGTCAGATTAACGATAAATAGTTCATAAACGCAACATTTTCACGAATGCCAGTTTATCTAATCTTGCTTTAAAGCGAATCTTTTGCGAATTGGAGAGACTGATTAATAATGCAAATCAAGGTGAAGGTGTTGACGTGATATGACGATTTGTGTTTGTCCACATAAAAATATTTGGGTTATAGGCACTTGATAATCAGAGTTTTAATTTTTTTCATTGTTGCAATAATCAATTCAAGGTTTTATTACATTTATATTTTTTTTCCAAGGTTGATGGTTAATTTATGGATTTTTAGAATTTTAAAGATCCTATACTATACCAGTTCAATGTCAATATAAATTAACACTCGAGACATTTCTGGAGCAAACGCCTTAAAACCAATTTCAGAACTTATCATTTGTTTTCTAAAAGAAAAATTAAAATTCATTCCAAGTTTTTTAAACTATCAGAATTTAGGCGAATTTTCTGAAAAACTGACAAGGAATTTGGAGAATAAATATAGGACGCGATATGTAAGGCCTTGTAAAATTAGACAACCTTTTAGAAGAAAATAAATGCAGTGAAGAAGACATACAGGGTCTGTATTTTAAGTAATGAGAATAAATCCATAAAACAAGATTTATTACAGTTATCGCTACATTTCCCTCGTATACTTCAAAGTATGCTCCTTGAGCATCTACACACTTTCGGAGGCGTGCCATCCATGCTTCGTACGCTCTCTGGAAGTCCGGTAGCAAAACATCCTTCAGAGCTCGCGTGCAAACCGCTTTAACAGCCTTGAGAGTGCTGTGGTGGCGTTTTTTCAGAGCGGTTTTCACTTTCGGAAAGAGTATGCTGGGGCAGTATCGGGGCTGTAGGGAGGCTGGGGAACCACTGTGGCGCCATTTTTCGTTAGATACTCGGTAACCACGAAGCAGGTATGACTTGGCGAACTGTCATGATGTAGTTTCCAATTGGCGACGATTTCTGATCGCACTTCGTTCATCCGTCTCTTCAATCTTTTCAACACTTCAACGTAGAAAGGGCCGTTGACAGACTGTCCTTCAGGCACAAATTCCGAGAACATCCTTCTTGTCAAAAAAAAAAAACAATCAGCATTGCTTTGATCCTGAATTTGGACATGCGAGCTTTTTTTGTCGGTAATGACGTCGTCGAAAAACTGAAGGTACTCTTCAACGCGTTCCAAAAGATAAAATTAAATTAAAATTATGAAAGTTGAAGTACTATAAAGTGTTCATCGTCAAACGAAACGATAATTTTTTTTTATTATTTAAAAAAAAATGTTTATGCACGATTCGCCATCTTCATGTTTTTTGTCATTCTAGATTTATAAATCCATCAGAACTGGATACGATTCCACTATGACAGAAGATTCAGGTCTTTCAGATTTTATTCATGAAAACATTTTTGATCCCAAGGAGAATTTTCGGTTGAAAATCGGTTCAATGGACCAAATTAAATAATCGAAAACTGACTAAGAACATTTCTCGTATGATGCAGTATGATTCATGCTGATTATTAGAACTCATATCCAAACCACAATCTAAACAACTTAAATAAGCTATGGAATATGTGAAAAACTTCCGCATAATTATTGATACTAGTTTACACGCCAAACGGAAATAAGTTGTTAGCAAACTGAACGATAGTGTGGACTAAATGCGGTCAAAAACTAGCCAAGTCGAAACAAACATTACTCTACTGATAGCAATGAAAAAGAAAGCGGGAAATGAATGTATGTTAAATTGGTTTCAGCTAATTAGCTTATTCCTTATGTCGTTGTCGCCTAATGTGATTTTAATAATAACAGCCATTTCATAGAACCTCGGTTGTACTTCTAATCAACCAAAAGTAATTCTTTTATCACCCAGACACCTAGGAAAGAATGTTCATTTATTCGGTCCAAATGAGGCAGGTTTTTCATGTGGAATGCTCTCATTTTCATAGTTTTTCTGTTCACACTATTGTTGTTCTAACGATTAAGGATGGGGCGTATGTCATTGCCTATATGTATGACAAATATAGTATAGTTTTATATATAGTAATATTTATAGTATATTTTATTTGATATCCATGTAGTGTGAGGAACTTTTACAACCAAAACTTGCGGAGTATGTGCACATAGTAAAGTTGGACATTATGTCATGTTTGTAGAGGAAATTATTAAGAACGTTGAGATTATGACCTCATGTGTAAGTTCGAAGCCATTCACAGATGAGTGACATTCTTGATTAAGTTTATAGATGGAAATAAGGCCGTAGGAGATATTTTAACGAATGTATACGTTCATTGTTATGGCATTTTACGGCAGGAATAAAGTGTACCAATTACACTTCTAACCAAATATTTATTGTGTTCTCCGTACAAATAACATATGAACAATATTTAAAAACCAAACATTATTCAACAAGTGTAAATTTTTTAATTTATTTAACTGCCATATGCGATTTTCTAAATTAATTCTGAACCTGAAATCAGGTCTGGAATACAGAAATTCGTTCTTTCTGAAGTGAAATGGAAGTTTTTTTTTATTATTTCGTAAACTTTCATCTGAGCATGAAAATCTTCCAAATTTTAACGTTTGTAAAAATAAACACGTATCGCTTATACACCCTAAATAATACTTTTTAACAATAAATGTTAATTTATTGTGTGGGCGAACCATTGACGTTCAAATGCGAGTTTTATGTACATTTTAGCAAATATGTTTAACACATTTGCCTAGTTGCACCAAAACTAAATTTAAGTTGCCGGTGTGAAAAGTATGATAGCAACAGTAATAATAAGTATCTATTCCAATAGAATCAATTTTTTTCGCTCCAAATTTCAAACGTAGGAGATAATTCAATTATATCACTCGAGAAGATAAGATTGGATATCTTTCACGTGACTTAAAATGCTTTTAAGGCGTTTACATAATTTTATTCGGTTCATTCGTTTGTATGCTTGGGTTCTTCGATTCAATTAATTATATATATTGGAAATTATTTAAAGAATAATAGAACCATCTTTTGATCAACTTGTGATTGCCTTTAGACGTTGATTGAAAATAAAACACTTCGAATGAAAATCAATTTCATTTCAATTCGGATGAGATATTTTATCATATATTTGTTCCTAGTGAATATTTAAACCACAACTTTATACGATAAATTTAATTTTAACAAAGACCTTCTGTGACTTTTTCTATTCCAAAAAATATCTTTTATTTCCTTTTGATACTTTTATCTATTTGGTGTTTGCTGAAAGTCTCATCCGTGAGCATGCTTTCTCTATTAGCGATTATAGCTCAATTTATTTATGTATTCCTACTCTCTAGTAACTAACAATAACGAATTCTCTAGGCGGGAACCTTGGAATTATTAAGGTACTAATGGAGTGGCTATTTATTGTGTTAAGAAGTTTCATAAGTCTGCCACGTACACATTTGCCAATATTTTTAATATGCAATTCAAATCGTTGAAAAAGTTGAAATTCAAAATGAAACAGGGATGTTCGGGAGTCTTCCGATTTATATAATAAAACTCTCTATGACCTTTATTAAATTCTTTTGATATAAAACTTGACTGCCATATACATTTCGTTTGTGATCGAGAAATTTGCAGTCAATCAACTGAAAAAGAACTTACAGAAACTTCTAAACAAATAGAATCTACATTTTACATAAAAAATAGATGCATTCTGTGTGCATTTGTTACATACAACCCTAAACTTTCTCCTTTTAATTTTTCTGCTACATGCTGAAGAGTGAGCGCAATTCTACTTACGTGGTTGGTAGTCGGAGAGAGACTTTGTTGTCTGAGAGGAAAGTAGAAGGACCCTAGATTTGTAGCAAGAAACATGTGGACCGCACGGCTTATGAGTTATTTGGGTCCGCGATTTTGCAGAAAGATTGGTGATACTGATTTTTACCAGACTCAACCACTCAGTGGGCACTACTAGTTTCAGTCTAACCTGTATAAGATGGAAAAGTCACCTTCTGTCACACTTTCTTCACATGGGAAAGATGGGCCAGGATACGTTTGTAACTCTCGGAGAAAATAGAGAGCACTTCAGAAACCGTAACAGGAAAGCTGTTGATATCAAAAGACAATGGGAACTGCCTATCGCACTACCTGCGAACAGTTTTTCTCATAAAAAAAGAGCATCATGGATCGCTTGGCGGCGCTGAGGGAAGGAGGATCTCTCTGGCAGCAGTTCTCTTTCTTCCCATCCATTCCGGGTGAAACTGGTATTTCACTATGCGATAACAGATGAGGCCTAGTCCGGAATTATGTGACAAACAGCTCCAGGCTAAGTTCTCGGTGACAGGGGAGGTATTTGGTCGGTTACCCAGTTCCACTGGGAGCCCGACACTTAAGATGTAAAAAGCGTTCACCTTTAAAAAATGTACCAATCAGAGAAAAATCTTTGCTTGGCTGAAGATCTTCAGTCAACTCGATCTTTAAGCAGGTAAACTCAAGATTTTGTATATTCCGATATTATAACTGGTGGACGAAGCGCCAATTTCATAGGATTGAGTTACGCCTGATTTTTGATACTCAATCTTTTACTTTCTGATAGTGGCTTAAAAATTTTGCACTTAACGAACGATTTGTGTTTAATTTGGGCAGCTAAAACCACTGGATTATGTTGGCGGCGATATGATTTTGCGTCCTTTTTATATTGCTTTTGAATTAATTTGATTCATTACTGAATCATTTACGACTCCTTGGCGATATATGGGAAGCATTCAACTCAAACAATGACATTTAAATGTCAGATGAGGTTACCGTCATATTGACAATTATTATCCTGTATCTTTTTCAGCGGATTCTATATAAGAAATACGTTGTTTTAAAAAAATTGAAAGTATCTCGGAATTTCCATGTTTGCCTTCTTTTCTTTTTATTGAAAAGGTTTAATTCGGCAATATGAATATCAAGCAATGAGTAGTCCCGATGTATGGTGAAGTCAAACTCAATTGGGAGAGAAAAAACTTTTAAGCCACCAACCACACTTTTTTCGAGAATCGCTAACTATAAAGTTATGTTATAAATTCCTTTTCATACAATTTAATTTCTGCTTCATGTTCTGCCTTTGTAGGACTTTCTATTGTCCTACTATCTAACATTATTCAATTTGGGGGAATACAAAAATCAATTTTACCAACGTTCGACTATCTTATCTCTTGGAAAGTGTCAATATCATTGAAATTTAAGAGGGGAAAACGGGTTGTAATGTTTATTGGCGTAGTTCCTTCCTTCCTAGCCAGTATTTCCTGCATCAACAATATAGAAACGTCTAAGCAAAAACATAAAGTGGATATGTAAGGATACAAGAAAGGGTGAAAAAGTTACAATTTCTTGCTGTTGTTTTTTATGTTTACATGAGCTGAAAACGGTTTTGTAGCGTCTAAGGACATTTATGTTGGCAAAGAAAGATGGGTGGTATATTTTATGTGACAAAATAATCGAACTTTAGTGTGTTTGGATTAATGTGTTGAGAAGTCGATTTTGAAGAGGGTTGGCTGGGTGTAAAATCAACTTTAAAATAGTTTTAAAGACATTTTTTTCTTGAGGAAATTAAATAAATAGCTCCACTGAAGTACGGAAAAAAATAAAAAAAATTATAGTTAAAAATAAATCCTGTTAAAAGTACGAGATTTGACTTTTGCCATAATTTTTAAGGAAATTTTTCGACAGACATTTCAGTCAATTTTTTGAACAACTTGTCTACAATTTAAGAATTCTCGTTATCATTTTAAAAACTTTTTTTAAGCAAGTGAATTACAATTTTACATTCGAATGAGGCCAAGGTGAATTCAAAATTTTTTGTGATGTTTGAACTAATAAATTGCAAACATTTTCTTCGAACTAATTTCATGGATAGTTTGTCAGGTGAAATTTCGAAAACTCAGCTAGTCAACAACTCTCTTAGTAACAGCCGACGTAATTATAATATTTACTTGTATTGAAAAATTTAAGCGAAAAACACTTGTCTGCGAAAGACCTTCAAGTTTATGTTAATAAACGTTTAATACTAAGCAATCTCGTTGATGTATGCACAATTATTTGCAATCTGCGGTACGGAATGTTTCAATACAATGACGAAGTATTCAAATAAATATCAGATTCATCAGCTTATAAATCATTAGACAGTACTTTATATACTGTTTCTGGTAGAAATTAGTCTTTTGTTTGAATAGCTTGCCAAGAACATTAAATGAAATTAGTTGGGAAACTTCAGCACATTCAGTTTTACTTAATGTTTTCACAATAGCAGATTTTGTATAAGTGATTATTTATGCATACCTATCCTATCAAAAAAGACTGTTTATCGGTTTAATTATACAGAGCTAATTAGCTAATTATTTGCTATACTGTGCAAATAGTATTGAAATTTCGCATCTCGATGCTAATAGGAACAATGAAATTCTTTTGATGGAAACCATACGATTCGAGAATTTAGAACAACGTGTAATTGAATTTAAGGTTACGAACGTTGCCTTCAACTACTTTTCGCTAATCAAATGCAAATATAACGCTTTCCAAGTGAATCTAAACTATGAAAATTATCGGAGCTGTCCGTTTGCAACACATAAGAGATCAAAACTAGCATATTCTTTTCAGGCTCGAGCATATAAAATATTTCTTAGTCCTTTTGTTAGCTCAGCGAGGTGCAAGGAGTTCATTGACAAAAAAACACGCATGGTATTCGAATCATATTATGTACCATATTATGTACAGTAAGATTTCATAATCTTATATTCTATTATCCATAAAATGAGGTTTTTTTGGGCTTATTTTCTAATTAAAAAAAGATTTAACTTGAGAGGCGTAGCAAAGATAAAAAAAATTTTCCATCGAAAGTTGTAACAATTTCTTCCTTTGTTCTTTTTTTTCGTTCTTAATCATAATATGTTTTATTCAAGGAAATATTCTCAGGCTTTTTTAGATTGAGTTTCATTCTCAACTTTCTTAATATGAATTTGGGCTAACGTACTTAACATAATCATGATCTTGTCTATTACTGAAAAAATTCAGAATCACTTTAAACGAATAAATTTCATGCTTTCTTCTTTGTTTATGACATTGAATCACTGCTTTGAACTCAGATTTGAAACTTCCTTGGAATAAAATTGAAGCTATTACTCGAACTCTACGTCTGTGTTTAGTGCTTTACCATATTGTCCCCTGACAACAAGTTTAGTATGTAGTGGTGGCAACAGCGCACGATCTTGTCGTTGTCAAAGCCTTGCTGGATCACAAACATCCACTAGTAAGATTATTTTGTTTATACGCCTAGCCACCAAAGAAAATTATTGATCCTTAGACCAACGAACATCATCAACTTTGGTTAGTTACACCTTATCTGATTCAGGACTAACATTATTCTGAGGGATTCATCCCTAACTTTGATTGAATATGCGGTCGGTATGAAGGCCCCGTTTATCAATATGAAACTGCGGTTTGATGAGCCGGTAAAACCAATAGGGCACGATTTATTCCTAAACCTATGACAACAAACTAGCAATACAAACCAATCACCCTCTTTTGGGAAAGAGGATCTAAGCAAAGAGGAAAGTGATTCTTTCTACCGAATGCGGCAATGCGAGATGAGGTAATTCTCTTTCCAACGGAAGCTTATAATACTGAAGAGATTTTTTTGACATTTTCAGGTTTCCAATTACATCATTTAGTTAAGTTTAATTGAAACCTCCCAGTTTCTAAGCAGTTTTTGTTTCGAGCTTTGTCGGATACGCAGCTCACATCGTTCAATTCGTCAAAAGTATCCTTAGATATGGATGGTAGCGATAGAAACGGATTATTCAAACTCCTAACAGTCCTAGTAACTAATGTGGATATAAGGTACTTTTATTTAAAGGGCCGGTTGTTGATTGCTGTTGGTTTCACAATCCCATAATTTAGCCGTCTTGCTGATTTGAAGGTTCAGGCTTGGCCATTGGGGATTGGAGCTAGAAAGAGGATCTCTTTTTAGTGGCAAATGAGCTCACATTAAATTCTTGAACACAGAATTTACATAAGACAAAGAGCTCCCGGAACTTCTCATGTGTTTCCAATGCAAATCCAAAACTCGCAAAATAATTCTTGTTCTGCAAAGTCTTGCACACTTGAACGAAATTTAAAAAAAAAACAAATTCATCACCGATATAAAACATAGAAACTCCAAATGTTTCCATTTAATTTCACAAAAAGACGTTATTTTGAAGTGACTTTGTAGTTTTGAATTTTTTGCATTATCAGGAAAAAATCAAAAGATATAAATAAGATGGATAAAATAACACACCAGATGGATCATCAACTAATGTACTTAGTCATCCTTGGACAATGCATTTTCATGCATTCATAAACTTGATCATTTTATCAAGTCCCTCGTCTCAGTTCAGCTGTAGGTAATTGTGTGTCTAATTTTACACACATGATGTAAAACACTTGTATCCACTACATGCATGTTTTTGTTTTAGTGAATTGTGAATAACAGATTATTGCAGACTTTTCGCGAATATTTTGAATTCTTTTTCAGTTTCCCTAATTAATGCTGAGTATACAGTTGTGTAAAAGGAAACGAAATTTGTCATATGCTTACATCGCTTGAATGTGCAATTTTCTTTCTTTTTTTTTCACATGAAAAACGAATAGAATTTTCGGGTTTCTTCTGACAAGTATTCATTCATACAATTTAAACATGTATTAGTGTACCCCTCGTTTAAGTCACAGCATTAGTATTATTTATTAGTATTATGTTGAGGACTGTTGTGAACTGAGAGGTGACTAGTATTTGAACAGATATAGCACCCTTACAGCTGACCATCTACTCATGCATAAAGAAAGTCTTTTCTCAAGATACCCGGCTACTAATGTAGGCAAAAAAAATATCGTGCTGAAAAATGTCCACATATTTCAGCGTTTATGTGATGCTACGGCATAAAGGACAAGCATATAACTCAATGTGAATATGATAAAAAAGATATATATGCTTTGAAGTAAGGGATTTATTGTTGTGAGTCGCGATAATAATATACAATACTTTCGCAAACATGTGGCATATAAACACATATGCTTAAATACAGTGAACCACATCTAACTAAAACCACTAGTTTCGACCGGCAATAAGGATCTACTGGGAGCCTTGTTCGATTTTCCATGTCTTAACGGATGTTTTTTTAATTAATCTTAACGAATATTAAATCATTTTTTCCATTTTCTCATTGGAAGGAACTCGACCAAAGTTTTGCATTTCAGAACTAGCATGTAGTTGTGTAGATTAAACTTTTGAAACTTAAATCAAAAATAAAGTTTGAGCGTAGAATATATATGTATAATGTGAAGGAGATATGAAGTTTAAGAAGTACAAAAGCACACTGGATTGTATCTACAATCACTTGATGATGAAACAGTTGATGAATTCTTGAAACAGTTGATCAATTCTTTAAAATACAAATCATTATCGGAAAAATTACAAAACAAGTCAGAAAAAGTTTTCCATCAAACGTGTAGGATAAGGCAAATAATTCAATAAGTGACTTAGATTCGATAGCCAATACCAATCAGCTTGAATGTAAAGTTCTCGCCAATTAGAAGAGTCGAAAATGAGGAAAGATTGGAAGGTTCGACGCTGAATCTTAGGGATGCGACAGTACAGTGAATGGACTACCCCAAAGAGATACATGAGCTTGATGATTAAATTTTGCCTACTCAACCTCAATCTAAAACTCAATCAACTTTGGATTGTTGGGCCATTCCAGAACCAGGCATTTTAGAAACGAAAATTGTATTTAACCAATTGTTTAATTGAATTAAGTGTTGTCGTCATACAAAAATCTTATCCGTAAGACCAGGAGATTATTCGAAATGAAATGTACGAAAACGATACTCCGTGGGCTGTGGGCTTGTAGGCTGCTAAGGTCACGAGTTACTAAGTCCTGACATATAGTAAATCAATAAAAATGAAATCTATGTTTTAAATTACTATCCCTATGAGCAAACAATTATTCTGTTTCGTGACAGTGTATTATTTTGTGAAATTTAATTTCAATGATGTTTTCAAGGAAAAGTACATATAGCGTTGGTATAACTAGATTTCATCAAAAAAGTATGAATTGGTTTTCGCTCATCCTTACCGATAAATTTAACTATCTCAGATAAAATTTAAAATATATTTTACAGTCGGCAAACATAGATTTCATTTGTTATTTTGAATATGACTCCGTTAAAGCTCCAGGATAGAGAGATCCGAAGTATATCTAGCTCAGTCAAATTATTTGTTGATTTCAAATATTTTACTGTTTGGAAAGCGCTAATGGAAAATGTTGAGGATAGGAGAGGGATAGGAGGTGATCAATCGCAGCAACCTATGTTGCAAGAAAAGAGTTTCTACACGACCGAAAACGACTTGTATGATTAGAAAATTAGTTTTCCCTTACCAATGATTCAATGAGCTGACATTCAAAATAGTCGTTTGCACATTTAATTATGAACAATTTACAAATAATAGAGAAAATGGAATGATGCTGAACGCAAAATTTCGAATATCCTGAAATATGAATGTCAAGTTAATAAGCTGTAGTATATATAATAATCGCCTGCTGGAAACGTTAACCTATATATATATGAAAGGTGCTCACCGAGATTACAAGCTAAGGTGTGCGTGCTAAAAATGGTATGCGAAATAGACTTGACGTCATGAAAACATTCTATAAAACATCTCTTCAGAATTTTAAGGCCTCTTAACATCCATTGAAATATCTAAGAATTATTCAGACCGAACTTAATTTATCCAGGTCAACTTCTTCTTTCTTTACGATTGAATTCTATCACAATTTTTTGCTTGGTTTGCTCTGCTCTTTGGCAAGTTAGCAAACCAACTATTAAATACAAAAACAACTTTCCGTATTGACTTATTTGTGAAAGATTGTAAAAAAAATTCCATTCCATCCGACAGACCAAAAGTAACAACAGGTCGTCGCCTGTTTTGTTCATCTTTTTTATCTTTAGCGCCATACACGGTAAATATATAAAATGGTCAAAGTGGCACAAGAGAAAATCAATAGCCATCATGGTGATGACAACGATGGCAGTGACATCGTACTATAGTATGAGCAAATACTGATATGTGGATGTATCTCAAAGAAAATTTGCAGAACACATACGTGCAAGCATTTACAATTGTTGCACAAAAGAACTGACCTCCAATCAAGAGCAAGGTAAACATTGTCTATTTACTTTGACTACTAAATACTTTGTCCATCACTTATTTAACTTTTTGTTAGCGTTTCACTTTCAAAGCCATGTTTAACGCTGTTTTTCATCTTTTGTTTATTTTTTTTTTTTCATGCGGGGTTTGTCTCTTAGAAGTTCATGGTATGACCATATTTTAACATTGCAAATCTATGTACATATTGGGATATCAACCTGTGTTTTATGGACTTAAAGTAAATGCTGCTAACCACTTTGTTTGAAGTGAAAGTATATTTTATTTGCTTTGGCGTAATGTTGAAATAAAACACATCCGACCATGTCCTGAATGTAATGAAAATTCAATTAAGAATAATTCAGCTCCAATGAGAGTGAAATTGAAAAAAAAATTTATTTATAATGGAAAGTGTTTGTGGAAAGGAACTCTGTAGCGAAACATATTATAATTGAAGTCTTCTTCACGATTTTTCTTCTTTTTGAAAGTTAAAAAGTTAAGTTAAGTTAGATTCTTCCGTAAAAACAGATGCACTTTATTTTTGTAGTTATCATTTTGAATGCTCTTTCAATTTTCAATTTTATTTTCACGCCTTAGTGTTATAAGGAAGTGGAATGTACTACGCGGAGAAAAATCAGTCGCATGATTGTGATGTATTAAATCTCAACTGACATTGAAAATAAGCATAATCTTAAGTGTGAATTATATTAATATTTATTACGATTGTATGCGATTTCTTTAAAAATTATTATTTTACATTTATCTACAACAATGCGGCTATTAACCGCATTGTTGTAGATAAATTAAATATTCACAACTTCTTTTACTGCATTCAAAGGTCATATAAGTGGAATCTTCATTTTTAATGAATTGATCATAAATGCTTCCGGTGTTAATTCGTAGATTATGCACCGGAACTGCTACAACCTTCGGCTTTTAGAATGTTGTTTGGAAAATGTTATGATGTGCCAATGAAATGAAATTGTTTCAAATATTTAAATCTCTCTGCCTGAAAGATAGGCCGGATGTGTTATGTTCTGTACAGGTATAACATATACCAGATTTTATCAAGCAACAATTTAGTGAATGCATAAAATTATTAGCCATAAAACACGAGTTCATTGATTATTAAAATGTAAAACTGTTTGGAAAAATGTAAATTAAAAATGTTTACAAATTTTGACTTCCTATTCCAATTATTAAGATAATTTTTCCGTAAGATAGATGGTTAGCCATTCGATTTTACTGTAGAGGATAGCGCCATAGAAGGAACAAATAACAACATGCAACAGTGCAGCATGCTGTCGAATTCTTTGTTTAAAGGACTAATTTAGTTGGGTTCCATGAAAATACACTTTGCAATTAATCATCGGATTTTTTTAGTCTTATCAAATAAGAACGGACATTTATTTGAAATACGAAGTTTGAACAAACATTACGACGACCAATTGTCGCGAAGAAGTCCTAAGGTTCATCTGAATGAACTTCCAATCTGAAAAAATAAGGCGTAGTTGTCTTTCAGGACGTTTTGAACGGGCACAAATTTCGCATCAATGAAACCCGATGGATACTCAATTTCTTGAAAAAAATTCTAAAAAGTTTCGGCTTTTATCGCCACATTATTTTTTTCAAGAGGCTCAAAAAGTTTTTTTCTTTTTCTTTCGAAAAACGGGGCTGTCAGGAATAGATTTGACTTCACCGTGCTATTGATATTCGCGAGTGGGGCGTCCGTTTACATGGTTGAAAGTTCAAGAAATTCATTGTCTGTCAATTAATAAACAAATGTTCATGCTGAAAGAAACATACTGAATATTATTTATATGATTCATTTGGTTTATATATTGCAAAGCAAATATTACTGTCGCCAATTTTCAAGTTTTCTTAAAAAAATTTGAAAGCAGATAACGATCAGGAACTTATCGAGGAATTATCGATACTGTCTCTTAATTCGAAATACAAAACAAAATCTCATATCAACGATCATCATTTCAAAATCTTCAAAATAAAGGAAATTTTTTTTGTCATTAGGAAACGATGTTACTATCAGCTGATCCTTAAAAATCTATTGATGACTAGCTGATTCTCTTGAAAACAACAAGAGCGTAAATTCAAACAAGCTCGCTTATTTGTTTTAAATAGCTCTCATACAACCATATTTCTCGCCAGTTAATTCTCGTATCAAAAATACGTCTGCCCCGTTCGCAGACATTACAAAACATTTGGCGACCACAGAACTGGGGGAACTCCTTGGCTTCTGTAGGACGACAGGATAGACCATCTGTAAACAATAGTACTACACATGGGGAGCTAATGGCTGATTTCTGGCCTATGTTATTTTCCAGCAAGTGGACCCCAGTACAATAATAATAATAATAATATTGGCTTGCGGGAGCCGATTTTAATTAGGCCGTTGAAGTTTCTATTCAAGGATCGCCATTGCTGCGATGGCTTATCTGCACATAACAATAGGATAGACGAATAAAAGCAGAGATTTAGAGGGAATGAATCAGAGATTTTCTTGTGCCTAAATATTTTCAATTTAAGTATTTATTAAAAACGTTTGAAATCGAAAACTGATATAAACCGAAGCAGAAACAACCATGTTTTTTTTCAAAACTCAAAGGCAATTAATGGCTTATAAGGAGCACTGAATCTCACCATTCAGGGTGTACATACAATTCTAGAAATGGAAGTACAGAATAACCTTCCAGATAATCGTTGATTTCAGTAAAACATTGCAAATAACCAAAAAGAGAGAGTTCAGTTAAACACTCGCCGCTCCTGTTTATTGTTGGTTACCTCACTATTTCCGATGCTCAGTTCTTTCTCAATTGTTATAACATTCTATATACCAGTTATACTATACCATCATTGTTATATTATTCAACTAATTATTTCAAAATATACTGGAAACTTATTCGCAGTTCATATTGCCCTTATTTCAATTATGTAGCCACCTTTCCTTACTTTTTTCGATACTTTTTATCGCTATGTGTAATCCCATATGATGGAATCCTCTTCAAAACAACACTTCTTATTTGGTTTATTTCAATGTTCAACTGAATCAAAGGATCGATTAAATTGGATCAAACAAAGTGTTTTATTTGGAAATTGTCATTTTTCTGTCTTAAAATATCCCCGAAATACAAGACGAACTTCGAAATTCAAATTCATTTGCTACATCGCAAAAATATTTTCTTGCCAAAAGTGTAACCATTTTTTCTTATTTTTTTCCTTTTTTTTCAACTAAAGGGTAGCAGAACTGTTGTCATTCAATAGTCGCCGTTGAGTCCGAAATTTTCATTACACATCAAAGGCAAATAAAGTCAATGACAGAAGTGGTCTCCATCTCAATACTGTCAGGCTTCCACATTATATAATAGAAATTCATCTTGAACGAATTAGATCCGATATCCGATACCAATCAGCTTGGAAAAAAATATTAGAATTAATTAGATTAGAAGAGTTGAAAATGAGGAGAAGAAAGGAAATATTGGAATCTTTGGAAATGGATCCAGAACCTGAGGGTCGCGACAGTACAGTGAATGAACTGACTATCCCGCAAAACAAGAGCTTGATGACTCAATTCCGTCTACTTAATAACCTTTACATTGTTTCACCTTTCCAGAAACAGCAATTACTGAACCGAATATTTTGCTTGATTGATTCAAGGTTATAGTGTCGGTAGAATCCTTTACTTCCTAATACTTTTAACCAGTCAAACGTTTGAAACAACAGATCTGAAGTCTTGTGATAATATATTGGCGAGTGGTATGATTATAAGAATTGTTGAAAATAAATATAAAAATATAAATACTTGGAATAAGGACGACGCAAACGAGACGGGATATCAATATTCTTCACTTGCGACGCACTTATACGGTTAAAAAACTGAAGTAATGTAATGTAAGCTCTGGTGGAATTTTCAAATCCACTTTTAGAATTCACGGCATATTCCTTCTACCATTAAGACATTACAATCAAATTACTTTGAATAATTATGAAACATTCAACATTCAATCTTGCTACACAAGAAGTTTTTTATCAATAAACACAAGATAAAATACCGAACAAAATCCAAATTATTTTAACAAAATTAAGCATCCATAAGTTGAAATTAAGCAAATTCATCGTTTTCGCTTACTGACCAGTGCAGATATATCAAGAAATTGCTAAAGATGTTTAAGTAAGTATACTTCCAATTTTCCCAGTTTTCCCCTGCATTTTCATCTAAAATTAGCAAAGTATTTGCAAATTATTTGCGCGTCTGGCATACATATTTTGGCAATAATTATTCACTTTGAAGTCCAAGTAGCTACAGATTCACTCTTGTGGTTTATTGACCTCTTTCCTCTATCTTCAGTTTTTTAGTTTTTTTGGTACATAATGTATCTATTTAGTGTTCGAAAACCAGTAGCACATGAAACATAGATTGTCTTGATATGAGAGTTGCGGAGAAGTATTTATTTTGGTTGTAAAATGTCGAAGTGGTTTTTTTTTCAATTGTTTAAAATATTTCAAAATTAGTGTAATAGGAATTTATCTAAATTATATTTAATATTTTATTCTGTTCTTCCATGAAAGCCTGCAGTATGAAAGAGAAGTTTTCAAAATTAGAATTATCATACAAGTTAACAGCCTACAATTAATATTCTATATGATGAATAGAAAAGTGTTGAAACATTTAAAAGCAATACAAAAGCGTTGCTAACACGGAGAAAATATTTCCCTAATCCACTTTTTGAACATTCGAATTTTTTCAGATCCTGATTTGTATTTAATTCTTTTTCAATAGATTTCTATTAGCATTTCAACTCCTCAAAAAAATATAATGAATTTCGAAGCTTATGTTAAATTAACTGAATAGTGGCTGAAATTTCGATTGAAAAATTGAATGAAACGAATGCTACCATCTTTACAATAAAAAGAAATGAAATTCCTTGGATACAGAGAAAAAAAACAAATGAATCAATTGAAAACTATTGATTTCGTTTCTCAATGCAATGAAAAGCGTATGCGCAACATTAATATTGCAAAAAGACTTCAACCTCTAAGGAGAATTCTAATTCCGATGTCTGATATCACAGAATTTCACTCTACATTTCACTGTAGGTGACGCATTCAACCATCGCTACAATTAGCAAAGACAAACTACAAAAGGACCAAAGTTTTGCTTAATTCTGCTTGTTAATATTTTACAAAATATTAGAATGGGATAACAAAGAATATAAACTTAACTTGAAACATTGGATCGAAATGAAGTCGGAATTAAAAACTGACTACGGCTAGTTAGTATATGGCTATATACTACGGCGCAGTACTACATATTTAAAGTGCGAAAAAAATGGTTGTTAATAAGTAAAACGGATATGCATCTATATGTTGAATTTTCCTAGTGTATTCGCAGCGTTTTCAGAAAAAAATAGAAGGAGAAGATAGATAGACAACGTAATATGTCATAAAAAAAATTTTTAATCTCATTCAACAAAATTTTACCAGAAAATATATTTCGTTTTAAAAAGACACCGTGATGCAATAAAGCAATAACTTTTGCTTAGTAATACTTTCACCTTGTTCTGCCATTGCAAATGGATAACAATTTAGATAAGATGTTTAGATGAATATTTACAAATTCCAAATGGGATACCTTTTAAACTGTCTGGAGATGTTGACGAAGGACATATGATTTTCAGCTAATTTTAGTTGTGATCAAAACAAAACATGGTTATTTTCCATCATCAGACACATTAGTAATAAATTAATTTACATGGGAAAACATCAAACATCAAACAAAACATGGGAAAAGTACTCCTGTGTGAATGTGTAGAATTATGTAAATTTTTGTTTTGATCGAAATCGGAAAATTACAAGTGAATCGTATTTGGTTTATTCCAAGAAATATTTTAATTTGCTTTCTATTTTTAGTCGAATATTTAGGAATAATATTAACTTTTTGAATTGATTATTGACCAGGTATGTTTTGAACCTATTTTTAGGTAGTTTACTATTTTTTACGCTGCCAATATAAATAAATGTTTTCATCCATACTAAATGCAAAATAGTTTCCGGGCACCTCATTTTGTAAAACGAGAATATGGCCGTATGAAAATTAATTCGAATTTAAAAATACTAGCAATTAGAAGTATGCATTCTTGAAATTATCAATTTTCCATTATTTAGAATACGCTTTTCAAACCCAATAAGCATTTTTTATTTATTTAATTTTTCCGTGTTATGATTTATGTTTTATTTGATTTAAAATTCGAATTATCTTTATTTAATTTTTTTTTCATAGCCTACGTGATTTATTTATCAAGCGCATACGGAACTGCCATTGATGAAAATAACTCTGGGTAACCGCTTAAACACTGCATGCAGCCACAATCCTTCTGTATGCAGTGTTAAAACGATTTTCTACGGTTCCGTATTAACTTTCTCAGAATCTATACCACACATCTTAAGATTTAGATTAACTTGGATTCATTTTGAAGGACCTCATCTTAAGACCACAAAATGACTTCGTTTGCAGCCAGAAAGGTGCTAGCTCCACTGTTCTTTTTCCTCCAAAAACGTTAATAACAAAACTATTATGAACCTTTTACACAAAACTAGCTATAAAAAGATACTTAAGGAAGATTTGAATTTTGAGCCATTCCAGAAAAGTGTTACAGCCGGCGTCGAAAAAAGGATCAAATACGATTGCCGAAAACGTTTTAGATCGCGGACAAGGGATAATGAACTGCTATAAGTTTGTTGCGACATGATACAGGACGGCAGGAAAGTTCTACTCCAAGCTGATACTAATACTAATTTAAAATAATATCTAATACTAGTTTACTAATAATGACAACTAGAGTAGTCACCCTAGTTGTTTTTGGCAATTGAAATGAAACGGTTCGAATTTTTAAAAAAAAAATATGTTGTTTCCACCAGACAACGCTCGACCATACTTTTTTGATGACCCATCGGAAATTGCGAGTTTTGTCGGGAAATTCGGACCCATCTTCTGTATAATCTATGTCTTAGCACCTTTTCACACCACTTCTTTCGATTAACGCAGAACGCTCTCGATGGAATCACGCTGCTTCCAAAAGAAACCTGTGAGAACAACCCGATTCAGTTATTCAATCAGAAACCAAAAAGTTTTTCACAAATGGTATCGTGGCTTTAGCCTAAGAAGAGCGAAATATCATTGAAAATAATGGAGATCATTTGATGTGATCAATTTATTAATAACAATACAACAAACATTTTCGCGGAACCCAATCAAATAGTACATTTTTACAAAACAAGGCGAACCCAATCAAATAGCACATTCTCACAAAACAAGGCGAAATCTAAACAGACGATTTTTCCTCAAAAGTTCAATAATTTCTATTGAAAGGCTGAAGCACCTAAAATTGTGAACTTGTCTACGTATGCAACATGTTTTTAGCAATGAGCGTGAGTCAATGCTCTTCTATGTATACTACCCCTATAATACTTTTTCACGTTAAAAATATCTTTGGTGCGTAATTACGTTCCAATCACTTTTCAATTTGCATCTAAAATACTAGCGTATGATCATATGTTTAGGAATGTTAAGTAGATTTGTATTCATTGAATATAGGCAGACTGAATTCATTGCGCCGCACAAGAAATATTTTTACAAAACAGCTTACATAAAAATAATGACTGAAGCCAAAGACAAAGAATAACAAAATTAAAATATGAATTATAGTATTTTAAAAAAGCGTTTAAAGCTTGATTGCCTTTGGAAAACAAGGAGATTTAGCAATAAGGGTGATATGATTCTGAAAAATTTATAGCGGCCATCTTTGAATTAGACTGATTGACGTTTGCTGTCATTTTTCATCAATTAGGTTTGCAATTTTATCATGTGGCGTGTCAGGTAGGGTAAATTTTGTATTAAACGGAAATGAGTGGAGCATGCGGTCTTGCCTTACCGGGAATTTTTTCCAATAAAATTTATTTTCAACATATCAGTGCAAATGACATTGCTGCGATCGTTACGATGGGAATTAATTCATTGAGCCAGTAATCTCACCAAATGGCCCTTCAAACTATTGCATGATTCTTGGATTTCCCACCCATATTATTTACTGTTATGCTTAATAGCCTTACGCGGAAAAACCCAGGACCATAGGTTAGATTCGTACTAACATACATTCTATACTATCCGAAATGCTGCAAAATGTCTTCGAAAATTTTCACAAATGAATCAAGGTGCGGCAAATGGGCCGCTGTCCACATTTGAGCTATTTTTTGTTTAAATCATAAGTGTCAAAACCTTTTGAAACTATAAAATCAACAAGCATCGCGTTTGACCGAATTTACTATCTTTTATTTCAATTTGTAAAGATAATTTACGTTCTTCTTCGCATTTTTACTATATACGCAACTAATTCGAGTTTGTAAACCTCCTTGAATAATATCAAAAATGCCATGTTTAATTTTGAAAGAGCAATTTTGAATTGATATTCAATCAATAAAGCTTTTTATAAAGGGAAAAAATGCTGAATAACTAGCTGGAGAATATGACCGGGATTATTAAAATATAATCATTAAAAAGAATATTGGAGGTTTGTCTTGGCTATTGGCTGTTGTGGTCGAAGATAAATTTTCTTGCATTTTCTAGGTCTCTCGTGCCGTGCTAAATGGTCCGTGAGGAAGTTGTTCGAATATAGCTCACTCTAAAATCTCTTAAATAAATATCTTATTTTTCATGATTTTTCTGGATGACATTTATATTTTTAAATTCCAATTAATTATTATCATCATATTAAAACACAGCCAATGATGTCACGCTTGACACTCACTAAAAGAACAATCCCCGAATATGTTAGTGACTATAAGATAGCCTACATTTAATTTTTAATTATTAGAATGAATTTATACATACTACATTCGAGAAAATGCTCACAAAAAAAAATTAAGGTTTTCGTAACCAATTCAAGGCTTTTAGATTTCATTGTCTTGTACAGAATACATCAAAAATAGCAATTTCAAGTCCAATACACCTACTTTTTCTTGTACGTTAGTCATTAAGAAGAGAAGAGGGAACTTTTGAAACGCTTCATGATCTTCGCAAAACTAAGACAATGACTAAGCACTTGAATTTTGCAAGATATGGTTTGAATGCGGGGTAATGTATTTTGTACTGTAGTTTAAATTAAGAATTACTTTAAATAGTAATGCGCAGAATGTATTTTCGTTTCGGACATATCTGCTTTGTGAAAAAAAGTAGTAAAATCTGAATTATTTGATTTATTTTGTATTGTAAAATTCGAAATTTATGAGTCAAATTTGTCTAGAGCTCCACAAAACACAACATCAAATTTTCATTTTTTCTTTTTATTTGCAGAATCATCTTTAGCTGTTCAATGTTATAGATGTGTGGTAACGCCAACATATCGAACAGATTTCAATACAACTATTCCATTATGTTCGAAATTTGAAAAAAGCGATGAATTTATTATTGATTGTCCTTATTCAACAATGTGCCAGAAGAAAGTTCTTCGTATGGAATTGCAAAAGGATCATGTGATTGAAACAGTGACGAGAGGTTGTGCGAATCAGAAATATACAGATCAGGTATGTGTGAACAAATTTGGCATTCCTATGAAAATATATAGTATGGCAACTTGCTTACGATCGAATCATTACAACATTTTGAATGAAAAAGTAATTTGATGAGAAAATGTAAAGCTAATATTTTTTTGTAACAAGTTGATAAGATATTTGACGTTTCGTATCGTTAGTTTCGTTGGCTTACACGTAAGAAATACAATCAATTCGATTAGGAGCTTATATCGAAAAAGAATTTATTTCATATTCTATGCTTGATTTAATTTTGTTAAACAGAAATGACTATTGACTTGACGTTTTTTACACCTCATGATAGTGCGGGAAATTCTGTTTATTTAATTTCCATTTCAACATTTCCAACATTTAAAATTATTGCATACTGCAAATTTACATCAATACGCTATTGGTTATAAGCAGGCGCCATCAGTGGTCTAATTAGTAAGAACTAAGCTGAAATATTCAAGATTACCACCTTGGTGATCTTCAAATGGCGTGAAATGGTCCTAGGTAGTTTTTTCGTGAATGTTGGAATGAAAGTAATATACCTTGGAACCACAGGAAGGCATAGCCAAAATTCTGAAAATAGCAAAGACCTCATTGTTACACCTTTTTCCCCACAAAATGATAATAGCTAGACTTTGGCATCTACCGATGACAATACATTTAATCAAATGAACGGGCAATCATATACCCGCTGATAAGACAGCAATAAGTTATTTCCTCGACGTGAGGATATTTCGCAGACCAAATTACTACAATATCAAGGATCTTGTCCGCATAAAATAACGATGTCGAGTAGGAAATAATGAATATAAAAGCACCAAACGAAAAGGGAAATTTGAGATCGAAAACTTTAACGATAGACATAAATGCAAAAGAGATCAACGTGTATGTATCGGAGCTTGTAAGTATCAGGCTTGACAAAATCCCGGAAAACAGCCTAGTCACCATTTACGTCAATGAACTCTGGAAGCAACTGAGGACTGCCATCATGGACGCTACATATCAGACAAGAAGGCACGAATATCGATGACAAAGAAATGAGTATTTCGCTGTGGAATGTCAAAATGCAATAGATGCAAAGAATGAGACTTTTAAATAATACCTGAACCGACCAACACCAGCCAAGATGGAAGGTGATAAAATCTGCACCAAGAATAAGGACCTCAACGACAAATTCGACAAAATGAACGAAACCTTCAGAAGTAACAACTAAATATCATCCTATCAATCGATGAAACGCACGAAAAAGGATTCAGAGATTCATGAAATGCGTTATTTTATGTTATATGTGAAAATGTGGAAACTATCCTCGCTATTAAATAAAATAGCACATGTCTTGTGCTTGGGATGGATGGATGGGGATGGATCGAATACTTTGTATCATTACTGAACCTTGCTACCCGAACATTTACGAACGTCGGGTAGCCGTTATCCTCGGCAAGGAACCAGAAACGGATCAAGAGCTAGTACCGCCATCCACTATACAAGAAGTCAAAGCATCATCGAAGACAATAAAGAGTAATAAAGCAACGGTTATGGGTAGTATTCCGGCAAAGCTGTTTAAAATTGCTAGTAATGAAGAAGGAGGTAACTATACTTCAATTATTGCACAAGATCTGGAAAGAAAAAGATATTCCAGAAGGTTGGCGTTAAGGCATAATCAGCATGATCCATTAGAATGGCTACAAGCTTTGCTACGAAAATTACAGACAAATCTCCGTTTCATACCCGGCATACAAAATGTGGAGAATTATTTGAAAATCGGCTATGGCCCTTTGTGAAGAATTTGATCCACGAGTACCGAAACGCATCTCTACCAGGAAAGTAGACAAAGGACTGAGTTTTTCTGTTTAGCAAACCCTCGATAAATGCTAACATATACTTCTAGGAGACTTGAAGCAAGTGAACGATTATATTGACAGATATACTCTATACAGAATAGTTTCTGGTTTTGTAATACCTCAAAAATTATTCCACCCTTTAAGAAGGGAAAAAGAAAAACGAATGAAGGGATTGGCTTGGACGTCTTCTGGAGTGGTCAATCGAAATTTTCAATTTTGGTTCCAAGACGAGGGTATTTGTCCGCCGTCAACCGGATGGGAGAGCATTGGAAGCATTAACTGTCTTTTTAGTCAAGCAGATTTTTGATAATTTAGGGCGGCGGTTTCATTATGTAAAGCATTTTCATAATCCGAAGAGAATAAAATCCCTATTTGGTCATTTTGGAACCCTAAATCTGGACAAGGATTTGTCTTTTAACATGATAATGAACCCTGACACATACCCCAAATATGCAAGCACTTTCTCAAAGGCAAAAATGAAGCAGATTTATTACAAGTCATTAAATGCCCTTTTCTCCCCAGATTTAAACCCTTTAGAGCTAAACTGAACAGATTAGCGCAAAGTGTTTCTCTTTGAGAAGACTTACGAGGAATATGCAGAACCTAGGACGAAAAATAACAAGAGCAAATGAGTGGCATTTATGCCCGATATGTAGGAGGCTCTCTTCAAAAGCAAGAGGACATTTTGATGAATTTTGATAGCGCACGTGGCTTATTATAGCTCGCACGATAATTTTTTTCTGTAACGACAATCTTTAACATAAGCTGACTCTAAGTATTCAAACTACTTTTGGAGATTAGTCCGGGTCAGAATAGTCTCGAGAAACCAAAATTTGTATGAAATGACAGAGCTGTTCAGCTTTTAACCAAAATAGAAAACTAAAGAGTCAAGAATATAAAAAAAAATTTAATTGAATATCGCACATAAACATATGCATAATAAATAAATTTCCACTAGTTTGCGTTGCAAAAACACCCAATTAACATACTTTTATTTTCTCTCCAGGTTTTCAAACAAGGAGCATGGCGACGTGAACATAAAGTTGAGGAGCCCTATCAGGAAGAATGTCGGGAATTCAAAGAAAACACATTGTCTGCATCGACAACGACATATTGCCATTGTCGAGGCAACTTATGCAATTCGGCGCCAAAAGATTCGGGCGGCTATCATACGGATGCAATGGCTGTTATTTTTGTTTTTAATGCTATGAAATATCTTCGCAGTGGAACAACTTACTAGTTAAACTATTAATTAAAATACGAAAAATTCCAATCAAAAAAGATAATGTGATGAGAATGGAGTCATCTTGAATTTATCTCCTATGACCAAAACCTTTAATATGTCGTTAACTAGCTCAATATTCCAGAACTAAATTTCAAACACAATTTCCATTGGTTTTTTGCAAATTTCAGTTTCTCATGCAGATCTTTTTTTTTTCTTTGTCCCATACAATTATCGTCACGATCTGATTGCCAGTTAACATGAAGAACTGTCTTTTGGTTTTGGCCCGAAAGTAATTTTTTCAATATTTCTCATTCAGTTTTGATTATTTATTCAGAAATAATCACCAAATCATCTCGTTTTGCAATCAAAACCTTGTTTTGGTAGATGTTAGATAGGATTTTATAAATTATCAAATTTTCTATTGTGTACGTACGAATATATGTAAAACATATGATTATGGACTTGATTTCACTATAATCCACATTCCAATCAAGAATGGATAACATAATACATTTCGCTCACAAGGAAATCTAATTATTATTCTGGTAATTTGTGATAAATAATTATGTTGCATAATGAAAACACAGTTGTGTTAAAATATGGTTCTTGACTTTGCTATTAAGTTGAAAACGTTTAAGTGAGCTCTCAGTTATTCTAATTTAATGTGCGAGGATTATACGAAAACAATTTTGAACGATACGAATATAATATTCATTGTATATTATCATTGAGAGTTTGTTATTTTGTATATTAAATGCATAAATATTTAGGCTATCGTTGTACATGTTAAATCAATTATTATTAGTATATGAATAAATTGAATATATGGTAAAATGTGTTTCATTTAATTTAATCATTTTTTCATTAAAAAAATATATTTCAATTCGATACTTTTGAAATCGAAAATGTAAATCAGTTTGAAATCTACAAAAAAAGATTCAATCCGTTACGACACCAATCAGCTCGCGGAATTGAACAAAACTATTGTTCACTTTATTGCAAGTAAATATTATTTATCTAAATATAGGATCAAATACTAGCATACGGCCAGAAATTAACAAAAAACTGTTATGGCTCGTAACTCTCATATAATATCTTGGAAATTAAAAATATTATATCTTGGAACAGTTACCTTAGCATTTGCAGGTTCATTACTAAACCTTGCTCAACAACTATAAAAAAAATTATCCTTCGAAGCCTCGGATGGAAGTTGAAACTTTCAGAATCATTGACATAATACATGAAATGGTGTTTCATGATTGACTTAACAAGACTCCGTAAGCGATTTTTAAATTTTCTACGCAAATTTTCACTGATTTTTCCGCGCCAATTTGCTTTTAAAAACATTTCTGGCAGATGGGAATTATCGGTGCTTGGTGCTTTTTAATCGCAATCCCCAAATGTTTCTGCGTCGATACAAAACTGTATATGAAACAATGAAACGCGAGATCCGAGAAACCCCTGAAACAAAAGAACAGCCAAATCAGTGAAATTCATTCGAAGCCATTGACATCAATGACTTCAGAGAAGGACAAAAATTAATGGCATATACCATGTGTATAGAAGTTAGAAAACCTGCAATATTTTCCACAAACTGAGTTCAAGTATTCCTCCTGGAACTAACAGGCCAAAATTACAAATCCTCCTCATCAACATGAGCTATGATTCCGATCACCTTTGCTTGCAACTTCGGCCCCGTATTCACCTGCCCTTAACTCACCTTACATCTGAATTTTTCGCGCCACAATTCTTACTTGCCAAAAATTGCACGTATAGATCATTTATCATTTCGTTGGAGGCATTTGTCAAATCTTTCGTGAAAATCATGAAACAAATTTGTAAGAATTCGTCGGAAATCAATCTGATTTTTCTTCAATAAAAATCTGGGATTCAAATCGCTCGAACTTTGAGGATACAATATCTTTCAGGTAACCCCAGAAACAAGAGTCTACTGGAGTCAAGTCAGGGCTTCGCAATAACCGCTCTAGGATACCTAGGATATACAGTGGGTCACAGCTTATTTTATGCAGTAGCTAATTTTCATTTTCATACGGCATATTTTTCAAACGAAAAAGTTTTATAATGAAAAACCAAAGTAGAATGGTTATCACAGTTTCATAGAATATGAAACGAACACCGACCAAAAAAAAATACGTCACTCGCTGTTAAAATTCTAAGAAAAACAAATAAGCATCGAAATTACATGTCACAGCTTATTTTATGCAGTCGCTAAGAGCTACCGATTTTTCACTGTGCCATTCAGTTCTGAAAGCATTTTTCGTGTGTCCTCCTTGATAATAGTCTTTTAGTTGCCTTGTTGTTGTCTGAAGTGTGATTTTGTTATTGAAAAGGTTATCACGAATAGAATGCAAAATGGGTCCTCGTACGATAATACAACAGAGGGAGTTGCTCATAAACCATTTTAAAAACGGCGAATCACAGCGGAAAATTGCTTCTATGGTAAATATGAACTCATGTACTGTCCAAAAAATTATTGAGCGTTTCCTTCACGAGAACCGGTAGTATGATAAAGGAAAAAAAGCACCAAATAAAATTTTCAATGAAGCTGACAAGCGATACATTGTACGGAAAATTAGGGCTAATCCTGGACTCTCCGCGGTAAAACTGACCACCGAAGTGAACGAAAGCCTTGGCAAAAAGTGTAGTGTGGAAACTGTTCGCCGAGTACTGCGGGATCACGATATTCATGGTCGAGTTGTCTGGAAAAAACCATTTATCAATCTTAAAAATAAGCTCAGTCGATTAAACTTTGCTAAAGAGCACCTTGGTAAGAGCCAGGAGTTCTGGAATTCAGTCATCTTTGCCGATGAATCAAAATTTAATCTATTTGGCTCAGATGGCATGTCTTACGTATGGAGAAAGCCAAATGCAGAGTACAATAAAGAAAACCTAAAGCCAACTGTTAGGCATGGTGGAGGAAGTGTTATGGCACGGAGCTGTATGTCGGCTTCCGGTCCAGGACAGCTGGCTTTTATTGAAACAACAATGGACAAGCACATGTATCTTCAGATTCTTAAAGATAATTTGTTGCAAAGTGCGGAAAATTTGGGTATTCGGTGCAATTTTCAATTCTACCAAGACAATGACCCAAAACATAAATCGGGTATTGTTCTGTCATGGCTGATATACAACTGTCCCCATTTAATGACGCCACCAGCACAATTACCAGACATGAATGTTATTGAAAATTTATGGGCAATATTGGAACAAAATATCAGGAAACATGCAATTTCCAACAAGAATGATCTGAAACGGGCTTTGGAGTTTGAATGGAGCAAAATATCACCAGATGTTACCCGTAAATTAGTTCATTCAATCCCAAATCGTCTTAAAGCTGTTGTGGACCAAAAGGCGTATCACACAAAATATTAAAATCTAGATAATTTCTACGTATTTTTACATTTTTTTAATATTATCAGTAACTGCATAAAATTAACTGTGAGATGGAATTTTGATGTTTTTGGAAGTATTTTGATCTGTACCTTGTAAATAAAAATTGCCATTAAATGAAGTCTATATTTAAAATGTACAAGTTTCTATTTCAAACAGCGTAAATTTTAAGTTTATATTCTTTCCAGTTTCGTAGTTACAGAGTCTCATAACTTAAAGTATGAACCGCATAAAATAAGCTGTGACCCACTGTATCTCACCAGTATTTTAAGTAGCGTCGAATCACTGCGTCTAAGTAAGAAAATGTGTATAAATCAATGGTACGTCAATATTGTTTTATCGAGGACGTTGTCGAAATAACCATCTAAGGCGATTATACAACCGACTGTTTTCCAAGTAAGCGTTGCTCCCCTATCTAAGATATTCGGGCAAATAAAAATTTAGCTCTCCACGCTAAGTTCCTTGAGTATACGAGGCGGACAATTAAGTAATAAGACTGATTCCTTAAAAACCGTATATTAAAATATTGTTCTACAACTCTGCCATCCCCTTCAAAGTAGTCCCTTTGGGCAGCTATACAACAATTCCAGCGCGTTTTCCATGCTTCGTAACATTTCTGGAACGCTTCGACTGCGATGTCCGCGAGTACCCTGTCACGGCCGCCAAGATGTCCGTAATCGATTTAAAATGGGTTCCTTTGACCACTGATTTTGTTCTAGTGAACAAAAAAAAAGCCAAATAACTCGATCAAGCAACGTGGGATCGTTTTCCACTTGTTCCAAACAGCCTTCTGTGACGGTCATTCGATGCTGCTCTTGGGAAAGGTTCTTTCGAATCATCTTCGTGCACAACTTTTTCATCCCAAAATCGTCGGTTAAAATTTGTCTGACTGTTTCACGGTTCATACCCAGTTCCGAGGTCAACATGCGAACTGTTAAACGTCGATCTTCACGGATAAGGGCGCACACACGCTGCGCATTCGCGTCAGTCCGCACCTCGACTGGTCTCCCGCTCCGCGCCACGTCTTCACGCTCCTCTTTAAACTCTTTATGTCATCGAAACACCTGGGCACGACTGAGAGCACTTTCACCATGCACTTTTACAATCTTAGCGTACGTTTCCGAAGCTTTTTCGCCCAATCTGGCGCAAAGTTCTATCGTGACGCGTTGCTCTTGATTTCGTTTCTCCATTTTCGTGACGAGCACCACCAACACACGTCTACTCAACACCATACAGCAGGCGAACTTATCAAGGTAGAGCGATGGTAAATATATCAATGAAGAGGGGAAGGATGCCGGGGAAGGGGAAGAGAATTTCAAGTAAGCAGATTTACCACAAGCGCGGCAATAAAATCAGTCTCATTACTTAATTGTCACACCTCGTATATCTCTCCATATGGATCTCTTTTAACACTTTTAACATTTATTCGTGTATTGCTCTCTCTCTCTCTCTCTCAAAATTTGGATCGCCTATATCTCGGGGAGGTTTTCAAAATATTAAATTTTTTATAATTGCTAAACCTTTTTTGATTGTTTTTTCCAAACGGCTTGAAGCTTCTCCAAAACCCCGAACGATATCAATAAGGCTTGTTGTCTGAACCTTTAACGTTGTATGAATTTTAGTCATAATTTACCAATCTATGAGTTTTATCAATATCTGATTTTGGATTTCGAATAATATTTAATCGTTCTTACATGAATAATATTTAATTACGTTCTTATTGTGTTTTTCAAGGGGTGCAGATTTATGCTTTGTTACGACTAATAACCATTTCCGCCAATTGATTTAATTGCAATAATTTGATGATAAATAAAAATTTATCAGACTTTTTTCCAGAGAAAAATCACCTAGTAATGTGTACTCATTCAAATAAAACAGCAGATTTGCTCACTTCTGTTGAAAGATATCTAAACCAATCACGAGAAATCCCACTTCGATTGTGAATCAACCAGCCACACGCAAAAACGACATGTTTTGAGGTTGTTGTCTTTTCCGTTTTGCAAGCTACATATCGAGAAAGCCACTACATTCATGCATTAACAACAAAATAAAGAAATAATAACAAAATTCTGACTCATCGTCTTGCACGTTCTCTTGTGTCCGGAATAATGAAAACGGAAAAGATTTATAAACGCACAAAGAGTTTCGCTCAGATGAGAAGAAAGTTTACAACAAAAATAGGAATTCTGGGTACGCAGGCATGACCAGGAGGCCACATTCTTCTCGTAATGCCTTGCATGTGAGCAATAATAAAGAAATTCTCGTATATTAAGTGGAGATACTTGGTGGCTCTTACATTATGATACATTTATCCAATTTTGGATGGTATGCATGCTTGCTTTTAATATGTTTATTAGGGCATAAATTAGATTATTAATCTTCAAATGTACTTCAATCTTTATTGTTAATGTGCGTAAGCGAATAATTGAATACGTTTTTTAAAGAGGATTTAGAGATGATACTTTCCAACGCACATGAAAATGTGTTAAGTCCCGTATTACCGTATTCATCGATCTTCAAGGAACATTAAAAAGCAATTGAGTTCACCGAAGTATGCCCATGGGCACATATCATTTTAATTCTATGTGCAGTTAAAATGTTGGAATATTGTATTTAGAACATTTCAGACAACTTTGCGGTGTTTATGTATACCGAAAAGTATAGCCACGTTGATTTCAGGTACTTGAAATCCTTTATTTTTTCTTAAATCTTTCCATTTCAACTCTTTACACTTTTGAATTCTAAATTTATATCACATGAAACTTCATTATCCATAGCGAGGTCAGATGGATGCATTTGATTTGTTTTGTCGGGTAATTCGATGGAAATTTTCTCCCATGGCATTGCATTTATTTCAATTGTAAATATTTTTTTAGTAAACATCTCTCGATCATGCGAATAGTGTTAACTTTCTGTTGAATGAATCCATTCATTCTTCACCGCACGTACTCCATACAAGTGCATTATCAATTCATTATCGTTTATCCGCAAGTTTATGAATAAATATTACAACAAACTCGAAACGCAGAGCGGTTGGAGACCATTGGATTTAGGTCAATGTTTGTGGAAATTACAAATTGAATAGTGGCTGATATTGGCATTGAGTTACATGCTTTGATTCAATTTTGCACGATTTTCACAAAGTTAGAATTGAAACAGAATTTAGAAGGGTTGTTAATGTGAACGGATAGCATCGTTTGTTCACTTTTAATAGCTTAAAAAAATACGACTCTATGGAGTCAACAAACATTTCTATATCTTCAGATCATATTAATTTATTAAGCACTTTAGTTAATGTGCTTTCGTAACCCGAATGACTCTTCTACAGAAATTGCCATGTCTTAGGAAACGTGTTTAATGAAAGCAACCATAAAATCATATCAAATAAGATATTAAAACTAAAGTATTACAAATTAGACTGAAAGAGTCATAGGAAAAAGTTGTTTTGAAATCGATATTCAAATTAATTGAAAGAGAGTAAGACTGAACGAAAAAAAAATAACTGAAAAGTTTAAGCAAAACTATTTCAAAACAACGCAAAAATACGGAAAGCGCTTTGAAATCGAGATATCGTTCAAGGAAAAGTCTTCAAAGCCAATAATAAAAAAATTGGCAATAAAAAAATAATTCGGAAAAAGCTGAATTTCAAATGAATATTCCAAATTTAAAATTGAATCTCGATCTAAAAAAAGTCAAATCCGAAAATCGAAAGTAAATCTAATTCGCAATACTTTCCATGCTTAATTTTTTAAAACGAATTTCAAATGATATTTTCCTGTAATAAAACAAACACAGCAGATCAGCAGATCTTTATCGTGATGGAGGAGCAACTTAGTTGCAAATTTTCTTTTCTTCTTTAAGAATAGTTTTTTTTGTCTGTACACTTTTCAGAATTTTATTTTAGTCCTTTGCACAACCAATCAAACAGTCATAACGCAATCGTTGCTTAAGACAATCACATTCGTGGCTCAAATACTCGTTAGTTCATGGTTATCAGTGGAAAATACATTTAAATTTTCAAAAGATTGCTCCCACTGTGTAGCGCCCCACGGTCGATCTGGACTGTACGTGATTAGTAACTTTTGATCTACACTGTACATGACACGTCAAAGAGATAATTGAATGATATTCTTTGTAATCTCCTTAATATTATCATTCAACGTGAACACTTCGCTAGGTAGGAGATCTGTGTGGCTTCTAGTTTACTATTTTTTTCTAATATCCACATCGGTTTGATTAATCATTGAATACATTTGTGCAAACAAGATTCGCACAATAGTGATACACACAAACAATGTTTTATAGTAATAGAAGATTTATATATCAGAGAGGCTGAACGTCTGTCAATAACATAGTTTTTATCGCATTTTGTTTCATAAACATCTTGTTTTTATTTGGTTGAAATGTCAAATTGTCAATCAAATAAGCAGCATTTTCCGTAGGTTTTAGTTTTCTGCTTTAATCGGATGAAAAGTGCAACTGCAGCACATCAAACGTTTGTGAAAACTTATGTGGATCATGCTACAATTGCTAAATTAAGCAAGGAATTGTTTCAACGTTTAAAGAATGGTTATTTCAGGGTGAAAGACCTGCTTTGCGCAACGAAAAGAATTTCTAGATGAAAAATTTGATTAGATATTAGATTTGAATGATAATTTCTTATGTTCCGAAAAGAATGAAATAGGTATTGTCGATTAACTATGATTGACAATGCCCAGCGGCCTCATCGTGGTAATTAGAAGCATAAATTGTATTAAGAATTTGTATCGGCTTTTTGTTCTATTTCTGGCTTGTTGTAAAATATTGTATAAAATATGAGAAAAGAGATTTTTAAAATATAACACTTAGTTATAAATTGGAAAAGGATTTCAGGTTTTATATGACTACGTCCGGATAGCGCCCGAAGGAGTTGGTGGTGGATGTCGTCTGGATTTCGCAATATCTTACTCCTTTAAGTGCTGAATAAATTCAGTATTACGATTCAAAGGGATTGAGAGGCAAGTTATTAAGCTGCGCGTCTAAAGAATAGTTTGCATTGTGCCCGTGATTCATGAGTTCTTCACTGATTTCTTAATCTCTGACATCAGAGAAGCATCGAAATTCGCTTTGTTTCTGCTAACAATAACACCTTGGTTTTGCGAAAACTGCTTTGAAGGTCGGTTCCAAATATAGAGGGAGAATGATAAAGTAAAATTCAAGTGGAAAGCACTGAAAAGTGCAGAAAATTGTAGTGAAGTTATGGTGATTGTGATCTCAAGGGTATCACCCTATTGGCCACACACTTTTAATAATAAAGCAGCTAACATTATCTCAGATGTAGGTCGTATAAATCAAGTACAGCCACGGGAGTATCTCAACAAGAAGTCTCCATCTGAATAAAATCAATGGAGATAATTCAAAAGGGCGCCAATTGAGTTCTTCATCAACTGAACCCTAGAGATTTGGAGCGGCATTGCCAACTTGCGATATGTTCATAACATTACTATTCAAACTCAGAGTTTGACGTATAACTATAGCATTATATTTATTTAATAAACTCAATTTTTTTTTTCTAACTATTAACTCAATGAAATGAAGGCGGTAATGCCTTTCAAACTGCACAATCAGGTGAAAGAATTTTTTGAAGTAGCATTTCTGTATTACCATGTATTGCAATATTATGTGTGTGTTATTCCTAACCAGCAATAAAATTTTTAGTATTATGTCCAAAGGGAGACATTTTTTGAGTTGAAATATAAGCTCATAGCACACAAAGGATCCAAATATTTTGGAATTAATTGAAATTTAAAAATCCTTTTTCTAAAATAGATGACAAAAATTATACGAATCATATCTGTTGTGAAACCGTTATTCAGTTTTTCGTAAGATAAATCCATTTATATGTGAAACTCAAAGAGTTTTTAATAAGAAATTCTCAGCGGAATCAAAGCTTTCATCTGAGAAGTGTTCAAATCAACCCACTCATCTTGCATTATATTATAGTTATTCATTTAATTGATTTACAATACAATTTGGAACAATTTAGCATCTTGTTGAAGTTCACCGTCATGTATGTAAAATAAATTTTACAAGAGGTCAGTTAATGTTAAATCTCCGCTCTTTATTGCATTCACTCTAACTTTTAATTAACAAAGAATAAAGTCGACCTACTCATAACAATCATTTGTCAACCACTTTATATCAAGTGCATTTAGTAGAATGTGTCATTCCACAAAAGTTGCTCAGCACTGAGCAGAGATGCGTTATTGTTCAGAAAAATTTATAAATTTGTACTTCAGCTGTTCCCATATATGTCAGACACACCATAATTACCGAGCAGCATGTCTTGGAAATACTGAAGATTTCGGCAAGATACTCAACAGTATGCATGGTTGAGACATTTGAATTTTAGAAGAATTTTTATTTTCATAACTTTCGGCCTACCTTCATTTTATTTCATCTCGACCACAATAATACACAATTCAATACCTAATTAGCCACCAACTTACCTACTAATTGTTGTACAATGATCAATCAATCAAAACGGCCATGATCGTCGTCATTTTTAAGACACCCCTATTTGGTCACATTGCGAGAATAGCATGTGAGTACTGAATACTGATGTTCAGCAATGAATGGATGAAAAAGTAATCCTACTGAGTGGCGGGTTAGATATGCAGAATGGCAATGACCCGGGCATGTATGCATTCAGTAAACATGATTGTGATGATGACGATGATACTCTGTTTTTATTATTGTCTTCTGAGTGGAATGTATCTTTTCTACTATTGTGTCGTTTGAAATCCAATAGAAAACGGAAGCTTGATCATTTGATTGCATGATGCAATCAACTGCCATCGTGTATGATGAAAAGGTTTGGGTGGCATTGCTTGAAATTGGAGATGTAGACTGACAATTGGATTATGAAACAACTCACAAATTAAGGTCAAATTTTCATCATTCTAATAATATGCAGCTTCAAACGAAATATGATTTAGATGAGTCCTATGACATTCGTTACAGAGAACGAATCAAATGAAATCAGGGGTAAGTGCTCATTATTGTTTCAGTTTTGTTAGAATTCTCAAGGGCAAGACGATAAAAAGACGAAGTTTTGATGTAATCTTGTAACAAAACCACAAACAGCCTCGATTTCCAACGACAATTTCGACTTCTTCTATTTCTTCTGAAGATTCTTCAAAACGGGCGAAACGTATCCACAAGCATATTAAAACCCAAACCCAAAGGTAGTAGAAGATAGACGCTTTCATTTTTACTTTTTATCTTCTCTATTAAAAATTAATTGTACCGTTAGATTCATTTAACAGTGAATGTAATAAGTTGGTTTACAGCGGGGGCAACTGCTGTGATTAACATGCTTGGAGTTTACGATAGTATAATTTGTGTTAGTATTCAGAATTTGTGCATATTACTGAAACTTTGAACGGATTTGTCCAATAAGATACATCGCGTCAACATATCATTAATATATTCAAAATTGCATGCTTACTCACCGAACTATCGTTTTCCACTAAACACAAAAATACTACATCCTCCCTCATCAATCGCACGGCAGCATGTAACAGATGTTTGGTTTTACTTTTCAACATCTTATACAGCAATGGACCAGACATATGTTCGAAATCTTGTGGCGTTAAATCGTCCCAATGCGTTGAAATTAATCCTGAACAATAGTCCTGTAGACTTGATGCACCAACTTCCTCAGCCACACAATAGAATCGTACACACGATCTTACACCCACTGATGCAACAAGAGCACGTTCACATAATCCCAAAAGTCCGGCTAATTTGAATTTATGCGCGGCACGTAAAAGTCCTAGCGCGAGAGTGTCATTTTGTAAATCGACTACATCCGTATACACCCATCGCAAGAGCCCAAAACCAACATCAGATTCCAGATCTGACCAATCCAATTCGGGTTTATCAATTAAAATTTCTTCACGCCATTCTTCCGAACGTGAATTTAAGACGAATTTATGGGCGGGCATTGATTTATCTTTGAATTTAATTGTTATATCTGAATATAACGTACGACCGTACAAGGATGCGACAGTAATCACTAGACGGGAGACGAAGCTGCTAAATTCGCCTGAAGAGTCCGTTGAAGATGCAGTCGCTTTATTATATTTTTGCTCAAGCTCAACATAGCCTCGTTGCAGTTTTGTGTATTCCTCCTTGAGAAGTTTAAGATGCTTTTCTAGTTTTTCGGTAGAGTCCGTTGAGCCTGCATGAAAATTAAAAATAAATTATTATATTTAACAAGCAGAGGGTGATGTTGACGTTTGGAAAACGATACTCTAAAACGAAACATGTTCAATATTTGTCAATAAATTATCTCAAAATTTAAATCGTCTACCATTCTCGGACAAAAAGTATCCACCTGTTAACTTTTAAGTCATTTTCAGCCTTCAAAAACTCATTTTTAAATGTTAAAATGATGCTGATAACCGATATAGGAAAACAATTAAAAAACGAATATTCACAGTGTCTTTAAATGTTAAGGTAAAAATTCACAAAGAAACCAAACTAGAGAAAGTTCCGCGGGATTAATTGAAGTGGTTTCGAATATGCACCATTGTCAATTTTCATTAGGTCGAGGCGCTGCGATTGTCATTGGCAACTTAGTCGGTGCTTCTTATTTATTTTTAATATTTCTGGTTACTGATTATTCGAAAATGGTACTCTGAAGAAGTTTACTGTCGAAGCATTCCCTATTCATGAATTTGAGCAGTTTCACTTGCGAGCTAAAACTTCTACACCAATGTGTCTCCACTATTTAATCAATTAAAATTTCAAAAAATCAAGTAAAATTTAAGTCCACCAGCATCCATAATTTCATCAATATTTCTTTTTTTTGAAATTTTTTTTATAATTCGTATTCGATTTTATTATAATTCGCCAATTGTTTCGGGAACAACTATTGTGTAATATTTAATTCTAAATAGATGACTCTGCTTCTCCTGTCTTTTTTGACTCCAATAAAGACCGCAACATATAATCACTACAACCAAGTCTTTTTAAATGTAGCTTGCAGAATCTATTCGATTGAAGAATTCGAATTCGGTCTTAGCAATTGTTTTCCAAAAAACGCTATAGTTAAAATATTTTTTTTTTCTAACATATATATATTTCGGGAGTAAGTTGCTCCCTTCTTCAGTGTTAAGTGTCTTCTGAGATTACAAACCTCTTAAGAAGGATATTATATTAGGGTAACATCAAGTTTTTATCTACATATTCCATTAGTCTAATTACCTAAAGTCTAATTACTTAAAGTCTAAAATTCTTTAAAGTTTTATAATATGGAGAGTAAAAACTTATGGTCTAATTGCTGAAAATCTAATTACTTAACAAACAAATTATGCTATTCATCTGATTATTTCCATAATTTCCATTTATGTATGGGAGAATACATAAATTATAATAGGACTACCGAGTCTGATCCCGATTTTCACAAGTTTCTAAAGATGAAGAAGACCCAAGGGAGAATTAGCGAGGACATCAAGTTTTTAAAAAAGTGTCTTAAGTTTAAGCTAATACAAAGAGTCATAAGATAAGAGCTAAGATCAAGCTACCAGGTGCGGAAAAAAGAAAAGCAGAGATGGAAAGGAATCTTATCAAGGATAGTCTGAATCTACTGTACGCTAAACAAGGTGAAGTTACCCTCCAAGCTTATCATTGGCACCTAAAACTGGCAAAAGGACTGAATGGATCAAAGGGAAGTATGACGGATTTAGTGGACAAAGTGCAACGGGCATTTGAGTGCGAGAAGGCAAAAAAGAATAAAATTCTAACAAAGAAATTCGAGTCACTGATGAGAGGACAAAATATCGCGACAAAGAATATGGCCAAAGTAGAGGAAATCCCTGATTTCGTAGTTAATATGTCATCGGAAGTTTTCACGGAAGAACAAATGCGTCTCTTAAACATGGGGCTCAGTTATGCTATTAATAAAGCAACGCAGCCATAAAGTTTTTGCCGAGAGAGAACAAGGAGTTAGTGAGGGAAAAAACAGCAAAATTGTTAAAAAAGGAAGTTAAGACCACGAGAGGACACCAAAAACAAAAACCAGAAACTGAGATACTTAAACAGCTCAACCAAAAGCCGGTATATTAACTAAAAGCGGATAAAGGGAATAAGGTGGTGATAATGGACAAAGATAAGTACGACAATCTAGTCCTGGAAAAACTAAATAACGGGGATTATTTCGAGTTACGGAACGATTCACTACCTGAAATCATCAAACGTGTTGATAAAATGCTAAAGGAATGCAAGGACTTATTAGAAGAAAAAACAAGTCTGCGAGTCACAAACCCTGTACTACCAAGGATAAAATGCCAACCAAAGATCCACAAAAAAGAGGTGGAGTTGCGAGAAATTATAGCTTCAACCAACACACCGACTTCGAAATTAGCCAAATGGCTTTTACATCAATTCGAGAATGCTGGGTTATCAACAAACAAATACTCCGTCAAGAACCGTGAAGAATTAATTGAAAGGATCATGAAGTACAATCGGATACATTGCGAGGACAAGATGGTGTCTTTCGATGTTAAGGCTCTATTCCCAAGCGTACCTGTTAAACAAGCTCTGGCGCTTTTGGAGGATCAACTTGTTTCGATAGACCCAACAATCGAAGGGAAAAGGAGAGCAAGAAAAATGGTAAAGTTGGCAACACTATGCATGTCGGAAAATTATTTTACTTTTAGAGGAAAGTATTATAAACAGAAGTCGGGAGCACCGATGGGTAATCCACTGTCACCACTCCTTAGTGAAGTATTCATGAGCTGGATTGAGTCGAGAATGGAAACAGAAGGCTTAATTCCTAAGTTTTGGGTCAGATATGTCGACGATATTTTTGCAATAGTGGGGAAAAGTGATATAAATAGCTTGCTGCAAAAATTAAATAGTATCCACAAAAATATCAGCTTCACAATCGAGGAAGAAACTAACAACGAGCTTCCTTTCCTTGATTTGAAAATCAAGAGAAACAATGATGGTCTTCCACTTGATTGACGAATTGGAGGACCTCGTTGATAGGATCCAGCACTATCGCCGCAGGTGGCTACGGGCGGAGAGTGAATTAAAAGAGCTTAAAAAAATTCCAGAAAATAAAACTCCCTTCACCGAAAATGCTACTCCTCTCGTAAAAGGCAAAAGGGCGGCATGTAGCCCACTTAAACCTGACCGTAGGAAAAGGGCGAAGGGACCGATAACAGTCGAGACAGGAGACAACAGTCAAGGGGAGGAGAGAAATTATGGCTTTCAATTGGTGCGCTCTAAATCGCAACAGAAGGCTGCGAAGAAGATACACCAAGCGATAACAAAAGATTCCAAACAGGCGCCCGAAAAGCAAGAAGGCACGAAACACAGCGCAATGCCAAAAAAGACCAGGAACAAGCAGCGCAGGGATGCTTTACTGATCAAACCTGCAGATGGGAGAACTTACGCCGAGGTCCTCAAGGAAATCAGGCAAAATGTGGAACCCGAAAAAAACGGTGCGGAATCCACCGACAAGGGACGGTTCGAGAGCGCTGTCAAGGACCTCCTGGGCTCTAAAGCTGTTATCTCGACTTTGCAGCCAATGGCGTCTTTGGAAATAAGAGACCTTGACTGCATTGCGGAGGCCAAAGAAGTAGAAGATTCAATCAGGTCAATTCTTCCTACGGCAGAGAGCTTTAGGGTAAGGCTAACGCCTACCAACCCTAGAGGACAAAGGGCAGCAATAATAGACATCCCAGAGAAAGACGCTGTGCAACTCCTGACCAAGGAGAAAATTAAAATCGGCTGGGTTGTGTGCAGGATACGTCGGAGGGTAGACCTAACTCGATGCTACAAGTGCCTTAACTTCGGACACATCTCCTTGAACTGCAAGGGGCCAGATCGAAGCAAACTGTGCTACAGGTGTGGCACTTCCGGTCATAAGGCGAAAGACTGCCCAAACGAACCCAGTTGTATCTTGTGCAAAGATAAGGGATGGAAGTCTGAAGATCTAACTCACATTACAGGAAGTGGTAGGTGCCAGGAGTTCAAAGAGGCACTAAGCAAGAAAAGAGCAAAGACATGATCCAAGTCCTGCAAATCAACCTACACCGTAGCTCAACCGCACAAGATCTACTAGACCAGTTTGCAAAAGAGAAAAAAGTTGACTTGTTGCTAATATCTGAGCCACACCACAACAAAAAGGAAGCTGGATGGTATTGTGATCGATCCGGCACCGCCGCCATCTGGGTACGTGATAGGGCGCTACCTACAGCTCGGACTTGCACCAGTGGAAATGGCTTCGTGCTCATTGGGTGCGCCGATTTGACATTCATAAGCGTCTATTTCACTCCAAATGAGTCAATTTCATGTTTTCAGAGCAGGCTCGATGAACTGGAGGACGCTGTCTCGAGCACAGAAGGCCGAATCCTTGTTGGCGGTGATTTTAACGCCAAAGCGATAGAATGGGGAATGCCTCTGCCAGACTCGAGAGGAAAAAGAATCCTAGAAATGGCGGCTAGGAGGCAACTTGTCATCATGAACGTTGGGAACACACCAACTTTTCGACGGGGAGGCTGCTTGGGAACTATACCGGATGTGACATTTGCTTCGGAGTCCTTAGTGCCTAGGATGCACAGATGGAGAGTACTGGAGGACTACTCGGCGAGCGATCATCAGTACATTACTTTCGCAATTGGCGACTGTGCTACTCGACGCGTAGCAACCCAACCCTCAACTGTAGGTTGGAATATATCTAAAATAGATGTCGACGCGTTCGCCGCAGCTCTTATGAGAGGTGAAACTATGACGGTAACGGGAGGAGCCTTAGCTGAAAACATGGTGAACTCCACCATGAGGCTCATCAAGAATGCGTGCGACTGCTCTATGCCCAGGCGACGGCCTCGACACAATAAGCCTGGCTCGAAAAGTTCTCCGTAGGTTAATTAACGAAAGCAAGGCTCGCTGCTGGCGCAACCTTGTTGTGGACATCGACAGAGACCCGTGGGGGCTGGGTTACAAGCTTGCCATGCGGAAACTAGGAGCTGCAAGGAGGCCCTGTGTCCTTGAAACGGAAAAAATGGACCAGATTGTTAGAGCGCTCTTCCCTATGCATCCTATTCGTCCCGATGATGCAGATATTGAATGTCTCGGAGAATGCCCACTTTTTACCGCCATCGAACTGGATAATGCGGTAAAAGCTTTAAAATCGAAAAAGGCCCCAGGACCAGACGGTATACCAGCGGAAGTGATACAGCTTGCACATCAACTTTGTCCTGAAAAGCTGCTCACCACTTTCAATGCCTGTTTGCGGCAGGGCGTGTTTTCAAATTGCTGGAAAGAGGCGAGGCTCGTGCTGATCCACAAGGGGAAGGGGAACGCGGAGCAATATCGGCATATCGGCCCCTATGTATGCTGAATGCCGCTGGGAAGGTACTCGAGAGGCTCATTAGAGAAAGACTTGGAGAAGCCATTCGAAATGCCGGGGATCTGTCTCCTCGGCAGTACGGCTTCAGGGCTGGTCGATCCACAATTGGTGCAATAGCAGAGGTAGTGAGCGCGGTCCAGCAGGCAGAAGCCCACAATCATTACTCGAGACGAATAGTACTGCTCATAACTCTAGATGTGAGAAATGCCTTCAACTCTGCTAGATGGACAGATATTCTTGGTGCTCTGAAATATTTCAGGGTGCCGAGGTACCTGATGCAGATATTGAAAGACTACCTCAAAAATCGGAAACTCATCTATGATTCGTTGGGAGGCCGGCGAAGAATTGATCTGACATCAGAGGTTCCGTTCTGGGCCCGGACCTCTGGAATGTCTCGTACGATGAGCTTTTGAGACTGCAGTTACCGGAGGAGTCGCGCCTGGTTGGCTACGCAGATGACGTAGCAGTACTAGTCGCCGGACATACTGTCGGACAGACGCAGCTCAAACTGGATGCGGTAATACGCCGAGTGAGCGAGTGGATGACAGACCGTGGGCTTAGCCTAGCGCTGGAAAAGACCGAGGTTGTCGTCCTCACAAAGAAGCGAATCCCTCGTGTTATGCCGGTTCGTGTAGGGGGAATGACCATCGAGTCAAAAGAATCAATCAGATACCTTGGCTTGATGATTGATTCGAAGATGAATTTTTTCGAGCAGGTTCGAGCGTCAGCAGATAAGGCCTCCGCGCGGGTATCGGCGCTAAACCGCATTATGGCCAACACGCAGGGGCCAACCTCGAGCAAAAGACGTCTACTGATGAGTGTAATGGAGTCAGTGCTCTTGTATGGCTCAGAGGTTTGGGCTGATGCTCTTAATAAAGAGACGTACCGAAGGCGTCTGGCACAGGTGCAGAGGCAAGGAGCTTTACGGATAGCCGCTGCATACCGCACTGTCTCTGAACCTGCAGTGCTGGTAATCTCGAGGGTGGTTCCAATTAAATTACTTGCTGACGAACGGAAACGTGTATACTCACGTAGGGGGGAGTCGGCGAGAGAAACCGTCAGCCGAGAGGAACGGAGAAGAACCCTTATCTTATGGCAGCAAACATGGGAAAACGAAACGCGAGGCAGATGGACCGCACGGTTCTACAGAATGCATGGTGAGACTGATTATTATTTGACGCAACTACTCAGTGGTCACGGGTATTTTCAGTCTTACCTGTATAAGATGGGAAAAACACCATCCCCAACTTGCGTGTTCTGCCCGGGGATGACGGATGACGCATGCCACACGTTCTTTACGTGTAATAGATTTACAAGACTCGGTTCGCATCTCTCGGAGAAAATTGGCGTAATTTCCCCAGAAAATCTAACGGGAAAAATGATGAAATCAAAGGACAATTGGAACTGTGTGTCACATTACGTACGGACAGTACTCATTATAAAGAAGGACATAATGGATCGCTTGGCGAGGGAGGGAACATCTCTGTAACGCAATATTATAGTTACTAATTGCAATTCCTTCCTATCCATCCGTGAAGAGAGATTTCCCTTAGCCTGAAGACATCGCTAAGCGATGATTAATGAGGCCTAGTCCGAAGTAATGTGACAAACAGTTCCAGGCTAGGTTCTCGGTGTGACAGGGGAGGTGTTTAGTCGGTAGTCCGGTAGCGGGGGAGTCCGACACTCAGGGCGTAAATAGCCTTCACCTCCCAAACAAAAAAAAAAAAAAAAAGTAATTAGATTTTCAGCAATTAGACCCTAAGTAATTAGACCATAAGTTTTTACTCTCCATATTACAAAACTTTAAAGAATTTTAGACTTTAAGTAATTAGACTAATGGAATATGTAGATAAAAACTTGATGTTACCCTAATATAATATCCTTCTTAAGAGGTTTGTAATCTCAGAAGACACTTAACACTGAAGAAGGGAGCAACTTACTCCCGAAATAAATATATGTTGGAAAAAAAAAAAAATATTTGAACTATAGCGTTTTTTGGAAAACAATTGCTAAGAACTGATTGGAAGCGCTAAACATGGGAGAATACATAAATTATAATTCGAATTCAATTGATTACAAACTTAAATTAATCGGGAATGAAACGATTTTCTAGCATCAATATTCTGACCCTATTGGTTTGATCAAACAAATCTAGTGTCAGCGGGGAATTGAGTGGAAATTCTAACTAGCGCCGTGTTCTTTGCTCAATCAAATCTTAATTCTTTTTTCACTAGCAAACTTATAAATCCGGTCTTTGAATTCATGAGTTTTGAATGATTTATATCATCCAAACTTTTGGAACTTTATCAATGTAGATTCAGTTAACCTGCTTATCTTTAAAAGGCTAATCTTCGACATAACGAGTTTCACAATAGTTGAAGTATACCGGAAAGTAATAAATTACTATTTGTTTTAATTTTAGAAACATTGCGCCATCGATAAGTCTGTTGTGGACGTTGTTGAGAAGAAGGTAATCAACTCTTTGGAGATTTGGCTAGTCAAAATGAATATTTTCTTCAAACAGATCACGTTGAAACCGACTTTGAACATAATAATGATTTTGATTGATAACGCAAACAGAAATTTTACCATACACTTTATGGGCTGAAAAGTATTTGGTCTGAAATAAAGATGGCCCCACGAATTCAAAATCCATGAGAGATTTGTAGAATACGAACGTCAACATAGATCCTGTCAAGATTTTAATGACGTGTAGTTTACTCATTTACAAGTCATAACTTTCAAAGTGACGCTACATCAGACCAGAGCGCAAACCCCGAATTTTTGTAAACAATGAAAGAGTAATGACTTTTGTGTTTTGATAATACCTTGTTTTATTATGGGAAAATATACGATGCATACAAAGGTATGGCTTGATAAATGTTATAATACATCTGTCCCCACCATATTCAACCATTTAATATTGATTTTCTGAATTTTTTGTGACCGTAGTGATGCCCCGCGATCGGCAAGACCAAATATCGAAAACATCAAGATATCACGGAATTTATCTTTAATGGTTGTAAAATTCAACTTAGATAGATAGTTCACATCGTAGGCATTTCCAAAGAACGCGTTGGACACACGATTCTTGGACATTTACACATGCAAAAATTGCGCATGGCCATGGGTACCGACCATTGACCAGAAAGCAAAACGTGTTCGTTTTTCAAAGCAAACTTTCGAGTTATTTCGCCACAAAAAAAAGGAATTGTTGAGACGTTTTGCGAACTTGGACGAAACATGGATACGTCACTACGCGACAGAGTCAATCGGCAGTGTGCCAGAATGGTTAATGTCTGGTGAAAGCCGTGGGATGTGCGGGAAGTCGAAACAATCAGCTGGCTCGGTTCTGGTCAGTATTTTTCGGGATGCGCATGGTTTAATCTTCATAGACTATCTTCAACATGGAAAAGCAACCAACAAACAATACTACTGTGCATTATTGGATTGCTTGGACAACGAAATCAAGTCTAAACGGCCTCATTCAGCAAGAAAAAATCTTGTGCCATAAAGGCAGCTTATTCTGCTTGCGACACGACCGATAAGACGAAGGAATTACTTTACGAAGTGGCTGAAACCCCGCCATATTCGCGTGATTCAGCCCCTAGCAACACTTTCCCGCTTCCCGGTTGAACAATTGGGTAACTAGTAAATGATTATATTCAAATGAAAAGCTCGAGTAACAAATTATACGTGTTTTGAGGAACTTGACGCAAATCACTATAATAAAGACATCACAATTTTGGGAGGTGGTTGAAATAAATACATTACTCTAGGTGGAGATTTTGTCAAAGGATAAAATCGTTTTCGAACTAAAACATCATTTTTCTCGTGGCCAGGACAAAGACATTTCAGCCCATCTAATAAGCCTTCTGTTTGATGACTAGCCATTAGACGAGACCCGAGTTTCGAGGGATCCAAAAAGCAAACGTTAGGAATGAACATTAACGAGTATATTGCTAACAATTACTTGGAATGTGGAAATATCCTTTGGCTTGTTACAATAGTTTAATCACCGAACACACGAGCTTTGTTCGTAGACAGATTTGAGAACGACAACAAATCGGGGAATCAACCATGTATCGCGCAGAAGCGAAGAATCCACTAGATTCCATACCATTAAACTTAAATCATTCAAAATAAGAGGTTGAAGTAGCTTCAAATTGAAATTACAGCTTTATTGAACCCTTAAAGAATCCGTCGAAGTGAAATTTGCATTGGTTTACCCGCTCAGCTTTGCATGGAAACGAAAATACTGTAGCATTGGTTTTAAAATACTAATTAAGTAATCAATAGAAATAAGAATATGTGCAACAGGGCCTTACCGAACGAGTTGCAACATTTTCGCGATAGTAATCTTGCGAATGTAACGTAGCATTATGTGAAGCTAGCTTTGATCTACTACAGTAATTCCATTGCATTATGCCTGTTTATTGTTTATTAAAGATTTGGCCGTCTTCCATTCAATATATTGTTATCAAATATAGTAATGACAGGATTCGCTGAATTACAAAGTGATTAAGATTTACAAGCATGTGGTGAGGTTCCATGAGGCAAGCCAAGGAAGTTCTGCATAGTGGAATATCTAACATTTGCAGACATTGAACATGGAACACAGACATGGAACATTTGCATTGAAAATTCGAATTTCGGTCAAATTCTCTTAAGCGTCCTTTCTAAGCAGACGTAATAAGGTATATGGAAAGAATCACACATAATGCTGTTTACTTATTCGAATTTCCTATCTATAATTTTTTGAATTTCAGCTGTTATACAATCAGATCACTTATCACAGGCTCACTATCATTCGTTTCTGATTCTAATCAACAGGTGGCTCTGCTTCAATTATCGACTCAACATTCCTCTCGTTCCTCGTCGGGGAGCTGATTAAGCCCGAACGCGGTCATACACCGCAAATTGTTTTATGCCGGGGCGGAGCGCTACGACGGCGAACAGCCATATAAACTTCAATACCGATATCGTCATAAATATAACTTTATAGTAACTTCGATGATATCATCTGGAATTTTGAATTTCCCACTTAAAATCAAAAAAAACTCCGCCCCTTTGACACTTTCATATTCAACATACTCTTACTAGAAACTATTTCACGCAATCATTATTCAAACCAAGTATTGCTCCGCAATACTTACCCATGTTTAGTGTTTTATGGTATCACTTGATGCGCTACTATCAAATGTCACTTCTCACAATCTCCAAGTGGTTCTAAAATTGCAATTTTCGGCACGATAAGAGATTTTCCGCCGAGCTGTCACCCGCTAGACCCACAACACAAAGTGGAAATACACAGAACTGGCAATTGATGGAGTTTAGTTGTGTTTGTACGTCAGATGTGTGACGAGAAGAAAATAATAATAACATTGCCGCCAACTGGAAGGCAATGAGTTGCGTGATTCCAATATTTAGGTGATAAGTAGATAGCGCTCATCGTAACGGCAGGGGATAAACCGAAATTGTCCGGTGGTTTAAAAAATAGCTTTACAACTTAGACTATGGGTTTTTTTGTATTGGTTGAAAATAGTACTTTTCCTTTAATAATTATTATTTAAACAACAACTACGAAAAGTAATTACATTTCTAGAGCCTCCGAACAAGATATAAATCTGTACACGAAAAGACCACCCCATATTAATCAAGCGGACACAAACGGACTACCGCAAGGTGACGTTCTAAGCCCACTCCTCTTCAACATATATACTACAAAATTTCTCACTATCTCTGATCCTAATACACCTTTCCTGTAATACGCGAATGACTTTCTGAATCTGGTCGAGGGAACAAATCTTATTTACACCACTAATTTAGTCCAACATATAAATTATAAATAAATTATATAATAAATCTAAATTTCACTAAAAAAAACTAACTTTCAAAATACATGAAGAACACATTTACACCCTAAACACCACAAAAACATCATTAGATGCCTGAACAAACTAACAAATCCGTTTAGTCCCGCCTTGGCTCTGAGCCTATACCAGTCTCTGGTTAGACCCAAAATAGAGTACGGAATAACCACACTTGCACATTCACCTGCATATCTCTTTAACAGTATGAATAGACTCAAAGCCAAGATCCTTAAACACTGCTTAGGGCTGCCACCCAGCACTCCCAGCCTTTATGCGTTCAATATTGCAACGGGACTCCAGTCAAAGGATAGAGCGGAATTACTGACAGCAAAAGAAGTAGGGAAACAAATCATAAATCACATTCACAAACCAATATGAACAGAGCAGGATATAAACTATAAAATTGGCTATAACTATGTTAATTATAAAATAAAACATTAATTTCACCTGTGTCCATAGAGTATTTTATTTTATTTTTTCCCAGATACGTATTTCGAACCCTATTGTGGGTTCTTCTTCAGTGGTTACTACAAAAAATTTTTTACAACACCTTTTATATTACTACTGTTAACAGTTGTCAGAAGATTCATTCATAAAATGGCATTTAAAAACTAATTAGGGAAATTTTATGATAAAGATATCTTAATTGAAAAACTAATTAGGGATGTATGAATTTAAACAACTTCTGCGTAAATACCGTCAAAAACAACCAAGAAGTGGTGACTAGACTTCAAAACTGTGGCCAAATACTGGATAAAGAACTCTTAGTCTCCTTCGACGTCAAGGCCCTTTTCCCAAGTATTCCGGTAAGAGAAGCATTGGTTCTACTGGAACAGTACCTTTTGGCAGCGAAACAAAATCCAAATGACCGAGAGTGGAGAAATGAGGTGCGTTACCTGATGAAACTCACACATCTATGTATGAATGAGAATTACTTCACCTTCAGAGGACGGTATTTCAAAGGTACAAGTGGAGTAGCTATGGGAAACCCGCTATCTCCGCTCATCAGCGACATCTTCATGAAAAACATCGAGACAACCCTGGAAGCACTAGGTCTGTTACCTAGTTTCTGGATCCGGTATGTCGACGATGTGCTGGCTATAGTGGACAAGGACAAACTGGAGAAAACACTAACTGACATAAACTCTATTCACAAGAATATACAGTTCAGCATGGAACTCGAAAGCGAAAACACTCTAGCGTTCTTGGATATAAAAATCACCAGAAATAACGGGGAATTCCAATTTGGCATACATAGAAAAACAACGATGGCTCAAAGGACCATTCCTGCAACTTCGTCACATTCATTTGCCCAAAAGATGGCACCATACCACAGCATGATATATCGGATGCTGACCATCCCATTATCGAACGAGGAAAGACGCAGAAAAGAAAACTACATAATGACGACAGCAAAAATCAACGGATATAGCAATGATGTCATCCAAAACATAATAACCAAAAAAGAAAGGCAAATCACACAGGACGGACTAACAACCCTCTTTTCGCAAACCAAACGGTTAGAGGCCACCAAAAGAGTAGCTGTTAGACATACAAACATCACAACCAAAATAAAAAAAATACTCAAATCGGTAAAACTAGATGTCATACCAACCTGCAAAAAATTTAAATTAGAAAGCCGATTCACTTCCGTAAAAGACCCACCTATAATTGAAGAGTGGAATGGTATTTATAGCATTACTTGTCCTGAATGCAACAAGTGCTATATTGGACAAACAAGGCGCTCAATTATGGTTCGCTGTAAGGAACATTTGAGCGAAGCTGACAACGCAACCAAAAAGAAAAAGAAAACTACCGACATCAAATCATCCGTAGCCAAACACATAGTGGAGACAGGACATACGATCACGATCGATGACCTCAAGGTGATTCGCCAGGTACGCCGGATACAACAACTAGACACTGTAGAGAGTCTGGAAATCCACAAAACCGAAAAAGACAACAGTATTAACAATGATTTAGGGAACGCGTTTTCACCCCATACTTGGGGTTTTTTTCATACTTGGGAAAAGGGCCTTGACGTCGAAGGAGACTAAGAGTTCTTTATCCAGTATTTGGCCACAGTTTTGAAGTCTAGTCACCACTTCTTGGTTGTTTTTGACGGTATTTACGCAGAAGTTGTTTAAATTCATACATCCCTAATTAGTTTTTCAATTAAGATATCTTTATCATAAAATTTCCCTAATTAGTTTTTAAATGCCATTTTATGAATGAATCTTCTGACAACTGTTAACAGTAGTAATATAAAAGGTGTTGTAAAAAATTTTTTGTAGTAACCACTGAAGAAGAACCCACAATAGGGTTCGAAATACGTATCTGGGAAAAAATAAAATAAAATACTCTATGGACACAGGTGAAATTAATGTTTTATTTTATAATTAATTATATTCCATAGCAAAAAATCATCCGACAAACAATACTATAACTATGTTCTCAACAAATACAGTCAACAGTTCAGAAAATTTAATCCCACGCACCCCATTAATAAACCAAACAATTTGAACAACACACCCTTCTCGGAAAACTCCAAACCTCTAACCGACTAGAGCTGATCAATATATTTAAGACACGCCTTTATAAACTCATGCAACAGAAAGGCTTGATACTGGCAACTGACGCGGCCAAAAATCTCTTTGGTACTGACATATGGTTCATCAACCTAAATAGCAATTTTACTTACAATTCGAGCCTCCGAAAAAGTGTAACCACAACAGTAGCTGTACTGCACGCAATACTGATAGCCCTTAGAAATAGCAATATTCAGGACCACAACATGATAGTAACTTTCACAGTCTCTAACAATTCAATAAGGAGCTTAGAATGCAAAAACCATTAACAATAACCCTGAGAGAACCTTAAGATTCATCTGGACCCCAGGACAAGTGGGTATCAAACCATTAGAAACAGCAGACCTACAAGCAAAAGAAGGCGTAATGAGCCACTGATTTACGTAAACATAATTCGTACTCGATGAAATAGTCGCCCTAATTAGGGACGAAATGAAAAAACAGTGGAAGTTCAAAATAAGGGAAAAACCTACAAATTATGCCCCATGCATCTGGAAAGATGCACCCCATCTAAATAACAGTGGAAAACCTTGGTTCCACGACAGTGACCTAACCCCTAAACACATTAAAACCATTAATAGAGTTTTAACAAATAGAGGCTATAATAAACTCCGACATTACCAAATCAAACAAGTACAACAGACTTATGCACACACTGTTATAGAACAGACTCAATAGATCACCAATTGTTTCATTGCACTAAATTTGAAGGGATCAGGGTGAATTACAAATTCTTTCAAATTTCCAACAATATTAAAGACTTAATTCTCAAAAATGATGGCAATTTACTTAACAACTTCGGAGCATTCTTAACAAAAGCAAATCTTAAAATATAATACCTAAACCACTCCAAATACACATCACATAAACCCATACAATACAAACCCACAAATTGAACTCACAATCTAACTTGTAACAAAACTAGAAACATCAATCACAGGATCGGAAACTTTGGCTGGTGCCATAGCACCCAGGGCTAATTATACACTGGTATTGCACCATTTAAAATGCATTTTAAAAAAATGAATAAATAAACTGTGGGCGGAGGTTTGTGTACTGGAGAACATCATTTATAAAATATTGATTGTTGCGAATATTGAGTCAAAGAAGATCAAAATCAATACGAGTCGCAATAACATTCAGGAAATGCAAAATCCAAAAAAATTGATTGGAGCTCATATTAGTCAAACTTCGAAAGAGCTATCAGAGCTTTCAGCTATCGTCGAAACTAACGGTTACGAACGGCTAATATCTTTTTCAATTCAATAGAACTTTGACGTCCGCTCTTATACCAAGTTGTGATCAGCAGTAAATCAGGTTCAGTGTTTACATGCGTCTGTATCAACCGAAACATCAAGTCATGTCAGACAGCAGTCCTTGAGAGAACTTCAAATCTATCGCCCTTCTATCAAAAATTCAATCGGTGACAGAAATAGTAGCTTCAAGACAGGAGTATTCTACAATGAGAAAGAGACCTCCGGATAGGACATAAAGACCAAGTTACATTTAACGAGGGATCACCATTCATAGGAACACCGTCGGATTGCATGACGATATATATCAGCTTTCACAATAAATTTTGTTCAGATTCGAGTAAGGAGAGGGTTTTGGAGGGATTGGGTGGAACATGCAGCGGAATGTTGCAAGATATCTGAGAAAACTAAATTGGTGTGCCTTGATTTGACGTGAAATGTTTCAAGTGTCTTTCTGGCTGATGTAAATGACATTGTTGTGAGTCCACAACAGCGAAGACAGAGGGAAACAAGGATATCACTATAGCTACATCACCTGATAGTTAAGCAGCTTAAAAGGTGCTACCAAAACTAGTGATTACATCGAGAATTTATGGACAATAGGGCTAAAATCTATAATAGAGCTATATTGGGTGCAGGAGCAAGTAGGAATCGAAGATATTGCGCAAATGGAATAGTCAGCAATACGGATTAGCATTCATATGTCCTGAACCCATGAAAATGAAATAATATGCAGGAGCATTTACTCATAGATATCTTGTTAAAAAGTTTCTTGAAATTAAAGGATGCGAGACTCGCGTATTTCGACATCGGTGACTGAACCATGCGGAGTATATCTATGAGTTATTTTATCCATAACTTTGTTTGTTTTCTCACTATTTCTAATAATTTGATTTGACGTTGTTATACTCGTCACTATTTGCGACACCTGCAAAAGATTGGACGTTAATGATAAGCATTTATTTAATTGTTTCTAAAAATTTACATGACTAAGCTAATACTTAAAGTGAGAGTTCTGAATTTGGTATTCATTGCATCTACAGTAATTTTTCTGTTTGTACCACAAATGTTTCTTATTTATATGATATATTTATAATAGCAGAGGAAAATACAACAAAAACCTCTTTTAAACTTAACTCTAACTTAAACTACTACTACCTATGTTAAAACCTATTTACATACTATTTTGGATCTTAGTAATATCTAACCATACTCGGTTGAGGACGCATGATCTCTCAGGTTGATCTGTTAATCTAAATCCTGCGTGCTTGAATGTACGGATTCGACGCGTGTTCTACCTTAGTTAGTAGACTGCGTGAGAGCGCGAGCCCTACTGATAGAGCAAATATCAGCAAGCTCATGTAATTTGCGTGATGAGAAATAAAAAGGCTTATTTAGCGCCATTTTTAAGTACCTGTTTTGAGTGACCTGAAGCTTTGATTTCAAATATTTTGCGCATTGGCTCCAAGTAGGCGCTCCGTATAATATTATAGGCTGAATCACCATCTTTAAAATTATCATTTTATTCTTCATGTTCAATTGGGACCTTCTGTTGAGTAGTGGATACAGTTGAAGTACAGAATTAAATGCTTTAATGCTTATTCGTTCAATGTGATCTTTGAACATGAGTTTCTTGTCCAACATTAGCCCAAGACACTGCAGATTTTCGGACCATGGTATGGTTTGTCCTAAAAAGGTAATCGGTCGATTAGGCAGCAAGGAACGTTTACGTTTTTACTGAAAAATATTGCCTTAGGTTTGTCAATATGTATGCTTTTTTTCCACCTGTAGAAGAACTGATATATTTTTTCTCAAGCATATTCTCTAAGTTAGCTGTTATTGTACTTGGGTGAATTCTTGAAGTATAAAAACAGGTATCGTCCGCAAAGGCAGCTATTTGACAGTGCTCGCTTGTAGGGAGATCGGAGGTGTAGATATTGAAAAGGGTAGGGTTCAGACATGAGCCTTGGGGAACACCAGCAGGGATGCTTCTTACAGAAGAGGTGCTATCTCGGACCTTTACCTCAAAAGATCTGTCTTTGAGGTAGGATGCTATCAAATTACGTATGTATGCTGGAGTTTTGTACTTTTGGAGTTTATAAAGTAAACATTCGTGCCAGACTCTATCGAAAGCTTTCTCAATATCGATGGTGACCATTCAAACTGATTGCTTCCCTATTAGGGCTGTCTTAATGTCCTTTGAGACGCGATACAGCTGGTGCTCCGTTTAATAGCCGCGTCTGAAACCGAACTGAAAGTTAGGAAATATGTTGGCATTTTCCACGAAGTCTGTGAGTCTTTTGAGAATTAGCTTTTCGAATAGTTTACCAAAGGCTGGTAAAAGGCTTATTGGCCTGTAGCTTTCTGGCTCATGTGGATCCTTCCCAGGCTTTAGCAGAGGTACTACAACAGCTTGTTTCCAGGCGAGTGGAAAATAAGATAGTTTGAGGCAAGCGTTGCATAAGAGGCAAGTGAGCACAATCCTTCTTTGGCAGATTTTTCATCACAAAATTAGGAATTCCATCGATCCCAGGAGCTGTTCGATTCTTAAGTTTTTTAAGTTGCCTAACTATTTCCCTGGTCTTGATGTAGGCGCCGGGGGCAAGTTTGATGTGTTAGATATACTTTGCACAGAGTTATCTATCATCGTTTCTATGATATCATTGCGCCTTTCGTTTGAGATTTTGTGGTAATTATGAAATTTATCAGCCAGAATTTCTGCTTTTTCTTCACAAGAGTAAGTCTGTTGGCCACTTGCGTCTTTAAGTGTGTAGGGCAGGTTGTGGGATTTGCTTCTGAAAATTTTATTTAAGCGCCAAAGTCCCCTTGAGTTAAAATCTAAAGCTCTGGAGCATTTGATTCCAGTACTGGTTCCGTTGGTTTGAGATTTTTTTCCGGATTGCTGTAGTGAGTGAGTTCACGCCTAACTTCAAGGCCGGATCCCTAGATCTTTGCTATTGTCTTCTTAGGTTATTTTGGGTACGAATAAGCTTCAGAGCTTCCTGATCTAATTCAAAGCTTGTATATTTGGCATTAGATTTGGATACACTGCATTCTATACCCCTCCAAATTGTTTGCTTAAATTCGGAGATTTTTTCATCTACCGCATGCGCTTTGTTCAAAGAATTAAACGTATTTTGCGAAATCGATATACTGTTGTTAATATGTCTTCAAAATTTTCTCCAGTCAGCTTTTTTGAAGAGGAAGGCTTGATGTGGTTTATAGCGATAAACTCCATTTGAGTCTAGTGCGAAAAACACTGGTAAATGAGGAGATGATAGCGCTTGTAATACTCTAATGTCTGAAGGGCCAATATTATCATCACCTAATATAATATCTAGGGTAGATCCGGCACCTCGAGGCGAATAGAATGTGGGGATAAGCATTTAACCGTAAACTAAAAATAAAATCAGTGTCACATATCGTATTTTATGGCAGAAACCTTCATCCTTACTACTTCAACTCGTTAAGTAAACATCAAAAATTACGTTTACGGAATTGGACAAAACCTCAAGCAGTGCTGAAATGTGTACCCGTGTACCATATACGTTACGTTGTCCGAAATGTTTTACGTTAGCATAAGCGTAGCACAAACTGCTACATTTAGAAACAGTAAACCTAGTTGCGACATCTCGAAGATAAAGCGTTTGGGCAAAAGATTCCCCAGAACTTCATTCACTCGCCCAGTAGTGTTACCAAAACCTTGCAAATAAAAGAAACTGTCGATGAAATCCACGCTCATTTCTCATTTCATGACTCCTCCCCATAGTTCATTTTTGTATATTTTGTCTGCTTTCATTTAATGAAAGAACTTATTCACATGTTCGCTAATAAATCAACATAATTTTCGACATTTGAATAATTCTTCAATTCAATAGCCTTTGAGAAAAGTATTCGGATTCTTCTCCATTTCTTTACATCTCTTAATCTTTATCGACCTCAACTGCACTACCTCTATATTTCCGTCCAATGTTGAGCCAAATGATTCTTTCTCTTGGTTGACAAGAATCTGCGATATTAACGGTTCTTCTTCCTTTCGTTGCATTGTGGAGTTTGTGTAACATTATTGTCCGAGAGGAATATGAATGGATGGATCATGCTGTGCATATGGTGAGATCAACTGGGCGTAATCCCTTGCCAGCCTTTTTAACCGGGAGTAAGGGCCTCAATTTGAGAATCGCTTAGATAAGTTGATTATACGCCACGAAAGTTCAATCCCTGTCATCATATTTCCCAGATCCCATTCCATTTGGTTTCCACGTTTTGCAGTAATTAACGCATGACATCATGGTACAGCAACAGCACAACGGCTGTGGTAACACGCAGAAGTAAATCGATCCGTTCATCGAGTCCAAAGATGAAAAATTGTTTTGATGAGATGTACAATGTAATTTGCCAGAAGCTAACTGTAATCTCATTGCAATGATATTATCATCATAAACAATCGAAAAGTTTTTTAGATTTTCCAGATCATACTTTACTTTGAAATGCGTTTTGCTTTTTGTAGGCATCATCGGTTGGTTCGAAAGTTCTGGTCACAATGAATTACACGAAAGATGGAGGCAGCCCTGCTACCCTTCTACAAGGAGCTATCTTCTCATTTGGAAAGAAAATTCTAAGATTGCCTATAGCTTTCGGGACGTGTTCTAAACCTGATCAATACGCATATCTCCACTTTACCTCATATTTATTGCAAATACGGAAAAATATTTCCACACGTGAGGTATTTAGTTCGAATTAGGTCTATATGGCGACAAAACAATAACGGAACGTCCACTAAACCCTCTGCAGAATTAGTCGTACCAAGGTCTGTGGGCAACAACATTTATTCACATAAAAGAGTGAACTCATAAATTTCTCGCCTTTGCCCCATGTATTTAGGAAGACTAAACGGACTGATGAGTTGCAATTCGCTCACTAAATAAACGCTAAGCAGAAAATGTTCATGACAACGATGCAAGAACCAACGACTTGGTTGCAATATTATTGCATCTTACACAGGGGAAGATTGTCTTCAGATTCAAGTACGGACTCTATTGTGATACAATTAGTTGTATAGAAAGTTTTTCGTCAACAGACTTAATTTATTTATGAATGCTACGTACAAACAGCGAGCTTAAATACTATTCATAATCAACAAGTGGTGTAATATAGAACTCTATATAAATCTGTGCCGCATCATCGGATTGAATAATCAATTGTAAACCTAATAAACCACTTGAATCTGTTCGTATCGCAACTTTCGACGACAGCAACAACGCTTTCATCGCCAGCTTGATATGTGACATTTTATATCGTACTGATGTTGTATCCCTACAACGAAATGTAGTGATCATATCGCTCGTTTTGGCCACTTCCAATTTAGTCTCGGACTGCATCACTCCGATTGTTGTAATGCGGAAGAATGGATCCTTGGGTGAGAGTAGGATTTCCAGTTCTTCTGCTGTTTTATCGATTTCGTTGAACAGATTAGCCATATCAGGACCACGTATAATAATCGCATTGTAAGTAGGTCCATCTTCATCTAGCGAATAATCTAGAGGTTCATCGAAGTTTTTTGTTTTGATTGAACATTCCGTAACTATATCATCGCCGCCATGATGCTCTAGAACGAGCACGAGAGGACAGCCTGTGCCTTTATAAATCATTTTCATGCTGCTTTCCACACCAGAGAATATCCCAAGGCATTCCGTGACAACATTTAAATTAACGTGAAATTGGATCATCTCATCTTGCGACATATGAAATTCGGAGAAACATTCTTTCGTAACGTAAACGGATGCTTGCACAAATTTCGAGTTTTCAACGATCACACGCACGCCCCTGTCCGAGATTTGAAAGGTACCCGTCTGGAATTCAAAAGTTCAATCGAGCGCAACTACTTCCAACGCAACACTTACCTCATCAAAATTAATCGCTTTCAACGATCCAAAAAATCCTTTGATATTCTCTAACTTAGCCACAAATTTAATATGAGAGTATTGCGATTGCGTCAGCATTGTCCAATTTTTCAACAAGCCTTTCTGGAACAATATTTTTGAATGGTGCATAGAAATTTCAGCTGGTCATCACTCGTTGATGTTTTTCATTAGGAAATTGAATTGATCCACGGTCAGAATACGTTCTTCGATTTTTTTGAAAATTTGTGCAATTCGTACAGCGATTACGTGTTTGCAAGTGTACTGACTTTGTTGGGATACGACTTGAATCTTAAATGATTGGCAGGGGCAATAATTTACATAAGGAAAAAGTTTGTAGACATGATTGGCATGTCCTTGCACTTCGATCAATTCACGAAGACGATTCGGCGGTTTATACACAATTATTTTGACACTGTCCAACGTTTCCAAAGCACGTTCAAATACGGTTCCAAATAATGAGCTAAGTTCAACGAGATCGGCATCTGAAACTGAAATAAGCATCATTTATGTTGTGGATTTATCAAGGAAAATGTAGCGAAAATTACTTAAAAATCTGCTTTAAATATATGTGTAAATATTGGGCGTGAAAAAATGCCTGCCTTATGTTTGAACAAAGCTTGTTTTTGATCTTTTTAGAAACATGTTGTGACATTTCTCGTAATATTTTCTATCAGAAGCGACTACCTCTTCCCATCTTTCGGATCGCAAACGGATAAGCCAGCAACAGTTTCAGGTCCTTTGGCTCGATCCATTTTTGAATATTTTCGTTCGAAGTGATTCGCTTTGCGCTCAGGGCCGACTGATTTGACCAGAAGAAATGCCTATAGAACGGTTACTGGCCAATATGACCGGTGAAGTAAGATTTCTCATTTCACTCCTTCCAAGTATTGTTTGACTGATTTGCAACATGAATCCGGTGTTCTCGTGCAGCGGAATCTGCTAGTCTTTTCGATAGTCGAATTGCGCCTGTTTTCCCTTCAAAGTACGATGCAATGGAGTTAACTGGGATCGGTACCAGATTGGCAGATAATACTTTTAGCAATTCCTTTGGCAAGAATAGGTTCCAGATGTTGTGTACCAACTCGAATATGCAGGCCAGGGCGTGGGAACCCATCTGCCTGTTTGATTTATGAGTTCTGCCGGATTGTGTTGATGTACGGCGGCATTGTGGAGTCGATATGTGGTGTTCAATTAAGCAACCTTGTCGGCCCGTAAAGTTTAGTTGCATGTGAGGAATTCAGAAGTAAAACGGTCAGTGCTCCTGAGCTTCTGTTGCAGATGCTATAATTTCCTATCTTTACTTTTTTCGATGAAAAACTCAAATTAGGATTTTTACTACCTTCTAGGCATTTGTCGCCCTATTGGCATCTATTCTTTCCAACATTTTGCTAAGGCTAATGCTCTTCCTGTCTATTAATTGAGAGATCACTGTTTTGAAACCGTGTTTTACTGGCCTGAGGTGATGCGATACTGACGCAGGGCATAGCTCGAATATTTTGAGGATCTCGAGTGTCCAATTATCTACTAGTTTTTAGAAGGAATTCCAGTAATTATTGTGGTGTTCGTGATGATCGAAGAAGTTTTTACTAATACTTGTTTTTGCCGTCGAATGTGCCTCATCAAAGAACACAGGAATGAAGGTGTTTGTTCACGATAGATGCTATTTTTTGGTGTTACAGAAAACGGGGCGAAGGGTGCAGGCGCTGGTTGTGAGAGTCTCAAACGCGCAATGATTCTGGCCAAAAAGATTAAGTACCTAACCTGTGTTCGAGAAATTAACTAGAATTTTAATCGGGCTAGGCTTCGTCTTTATACGTCTAGAGGCATGTTTCAATAACGGGAATTCTTTCCCCAGCAGGCAGAGAGGGGAAATGAGTTCTTAAAAAATAGATACTCCTCTCATGTGCATTAGTACATCATTAAGTTATTTTCTATCGCTTTGAAATTGATTTCTAGAAGGCAATTCAGGGAGTCCGTGAAGACATTTAATCGGGTCTGGTCTTCTTACTGCGAGATGATCTTGTTGCGGATCCTCTAATTGCGATTAGTATGGCGAAGAGTTCCGCAATCAAACCTACGACTGACTTCCTGAGATTAAAGGAAGAAGCCAGCAGGAACATCGCTTGGAACATTCATTGGTATCGGCTTCTCACTAGACCATTAACAACATTGACGAATGAAAGTATGCGAAATGATGCGCGCATTAAGTATATCGTCAAAATGTTTTCAATTTCGAATAAAAAATGAAGCACGAACAAATTTCGGCCAATTGAATGCGGCGTTTAATTTTCAGTGGATATTAAACTCAACGTTCCTGATATTCTCGTTTTCCCATGGCAATTTTTCTGTTGTGCAAAGCTTAGAGACGTTTGAAAACATTCGGAACGATGCAAACGAAAGATCATGGGGAGTGTATGAGTTGAAGTCGAGAGACGTCTAATGGTCGCTTCCTCGAGTGTAAGATGCTACCTAACGGCCGAAAAGACGACGTTCCTTGCAAGGCATCGAAGCTGGTGGCAAAAAGGGGATATAGTAACATAACTGTATGTTAAAAATCGTAGGACTAACTCAGACACCCTCTTTCCTGAAAGCAAAGGATTCTTTGCATTTGGTGGGTGGGATTCTCTGCATTTGGTGGGATCAGTATGGTGTAATTTAGCTTCTAACTCTGAACGAAGCAATTATGGGAAATTGCTGTCGACCGCAATCGACTCTCATAAGAAAAACCCTGAAGGAATCCGTACCAGCAGACACGCGACAAGGTTATTCGGAGGATGAAGCCGCATATCGGATAACTTGTGAAAATCTACTTTGAAACATATTTGGAACATAGCTGAGGTTAAGCCGCTGTATTGATTGGATCCTGTCTCTCTCCATTATTTTTTTTCAGCTCGATGCTACAAAGGCTAACAGCGGTCTCGTCCTTATTACAATAACAGAAAATGAGAAATACCCCGGAAAACTTCGAAAGACGAATTGCTTTTGGGATAGGGAATTCATATGCTGCCAAAAAGATGGAATAAATAGCTCCTAATACTTTGTGTGACATACATCTACGAAAGCCTGTTTCTCGCAAAAACGGCAGGACGTAATGCTAGATACTTATATATTGAAAATTTATGCGATCTGTAGTCTAATATTAACAAAATCAAACTTACAGAAGGTTTGACCCGAGTTTCTATATTTATCTTCTAACTTATGTAAAACGCTCTCCAATAATTCCGGTAAAATAGATGAGGGTTTCATGAATTCTAGTTTTTTGTTAGAGGCGCTGATACACCGGCTAGCCAATAACCTCACAATTGACACTACACATTTGTGTTGTAAACAAACATAGCTATTCCTCTCATACTCATGTGAATATTTCCAATAGTTCTTACCCTAGACACCTCCCGTGAAAAGTGACTAACTTCAACCTAAACTTTTCGGAATTTGACTCGCTTGCGATTGTGTACAAGTGTGTGGGCAACATGATATTTCAAATCACACGCCTCGTACAGTCCCGAGAAAAAACAATTTTTTCGGGATTTTAAGCACGACGGATTGTTCAGTTTTAGGTTTTAATAAAACCATAACGCAGAAATTCGGATACCTTTTGCATATTACTTTGGGCAAGAGATACAATCTTTATAGAAAATTTTCAAGTCCTAAATTCACATCGAATACAAAATTTTATGATTTCGGTGAAGTTCGAATCAAATTGAAAATCCATCTGTCAGCTGCTGCTGCAATTATCCAGATCTCGCTTCATCACAATTGTATCGCCTAAAGTTTGAAGAGTACGACTATCAGCAACGCATAACAGAGACAACAACAGCGATTGAACGTCCATCGAACTCGGCACTATCGAATTTCGAGTGCGAAATTGGCAAGTCCGAAAAGCGAGAATCGAGCGAGTCCGTGCCGTCGTCGCTGTCGCCGCTGCTGTCGCGTTCGAGACCCGTGAACGAGTTGAGATTTTTTCTTTATTTTCGCACTTCTTGCAACAGAGCAACGTAATTTTTTTAAATCGCACATTCCGAACGGAAAGTCGCGTTCGAAAGTAGGAAAATCGCGAGAAAAGCTCTGCTTTTCACGTCGTCGGTCATTCACGAAACACGTTTGTAGCGTGCGCGCTCCCGCTGCCGTCTTGGTCGTCGCTGAAGGATTAATTTTCCCACAAAAACAAGTCATTTTTAGTTAAATGTCAGAACTGCAATCGTCGCTATTACTGAAAAAGCAATTAGCTGGTGAGTATTGCGGATTCGCGGGGGCCGTGGAGCCGCGCAAACATGCCTGCCGCGGTCACGGGTGGGTTCACGGCCGGAATCCCGGTGGCGAACGTCGGCCGGGCAGCAATTTCACAGTGCGAAAGTGACAAATTTACGTTATTTACATCCAACGCTAGTCCGCAGGAGGCCCGCAGTCCTCCCAGTAGCCTATTGCGTGTCAATGTTTCTCGAAAATTGCAAAATGAATTGAGAAAAAAATCGATAAAAGTCATCGTACGCCTCGGCCCAGTCTGGATAATTGTCAATAAATTGGGTGGAAGTGTCACTTAGCCGCATTTGTGAAATATATAGAAATTTACGCGAGCCCGGCTGCCGTTTTTCGCTGGTATTGCTGTTAAAGTGAATCTCGCTAACAGCCTCGCATTCCTTACGCCAGCTACCTTTGTTCCGATATCTAACGAAATTTTCGTATTTTTTTTTGTATGTGTTGCAGAGCTGAACAAAAATCCAGTCGAAGGATTTTCAGCTGGATTAATTGACGACAATGACATCTTCAGATGGGAAGTGCTCATTATCGGACCTCCGGATACGCTCTAGTAAGTAGAAGGTGCCTCGCTATGGCGATTTTATTTTTCATCAGCCTCGACATAAACGTGTTGTGGTTGTCAGATTGACTAAATTGCATGGGTTGGTTTGGACATGGTTGTAGGACCTTTGCTGGTTCCTTGAACTTTTCTGCGGCCTCTTGGCTTTGCTCGACGACCTTCAGCCAGGCCGAAGCTTCTTCAGGCGCGTTTTTGTCGCGGCGCCAGGCGACCAGCAATGAAAGTGTCTGGTGCTGCTTGCTTCGAAAGTGACGGTGTGTTTTGCTGCTGCGTGTGACCATAACCTCGCTCTGCCGATTGTATCGTTTTTATTAAATTTTCGTACTAGGTCCAATCTTTTTTACTCAATGACTTTATTCAGGATTTTAAGACATAACAGGAGTGTTGTCATGCGAATCCCTTTCGGTCGATCGTTTGATTCTAGACCGCACATGTGGAAGTTCTTCACGGGCTTCATTATCTGCGACACACGTCGTGGTTTCTTGATTCACGCACTTCTTTGTTTTCAGTGCCGTGTTGTGATGTGAGACGAAGTTTCTCGTCTTTTGTTGATGGCTGCGAAGGCTCTTGGCCTCGCTTGAGGCCGGTTCGCTCTGAGGATGGTCAACAAGTCTAGATCGTAACCTGCGGAGAGGTAGCCAGCGCTCCAAATCTGCAGGCAATAAAGTGCACACAGATGTGACTATGACATGAGCAGGCAGCCGATGTCGCAGTCAGAACTTGCTTTGCCTTTTGTTTGATCTCCACCATTGGCACGACAGCGTCTTGTTGTCTTCCTTCGCAATCTTTAAACTTATTCGCAAAAATCGCAAGGGAAATATGTGTGTGACATTGAAAGTAGAATTTCAAAACGACTGATTCATCCCATCGGTCGACAAATGATTTCTTCTCGACCGATACAGACAGTACATGCCGCTGCAGAGGAGTCGAATGAGACTTCTTGAAATTTTATCGAGTCACAGACATTTCGACCATGAGTCATGCCCGCATGCAAGCTCGTTGTTGTCTTTCAAACGTGCGAAGAAAAATATTTGGATGTGAATCACAACATACAACATTTTTCGGGTTTTCGATAAGATTTGATGCGACAGGCTTGGCGCAGTCTACAATTTCGACATGTTTCGCTGAGAGCTATTGCCTGGAATATAGAATTCGATACATGTCTGTCTACTACCGATTTGCATTGTATATCAAATCCATCTAAGCAATTTTACTACACTCGCCTACGCCAAAGGAAATATTTGTATGTAAATCGGATACTTTAAATGAAGACAGAGTTTGCACTGTTTGGCAGTTTTTTTTCTCAAAATGTTTCTACGATTTGCAACATAAAATGTTCCGGGTCAACGCTCGCATCTTCTATCAATTTTTTATTTAAAGAATATCTCTTTCGGGGTTGAAATCCTTTCAATGTTCTGTAGTTCTTAAAGTTCAACGATGTCGAACAGTGTGGCGATGGGATCTCACTCCTGCAATTTGCTCTAGATAAAAGTTTTTAAAAGCAACATTGTATGTCCATTGCAAAGGTCGTGTCATTGTAAGTAGGAATCGTGCAGCGGCCACAACAAAAGTCTTTCTTGATGCCGGATGTCTTTCGGTAAGGATGCGTCGAAGTTTCCGTAGAGGAAAATTAAAGGGATGTATTTTTCTTAATCAAGAGCTAGCTAAATCAGCATTTACTTTTCGAGAAACGAAAGCCTAACGTTTACGTTAGGCTTTTGTCAGGCAATTCATTTAATTAGCACGCAATTGATAGTAGGCCATCTAAAATGTTGGTATCCTATTCATTACTAATCGCTCAATTTAGATTGAATCGAAGGTTTTTATTCGAAGCAGAACCGCAGGATTGGTTTGTAGCTTGACCTATTGCCTATAATTAAAGCATAATTTATTGGATTTATTTAGCTTATGGTCCATTCATAATAGCAGGGATGATTTCCATGAATGTCTGGAGGAATTCATATAATCTCTCCTAGACTGGATTAATTATTTCTAGTTATGTCCCGGTGTGTTTAGCACCAGTAACTTGGATTCGGAAAGTATTCAGTTACCTTCGTGAACTTTAAGTGTGTATGGAACGTTATTTTCTCATTTGTGCTACAATTCGAAATATAAGCTCTATGAGCAGACGCGTAGCCTGCTAAGTAAATGAAGGAAATTGAAAGCATCACGTTGCGACATTTATTATATCCTTGTTTAAATCTAATAAATCTAAACTGTCACTCACGAAACAGTTTGCCAGTTCTTTAATGAATTTATTCAATATTACATTCCTCTCATTTCCTTGTCCATGGCGATCATCCGTAGGAGTCTGATGGAAACGGCTATTTCTTGTTATTTTCTCGTTAAAAGCGTTAAAGCTCGTTTCAGAATTCATAAAATCTTGATTACAATATCCACGAGAGGTGATCAAAAGGCAATCAAGTGTTTGATCTACAGAGTGGGCCTAACTTATAATCAGAACTCAGGATTCCGTTAGAATTAAAAATGTTTGTTTTGACTCCTAAAATGCCTCAACAGCAGCCATCACTTCACTCTCATCTTCAAATTGCATACCCGGAAAATGTTCCACGAGCCGAGGAAACGACCGGGAAATTTACTTCTCATCCATGGTCGCGGAACTCAAAACAAAAAAAAAGTTTCCTGGTTTGTTTGGAACTTTATTGAAATTCAACGTTGAAATGCCGACCCTTTTGCTCGTCGATTGATATTCTGGGTACGCAATGTTCAATTCGTGCCAAGTTCTTTTGAAGGCTACTACCATATATCAGTAGCTGCACAATCAGGCATTTGATAACCTAATGCCTGATTAGCAGAAACCAGATATGTGATGATAGCGTTCGATATTGTCTGAATGAACTACAAAATTATCATTTGATTGTCAAATGCCTGATCATCACACTTCGATCTGCCAACACAATATCTCTGATTTTTTCCACGTTTTCTTCAGTGAGGGACGTTGTTTGGCGTCCTTCGCGATTTTTATCGTCAGTGGATGTGTTGGCCAGCTTAAATTCTTTGTTTCAGTATGAAAGAGTGGGATATGATCATTTTCCCCAATGTTACCACCAATTCGCTTCGTATGGCTTTGGTAGACTTTTTTTCTTCAAAATGAGATACTTGTTAACTTCTCTAAATTCGTTCTAAATATCTTTTTAACGTTAACTCTTTGGTTGTTTGTGTAAAAACGATTGTATTTCTCGGTTAATGTGGTCTATCTAAATGCTTTTCTATGCTATCCGACTGAGTGTATTTAAGCAAGGAAAAAAGTATGCATTTAGTGTAGCTGATTGAATTTTGCATCGTTCTCAACGCAACGATCTCGATTCTTTCCGCATTTTGACTAATTTAAATGATTTTCTTGTCATATTTTCGTAACTTGGCCTCGGCTACTACTGTATTACTTTTTAACTTCAGTCAAATCGTCGACAAATAAATCAAAAAGTGAAAAAAATCTGAGACAATTGACCAACTAAACAAACTTCAGATTACTTTTAGGGTTTTATACAGAAGAAAAAGATGATCATAAAGGGAAACAAAAGATGATCATCACTTTTGATCAGTCTCGTATATTATCAATTTTGGTTGACAAATTTTTGGTTTTTTTAAGACAGAAAGCCAATTTTGGTGGCGTCTTCATGGCTCATTCGAGAGCAATTTTTGATTTTGAACGCATTCGTTTACTTTGGTGAACAAATAGGACAGTTTACACATCATGTTTGATATATGAAGGTTCCATCTAATCTTTGCAGCTCATCTATTTATGCTGGCCCCTTTCCGTTAAAGATGGATATTCGCTAACTCACTAATAACTTGGCAAAGCGTTTACTTCTTTCCTTGTCTTGGAATATTGAAATGTTTAAGGGTAGTTATTACACTTGCTTCGTGTTCCTCAAAATCATCAATTTTGGCAAATTTTCCCCTTATTTTTTCTTTGACATATTCTTTCAACTTCTCTTTGATTGATTCTCCGGTTATGAAGACGCCTTTATGTTTGTAATCTTTCAACAGGATCCCTTCACGATACCTAAAGACTGTCGCCATGATTTTACCAAACAACTGTGAACTTCTTGGGTGGTGATTGTGCCTTTTTGTGCCACTGCATGGAGTCCTCTTTGGACTCACGTTCGTAATGATGAGCACAAGTTTCGTATTCAGTAACAATTCGATTCAATAGTTAATCCTTGTCATTCTTACAAGCGCGGGGGAACACTGCATGATATTTGTCTGAAGTGGCGTTAGCATGTTCGAAACCCTTCTAGCGCTGACCTTTGCCATGCAAACATGATCGTGAAAAATTTTAAATGTTGCATCCTATACTGTAACTGCTGTTATTTTTAATCTAACATCATCAAAAATTGATTTCTCAATTCATTTCCGAAGTAGTCACTTCGATGAGCCGTTGGACGTCTTCAAGGGAGTCCCTGCATTGCTTGAGGTGACTTTAAACCACTTATAAACCATAATTTTAAGAGACAAAATCTCGATAAAGGGACGCCATCTCTTCTAGTAGGGTTCAACTGACTTTCTTTGCTTGGTAAGGAACTTATTGACGGCGCGGTACTGTATTTGTTCTATAATTCACACTTACTTCCAGATTGAGACGGTTGATAAGAGTTGATATTGAACGATAGTTCCAGGATTACTGACCCGACTAAGATTAAACTTGCTGATTTATACTGACAATGAACGCGTCATCACTCTGTTAATTAAATTAACTAATGACCTAGCCCTCGATTTCAAGAACTTAAAAACGCACCTTCCTGGTATATATCTTTATAATCGTTATATTGTGCATAATAATTTTGCCAGGAAGGTAAACAATTGTAACATTTTGTTGTACCGATTTAAAACTTACTGTCATAGTACTGGCGGTCCGATATGATGATAACTCCGATTGTCACAGCGGGGTGAAATAGTATAAACGAATGCAAATTTTGCTTTGGCGAGGACAAATACTCATATTATGCATTAAGTTGGTTGAAGTTATTCGGGATATGAAGGTTTCACGATATAAAAATAATACAATGAGGCCTTCCTTTAATTTCAATGAAATTCAACGATTATTCAATGAAATTTTTGGCGTTTTGAATTTTCATCTTGCTGTCTCCAGCTTTTGTAGCATTTTCATTTTCAGTGTTCCTCACTGCATATTTTACTAAGGAATTATACAAGATACAGATTTCATGGAGAGAATTGCTTTGACCGATAATTTAAGCTCAAGTTTTTGTCTTCATGTTCATATTCAGTTCCAGGCCAAAAAATCTACTCCAATTCACATCTTTGCGTTCAACCTCGTACAGTGATTTCACATTAAGCATTCTGATTAGACCCTATCGCTGGTCACATGCTTCGCAGATAAATTTGTTTGAATATGCCTACATTTTTTTAAAAATACTAACAAAAAGCTCTTCATATAATTACTAATGAAAAAATAAACCAAGACTGTAACTTATCCTAGGGAAATTGACCTCACGTAGAATGTTGCAAAGCGCAAATGTTTCGATTGGTATTTCGTTGACTTGAACTCATCCCCCGATGAGTTTTTACTTGCCGAAGTGTATTGGGCATTCACTCAACTAATTTTTTTTTTCAAAAACTAGCAATGATATTTACACATTCCTAATTTAATATGGTCTTCAATTAACCATCAGCTAGATGGACGAGTATTTGTGTTTTGATAGCCTTTTCTTCAAATGTGCCCAAAAATTCTCTATCTTATTAAGGTCGGGTGATTAGGGGCAGTTGACAATAACTGAGGGCAGTTGTACAAATGCCGTGATATATTATCCAATACAAAATGCTTTGGGATGTTATCTTGGTGATAGATAAAACTGTCTTTAGTCCCATATCTACCGGCGCTTTCTTCAATATTTCCCCTTAGTTTTTTAAACGGACAGTCTTATCCATTAATCCGTTGATAAAATGCAAGTTCCCAACCACTGCCGAGGACGTGCTTCCCCAAACCATAACCGATCCCCTGCCATGTTTAAGTGTTGCAAGAATATGCTTTCTTTCCAAATCGATGTTAGGTAATCTCCGAACATACCGTGCACCATCTGAATTTAAAACATTACATTTGCTCTCTTCTGTGAAGAGCACCAAATTGTAAAGTTATAAGGACTAAATTTTAAGTAATCTGACTGCATTAACATTGCTCCTAAAGTGATAATCTTTGTTTCCAGACTTTTGTGCGAATTTCAGACGAATTTTCCGATTTTTCTTGGCGATAACTGGTTTCCTTCTTGCAAACCCGTCCATTATTTATGGCCTTACGAAAATCCTCCTCAACGTTTCCGCTCTTACAATTTTCTTGAAATTGATTTCAACCACAGATGTAATTTTTGGCGCTAGCAAAAAGGGATTATTTTCAAGCTCCCTTCCCTTCCGTATATGACGCCTTCAGCAGTCATGGTGCACCGACCGTGTCCTCCGATTCGAAGTCCCAGTAGCGTTTCACTCTCGTCAGTTGCCTTCACCTAGTGCTTCCTGAATATTCACTTTGGTCTTCATCTCTTAGCTTCACCTGCGAATGCCTTTCTATCGTCGTTAGCGCCCTGCTCATTGTAAGCCGACTGCAACTTCCACAGTTTTATAATTTTGGAAACCTATTAGCTCTTGAAGCACAGGGTACAGATCGTGGTTGTACTCTAGTTGCCATTCATTGATTTTGCGTTTATAATGCGGCTTAACCCATTCATGCCCGGTGGTTCGAAATAGTATAAGTGGAGTTGTCTAGTAGTTAACCCTGTTAACTCCTGTTAACCTTTCAACCACTTTCGGTGTCGACTACTAGACACCTCCGCTGGTGCGATTTCGAATCACCGGGCATAAATGAGTTAAGACACGCCTTTCACACGGCGTTTACGTATCAAAACCGTAGCAGAGCATTGGCGTTCCTGTACTGTTCTGTATACTTCCAGCTGTGCTCTCCTTTGCATGCAGAAGTCCTTATAATGCGAACTGTATTCTTCCATTCATTTCATTTGATTCATTGCCATTTCAATAGATAATAGACAAACGTTTCTAAAACTCAAAGTCTCGTGCAGTTTGACATTCTTCATTATGTTAAATGTTTTCTTGTCTGGACCGTGCAGTTTGCCTTGGCCTGGTTTGTTTGTAGTCTGAACAGTTTTGCATTTTGGAGCATGCTTGACAAAATTTCTTAAGCCAGATGCAAAGGCCCCTAATGATACTAATGTGCACTGCGAAGGTTATAATTTTGTTCGTTTTATAGATCAGCGTCGCTTTTATATCAATGTGGGACTATGCTACAATATCATTTCGATGAGTATAACTTTTTAATTTAAATTGAAATTATCTCAAGTATCAACAGACGATGTTGCGATACAACTATCATTAAATTTATATAAAAATAACAACAATTGTACGTTTGCTAGTTTTATTATGATTATTATTACTTCTAACTTCACGATAATGTTTTGTATTGCTCTTACCTTGTACTATAATATAGAAATTTATCCTTGCGCATAAATCGACACAAGTTTCACTAACGAATTTTCAAAATTTAATGTTTTTTTTTCAGCGAGGGCGGATTCTTCAAAGCGCATTTATACTTTCCCAAAGAATATCCACTGAGACCACCGCGCATGAAATTCGTAACGGAGATATGGCATCCGAATATAGAAAAAAATGGTGATGTTTGTATAAGTATCCTGCACGAGCCCGGTGACGACAAATGGGGCTACGAGAAGGCGTCGGAGCGTTGGTTGCCCGTCCATACAGTTGAGACAATTCTAATATCGGTTATATCAATGCTAGCGGATCCAAATGATGAATCGCCGGCCAATGTAGATGCTGCTAAAGAATGGCGAGAAGCGTATCCGGAATTTAAAAGGAAAGTGGCACGCTGTGTCCGAAAGAGTCAAGAGGAATGCTCGTAGGAATATATATTTTATATTAAACAATTAATTCATCCTTTTTTTCAAACAATCAATGTATGGAAGAGCGTCATAAGGCAGAAAGAAGAAAACTAAATAAAAATAGCAGCAAAAAAATTTAAAATAAAATATATAAACGTAAAGAATAAAAAATAACAACAACAATAATTTCATACGAAGCAAAGAAGCATAAACTCAATCTTATTCTATCCAAGTTACACGACACGAAAGATAAAACGCTTAGATGTGCAGAAGTCGCGACACAGGTTATAAAGCATCGCAGGTTGATGGAAAGCAAACAATTTTACACTTTCATAAAACATATTTAATCATGTTAGTAGCTCGCAACTGTAACAAAAACAAAAACAGAAAGAACAACCAAACAACGTCGTTAATAGCAGCATTTTTAAATGGGATACAAAGAGAACTGATATATCGTCAAGCATTAACAGTAAATTAGCTACAAAAAAATAAAACATCAGCAAAAGCAATAACATCATGTAAAAATGTGAACCAATGCGCATGAGCGGCGCAGCTGATTATCTAAGAAAGTAAAAATTCAAATAAATTATAAAACAATTTAAAAAAAGTTTTAGAAACAAATTTTATATAAAATACACATTAAAATGAAAAATAAACTAAAAGCCAATGTTTTTTCCTTGCATAACATTCAAGAGATTTGCTTATATTACGATATATAAAGAAGAATATAACTATGAAATTGTTTTTGTACTTTCAAAGTATAATTTTGATTAATCAAATAACGATTCAAACACGAATAGATTCCAATGAACGAAATGAATCAATGTAAAACGTCAATATGTCCACAAATACGTTAATAAAAATTTGAAAATTTTCATTTTGAATAAATAAATTCACTAGAGAAACATCAAACTATTAAATTAAAAAGGAACAAATTTTAAATTGCAAATTCATTTATAAAGTTAAAATACATTACAATGAGAGCGGATAGCAAATGCATTTTGTCATGAATTTAATTATTTCAAAAAGCCAAACTACTTTTCTTGTTTTAATTTCATGTTTCACTATTCAAAAGTGGTTTTAATGTGTGCGCGCTTCCTACTACCGCTCCTTTTAATATTTTATTTGAACTAAAATCCTTAACAGAAGAGTAGTCTGGTCTCGAAAGCAGTAAAAGAACGTCATATATAGCGTGAGAGTAAAGTGAAATAATTTTAGTTAGCCTATAATTTTTTTGCCAATAAGAAAAATAAAAAATGAAAATTGAAAATACGAACCAATACGACTTGAATTTCATTTTTATTGAAGAGTCAACAGGGCAAGGTAGTGTTTCATAAATTAAAAGGTCAAGACAATAGTTTAGTTTAGGAGGAGTAATGTACACGCATTGACCATGAGTAAAATCTCACGAGAAAGTGCTGAACAATTTCTAATGCCAGTCGAGAAAACCCCTGCCGTTGAAGTTATCGAACCCCTGCAAAATGGCTTCCTCATTTTTCACATCTGGACCTTATAGTTCATCACTACCCCAGCCGTTGAAGTTATCGAACCCCTGCATAATGGCTCCCCCAAGTGATAGTACATCTCTTGGGATAAACCCTAGTGAAACGGGCATTCTCTGAACACTTTATCGGACAGCTCGCGAGCCGATGCAAGACCAAACTATTTGGACATTAACTGATTAGAATCCATATTGCTTTTGTTTTACTTTCATACGAGTCATTTGTAGCAAAGTTTTTTTTTACTTGCTCATCCTTGACATTTAATCCATTTGTTAATTTGGTCTCAAAATGTTGACAAGAAGAAATAAATTGATTTCATCGAGTAATCTTAAATTTAACCGCATTTGCGGGCGTCATGCGCGAAATGAAAGAAAGAGTGAGTTTAATTTGACGTATTTCGTCTTTTATAAGAAAAGTAAACAAAAATAAATTTGTAAATTGGAATTGAAAATGGAAAAATACGGAAAAAAATCAGTGTCACTTGATTTGAAAATATAAATATTTCCATAGATGGTTCGTGGAAAGAAAAAAAAACAAAAATAATTTTCTGTTACTACCGGGTCTCGCTTATTTCTGATGATTCTGATGAACAAGGCGCTTCGGGTACCACATAGAAATACCTCTTTCAGCACGCAGACTTCATTACATCCTCATGAGTTTCACAGCCATTATAACGAACTAAACAAAATACATATAGGAAAGCTGATTGTGAAGGATCCGAAAAACATGGAGATGGCTAGATTATTGGACAATATAAGAAAAAATAACATGTCCACCCTCAAAATTAAGGAGACGTACATACTTTTTCCAAAAATTAAATAAATCTATTCAAGTATATACGTAAATTTGTAAGAAGATTAAATACACAAATGTTTTAAAAAGAAATGACAAATATTCCAACTTTTATGAACGCTACTGTTTACCACGCGCATGCGGAAGAATTCTAAGAAAATTTTACCGTTATCATTCAGAAGTTTTTATACGCCTTACTTTTAGTAAGATTCGAGAGTATGTTGCGTGGACATTGAAATAGCACAAATCACAGTAGACGGTATATTTGTTCGCGATTTAGTTTAGCATTGCAGCTGGTGTGTTCTATTATTGTGTTCTTTTTTTAAGTGAGATTAGTGCAGTGTCTAAATTGGTAGAGGAATGGTTTGTACAGTGGAAAAAAAGGAAAATAATGTGTGAAATGAACAATAGTGGTAAAAAGTCTGCTAGAATAGCCAAAATAATGAAATTTTCCAGGAAAATGGTCTACGATGCGATTTGCTTAGCAAAGAAACATTTTATTTATTTTAAGCAAAATAAAAAATCAAAAGCACGGAAAACTACAGGTTCTATAGATACATCCATGGTTCGAAAGTGCCAAAAAGATCCTTTTGAGTCATCAACGCAGACAATGAAAAATGTGACATAAACATATCGGATAGGTTAGTGAGAAGGCGATTAAATGAAGCTAAACTCTTTGGACGCATAAGTAGAAAAAAAAAACAATAAAAAACGTTTGATCTTTGCTAAACATCACTATAAGGATTCCCAATTTTAGAAAAAACTACTTTGTAGTGACGAAACCAAAGTAAAAAGAATTGTGTCACATGGTAGAACAATTCTCCATCGTCCGAAAGGTCAAGCATTGAATCCCAAATATACACAGAAGACCATAAAACACGGCGGGGGTAATATAATGGTGTGGGGAGCTTTCTCATGGCATGGAGTAGGACCTCTTGTTAAAATAAACGGAAATATGGATAAATTACAGTATCTGGACATTTTAAAAAATACGATGGAACCATATGCGTTTGACTTTATGCCAGTAAAATGGAAATTTATGCATGATAATGATCCTATACATTCAACTCGCATAATAAAAGATTGGTTTTCAAGAGAAAAAAATTAGCGTTTTACCTTTGACCTTGATCCAATAGAAAATTTTTGGTACGATGTTAAGGTCAGGACCGGATGAACTTTAGAATAATGTTAAGGAAGCTTGTTGAGAGTATGGGGCGTATAAGTCAGGGTGTAACCAAAAATTCTGGCTACAGTACTAAATACTAAGAAGGGTAAAAACAAAGCTAAAAACATGTTAATATACTAAAAATTTAATTTAATTTCAGGAAATATTTTATTGTGCTATTTACGTGTCCAACACAGTTTCGAAGTTGGTACCATTTCTCAGTTCTTATATTATTTCTATGAATTATTTTGCTCAGTCTCAGTCAAAATAAGTTTGATTTATTAATAATTGTGCTATTAAATGAAAGAAAGAATATTCTCTTTTTTATTGTTTTACTAAAAAAATTTCAAATTTAATTTTTGATAGTATTTGTGCTTTTTTCAAATACAGCCAGGAATACAGGAATATTTATATCAAATATCAAATACAGCCATGAACATGGCTGTATTTGAAATATTCCTTTGGAGCGAGGCCTTGGAATCGAGTCTGTTAGCAATTAGGTTTGTTACAGATATTTTTATCGAAAACAATCAAACATTTCTGAACGCTATAATATAATTTGGTACCGATTTCTTGAAGGATTCATTTTATTACAATGGCATTACCACCTGCGCTAAACTTGTTGGTTTGGGTATCGTAAAATGTTTGCTAGGACTACGAATTTGTTTTAAGACCCGATAAGGTGGGATAGTTTTATCTGGCTCGCCGTCCGTAGGGACAAATAAAATCAAGATTCCAAAATAGAATAATCAAAAATGTTCCGCCTAATTTCTTACAAATCATAGCAAGTCAGAGATTAAGTAAGGAGCTGTACGATATATAGGAAATTAACGCAACCAGGCCCGGACTGGGAATGAAAATCAGCCAGGGATTTGGCTTAAACCGGCCCATTTCTGACATTTTGCCGGCCTGAAGAGGTCCGGCGCACCGGGAACTCTCCAGACTTTAACAATTTTTACAAGGACTTTTTTTATGCGCTTGAATTGAATTCAGAGCGAAAGTTTAAATTATCTTCTCCATTTATAAACTGTACGTCGTCCAGAGGGGAGGAGAAAAGGATTTCAGCTAGCTCAACGTTGTTCAGCCAACTGAACTAATTCAATGCGTAAATTTTCGGCTGAAGCTGTGGTATTGATGGGCAATAATTTCAAGTTTCCTGACACAAATGCGGGATCGCATAATCCATGATCTTTTATATTGCTAAAATATTTTGGGTCTAGCATACTAACGTCTGAATACAATGAGGTTTCTTTGGCATCGAAGTGACGACTCGTTGCTATAGTGACATTATCTATGGTGACACAGGAGGTGTTGACTTTATAACGGTCAATAGAGGATTGATTAGGTTTATCTTGGCTCAGTTTTCTTGACAAGACTTTCTTCTTACGACACCGCGTTTCTGGGAGGCTGCATTCAATTTCAGAGTCCGATTTATCAGCCAATTCATCATTCGCCCCTTCAAAAAATTGGTCTGTCTATTCTTTTACTTTCTCGAAGTTGTCTCTCAAGTTCGCTAGCTTGTCCTAGTTCATTGATCAAATTGAAGGCTTTTTGTATATCTAATAACTGAGCTGAAGATAATTTGACAACGGCGTGCTTATCTCAAATATACTACGCTATTAGAAGGATGTAAGTATTGTTTCATATTTGATCAAATTTTCCTGTATGACCTGGCTGTTAACCAGACGTCGGGTTTTGATCGTGGATCATTTTTTCATTTTTAATTTTTCGAGAACCATCACAATCGTCAAGAAATGTGATTGTTCTCTGTTGTTTGCTCGTCCAAATATCTCTATCAATGATGCATCTTTCGCCCACCATTTGGTTTCTCCCATTAAATTCAACCTTCGGCGATCTGAATCAGGTAAACTATTGGTCCAAGTATCCATTCTAATGTAAGATTCCTTGAAGAATACGGCAATTTTATTCAAAACACCAAACAAACAAACGCATGGGATGCTACAGCTGACAGTGTCAGCTCCGTGTTTGCAATTACAGTGTGTCAGTGTCAGCAATTACGAGTTTCAAAATGTGGGCATAGCACCATACATGGACTAATTCTGGTGCTTCATCTGCAAGCCACCGATCGAAACCGTTATATTCTCCTGTCATACTTGCTGCCTGTCATTCTTGCTCAGTGGAACAGCAAACACATTTTTTGACATCCATTTTTTTACAGGATGTCAACAACAAGATCTTTGAATCCGCGACCATTAGAATTTTCATATTTTATTATACCCAACAATCTCTCCTGGATTCGATTATTCCAAACTTATCTGATAATCACCGAGTGTAATATCCTGAGTCGTAGCAATCTGGAACATCCCTACCAATTTCACATTGCCCGATATTTTTCCTTTCATGAGCTCAGACATGGATTGTATCACGTGTTCCACAGTATTTTTTGAGTTTAGAGTAACAAAGTTGCCACGACTTAGTTGCCCTTCCGGTTTAGAGGCATGACATACAATACTCAGTGACATACATTTGTCTTTGTGCCACTTTAGATCTGCGCCATATTTTGCCAAAATAAGTAAAATTTCAAGATAATTTCCGTGACTGTCGTTGTCATTACTGAGAGTGTACGCAGCTTCCTTTTTGTCACCCCTGTAGCTCATGCCATTTTTACCTGGAAAAAGAGAGAAGACTGGTACGTGATCAATGATTGAACATAAGCAACAGCTTATCTAATATAAGCTGTTGCTTTTGTATTTTAAGCACGACCAAGAATATTCTACCGAAGCAGCTTGTCATTGACCAATTTCCCATGTTGGCCCATATTTACACAAGTTGAAACAACACCGACTCCTCCGAAATAATTCATGATTTACCCTGTAGTTGATCGTATCACGAATTCGAAGTCAGAAATTGAAAGCAGCTAAATCCAAGGTGGCGACCGGCTCCTTTTGGGTCAAAGGTTGTAGAATTCATTCACAGGACCGTCACCAAGCGGTCAAAAACCCCCATACGACGCACCCCTTGAAGTCGAATTATCGAGACTGAACTGTACATAAATGCAAGTAACTGCTTCCCTATGAATTTGCTTACATCGATTATGAAGGCAATGATTTTTCTATTCTTCATTATATCTGCATGAATTTTCCTAATAAGTTTCGGGTCGACTAAATTTTCAACGGTCAGATTTGAAAATGCCACCATGTTATTTCTGTGGCAAGCGCTGTTTTCATTTTCCTCAATTCTAAGGTGAACGTTCTTTTGATTAAAAAATCCTTTGGTAAAACAATTGTTTTCAGATAAGTCTGAAATGGCCAAGAAGCCTGAACAAAAAATTTTGGTGCTTTTATAATCAAGCGTGAGCCACGCTCGGTTAGTCCCATAATTTTTAGCAAACGCCCGCTGAATCACAATGGCGTCACTGACTTGTTTGGGGTGAAATTTGAAAAATTCTCTCAAGTTTTTTGCGATGTAATGAAATCCTAATTTTCCGGCTTTTCATTTTGTTATTTGTTTTATTTTCCGGTATTTGCGATCGCAATCACAGGTGCAGGGGTTTTTGGTTTATCTAAAAATGATATTTCCAGGTCAAACGTTCTCCGACGAAAAAAACATTTCATAAAAAACAAAAACATTCGGTCATTCACGAGAACTTACCATTGTTGTTAACCATTGTTTTCTGACTGGTTTTAGTGGGGCAAGATCCAAGCAGAACACGATGGTGGAAAACTAGTCAACCGCTTTCTTCGGGATTTTTGGCGCTATCATTAACATTCTTCAGAAATAAATTTTTCAGTTTTGCACGTCTATTGAAAGTTTTGCTTATCTTTAACTCACTTTTTTGGCAACACCTTTAATTTCAGCTTTCACCATTTTCGACATTTCGAAACATTTCGTGTGAGTAACAGTGAGAGAATTGCTGCTAACTACGTCATCCATTCCCGGCAGATGTCTCTACGTTGTTACACCGACCGGTCCTCCGACGGCTTGAGCGGTCCTGCAGTGGCACGACCCACCGGGAGTTCTCCCGAGTTCCCTTATGGCCAGTCCGGGCGTGAATGCAACAAATCGATTGTCCAACTCTCAAAAATTTTCAACAAAATCTGCAGAGTTCATATCAGATGATAATAAGCAGTAATAATCATTAGTTTTGTCCAAGGTTCTCGATTTTGTATTCTGACGTTTTAACACACAATGGTTAGAATGCATTTGCTTCACGTTCCATTATCTTCAAGAATTTTTTCTTTGAATTCGCCTTGGCAGAGTGTTGCCTTGCAATTCTAAAAAGAAGTTTTTTGAATGTCTTATGGTCAACAATTCTTTGTTGCATCGAAGTTTTGAACTTTATTTCCCTTGATTTGATAGAGGATTCTCCGTAGTACCATCCAGACGTCGTACAGTGTGTAATTAAGAAAGCATAGCAGTTGTGGAGCGTAGAATCGGTGAAGACCCGAAGGAGTCGGTTCCACATCGTGTTTTACCATTAAACCTGCGTCCATCCTCATTATGGAAGATTTTACCGAAGGATCTTGGTTTGCAAGCATGCAAAATCAAACTTGTACAGGAATTAAATTCGAACGACCATCAGGCACAACGTAGATTCGGTTCCAAGAACAAATTGCTGCAGATTCCGAATTTCATAAGAAAATTTGGCTAGCGATGAGACTGATCTCTGGTTGAATGGGTACGTCGATAAGCAAAACTGCTACATTTGGAGTAATGAGCAACCGCAGGCGGTTGTCTAAACACCGTTACATCCAAAGAAAGTCGCTTTTTTGAGTGCTCTATCGATTTGTGAAATTTTTAGTCCAATAACATCAGTCAATGGTGACTGCTATAGAGCCATGATCAATGGCTTTCTTGTTCCGGAAATACCTCTCCGTAATGCAGGTAACCCCTGGTTTCAACAGGATGACATGCCTTGTCATACAGCAGGTGCAACTGTCGACTTATTAAAATAAACAGTTGATGAGCGCATAATTTCCGGTTTTGGACCTGTGAACAGCTCTGCAAGATCTTGTGATTTAACACTGCTATAATATTTCACCGCTAAAATCATTCATCCACGCCGACAAGCACGAGACGTTTAACTATTTGGATGACAACATTTCCCGCGTAACTGGCGAGATCCGGACCCAAATATTGGTTAGAGCATGTCCGAAATCATATTCAAATATGGCAGGGAATGGCAGAAATAATAGCAGAGAATTATATTTCCATTCAATCCAATTCAATGGCTATCAAAACAACTTATCCGTATGTAATTCAGTTGAATGTTCTATACCTGTTAAACAGCCGTTATTTTTAAGTGTTTAGTGTTAAGTGTTTAAAATGGCCACATTCTTTACTTCAGTGATGTAAGCTTTAATATGATAAGAAATTTTTTTTATTATTTCTCCATAATTCGTGGTTAACAAAGTCTCATCAATACTTCCTTCAAAACAAAATAAAAAAACGCATGTAAAGGTTAACTACTAGCTAAGTCGTTACAAAACTTTCCTTTCGGTTTCAGTGCTGCTATAACAAAATTATAATTTTCCTGTAAATAGAAAATTTTCCCTGAAATCTTCAGACACTGCATAGAAATTCTCAAACTTACCAGATGCTTCCAAGATGACTGCAACTCAATGCGACAGCACATGGTCAAATATTTGGTTAGTGGCAACGCTATACAAACATTGCAGTTCCTGACCTTTTACGATGTGGATGGCTATCAATAAAACTCTTAAAGCTTTTAACAAAGAAAATTAACCCCACCAAGAGCCCCAACAACAATTAATCCCACCAACACCTGTTTATTATCTAATGTTGAGTCTTTTGTTTATGTTACTGCCTTTCATCCTACCACCACTTCGAGTTCAACATGTGCTCCATATTTTTGATCCTAACCTTACCCACGGACCACGGAATAATACAGAGCTTCTACCACTTCCAATCGAATTCGTTTGGTCGAGATAAGGATCCGAGAATCTTCGTGGCCCCATAGGTGGCAGATATAGCTTTTCTGGGAAGCAACAATGGTTCGATGAAAATTTCACAGTGCTCGTTATGTGGAGAGTATCTGAAATGGAGCTTTTTCTTGGAAATATTGTTGGAGCAGTTCCAATAAGATGGTAGGGGAGCGATGTGTTATGGTTTCATTTGGTAAATGAACGGAATTGTATGAAATTTTTTTGTAATTTTCAAATTGTGTTTGAAGAGGATCGATAAGGACTAAATTAAGAATGGGAAATAATTTTGTTTTCGAATCTAATCGTTGGATTTCGGGCATCTGTCTGCTTTGTACCTACTACTTTATTAACTAATTTTCTTTTTTGCTTTTAGTCTTTTCATGAATAATGTTGGAAAAATGCGGGCGACGATAGTTCTTTACACAAATAATTTATGAGACCAAAAGCGGCACGAGTCACTTGCGGTTGCAATATTCTGGCGAAATGTGACATTAGAAAAAACCTGGTTTTGAGAGTATAAGTGTTATTCTCAAAGTAACGTCCCGATTCGGTGTAGTTTGGAAAGTACGTTTCCAAGAATATAGAAGCGGTTACATTCCTTTAATCTAAACCACTCCTCTCTTGTTACTACGCCATACTGCTTGAATTTTGGTCGGCGTTCCTCGGCTGTTATTGAATATATCCTTTGGGCCGATTTTTTCGAAACTATTCTTGCAGTAAATTCCAGTTTTTCGCTTTAACATCGCGGTGAAGCGGTCACATTTTCGCCAAAATGTAGATTTTGTCCACTAAAAACGGCTTGCGTAACTACGAAAAGGTGCTCACGTTTCGGAGGTCACCACGGAAACGACTTAAAATTACCCTATGTAAAGCAAAGCGAGCTTTGTCAGATAGAGAGCTTGTAAATCAAATGACATAGAAGAGTGAAAACATCGCAATGGCTAACTTTAACTGTATGTGGGGATAATTTTTCCAGTGAATAGTAAATGTGGATCATTGGACATGCATACATAGTTGTACATGAGAATGCTGGTGTTAATTCCTCCCCACTTCCGTCTTGTTTCCCGATCTTCAACAAGTCTTGCTTATAAAGATCAATACATCTAGTAGATTCGAGTTGAATACCGGAAGGGTATTCGAATATCGGTCGCCTACCGTTCTAGAGTTAATTTGAGTGTTAGCGTTTGATAGTTGGTCGGCTAAGAGCGAGTGGATTTTTGACCGTGTGTTGAGGAATCACATCAAAGCGTAGTAACATATGAGCGCTGCAATTTTTGAAATTTCCCGAAGCAAACTATAGAGCTAATGGTATAATATTTAAAGTTGCATTGCGTTGAACATTAACGACTTTGAGGGAGTCATTTGTGGTAAAGTAAAATAGTGGGAATTGAATGAGAAAATATTTACTAGTCCAAATGATTTCTACTACTCTCGGTTGATTCCCGTTAGATCGGGAGTTTGTTCGAAGCATAGCCGAAGCAGGAAATATTAAAGTAAATTGAACAAATATAATAATTCAGACGAACGATTTATCTAAAACACGAAGCCAGATTGTGTTAGTCTCAGCGTAAGCATGAAACGTCGATACTTCTTTCAACAAACTGTCAATCTAATGGAACAACCCATATTACAAAAAATTTCAGTAGTCCAATTAAATATTTTCTAATTATTGCGTATAACAAGAATACGCCAGTCAAAGCTTTTGAGTGAAATACAATAAAAATATAAATCTACTTACGTTGATTCTATCACTGCCTGCCAGAAGTCGCCCGGGTGTATGTTTGGTTGTTTGTGGGGTTGCTATGGTTTGGCTGTAATTGGGTGTTGGCTACGCGTGGGATTGATTTGTGGTACTTTTGATGGATAATACTGGGTCGTGGAGAGCTACTTAAGTGCTTTAATTTTGATATCTGATTTCATGATTGTCGGACAGCAGATGACGCCCCAATCGAATGAAATGCGAAACATATAAAAAAAAACTGATTCTTATTTGAGATAAATTTGTATGTAACGTGCAAAAATGCTAATTGCGATTCAATTTGTACGGTATCATTTCGCCTGTTTCGCCTTTCATGAATTTCCCGACGAGGAAGCTTCTGTCTCACTTGCATCGTTCTTAATGAGATCGTCTGTAAACAAGGAAATATATATAGAAGAAACGTTTCATCTAGATTGAAAACGTTATCTTTTCCGTTAATACATGATTATTTAGGAAGCTTCTTCGTTTATTTCTTCCATTTTTCCGTTTAAATACGTTTATTTTCTCTTCTATTCATGGAGAAATATTAAGAGTGCTTTGCATAATATTTGCTGAACGAATTCGCATAACACGCATGGTTAATGTTGTATATGGTTGTACGAGGTGTGATCAAAAAATATGGTGAATGAATTTTTACACCGGCAACTGCTGACGCTACATCCATATGCTGTAATTTGTCCAGTAGCGTAATCATCTGAGATAGGCAGGGACAAGTTGTAACACGTTCGGACGTATCAGTCAGCTGCCAGAGCCGCTAGAGTGAGGTTGAGTTTATCGTGTCTGTTGCGCAACGTGGATTTCGAACAACGCATTAACATTAAGTTTTGTTTTAAGTTGCCAAAGAAGCTCATGAAATGTTGATGAAAGTTGAGTCTTTGGCTTTGACCCTGAGACCAAAATGCAGAGTTCCCAATGGAAAACCAGTGGATCTCCTCGCCCTAAAAAGGCACGTCAGTCAAAATCCAACATCAAGGTCATGCTCATTGTTTTCTTCGATAGTGAGGGCGTAGTGCGATCAGACTTCGTTCCAAGGGGCACAACTGTAAACTCTGAATTTTATAAGGGCGTGCTGCAAATTTTGCGAAACGACATATGAAGAAAGTGGCCAGAAAAATGGATCAATCGAACACCTTCTTCACCACGACAATGCGCCGTGTCACACCTCGCTTCTCATTCGTGAGTTTTTGGCAGAAAAAATGTTCCTATCTGTCCACATCCATCATACTCACCGGATTCAGCACCATGTGACTTCTGGCTCTGCCAAAAAATTAAAACTGTGCTTAAGGGAAACCGTTTTGACACCATTGCTGACATTGAGAGCGCCACGACCTAGTAGCTGAAAGCCCTTCCGAAATATGCCTTCCAGAAATGCTTCCAGTCATGGAGTCAACGTTGGGATAAGTGCATTGCTAGCCAAGTACAGTATTTTGAAGGAGATTAAATCAGTTTCTATGTAAGCGTATTACTTTTTTTAATAAAAAATTATTCACCGTATTTTTTGGTCACACCTCGTATATAACTGCGTAATACAACATGTGCATTAAACATTAATATATTCAGACAACAATGTCAGTTTTAGAAATTTTTAAGGGGCTTCTCGAGCTAGTGGTGAACAAACTTTCAATGTATAAAAAAGTCGAAGGGAGTGGTTTCAGAATCCTGATGTCGTCGCACACCCTCACAGAATTCGTAATGAAATTTCTAACGATTTTCATGATGAAAATATTGAATCTCACTACCTCGGGTGGCGTGTATATTCAGGCATTCAATTTGGTTCAGGTTTTCTGTACGAACACAATGACAATTCTCTTCAGAAACTCGTCACATTGGCATTATATTGAATCAAATCTGACTTCCATATGTCAAGACTTATCTAACTGCATTGTTTTAGCAGATTAATTTGACTTCTTGACCAATGTATTTGGAATGAAGGATTCGTCGAAGAGTCATGTATGTTTCTTGTAGAATGAAACAGTCAGCAGACTCCTGGCCATCTTCTCGCAGGAAGCGATAGAAAAAGCATAAGTAAATTTATATTTGCATTGCGTTTCTATGCAAACGACTGGAGAATTCTTGTTTAACGCAAAATTTATAAGAAATTTACCAATTTAAACACATTTCCGCTCATTTTGGTCGAATCCCATTAGCTGAAGAATTTTTTCGAAGGATTATCCGTGTTTTATGGTTACGCCGTGACTGACATAACCTAGCTTCGAACTTTTTGCAATTTATATTGTAGTTTATGTGTTTTGGATAAATTAATTTCATGATTCGTGTGAATTGTTGCAATTGTTCCATTTATCCATTATTTATGCATTTAAAATTTGATGGTTTCAATGCTTAATTGACTTCACATTCGCTGGATGGAAATGTTCATTTCCACTTTTTTGTATCTTTTCCGCAGAAATTTCAACTGGAACTGGAAGGTGAAATGTGGATATACGCGTGTATCTCAACGAAGAGCTTTCTCTTTACGGTACATGTCGATCAGCTGATTGAAATAAGTCCCATTCGGAGCTTTGGATAAACAGATACAAAGACATGTGCTTGGGGTTATCATTTGCTGGATACCGCCGGTGTATACTTTATCATAGTGGGAAACTTGTTCTTCCTTTATGGAAGCAAGTAATTGAACTTTCTTTCAGTTCCTATGGCGTCATACTACTGAGTAGTTGCACGCTTTTCTTGTTGGTCTCATGCTTTTGCTGGAGCTATTCTTCTCGGTTGGATGGAGCTTCAATGGGGCCCGGCTTGTTTGCTATGCTAGTCAAGTCGCCTGGTTTGGGTGGTGAGGTCACTAAATAAAATGTTAGCTTGTTGTGCTGCTATGCCGACCATGAATATGTGTAGAACGTAGAAGGAAGCCTGTTTTGCGCGTGTCTTGGCTTCGGTCTTCTCTCTGGTAGACCTAGTTGTGCTCCGAGGCCGGACGGGTTCTCGCGTGTCGATAAGATTCGTCTTTTTCATTGCCTGTTTACAAGATTTTGTTCGATTGGGTAGTTATCTTGCAGTAAGGTCACCCGAATAGTTACAAGGTTCAGCCCATTGCCAATTCGGATAAGACTTGCGACTACGATTCCGGCCTGATCCTGATCAGATATACCCGTTGGTGTCCACGACTTTCCTACCTTATACTATCCTGTATAAATACTCGATTCGCAATCAGTTCGTCTTTGTTCGTGCCAGTTTAACTAAAGTCCTTGCAACGCTTTCCGTTAATAGCTGCTATGGAAATGTGTAGCTTTTTTGCCCAGGCAGCGTGCATTCGTCAATGAAAAGCTGCACTGAGTAGTGAGTCCTTCCACTCCTCGCCCGACAATGAAGAACATCTGTTCGGATACATATACGTGGTTATAGTGATGTCTGTATGAGTGTCGATGATAATGTGGTCATACTCAATCATATCCTCGTCGTTCTGAAGTTTCGTTGGAGAAAAGGAAAAGCCGCGAACTTGATTCTCTCTAACATTATAAAAGGATGGATCAGCTTCTATGGGGGTTTGTACTGCGAACAATGTGTGGAACAACAGGCATCATGGGCGAAGGTGAGGTAGCATCTGGAGCTGAGGCTGACTGAAGCTGATGCTAAGGTCGGTCGTCTCTCGCTATTTCTTCACATTTCCGAACAACACAGCAGTAGCAACAGCAGCAGCAGTAGCAGCAGTGGCAGCGCAGAAAACTCGAACATCTCCACCAACATCAGTCAGTCGAGTTGAAGAATTTAATTCGGAACGTAGCACTTTTGCGATTTTCGTATATCGCAAGCTGTTCATTTTTATTCTTTTCCATCATTTTAAGTTTCTGTCGTGGAATCGGGGAGAAAAACTAGAGGCAATCAAGCAAAGTTTTAATATTGACAATCTATGCCGTTATTAGCCGAATTGTAATTAATTTATCTGTGTCCGTGTTTGCGCAAATTACGAATATTTTCAAATACTTAATTGTCTTCAATATTTGCGGTTAAAAATTCCTTAAAGAAAAGCTCAAGTGTACGCTATTGTAAATATTTCAACGGTTTCAATAAGCGACCCCTAGCTACCCGTTCGGTGTTTTGGAAAATTAAGGAAACGCTGCGTGACGTCGCTTATTTTCATATCGAATATTTATTGCTACGTGCGAGCAAGTTTTTTCGCGCCAAAATCTATTTGTCGTAAATTAAACGGAAGTTTTTAATTAATTGTAAAATAGTTATCAGAATCGTATTAATAGGCAAGTGCGTAATAAGATCCAAACCAAGTGATTGTATTTTTGTTAAATTTGCTTTAAAATAAAAATAATTGCTGTAGTCAAATATCAAAGAAGGTGTTAAAATTTCTATATCCCCTCTACAAATGATAAATAGTGCTTCAATTGATCTGTGTAAATATTCTTAAATTATTTTTGTTCGCTTGGAGAAGTGTTTAAATAGTTTTGAAATCATCACGATTCAGTGCGAAGAGTTATAAAGATATTATCTGGCATAGTTGAAACCAATTAAGCGTAAGCGACACCTCATTCTTGCCAGCATAGGTCAAACAGCCAATTTGGGACACGTAAAGGAGGTTTGTACATTTCTTCGATATATGTGAAATCCAATTTTATCGTTTGTTGATATTGTGAAGAATTTTTAAAGGTTTTCTATAGTCTTCTAGTCGATTAATACGTTCCAATGTTACAAGCGAATGTTTAGCGATTTATCACGATTTCTGTTCAGTCATCACAATTTAAAAAATAAAAAACAAAAAATATTTCATGAAAATTGTACTGATGTTTACATTTTCGTTGCTTGTCTACAATATGGCAAAGTATATTATTGAAATTCAGTTGTTTTGTTTTTCGTGACGTAACTAGAAAAAATAATTTTTTTTGAATTTCACTGATAAGCCTTCACTGATGAACGTTTCAAAAATATTGTTTGTGTTGCTCGCATTCTTTCCATCAGTAGTAGGCATGCGGTTGAGAATAATCTGAGATAACCTTTGATTTGAATATTTGAAGGGTTCACTCAGAAAATATCGTTTACAATCATTAATTGTATTGAAATTCGGGAAATAAGTTGTGACGATAAAATTTCAGTTGTGAGATTTGCTTAGACTTCTGTCAGTACAAGGTTCAATTATTAGTTTTATTATAGTTACTTTAGTATTTTCTAGTTTTATTTTTAGTTTTATTTCACTCTCAATGAAAAAAAACCGTCTTTGAAGAATTAATCGTTTGATAATTTTGATGAATTTGTAGTTCTCATCAACAATTGAACTTCTCAAAGTTAAAGGGAAGTGCTGTCTTGATTATATTAGGGGGAATTTCCGTCAAAACTAAAGAAATTCACCCCCGTATTTGAACAGAAGATGTTAATTGCTTCAGCATCCAAGTTGAAGGAACCATGAGTGTTACTGGTTTGTTTTGTTATTTCCTTTATTCTTCTCGAAACATATTCCATTTTTATATTCGATTCGTAAAGTTTGTGGAATTGATGGAATGGAAAAACTTTTTGCTCACTTAGACTTGCAAAATTCAGCAAGGTTTTGACTTATTTTGACGTTTTGAACTCTTTGATTCAGCTGAACAGGGGGGGAGGGGGGGGGGATGTGCATTTAAGATTTGGAATTCAAACCGGCTATGAAAAAATAATGGTTATGTTTTCAAAGTTATGAGTTCATGAGAAAGATTGTACCATTCCATTTAGGAATAGAAGAGATCATCTAACTTACTGCCATGGTTAGATTTACAATACCTCATTCGATATACGCAATTTTTCAATATATTTTCGATTGTTTGGGGTTCTCCTTTGCAAATGGCAACTTCGATTTTCTGTTTCGTCAATCGTCAATTGTTTCTGCATGGTTAGCGTAATACTTGTCCTTAATGGCTTGGACAAAAAAGTTCCACAGAGTCAAATCACAGCATCGGTGAAGCCATTTGATATAAGCATTTGAGCTGATTATGCGATTTTCGAAAACAGTGTGCAACGATTAATTGTTACGCTAGCAGTGTGGCACGTTACGCCATCTTGTTGAAACCAAACGTCATCTATGTCATCCTCCTCAATCATGGAAAACAAAAAACCGCTTAGCATGGCGCGGTAGTGGTCACCATTTCGTTTCCTTGCTCATTTTAAAAGAAAAATGTCCCAATAATGTCACCAGGCTAAAATCCGTACCAGACAGTCACTCGTTGTGGATGCATTGATTTCTCCATGATGAGAATATTCTGAATTTTCAGTGTGAATTTTCTGAGTCCCACAAACGACAATTTGTTTCAAAGTGAAGATGAGCTTGATCTGAAAAATAATTTTCGGTAAAAATGCTTATGCTTATGCTGCGGTAAAAATGCTTCCATGAAGCGTTCTTCGGTATGTTGCGATGTCATTGTCATGTGACTTCAGCTCTTGCACTAATTGAACTTTTTCAATGCGTACAAAAGTTGACCAAGATCTTTATACAAAATTCTTCTGTACCGAGATCTTCAAATCTCTAAGATAAAGAAGTGCGCGAAATGTTCAATTCTTGAGAACGATGACAAATTAATTGTGGTGGTTGTTCACGCTCACTCTGAGCAATAGCAGGAATTTTTCGGGTTAAGCGCTCAGAACGAGTACGTACGAACGAGTTGTTTTACCTAACAACGATTCAACTTCACTAACTTGCTTCACAAATTGATCCACAAATTGCGTTTTTGGCACATCCTTTTTGTCAATGTTTTTTTGATTGTTTTCAAACTGTTGCCCTTAATTGCTACTGACATGATCTCTTCTGGAATTTCAGTCTGACATGAAACGTTGGCCTATGTCAAGAAGTATTTTGGCAAGATAGGATTTTGATTTCATATTGCTTCAAATGAAGAAATATAGAGGTGTAATGTCACATGATCTATGCGGCAACTTCACTAGTGCTGAGTATGAATGGAACTGTTCATTGAAACTTTGTCTAGATGAAGATAAGGCAAGTGGCACCATCTTGTTGTGAGTAAATGGCTTGAATTTAGGTAGTAAACAGTTACCATGGTATAAAACTCTCGGAGGCATGTTGATGCAAAATGTTTCAATTTATGTAAAAATATCTGAGAATAATTTCAGCAATAGAACAACGTGAACATATTCTATCAGAACAGTTCTCATGCAATTTCATCTTATGAAAACTGTTGTTTGAGCCATTCTATATGACTTGTAAGGACTTCTTGCGGTTGACTCGGATATTTATTGCGTAGCATCTTAAATTCTGTGTTTTGGAATTTTTTCGGCAGTCTAAAGCGTGACATGTCTTCAAGGCGGAAATCGCTATGCAGGAAACGTCGAAAATATATCCTTCGAAGTATTTCGCCAAAGGGCAATCCATAGCCATAAAGCAATTTTGACAAAATAAAGCTGAAAAGTTGGGAATTTTTCAAAGTCTGCTTAGTTGACAGGAAATTCGGTAGATTCAACAGAGTAAACAAAAAAATTTTTTAAACTAAACTGAAGATTAATATTATTGATCTAAAATTAATATTATTGACAGATTGGTAACCTCTTTGAAACCACCGAAGTTATCTGTCATTATGAACTGTAATCATAATGAGTGCCATCTATTGAAAAAAATAAGGTATCTAGGCTTGATAACCGGGTATCGGTTCGGTGTTCCTCTAAAGGGAAGTTTACCTGTTGTATTTTGGGATTTTTGCTTTCCCGAAGCAGCTGACTTGTATTATTTAAAATCATTGAGCCAAGTAGCACAAAAAGTAGTCCCTATATGCCGAGGTATATTTTTTGAACGCAGTGTTTATCCTTGTGCATTAAACCTGGTTTGAATAGCCCGTGGGGCCCTTATATTTTTTTGTTCGTTCCAAAAGCATATAATGTATTGCGGGAAGTCGTATGTGATCGTCTTCCTGGATACTATGTCACCTTCATCAATTTTCCTCTATCATTTTGATTTAAAAAAAGAAGGACAAGAATCTGAATGAGGATAAAGGCAATAAAAGGTTTTTTTCTAATTACCGTCTGCTATGTATGATTGATTTGTCGAGTGAATTGAATGAGTTATAAATTTAAAACTAAATTATTTTTCTACTGTAGATGAATTGCAGATGGAAAATTAATAGTCAATAAAAAACATAACTGATTTTTAAAAAAAAAGCAATGAATTAAGAAGATATACCAATTAATATTTGCTGAGAAGAAAGTAACCTCTGCATTTCTGAATTAACTATAATTTTAGAAACAAGAAAACAGATTAATACCATCGTAAGTTTTAGTTGCTATTCATATTCACATTTGGCTTTTTTTTTCAATTGCGCAACGCTCATTTATAATCAAAACATTTTCGTATTTGAACATACAATTAAATTTCTTCCGGATTCCGTTTTGTTTTTACATTATATTTCGTTAAAAGCGTTATTGCTCAAGAAGTGTTGAATAGCTGGCCGAAAGTGTTAGTCTTTAAAAGCAACTCTTGCGAATATTAACATAAATAAATGAGTTATGGTTATGTGTGCTACGATTTCCACTTGAATTGGTGAACATACATTACTAACATCTTCAATACATGCTCACCGTGTTTCATTTTCGGTGTTCTATTCAAGGAACATTACCACTCATAGGAGACCACCAATTTTAGAATATGTAAACGACATTTTTGATAGATTAAAGTGTATCCTGGCACATATAAAAATGAATTTTACATAATATATTTCGTTTTGTTCTCAATTATCTCAGCTTTGCATCAAACGGAAATTTTTATCCATTGAGAAAATCTAATTGCTTAAGAAAAATTTTATGAGTTTATTTTTGAGAGTATCGAATTTATTTACTTAACATGTCGTGTTTTATTTTAATGGCTCTCTTATTATTTCTTTTATTCGAACGTGTGCAAATCCATACCGCAGAAATCGGAAAATTCGTGGAAGCACAATTTTCTCTATTTGTTTATGCCAGCTAAAACTTTTGATGAAGTTAAAGTTTCCCGAAAGTAATCTAATATTATAGAGTTGGTAGCAAGCATTGCATGCTCGAAACTATTCAAGAAAATAATCCATAGAATTAGATTCAACAAGGACCCAACTTTAATTGTTCTAATGTACGTATGTAAAGCCACACAAAACGCAATGAAGTAACAAATAACATAAATTATTCAAGGATCAGAGTTTTAAAAGGAAAAATACATTTAGATTGTAGAGGCTCTCAGAAGTGGAATAAATACAATACTGCTCACTCGGTTTGAATTCCTAGTTAAGGTAATTTGAAACTGACTGGAAAACGTTAAGATTAGTTTAACCTTGAATCCTGTTCTAACATTATTCGGAAAATATCGTACTGGAAAGAAAATCGATCGATTTTGTGAGAATATTTTTAAAATATGCATAGACTTCCCACTACTTCGCTTCGAGGGCCGTTCAATAAGACTTTAGAAAAGTGTAGGCAATATATGAATTTCTCTGTTTTTTTTCTTTTTTAAATTTGAAGATAACCTTCTTTTCATCATTCCTCATACGACTTAAGCAATGGCAAAGCTAGCTAAAAGTCGGGTTTGGCTGAGCGTATCACAGGACCTCGAAGTTGTGTCAATCACAGTCGTCCTATGACTTGAGCATACATCGATGTGATGCTGATAACATTGCGATTATATAGATAACTTTATTTACTTTTGCAAGTGTAACTCTATAGGTATGTTTTACCTACGTCACCATGTTTCTTATATGTTCTTTGAAGTCCGTTTGACTTACCCTGTTTGTGATACGTCATTGTATTATAAGTAATCGAGTTCATTTTATGTATTTGATTATAATTTTTAAGCTTGTCTATAAATAAGGATTTCTTTACGTCCTTAAAAAAGTAAACAATCGGTTTAAACGATGTCCTGATTGTTCCACACAAGAAGTTGTTAGCTGCATCGTTTTCAGAAGCGAAGGACACAAATCTGGTGAATACGCTGAATATAGTTATCAATAACGGGACTTTTACGTTACAAATTTTCAAAAAATCAAAATTTTTTTAATGATTTTATGTTCTAAATACAATCGAAAATTAGGTTTTAGAACGATATTAAAATTTATAAAAATAAGTTGTTAAGGCATAGTGCGGCGAGAGCGCATTTTTCAACTTTCCAGCGTATTTGATAGTTCTGGGCTCTTCACTAGTTTTCAAACATCTGCTTCGATTTGTATGTAGATTAACAAATCGTTCAATAAGTCCCGAGACTAACCCAGAGATGGTGCTAGTAGTACCAAAGAGTGCGAACGACGAACGACGAGTGCGACGTTTCCATAGAGTGCGAACCTTTACATGAAACGTGTAAAAACTTCACGTCGATCGGATCACAGACAGCAGAGTTATCGAGGTTAGAGTAAAGTCACTTTGTAATTTGTTTGAAAAATGGAAAAAAGCGAGTTTCGCGTGTTGATAAGACATTGTTTTTTAATGGGTAAAAACATCGTAGAAGCCCAGCAATGGTTTGAAAAACATTGCCCGGACTCCTCTCCAGCCAAACCAACGATTTGTCGTTGGTATGCTGAGTTTAAACGTGGTCGTACGGACACAAACGATGCGGAACGTTCAGGTAGGCCATTGGAAGCCGTTACACAGGAAACTGTGAGTGAAGTGTTAAAAATTGTAATGAAAAATCGCAAAGCGAAGGTCCGTGAGATTGCAGAAATGACACAGATATCATCTGGAAGCGTATTTGCAATCCTTCATGAACGATGTGTTTTATACTATATATTACATATTCGTGTATATATTTTACAGAAAAAAGTGCGGCAACCCAAATGAACCGAACTTTAAACGTAAATTTGAAATCACGTTTTTTGAGTTGGCGGACACATTAAAAAAAAACTATTAGACCGAACACTCTGAATTTTTAATATTTTGTTTGTGACATGTCAGGCTTTTGCGTGAACTAGGATCACATTGACCGGAAATAAATTTTCCAATTTCCAATCGATTTTTTAATCTCAAAATCGGTTTTTTTTCAAACAGCCTCATTTTGTTATTTTGCGGCGAAAATAATTATCCTAGTTCACGCGTTAGCCGCTTAAGTAAGGATTTATTTCCGTGTTTTAAGTTTTTTTTATCACATATTCCAAACTCGGGAAATCATGGCCTCTATTAATTTTGAGATTTTTTTTGTTGAAAAATTCGTAAAATCCTTAAAACAGCTTGAAAAATTCCGAAAATTTTTTCTTTGTCTTAGTTGATTTTAATATATTAATAATTTCGGAAATGCATCGTATAACGATACGGGTAGAATGTCTCAGAATCATTTGCAAAAGACTATTTCATATTTTTGAATTCTTTACTCAATCGGTTAGATTGAATAGCTATTTATTTTGTAAATAAACCTTGAAAACCATATTTAATTTTTCGAATATTTCGAGCCAAAAGACAAGAAGAAGCCCGGGATCAAATCATAAAGCCCCCTCAAAATAATAAGTTCACGAACTTTTTCCTACCTGAATAAATGACGGACTTATAAATAAGGATACTTGACACCGGCAAAATTCAGAACGGAACATCACACCAATGATGGCGCAACCCTGAAACGTGTCTGCGGACGAATCAAAGGAACGATGTAATGTTCCGAGGAATAATAAATATCGGAAATATAATCGTTAAGGGATTTTTCTTCAAAAGTGATTGACGTAGATAATGCATCGCGTATCTTTGTCCAAAAAATGCGACTATTATTTTGCTGACCGATTTCATAACTTTTCTTTAAATTTCTGTATTTACTGGAACGTTAACTTTTGAATTTTCTTTTTAGTCTTAGACTTTTCTGATGACTCGGTCCTTATGTGGTAGTTTGTCCCTGTTCTACCGCCGGTTAAATTTTGATGTGTCGTAAATAAATTTTACGAAAATTAAGGCGGAAAAGCTGCAAATGAGCCGTAGATTTGATCAATGATTAAATTTACTTTTCCGTTTTGTAAGCACGATAGTGGGTCCCGAAGAAAAGGAACTCTGTTCTTTGTCAGCTCTTAAAATAAGTCTTCACTTGGCGTAGGGGAGTGCCAAAATATTTGTGGACTCGGCGAGACAAAATAAGTCCTTCTTAAAATCGTCGTACTCAAAGCATCTTTTGTTGTCATTTCACATTTAGTGATTCGATGAGCGAATCGATTAGTAATGATATCGACACTATCCTTTTTCTCCTGCCACATCTACGGGCTGCTTACAAGATATGTTCACATATAGCTTTGGAGTGACACAGTTAATTCATCCTAGCTCCACGGAAGTATTACTTCAAGTCGATTGTATCTAATATTGAGATCCTTCAACAATGTTTCCTCAGATTTGAAGGAGCTTTGGATTCTACTTCTTTTTGAGCCAATTTGACTTTATCTTCGGTAAAGAATACGAAAATTGTAACATATACGAGGTATGTTCAAACAGTGAGGTAACTTTTCAAATTTCGTTGGCAACCTACATTCGATTATCGATTTTTCCATTTTTTTATGTTGGTAAACTCGTCACGAACATATATTTACAGTTTCAGCATTATAATATGTTTAGTTTGTTTCTTAGAGACATAACGAATAGAAGTGGTTTGCGTGCTCAGTGATATTTTGCTATTGAAAAAACGGATCTAATTTTGTGTAAAAAATGAAATGAAGTGCTCCAAAATACTTGAAATGTTGACAGTGACACACCATGATGAAACTGTTCTGAGTAAAAAAATGGTAGAAACTCTTCCAAGATGGCCGGGAAGCTGCCAATGACGAGACTCGCTCTGGACGCCTAAGCACGTCAGAAACAGGGGAAAACGTTGAAGCAGTGAAGAAAATTGTTTTGGAAAACCGTCGAATCACTATCAGAGAAGTTGCTGAGGATGTTGATATGTCGGTTGGCTCATACCAAGAAAATTTTTTCGAACGTTTTAAGTCTCGAACTTCTCTTCTTATACGCCCGTACCATTTTTATACCTAAAACAAAAGATTTTCTATTATCAAATAAACAAGAACGATCCTTCAGTTAATTTACAAAACAGGGGCATAATGGGACAAGGGTAGTGGGGCATTACGGGGTACCTCATCGTACCCCGCAGCCATGTCCCCGTCATGCCCCAATTCTCACATTATTTAAAATAAAAAACCAAATGAAATTAGTGACGGTGGGAGTATTTTTGTTCCAAACATATCAATAAATAATATATCTGCAAAAACAAAATAAATACATGATAGTAGCGACATAAACACTTACCTTTTTATATGCGTATTCGTAGTCACTCAAAATTACATGGAATTACGTTGAGAATCGTTTTTTGTTTTTAAAAACAAACGCGCGCAGTCTAGTCAACGGTCACTGTCAGACTAAAGAGAGATACAACATGGCTACCTATTAGCGAAAACAAAACACATCTAGAGCGTATTGTGGGTGGCCCCGTCGTGCCTCGCGTCCCCGTCATGTCCCCCTCTCCCCTATGAGACGTGTTTCACCGAAGTTTGTTCGGAAATTGATTAATTTTGACCTAAAAGAATCGTCGCATGAGCATCGCTCATAAGCTGTGAAACTGACGTCAATGATGATCCTGTTTTGCTGCAAAGGGTCATAACTGTTGATGAATCATTGGTATATGGTAATGATATCATAACCAAAGCCCAATTGTCCCAATGGAAGAGTTCTGGTGAGCTAAGACCAAAAAAGCACGCAAAGTTCAATCAAAAATCAAAGTCTTGCTCATTGTTTTCTTTAATTACCGTGGCGTCGTGCATCAGGGATTCTTACCATATCGTTGTACGGTAAAGAGTATTATCTTGAAGTTATGCGGCCTTGCGAGAAGAAATACGAAGAAAAAGTCCGGAATTGTGGAAAAACAACAAACACACAGTCACCTTTGCTTGTGAGAGATTCTTGAGCAAAAAACAACCTGAGCCTGATTTAGCCCTTGTGACTTTTTATTCTTCCCAAAACTGAAGAGACCTATGAAAGGACGGAGATTTGCAACGATTGAGGAGATAAAGATAGCATCGCCGAAAGAGCTCAAGGCTATACCGAAAAGTCCTTAAGAGAAGTATTTCGAGGATTGGAAAAAGCGTTGGCACAATTATATTGTATTTGAGGGGAATTACGTTGAAGGGGGCATCATAAATATTGACGAATAAATAAATAAATTTTTTTCCTAAAAATACAAAGTCACCTTACTTTTTGAACACATCTCGTATGCATAAGTGTTAAGAAAGGAACCTCAGAATGCTCGATGTATCTAGCGGATTTTAATACTTTTCTTTCCATTTCAAACCGCCAAACGTGGCAACTATACATCCTACGCTACCAACAGACAGAGATATTGCAATTCGTACAGTTAATTACTTTCTAAGGAGTAAAAATTGTTAACACACAAAAAAAAAACAATTCAATTGTACTGTCGGGGTGGTGTTAGAATGTATCCAACACGTGCAAAGTCACAACTCATCCTTTTCATGCCTGTAAAAAGATCTCATCGTTTGCTTAAATATTCATAGCTTTTACCAATAATTTTATCAAAAAGTTAACTGCAGATTTTATCCAACGCCACGAACATGACTTAAGATGAATTGCATATTTGCGTTTCTGCTTGGTATAAATCTGGTTGAGAGTTACAGAGAAATTGAATTAGCGAAGCATTACCCAAAGCTCAATTAATGTGGTGACTCAAACACACACACAGCTGGAGGTCTAACTCAAATTCAGATCCGTTTGGGTTTACCAAAGAACCTCTCTGATGATGTCGTGCACCATTTTGGAAGAATCGTAATTGCAAATAATGAAATGGCGAAGAAATATGTAGGTAAGGTGATTAATTTCGGTGCACGAAGCCTAATCTGATTGTTGACCCAGAGCGGAAAGCGAAGCACTTTTGTCCGGATGGCATGGTTAATTGCTCGCAAGGATAAAGCGAGCTTATTCATTAATTTTTCAACCTCTATTAATCATGTGTGTAACTTTTATGTGTGTTATGTAATGCACGAAGAAAGAACATCTTCGCTATTTACGTTAAGAATTTATAAGCACGCGTAGCAGGGAAGAGAATTCTGTTCCAGGATACATTCTTGGATTAGTTATGATTTGTGTTAGCTCTTATTCGGTTGAAGGCTTCGCTCTGCTTCTTGGTTTTCAATCTGTCGATAAATGTTTTATAGACGTCTTTGCGGAAAGAATTGGGCTCTTATAGGAAAAAAAAAATATTCTTTGGAGGAGAAAAAAGAAGACTATTCGCGGGTCTATTTATAATTCGACCTGCCTAAAAAAACCAAAACCAAAGTGCCGCGAAGGTTATGACTACATACGTTACTCTCAAGGAACGTTTACCTTTCCTTTGCGACACGTGCTCGTTACAGGACGATGCCTGGCTCCGGTTACTTGGAAGCAGACGTGTCTAAATTTATATGTTACCTAAATCAGAAGAAACGCCCACACCTCAACAAGTCCTATCGTACCACAAACGATTCCATTCTTTTTATGTCCTCCGCTAAGTGTTTACGTATGTTCGCCGTACGTTTGCTTCGCCTGCGTCCTATTTCGGGAACGGGCTATAATTTACAAAATTAATAAACAGTATTTGGTAATATGATAGTCGAGCATGGTGACGGTGATAATGTTGGAATTAATAATATTTTTTTTTGTCTATCTAAAGCATGAACATGGAACGTTCCTTAGTGTGTGTTTGTATTCTGAAGGAATTAGCGGAAATTCATGTCTATTTTGTGGATTATTGATTAGCATTAATCGATTATTTTATGCTTTTAAGATTTTCACACGTTGACGTGAATATTTGTTGGATTGTTAGGATGAATGGTAGAGTGAATAAAGTGATGCTCGTGTTAATTTTGTTGCTTTGATGATTTATTATCAGTTGTAGCTTATGTGGACTACATACAGATAAATCTACGCGGAAAAAAACATTCCGCGTAAATAACTAATTTTCATAAATGAATGATTCGCTTGAAATATCACTTGCCCAATTGAATGTTAAAATTCGTTCGACTTCCATTTGAAGGCTATGTGGAAAGTTTTAAACCGGAATTAATGTCTTAAGCGTCTGCCAAGTCCATTTGCATTTGTGTAAGAATGGCTCCATTTCTGGATATTGTTGGTATTTTCAATGATTCAGCACTTTTTAACATGCTATATGTGGGTGCAGACTATTTATTGTTATGGTATTTCAGCTATTTGCTGTACTCATTTGCTTTACATATACGATACGTATCGTAAGAATGTTATTTTTGGATAGAATTTAAATTAATTGAACGTCAAATAATTGACAAAGTTGGTCATGGTTAGCATATTGATGAAATTATGAAAAGGAAAATAAAAAAACAACATGTAGTATAAAAAAAATTCAAGGTTTTTTTATGATATTTATGAAATGAATCATAGAAAAAAGTTGAAATTTTCGAAATTCTCTGATATTCTGATAATTGCGACGGACATGAAATAAGTCTACTACAGAGTTTTACGCATCGAACCACTATAAATTAACCACCATGGATAAATGGCTGAACTTAAATAAGAATGGTAATGACGCAGATGATAATGCTACAAACTCTTCTCAGGCAGGACAAAGTATTGGAAAACAGGCATCGAATGTGCGAAAAAGAAAATATGATGAGTCTTTTCTTCAATTTGGCTTTACATTTCAAAATTGTAAGGGTAATGAACAACCTCTTTGTTTGATCTGCAATGAATTATTGGCTTTGGAGAGTATGAAACCATCAAAATTAAAAAGACATCTTGAATCAAAGCATGTTTCGTATGTCAATAAACCAAAAGAATATTTTGAAAGACTGTTTAAATCTTTAAATAAAGAAAAGAAAATCTTTGAAAAATTTATAACCGTTAATGAAAAATATTTACTAGCGTCATATGAAGTTTCATACTGTATTGCTAAAAATAAAAAGCCGTTCACCATTGGTGAAGATCTTGTGTTATCTGCTGCTATTAAAATGGTTGAAATACTACATGGAAGAAGATATGGCGATGATATTCGAAAAATTCCTTTGTCGAACGACACTGTCTCGAATAGAATTTCTGATATTAACAAGGATCAATTAATACTACTTATTACAAGAATCAAAGAAAGCCCAAAATTTTCAATTCAGTTGGACGAAACAACTGATATTACTAAATTGGCTCAGTTGTAAGTATATGTCAGGTACGTTTATAAAGAAAGCGTGGAGGAAGAATTGTTATTTTGTCGTCCCATGGAAGACCATACTACAGGGAAAGACATATATTGTAAAGTTGACGAATTTTTAAAAGCAGAAGGTTTAGAATGGAAAAATTGCTGTGGAATATGCACAGATGGTGCAAGAGCGATGACGGGCAAAAATCTTGGTTTTAAATCATTTTTTCAAGCTGCTCATTATGATCATATAACTTTTACTCACTGCCTTATTCACCGAGAGGCTCGTGCAGCAAAAAAATTAGCAGCAGAATTGAACGATGTTCTTCAGGATGCTGTTAAGATCATAAATTTTATTAAGAGCCACGCCCTTAACAGTCGCTTATTTTCAAATCTCTGTAAGGATACGGATTCCAACTACACAACTTTGTTATTACATGCAGAAGTAAGATGGTTGTCAAGAGTTCAAAGTTTAAGAAGATTATTGTTATTAAAGGACGAGATCGAAATATTTTTAACCGAACGAAAATGTGAACTTGATGCTTTTTTTCAAAATGACTTATGGCTATCCAAGCTGTGTTATTTGTCAGATATTTTTGCGAAGTTAAACGATCTCAACTTGTCTCTTCAAAGAAAAAATTACGAAGTAAATAAAATGATAAAATTGAAAGTTTTATTAAAAAGATCAACATTTGGAAAAGTAGGGTCGAAAAAAATTCGTTCGAAATGTTTTCCAGTGTCGACAATTTTGTAATCGAGAAAATTCATTGTGAAACTTTTATTGCAAAAATTATTGTAGTTCACTTCAAAGTGTTAGAAATACTGTTCCGGACATATTTTATATTAAATATTGATTTCAAAAAAATAGTTTGGATTCAAAAGCCGCTTTGGATTGGCTTAAGTGAGATTGATCACCTGCCACTTAAAGCTCAAGAGGAATTTGCTGAGCTTTCGAGTGACTCAAACTTAAAACTACAATTTCAAAAAAAGCCCTTGACTGAATTCTGGATCGGAACTAGAACTGAATTTCCCACAATCGCTAATATGGCGTTGAATGTACTTCTGCCATTCAACACCACATATTTATGTGAAGTTACTTTCTCAGCTTTAACACATATTAAATCCCAATATCGTTCAGCGTTAAAAAATGTTGAAGAGGTCTTACGTCCAGCAGTTTCAAACATTCCACCAAGATTTGATTTGTTATGCAATAAAAAACAGGCACATCCATCTCATTAAATTTTTTACCTATACTTTAATTTAATACTTACCACGCAACTATTGAATATATTCGAGAGAATTAACACGGTCAGAATCCACTTTTATTTTTGAAACTATAATAAATACAATTTTATAATTTTTTGTGCAATTTTTAATTTTAGATTTTTGTATGTTTCAAAACGAATTCTAAACTTATATATTTTCATATGTATATGTATATTGTTATCTAATAAATAAATCATCAAAAAATATTAACTTATTTTTCTTTTATATTTGTATGGGGTCGTCAAGAAACTCGCAATCATAAATGGGGTCGTGAATGACAAAAGTTTAAGAAACTCTGAATTAGACCAATCTTCCATAATCCAATGTTTATATTAATGGTGCTATTCCAAGCGAGTTTTGCTATTGTTCAGTGCGGGAAATTGGCTCCTTGTATTGCGCCCATCCTTCAAGAGAGCTTTAAGGTGTCTCTTCCTCGCTGTACATGCACACAATAGGTTCTGAATAAATTGCCAAAGAGATCCGTAGATCGTTTACCCATCTTGGAGGGAATACTTGAATTGTAACTTATCTTCGAGATCCTTTGCTATTGTTTTTAGCCTATTCTTGGTCTTTTTTGATAAACAATAGTTTCTCGAACCGGATCTTCACTTGACTTCCCGATCTTTTTTCACTTGCGACAATCCTTGTTCTGCTGCTGATTTAATTCGAAGTTGCTTCTTGAGATTTCTAAGGTTTCTCAAACTATAACATTTTCAAAATATAAAAATAACTAATTTTTCCAAAAAACGAAGCTGGTATTCTCTGTACAAGAACTGGCAAAACTCTGCATACTTAAATGAAAAACAAAATAAAAGGTTAAGAAAAGTCTGTTGGATCGTAAAGCATTCATTCAATTACCATCTATTGTTCTAAATCTGCGAGTAAGACTGATACCGACGCTATTATGATTCAACAAAATCCATAATACAAGTTTCATGCGGGTGCCTAATCATTCTGCAAATGGCTCTATCTGTATGACTATAATTTAGCGAGTATTTTTTTGATCGATTTTATTAAATTTGAATAAAAAGGATTGTAAGATTCATGCTTTAATTTAATATTCTAATAATTTAATTATTAGTTATTAACAAAAGCCACAACATGAGCGAAACTGTCTCCTTTTTTATACAGCTCCGAACTGAAGACGTAAGTTCCTATCAAAGACCTTCGCCTAAGTGACTTAATCTTTTGAAAATACAAGAAGCTCCTTTGAGCCCAATCCACGTTCATTCTACTATCTTTCCATTTTGCATTATTATTCACTGAATCGGAAACCGACGAAGACTTGTAGTTAAAAATTTGCAGACCCCAGTGTTTCAGAAGAAAACTGCTTTCTTCATCAATACAACAGGGTCTTTGCCCTTTTAAGTTATTTTAGATAACCCTATTGTCAAAGTTCTTCGCGAAGCATATCGACATGTTTCTATAATTCATTAGTGCGTTTTCTTGCCTGCCACATAAACAAGTACAGGACAGTATCTTTGAGGAGTCTTAGTTCTCTCCTTTCCTTTTCTCTTTCTCAGCTTATTCTCTTATGTAGAGATATCAATACATTTTCGATTGAATGAGAATTCTATGTTAATTTAAAACTTCTGTTAGTGGTTATACTTTTCACGCTTTGCTTTCTCCAGTATATTTTCTCAACTTTTATTCCCAAGACTTACCGTTGCCTTCTGAGATGACCATCAACAATTGTTTACGTAGGATACATCTTGTATTGGCTAAGTCAAACATTTACATTGTAATTTTTAACTTTCTGGAGACAATTGTTTCAATTCGTCTACAATACAAGTCAGTTGTATTGTAAATTTGTTTCACTCAGAACACATATCAATATTCGGTTCCATAGAACCGAAGATACCAGAATTGCTACTATTCAAACAATTTTTTCTTTGTGTTGTCTGGGGTAAATGCATTTCCACGCAGTGTGGGGTTCCTATGCTCGCGACTGACAGGAATACCCACTAAATACCTCCCCTGTCAACCTGAGACCCCAGCTTTGCTGCTCCGTCAAGTGCCTTGAAACTGGGGGTTGTCTCTTTTAGCGGAAGGGGAGGAAGGAAAAGTGATTGCTAGCCAGGTGATCCACCAATTCCGACGCCATCGGCTACAGTGGGTGCATTTTATCTTTCAGGACTGCCCAAATCTAATATGCCACATGGTTCTATTTGTCAAACGATCTAAGCACCAGCGCAATTTCACTATCCGAAGCGAGCTTTCCTGTTTTCTGGTAGAGGTACTCTCGCAGTCTGTGCAATTGTTTGTAAACAAATAATGAGTGGCAAGCGTCGTCCTCCCCTCCTGGGTGAAACCTACTCAGTCGGGTAGTTAGACTTAACCCACCCATGCTCGCTCAAATCGTGTCACCTTGCTACCGATTAAGCCACGGTTTCAACCGCGTTCCCCACCTTCTCTTCTTGCAATTCACCCAAGATTGTTAGCAAAATCTCTCTTAGCAGACAATTGTCTCGTTTGAATCCTCGGGTCAACGCTAATAAATCGCTCAAGCAAGGAAGATGATAGCAATCAGGCCTTCAATGAATATCACTACCCAACCAGAGACTGGTAGATATAATGATGCAATCCTCATTGCTCCTCTTTTCTGCACCTGCAGTAGGCGCTTTCGGTACACCTCTTTGATAGTGCGTCGCTCCATATTTCCGATCCACACACTAGCACTGACTTTACGGCACTCATCAATAGGCGCCTGCTTGAAGGGTTGGTTCCCTCCATATTGGTCATAAGTCAGCTCAGGGTCGATAGGACTGACAGGTCTGGATTAAGGATAGAGCTCTAGGCAACACCCGTTTTAACATTCAGCCACCGTTGGCCCTTTGAATTTGAAAAATGGTTTTAAATGTTTCCAGAATATCCATTCATTTAGCGGAGTTGGAGGCCGCCCTAATGTCGAACGTCTCCAAAAGAACGATCTGTCATTTTGTGTGGTTATATGGTTTTTCAATCTTTTCAACCGCGCTCACTACCTCAGCAATCTCATTGATGGCGGAGCGACCTACTCTAAAGCCATACTCAACCATCGCGTCAGTGAGTCTTCCCTTGATGAGTTCCTCTAGCACTTTTCCAGCAGTGTCTAGCATGCACCATAGAGGTAATCCGGACGTTGATCCAGGATTTACCTTCCCGTTGTGAATCAGCACGGACTTCGCCACTATCTATCTTTCCCGGAAAACTTCTTCCCGTAGGCAGGCGTTGTATGTACTGAGCAGAAAGTCAGGACAATGGTGTCAGGCGAGCTGTAATACCTCAGCTGGAACACCATCTGCGCCCGAAGCCTCCCTTGTTTTCTATTATAGAACAGCCTTTCCAATTCTGACTGTGTGAAGAGTGGGCTATCAATTTCATCGTGGTCAGCTTTAACACGAATGGGGTGGGCGGAGAAGAGAGCTCGTACTATATCGTCCCTATTTTCCGCTTCATGTATGCAGGGCGTCCGTAGGATGATGATGATGGTACTAGCGTTAACATTTTTCATCGGAATTATTTAAGTTTAAGTTAGCATTTGATGACGATGTTGGTGTTATTCAAAAATAATTTTGATTTTGTTTTTATGTTTGGTTGTCCTCGATGCCTCCTGAACATTTTCAATTTGTCAGCTACAGAAAATTTTACTTATTTTACTTATAACATTCGCTTCTTTATCTGTATATAATAAAGTCACTCACTTTCAGTTGAGCAAACAATGGAAAGTTCTCAACAAAATACCATAATCTATTCGAAATTAAAGCTTAATCCTTTTAACGCATGAATAATATCGAGAACACTCGCTTTGATCCCGAGCTAAATTAACTTCCATCCCAAATAAAATCAAAGGACAGTGTTAAATTCATCTAAAGACTCTACCGCTGCTTCGGTCCTTTAAATACAAGATTAAATTTCTTCTGTAAATACTCGCTCCTTTTTCATCATACAATCTTTGTAAATGACAAATTTTTCGCACAATTTAAAATCAAACATTTCGTGTCTTTCATTTGCAGATATCTTTCATCCGGAAAATTTGTCTGGATTAGAAGGCACGAGCGGCGCCCGACGTGAAAATTTAAAGGAGAAATTGAAGGAACATTCTACAATTGTTGTCGGAATTATCTTAACCGTTGGCACCCGTCGCTTCAGATTATAGTGACTTTTCAAATTATTCGTGAGGTTGAAAATTTTGCAAAATAAGCTTAAAAGGAAAAGCGCTCGTTGACATTATCTGTTGGTCTTGCTGGTGCAAGCTCGAGAAAAGCGCCATAGCCCGCCACTATACACAAACTACCAACTATTGTCAGGCAGCCTTTCTGCAGCCCTTTAGTCAGCCAGACCAACCACCCCCGCTCCTTAATTATTGAACGACTCAATAGCAGATTCAAATCTGTCTGTTCGTATATTTATAAATATACATTTTGCTTTCATTATTAGTGCGGTATCGTGAGCCTTGCGTTTTCCACTGATATAATTTCCTTTGGCTTAACTTGCAGCAACGACAATTTCCCTTAACGTTTGTGTCGGCAAGCAGGCAAGCTCATCTAGCTCTTGTTGTTGCCGAACCAAGTTTCGTCCTTCCTCGACGCCAACAATCAGCACAAGGAGTACAGCTGAGCTAATTCCTGGAGTAAGTAAGCTTTCGGCCATTGTGCACAGACACTTCCAAACAGACTTCACATTTGCCGGAACTGGCAGGGAAAATCAATGCGCCACGATACGACCTGGTTGTGAGCAGAAATAAAAAGGAACAGCTGATCGTCAATGGCAACAATAGATTCAGGTAAGTGACACCTTAAGAACAGCTCCTTGCGTACATTATCGTGCCTTGGGGTGGCGAATTAGAAGTCGTTAATAATCTTAACTCTGTTTCGAGTGTATTGCTTTATTTTACTGTACTGATGGTGGTGGCGGTAGTGGTGAAACAGATGATGAATGCGGTGGCGATGGTGGAATGTGGAAAAGTCGGAAAATACTACTTGCTACTAAGTAGGCAGGATGAATTGTCCGGACGACTTATTGATTATGCTGGATTGTTTGATGTATGATTGCATATTTATGAGAGTTATAATTTGCTGGCGACTTTTATGCTTTGATCCAAACATAGCTAAATTATACACCTAGATTTTTGGCCAGGACGACTGATTACATATTGTTTGATTGTTCAATGAGCTTTGAGTTAGGAAATTATGCATACTTGTTCATTTTCGTGATAACTCTATCGAACCGTTAAGAATCGGATTAACGTACAATCTTATGTGATTTGAATTGTTGAAATCTACAGAATTTTTTTGGAAAGCAGATTATGTTACTTGATACGCTTGTGTATTAGTAAATCCAATCAGGGGAATAATATTGTAGCGATTCATTGTAAACATACATTCCTAATTCAGTTTTCACATAGTTGTTAATCCTGTTAGAATTACAATTGAATCGGCTTTTCCATTTGATTTGATTTCACCGATGTATTTGTTGCTAGTATGGAAAATCTTCACAACAGGTCTTGAACATTATTCAATGTAACTATCTTTTGACGACAAAGTTTGAATTTTTTATGGCGGGAAATAAGTTGGGAAATAAAATAACGACGTTGTGTAAAAGACTTATTCGGTGGTTTTAGTGGCGGATGAGGAAGAGTGTTAAATGTAATACTTGTATGACTGATTTACAGAGATAACACAAGTATGCCAAGGGCGGACATAGCTTACGTTTACCACTGAGAAAGAGGTTCACGGTGGTTGGACTAAAAACAAAGCGAGCATATGTACGATGGCGTTTAAAAATAATAAAGCTAAAGTTTGAGGAGATACTGCCTTTGCAATTTTAAATGTATTACAGGCTTTTGCAACTGAGTTTTCAATTTAGACATGGACCCCTGCGTACTTTGTTGTACTATACTATAGCACTTAAAATTATAAGTAAATGCCTTGTTTGAAAAAGGGTCGGTTATTCTGAATTTTCTTGATTCCAAACTTCAAAAACATTGCTTATTTTTTTTTTCTTTTCAGTCACTACATTTTCTCAGTTAAAGGTCAATCAATTGAAAACAGATATCAATGGAAGTCCATGATTGAAGAAATCACTGGTGTTGACTATTCACACCACGCAGGACTATGTACACTTCGCTTACATTTTGTCTAGGATATGGCCTGATCTTTTCACGTTTTGTTTCTGAAGCAATTTGAGCAACGTTAATTTAATTTATTATAATAGGAGCACAATTATAGGCGTAGCAACTTTATTTTAACTTTATTTACTTATTTATTTATTTTTATCAAACTTCAGGAAAAAAGAATATCAGCAATTTTTTTATAAAAACATCTGATTTAGAAACACATTCTTCAAATGTTTGTGTAAGTTTCATGTTCCAATTCGCGTAAAAAGAAGTCGGTACTGTTTAGGTAGGCCTCAACCGTTCTTCTCATAGTTACATCTTTGCTTCGGAGCTTCTTTGATTTTAATTCTTATAGTTATATTTTCAAACTTATTCCAATTCAAAGTTATAATTGAAAACTATAGGATGACATGGTCGAGGTTAAAGCTATAGACGCCGTGTTGAAGTACTTCTGAGCCCAATCTCTCAAACTCTCTAGCATTTTCTTGGGCAGATGTGCTGAATGAAGACGATTTCATTGTAATGAAGAAGTTTCCTTTTTGGTATCTGTGAGTTATTTCGTTAATGTTAGCGACAATTTTCTAGTCTACCCTAGTTTAAAGCCTACTCTGGCTATTGTTACGTCGTATCAATAGTCCAACGACTATGAAAAAAATAGTCTCAGTAGAGCATACTGGTCGAAAAAACGGTAACCAAAACCTTGACAACTGACAGGCGTGATTTGACTTTTAGGAACCTAGGTTCCCCTTGCTGTCTCTACTCGTTTTTCCTTTTCGACTGTCGACCTTGTTCGACTCAAGGGTACAGTGGTATACCAAACCTTCGTCGCAGGTGATAGGTTGAGTGACGAAAGAGTATCCCTATATCGAAATTTGGCTCACATGCCGCAAGTCTTTAACAGATGTCCGCTCATAAATGCAAAGAACCCTTCTGTCGCGCACCCAACAAAAACCCACCTCATCTTTAGATATGCAGATCATGCTACCGTAGTTTACACTAATCTCAATTTCGTTTGGGTCCTATGATGTTCATAGGACGTTTATCATGTTGAAGAAGTAGTTTAATTATGGAGCAGGCGCACTGTTGATGATTTTGAGGATTTAGCATTATAAGTTTTGTTTTAACCGCTCTCATGAACCTTCTTCGCTAATTGTTTACACCATGAAAGTACTCGTAGCATAATTTCAACTTCGAGCTATGCTGTCAATTGCTTCAGGACTAAATTCTGGCTTTATACCAATATAAATCCGTTGCGGATTTGATGAGAGTACATTCCACTAATGGGGGTAGAATCCATAATAGAATTATAAGTTTTGAGAACTGCGTATGGAGTGATCATTTAGCAGCAAGAATACATGGCCATGTACCATCTCCTAAAGGTTAAAAATTCCTACAACCACTGCAAACATATTCCTACTGTCATCCACTCTGAACGAAGATTTTTCCATTATGAATGCAAACGATGGCCGGACTCTTTAAAGCGTCATATATCGGGGTCCGAGTAGCAAGATGGGGTCTTGCGCCACGATGGTGCCGTCTAGTTTTTGTCGATAACTCTGGTTTCATTCGATTCTATCAACATCAATATCGAAAACATGTTCAAACCACTTGCGCTGAGACATACTTCAACTTTAATTGTTTCACCTCGCTCCGTAGAAGCCAATATACCCATTTGTTTTCAGCCAGAATTGACCAATCACAATCAGGCCTCAGTTCATGTTTATCATAGATATCCTCTAATAATTTTGGAAAATTTTTGACATCAGTTTTGTTAAAACCAGAGTCCCAAGCGTTATGTAACATTAGGTTTCTTGATTGCTTAATGTAGATGCTAGAATATTAACAGAGTGATTCCTTTTTGTTTTTCGCTGTCAGTTGTGATTTCAGATCGTCCGTTTTCGGACAAAAAACAATTTACTTCTTTTTGAATTCAGGATAAAGTCATCCTCTTTGCAGCTAAAAATATATAGTACTTTGGGTCATTCATCCTCCCGATACATTCCGGTTTTCTTTCTTGGGAAATCATTTCATTTCGTTTTTCGGTACGAAATAACAATCCATCTGGAGTTCAAAGAAAGCAATGATAGCATTCCGCGTTGCTGGTATGACCATTCACGTCGATCAATCTTGCTTTTTTAGTTTCTTACCATTCCAAAACGGATGAAATGTTTGTTATCTATTTCGAATATGCGTGATACAACCTGGACAATATTAAGACTCTTGCGCGTTCAATGCGTTTGCTCTAGTGATAAGTCATGAATTCTGGCCATAGCGTCACTTTCTCTGGGATTGCTATGTCTTATTGGCATTTCTCTTATTTTTAAGAAATTATAAAAATGATTACGTTACATTTATAGAAAAATTAAAAAGATAACAAAAACATTACAAAAGTCCGTCTGTCATCTGCATATATATAGCCCATGAAACTGACATGTTAAGGCCACAATTTTCGGGCAAGCTATACCTGTTCCTTTTATAAACATATGGTCATTGCTCTTCCCTTACATGGGAATGAGCCACATCAATACAACTATTAGGTATAAACAACTTGATATGACACTTCACTTTCAAACCCCTTTCTTTGCTTTCAAAATACATGTCGTAGACAAATATCAACCCTTCATTAATTACACTTTCATTACAGTTATCCGGAGACAATCTCGTTTCAGTATTTCACTCTAATAAAGCTTTATTTCAACCACACGTCCTAATCATGTGCGCGTATCATTTGACGTCATATCCGCGCAGAACGTGGGATGTAACATATTCTATTGTCCTATAATATCCGACTCTTATCGTTCGTATCTGTATGTATGCTCCATTCAAGTTGGTTTCGAACAAACATTTTCTCGAGGACGATTCGGAAGTGATAGCCTGAAATATGGTTATATCTTGGAGAATGGTAGGAAGAATAGTCTTGTCCGGATGTCAAAATGTCAGAGGTAAAGCCAGTGATTGATAGGCTGATAGTTGAAGTTGACTTTCAAGTAGAACGACTTTTTGTAGTGGGGATAACGCATTATTAAAGAGTGAAACGTTGATGGTCGACATAGCTTAAGTGCAGAAATTGATGGAAGCTGATTTTCGGGCAAGGAACTTTTGTCTTGCACTTGAAAAGTTTGTTAGTGAAGGCGAAGTTTTGGGTAAAACAAAAAGTATTTGGTAAAGTTTTTCAATGTGATGATTCTTGAATTATTGGAGTTATATAAGCTTGTACCGGTTGAATGGGTTTCTTGTAACAATTTCCTGTGTTTTTGAGCTTTTCTATGGTACCGTGTATAAAGAATAAAAAATCCAAACCCACCATCCCCCCCCCCCCTGTTCCCTCCAATTCACCTTACCACATTTGAAGAGGATCCGAAAGCAAAGTCCTGATTGTTAATTTGTTAGCACATCCACTCCATTAAAATTTCCGTAAGGTCAAAGTAAATAAACGATGTAGCTCTCTCGAATTTACTGCATTAATTTTATGTATTTTCCGGAACGTTATAACCCATTTCATGCCACTGAGAGGTTATTGCCATTTATCTGTTCTCCACGTCTTCTCTCCAGGCTACTTTCCATGCAAAATGAGTGGAATAAATCAAGGTCTGCAAAGTTCATTCAAAGGATGGATGTACAAAAGTTCTGGCAAGTCTACTCCATTACTAGGTTGAATCAGTGTGTCGTCCCTCGTTTTGTTTGTGTAAATATATGTGTGAACGTACAGGAATAACGGAGCATTGTAAAAATAAGGAAGAGGGAGAAGTTTATCGATTCCTTATGAATTTTTAATGGGAATTCCAAATAAATTCTTAATGGAATTTGAATAGCAGGTACTGCTGCTGCCGCTCCTGCGAGGCGATCGAGCTTTTCGATTTTCATTTTACGTCGTATCACGAACGCGGTCGAGTTTTGTGAAAAATTTTTATGTTCGGAGGCTATTTTAGCAACGTTGACTTTAGGATTTTCTGGTTTTTCCTCCTGTCTGTTGGTATTTCGTCAAACATCGCACTCTCACCTGGACATTGTCAAGGTAAGTTTGGGATTTTTGGTTGGGTATTATGAGAGGTCAGGTAATAAAATGTTAACTTTGTAATCATTTTGTCTATGTCTTTTTTATTGAAAACAGGCAAATCTCATGATATTCAAATGATGAGGGTGTGCATTTGGTTTTTGACGGTTGACGTCGAGGTTTTTGGCTATAAAATGTAATAGTAACATAATGTTGTAGGGCTGTTGAAACTTTCCGTATTCAAAGATTCTTTCTGGTTGATTTATTGGGGATGTTATGCGTACGAATTTATTCACGAGTATGCTTGAGTTGGGCTTTTCAATAACGATATTACATATTGAAGTGACTTTGTAGAATTGCATTGATTGATCGGAAATTTAGTGGATTGACTGCTTTTTTATCGTCTATTTATGTTGGGGGATGTTAACGTTTCTTTAGGCAGGATTGCATTTATTGGGAAGGAGTATGCATTATTTGAACGCCTTATGCAACTTCGTAGACTATGTATGTAGTGGTTCACAGTAGCAACGTTGAGTTTCCATGTGGCAGTAGTTTAACTACCCTTTCTGTGTATTATGCACGTTCATTATTCACTCATGGAAGCAAGAGAAAACATTTTCTGATAACTAACTCGTCAGATTAATTATTAACCATCTCATCTAGTGCATTAAAATTCTTGGTCGGGAATATTTGGCTTTTTTATTAAAAACATGAGAGTTAGTTTCTCGGTTACAAATAAAGCTCCACTCAATAATAGGAAACTAGTGTCATACGAAGACCTGCCCTAGCACTGGAGTGCACCATAACTTTACAATCGCTTTTCTTAGCAAAATTAGGTAATTTCAGTTTTATAAACAGTCTAGACTTTTCGACATAACTATAGTGAGTGCAGCTTAACACAGTTTCCTTGCATCGCAATGTATAAACAATATAGTAGCATTGAATAAAAACAGTCGCGAAAAGCTATGTTCAATTTATTCCCTTGAAAATATGGAACTATTTGGGGAGATATAGACTGCAGTGTGCCTAAAATAAGCTCAACATACAAAGCCCTTGAATGAGAAGAAGCCCCTATACTCATCCAACACGCTTATATGATATTGTCAAAGATGGCGCGATCCAACTCTGAAGATAGGGGTGTGTTCTATGACAACAGCTATTCATAACATTGTGTCTACGCTGCACAACTAGCACTGGGGCACATTTTGTAATATTCCTTCAAGAAAACTTTGGAGCTTTAACGGAATTTTGAAAAAACCACGCAATTTCCTCCACGTCCTTTGAATGATGGAAGTGGTTAACACGGAAATTCATGGGAAAGGAAAGCTTAGGTCATCGCTGAACAGTTCCAAATCACTAATCATTTGAACCGCAACAACGTTTCAGATCTTTTGGTAAGGAAAAACTTCAACATCACGTTGCCACGTGGCCTTACCTTCAGGTGTCTTCGTTGAAACCATTGAAATAATCAAGTCAAAAAATTCAAGGGCTACAGAGCGCCAGGAGCAGAAGTCTTGCCTAACTTAGCTAAGAAGAAGCTTCCAAAGAATGGTAATGTTTTCACCCACCATTTATTTGAAGAATGTAAATGCATTCATTTGAAGCCCCCGCAAAACTGTAGATCGATTAGTTTCCGCCATTTTTCGGCGAACTATTCGAACAACATATTCATAAAAGATAAAATACCCTTTCAGAGAGCATGAACATGTTGTCAAATTTTCAATTGGGTTAAGACACGGATATTCAACTCGTCACCAGCTTTATTGCGTTTGTAAGGAATTCACGTCAGCTTTCAACAACAATGAAGTTGTCAAAATTGACATTGAAGCAGCGTTTGACAGCGTATGGTATGAGGATCCAGTAAGTAAACTTCAAGAATACCACATGACCACCTACTTTCTCTATCTGATTGCATTCTTTCTTAAACACAAAACCTTCAAGGTCTGACAAGCTACACCCTCGCTGAAAGGTATACCGGCCCGTGTCCGGTTCTTGTTTAATTCCTGCGCTCTTCAATATATATACTCACATCTATCCACATCCTATTACTGTCAAATAGAAGCTTTTGCAGATGATAGCAACTTGTATTCTTCCGACACTAATTCGAACAAAAAAGCCACGAACCTAGAGTCAATTCTAGAAACAGTCTATCAATTTTTCTTTAGATGGCAAATACAAATGAATACGAAAAGCCATGCATAGGCCATATTTTTGGTAATAAATGTGAACATGCTTTGCTTGTAAATAGGCTAATAAGCTTGCTAGGCTAAACGTATTCTGGCTTAACTTTAGACAAGAAATTCGCCTCCAAAGAACACATTGACCATATAAGTGTCAAGGTTTGAAGTACCATCCTGCAACTTTATCCGCTACTAAACCGAAAATTTTGCTTGAGTCAAAGAATGAAGCAGGAATATTTTAAAAATTTTTGACACCTTAAATTTTATATGGAGCGCCTACTTGGAGCGCATGCGTGAACTAAAAGCAAAGCTCTAAGTAACGCAAAATATGTACTTAGAATAAGCACTCAATAAGCGTTTTCCTTTGCCCCATTCTTAAACTTACCATCGTATGCAGAGAAAATATACTCACTCGTCGAAAACGTCAATAATTGTTACCTTGAAATCGTCAATAATCCATACATCCAGGCATTCTCTGCTGCAAAGTGAAGTTCAAACATAGTGTTTGAAAGTATAATGTGTCCTTAACCGGAAGTAATAGAATTAGCTCAACAATGTATACCCCAGTTTGCAGATATCAGTACCATTGAAGCACATGATGGTTTATTGTCTATTGTCAGTTGCATATTTCGTTGGAACTGCTTTCTTATGTGTTCAACTAGTTGATCAGGCTGAAGTTCTTAGGCGTAATTGAAATGAAAGCCGCCCCGTTCTCCTAAATTATTTTATTTCTCAAGGATTATTTATTAAAGTCGGCTTAATAACACCCTCTTTAGAGGGGTCGTGGGTTGCTGGGGGTGTTAGACTGTCGAGCAATTGTAAGGTTTTGAATAGATGATTATTGCCGTTTGCTTGGGAATTTAAGGATACTTCCGCAAACGAAAATTGATTCAGGCATATCTTCACGTATTTGGAATAAATTATCAGGTTGAACAATTTATGCACCTTTATCAGATGCTTAAGCCCTGTTATGGGCTGTTGCTCTACAATTAAAATATCAGGTGCTATGCGGGTCTTCATGATGTTATTGAATTTATAAATGTCTCTGTTTTCTCGGTCAGGTACTGGGAGTCTGCCAGGCAGTGATTGTTTTCTCGTGTGTTTTGACATGACGAGGGTAAGCTGCCTCTCCATCCAGAGATTTTGCACTGAAATCAGAATCCTTGCATGCTCACAGAGGCGTCTACACTTCCAGCTCATACAAACTTCATGCGGTTGTCTCCGTGGATAAGATATAATGAGAGTTCGTGCTTGACTATCCTTCAGAAGCTACAATTTTTCGACTAGTGGCTTTGTAGAAAGTTCTTCTAAATCTCATTTCGAAATTTTAAAGGAAAAATGGTTGTCAAAGGTTGTCAAAGATTTCATTCGCTATGAGGGTTGTTCTCCTTAGTTCTCTGGGGTTACGTGTGCTTCTAGATCTTCTCTGGCTTTGATTATTTCTTTAAATAGGATAATTTCTTTATATTGTAAAAAGCTCATAAGGATTGGTTTTCCCCCAATGAGTTGTAACCCTATTATTTTCTTCGACTGCTGTATTTTTTTTGGAAGATCTAGAACATAATGATCTACGTTTTTGAGTTGTTTGTCAGTTAGATTTGCAGGCTTATGCGTCCTGGAGATCTCTTTTTTTGTTAGTAAAGGGGCATATTTGCAAATTAACACTTTTGAAAAGTAAGCCGCTTCTAATGATGAGCCTGATAAAAATGTTGTCCTGGATTTTTGGATGACCGTTATAAAAGAGGACTATTGACATTTTGATGCCTGAAAGATAGCTTCTGTTTCGTTTGACAAGTGTAGGTTTATTGGACATGTATAGGACTTATGGCGTTTGTGTTATGTCTCTTTTGAGTTTTGCCCATGCTTGAATGGTGCTTACAGTTCTCCACTTATGTTGGTAGTGATTTGGGTCCCCAGTAATGAGAATTAGGGTTTCAAGGTTAAATTGAGCGGTAAGTGTAAGGGTAAGACTCCTGTAATGTTTGGTACTGTGGAGGATTATCGACCGAAGCTATCAATACTCCGAAAGAATTCCTTCGATCGTTTATCGTTTAATAATGGTATCAATTCACTAGTCTCCCAAAGAAACGAATCCTCTGTCCAAAGTAAGAATGGAAGCGTTATTCAGGAATGTCATAAGGATGGGTCATTTTAACAAGGCTGTGGGGATTATCATGGTTGTGTAGCCCGTTCTGTGACAAGTTGTTAGAATTTTTTTTTTCATTTGTGATATGGATTTTTTTGGTTCCCTTTAGCTTTCATAGTCCGTTGGAGGTTCTCAATCAAAGTTGACAGCTTTGACTTCTCCTTTCTTTTTGGACGAACCTATCTTTGTTCATCTTCCACATCGTACCTATGCGTGGCAGATACCTCAGGTGAATCTGATTTGCTGGAATGATTCTGTAAGAAGGATTTTTCGCTTTGAGCCGAGAATAATTTCCTATAGCGGTTAAAACTGCATAAAATCAATATTTTTGGTTAGTTTACAGCATAGATCTATGTGTTACGGGTCAGAGAAAGCCACTTTAAGCTTCTAATCATATCTTTGAGGCATATTTCCTTCAATCTTTTAATACCAACAGCAAAAAGCAACGATGAGACTAATCCCCGAAAGTAAAATATGTGTCCTTAAGGATAGGTTGGAAGCAATTGAATAGTGAAGGATGTTAGAATTTTCAAAAGCAAAGAGCATTTGTTTATGTTCCCATATAATTTTGAGGTTAGAACAGAGGGATACAAAAGAAAACGTCGAAAAAACGAGAAATTTTCGAGTACAACCATCATGCTTGTATGTCTAAGGACATGAATTATTTCTTATCCAAAAGTTACTTACTGTCACAACTCAACTTCCTCAACATTAAAGCTTAATCGATAGATTTTGAACCTGTTGTGCCTGTCGGCTGTAATGTTCACTTTATTTATATGTTAATCGCTGACAGACAATTGGTAAATTCTTCTAGTTCCAAACTTTCAACTTCTTCTCCACCCACAAACGTCAAGCTGTCGAATATATGAGATTGAGCTTGCTGCGTTTGGTGTGGGGTAGCAGGCGTACGCTGACTCCTATGGGGTAAGTAAAAGAAGAAAATCAATAGGCTCCCATTATGGTGATAGAAGCAGATTACATTGCGAATACCACATGCTTTCGATATCGACTCTAATGCATTTAGAAATAATTAATCGGAAGCGAAATGTGATAAGGTTTCGTCTAAACACTTTGACCATATATCTGCGCCTATGTGTCATGTGTACGTATGTGAAGGTATCCGTAGAGAATGTCTGTTTTTGTCTCAGTATGTAGTAGGATGTTTGTTGGATTTAGTTAGTTTTGACAGGGTACTGAAAAATGTTCCTTCCAGTGGAGTTGGTCTGGTAACATATTTATTATTCATTCAGGTTGCGTTCTTTGTTTACAGGCGATTTGGAAAAGTCGTGTTTTTTGGATGAGGACACAATGGGATTGTGGAGTGTCAATAAATACATCTCAGTGGAAATTTATTTCGGTGAAAGTGCGTCTGTTAATTGAGTGTGTTTGATGACCAAGATGTGCCTTGAATCTATGATAAATGAAAGGAATTCAAGGACAAGCAGTTTTATGGCTTGTTGGCGGTGTGTACTGGTAGCAAGGATATAACGAATCGTCAAGTGTGTTCTAATGTTAGTATGTAATATTAACATGACGTACATTTTTGGGTACTATATTCTTTAAATTTCATTGAAACATCTGCATATTTTGACTTTATTCACGCTGCATAATTGTATTGTATGCTACACAACTATTTTCCCCTTTTTTGAATTCGAACTTTCATTTCGAAGCCAATGTCAGTTGAGGACTATTTTGCTGGCATTTCTTTTGATGAACGTTTGGAGTAAGCCACTTCGAATAAATTCAATAAATCAAGAAATTTTTGTAAAAAAAAATTGTAAATAAGAGGCAGTCGTCAGCGGTACTTCGAAGAAACTCCTCCAAAGATTATGAAGCAAATCGTTTATTATTATTCGTAAACTCAGGGTTTGACTTTAAAAAATATGCAGTCCACTACAAATCGAGGCCTGAAAATTCAAGATTTTCATCGTGAACAGACAGTTTCTGACGATTTTCTTGTTTCAAACAATTATCCTCAAAGATGAGTTTAATTTTAAAGCCTTGCATTCGGTAAAACTCTGATGCATTATGACTGTTTAACCCTTAAGAATAAATTTAGTCGTTCCTATGATGTTAAAGGATTTCATTTGCTTCTACGTATAGCAGCAAGTGCCTTACATAAGGAAAGTACATTACCCAGGACTAACGTTTGAAATTCATAAACATAATAAAGCTTCTGCATCTCATGGTTTTCTGTCACGTTAGTAGTGTTGACAACGGCGGCAAAATATAAATGGCAACTTTGATACATGTGACAAAGAACATGAAACGATGCTAGTGTTGTTTAAAAACTGATATCACATCCCTTTTTTAAGATACATTCCAAGCGCAAAAAGAATTTGCAAAATGTATGTGAGTGACTCACGAAGACATTTCATTGTATATGATGTCATTGAGTGCGGACCAGAATCTTTAGTATTAAATTCCATATGAGCTGAATATGTGTCGAGTCGAAAAGCATTCAAATGCCACTTAAATGGTACTTCAGTGATACAAAACAAAGTAATTTTGCCATCATATAGTAATTTTGGACGAAAAAGTGTTTACAATGACTGGAAGGCAAGTATCCTTTTTGAATGATTAAGACGTAAGCATCGTATATGAAACCAAGGTCATAAGTAAATCTCTCTCTACAGCCAAATATGCTCATGAGTTGAACGGAATGAGGTGTTTCTGAATGGATTAGTAAGGCATTCTATGCTACGAATTGTTAAAGTACGAGGTCTGTTCAAAAAGTACCCGGAATTTTGGTTTTTTCAAAAAAATATTTATTTATTCGTCTACATCAATGTGGTGCCCTTCAAAGTAGTCCCCCCAGATATAATACACTTATGCCAGCGTTTTTTCCAATCTTCGAAGCACTTTTGATATTCACTTTTTGGTATGTCCTTGAGCACTCTCAGCGATTCGGCCTTTATTTCTTCAATCGAGGAAAAACGCCGTCCTTTCATGGGTGTCTTCAACTTTGGGAACAGGAAAAAGTCACATGGAGCCATATCTGGTGAATATGGAGGTTGGGGCATGACTACGGTATTGTTTTTGGCCAAAAAATTACGAACAAGCAACGACGAATGAGCAGGTGCGTTATCGTGGTGCAAAAGCCATGAATTATTTTTCCATAAATCGGGGCGTTTTTTTCGGATTGCTTCACGCAAACGTCGCATTACTTCAAGGTAATACTTCTTATTAACCGTACGACCTTGTGGTAAGAACTCTTGATGCACTATGCTATTATAATTGAAGAAAACAGTAAGTAAAAGCTTGACATTTGACCGAACTTGACGTGCTTTTTTCGCTCTTGGTGACGTTGAATGCTTCCAGGTGGACGATTGTGCTTTGGTTTCGACATCATAACCGTACACCCATGTTTCATCACCAGTTATTACCCATTCAAGCAAACTTGGATCGTCGTTGACGTCATTTAACAGCTCCTGAGCGATGTTCATGCGATTGTTTTCTTGGTCAAAATTCAGCAGTTTTGGAATGAATTTTGCTGCCACTCGTTTCATGCCCAAAACTTTTGAAAAAATGTTATAACATGAGCCAATTGATATGCTAACTTCATCAGCAACTTCTCTAATTGTTATTCGGCGATCATTTATAACCATTTTTTCCACTTTTTCCACATTTTCATCGATTATTGACGTGCTGGGTCGACCGGAGCGTTCGTCATCTTCAACGTCTTCGCGGCCATCTTGGAAACGCTTATACCACTCGTAAGCACTTGTTTTTTTTTCATAGTAGACTCACCATAGGCTTTTTGTAACATTTCACACACTTTGTTACACTTTATTTAATTTTTTAAATAAAGTGTAACAAAATTTAATACAAATTCTTTGACTCTTCAATTCTTCCATTGTTTAAACCAGCAAAAATCGCCGAGCTCATAAAAACACGTCGAACACAGTAAGCAGTGAATATGGCTGAAAATTTTATCATACTTTAGGAGCATGTATACCAACACAATAAAAAAAAATTTTGACAATCGGACTTTCCATACCCGCGAAATTTAAAAATTCCGGGTACTTTTTGAACAGACCTCGTACTTAAAGAATGTTAACAGCAAACTATATCAGAAAGAGGATTAATTTAAGTTGGGAAGAGAAAGAAAGAAACTAGTAAGGAATAGGTTATCAACACGCAATATTAATATTACATAATGACGACGCTTAACCACTTACTTCGCAAGTGGTGTAACATTATTCAAAAGTTTGTGAATATGGAATTCTGTTTCACTCGTCATTATCTTCAGACATAGCCACATCGATCGACCTCCTAAACTAATTGGTACATAATTGCCTCAAATACGGCTCACTGCAGATGAGGACATCAAGAATCGACTCCACATATTCAGAAAACTGCAAACTCTTCTGGGAAACTGTGCAGAATCCATATTTTATGTCAAATGTCAAAAAAAAAAAAAAAAATGGCCAAACGTTGTTGTGCCTGATGGAATTTTTCTCGAAATCAAGATCAAATTTTTGTGCGTTCGCTACTACAATATTTTATTTATTTTATATTTTTTACCTTACCAATAAGAAGGACCATCAAAGAACTATTGAAGGAAAGCATATCTAACCATATGTTGAATTGACATTACTATTCTTGCTTGCAATCTTTAGATGTTTAGATTTATGTTTTATAATGGATCGATGAGAGTCCCTGATAGGACTTAACTTCTACATCTATACTGTGTAGTTCGTAGATTGCTTTTACAGGCATGCGGTCTGCAAATATCATTACATGTCGTGTAATATTTCCAGTGAAATTTTTCAGGATCAATTACAGCAGTACCGGGTTGAACACTTTTCGGAACATATAAAGTTGAATAGTGCTAGAAATTGGGTGGAGAGAGGCAAATGTGCATGTGAACACCGATTTGATGATTTGATCCACGCCAATTACCACTGATTTGATTCACACCAATTTCCTTTGTCTCACCTTTCATAGGATGTCATTTTCACTTGGCGAATTACCATGACAGATAAAATCACGAGGTATTGTGACAAGCTAGCAAATCTTAAATCTAAATGCAAAATATCCGAAAAATAGATTGAGAACAAACAAAGAAATAGTTGCAACACAGTGAGGAAAATAAGAAGATGGCAGAAACTGAACACTGAGTCTAAAAGTTTTTCAACACAAACATAGTTGTCGCATAATATTGTCGCGTATTCGATCCTTCCACGTCCTAATCGTATTTTGCAATCTCATTTGAAACGAAGAAAAGAGAGACTGATTGACAGATATGCCAAAAAAATCTCTAACTACGTCAAAGCCATTCAGGAACAACCTTTCAGGTCGCTATTCCTGTGAACAAGACACTTTGCCTCGCTACTTAAATTTTCTTATTGGCGGACGCGGCTTTGGAACAATCTTGCTGGGGGAACATGATACCGTTGGAGGAACGTGAGCCAAAAATACTGCTGGAGGAACCTTAGCCTCACATATGGGGCGCCAATATTCAAAAGTGGTTAAAAGAGCTAAAACCAAGAGCTAAAACCTGATAAAATTCTGGAAACATTAAAATCTAGACGAAGTTGTTGACAGCTCAACTATATTTGTCAGTAATTCCGTTAGAGTTTGATATTTAAAAGATTTCGTTGAACGCAGTGGTTAGAATTGACATTGGACTGTTTCTTTGATACATCTTCCTTTCTTTAAAAATAATTTTTAACTGACAACTGAAAATGGAACACTGAAACGGCATCACTTCCAAGTGGTTGGGTAGAACTCAGCTGGGCATACACATATATCGCTACGATATGACAGTAGCCATATTTTCTTTCAAAATTCTTGAAAACCATTAGACTCGCTAGCGAGTAATCAAAAAATCCTTAGCAATGTATTTTAAAGTCTGAAGTTTCAATTTTAAAGCCTGGAGTATCGTATATTTTTTTTTGCTGGGAGTACGCATAACAGATGTGCGATCCTCCGGACTACCCAATATATCCATGTCAGTACTTTTGATTAAAATGTTATTTCTAAATAGCAATCGCACTTCCGAGGACCATCGCGAAGAAAGAGATACGAATACTCCGATTTAGGAAATATTGCGAGTTTTGAAGGAGAGAAACAGAGAGAGAGACAGACGGATATAGAAAATAAGGGCTTGAAAATTAAAAGACGTTGATGAGTAATGAATAATGAGTATGAATAATTTTTGCAATGCATAGTATATGAGTGTCTTCGTGGATGCATACAAATTGTTAGGGAATGTTTATGCACCACCACCTTATTTGTTGGTTGGAGTATGTGTTACGGGGACCTAGTGCGATTTAGTACTCTTGTTCCATTTCTGTCTGTGAGTGTTAAAACACTCACCATAACCTAACACGAAAATCTTTCATTTCTAGGTTACTAATTGGTAATTGATCTGAGGCTTGAGTATTTGCTGTTGCTTATTTCATCTCGAATTTTTCCACGGTTCTGTTTTGAATTTCGTTTATTCTGTTAACCAGTTAACTGTGATTGACGAGTATACTCGTTATGCGTAAAAACAGTGATATTGAATTCAAGCGACGCAAAATGGTGCGCACTCTTAAACGAGACCGCCACAGTTAACTGGTTAAATAGTTTCAGTGCTCTGTCTCGCATGTATTTTTCGACTGTGTCAATACGTAAGCATTTGTGTATGTCGGTGTTCCGAACATAACATGGAATTCGGCAAATCCACCGTAAGGCTTTATTTTGCAGCGACTGGAACGCTATTTTGTGTTTTCTCGCTGTTTGACAGATATCGGTACTGCCGTAAAGTATTGTTGGTCTGATATTTTGTTTGTATATGAGGATTTTGTTATTTAAATTTAATCGACCAGATATGAAAAAAGGGTGTAAGGAAGAGAGTATACCTTTGCAAAGAGATCTTTATTTGTGTATGTGAGCTTTCCAAGTCATCTTTGCGTCGAGAGAGAGAGAGAGAGTCCTAAGTACTGAGCTGTTCCGTTCCATAGTATTGTGTCGGAGGCTACGTGTAGAGTCGTTGGATGTTGTGCTCTGCGTCTTTTGAAGAATATTACTTGGGTCTTGTATTTGTTTGTCTTGATTTTACATTTGCGGAAATATTCTTGCATTATTTCAATTGAGTACTGCAGTTTTGAAGTGATGACTGCTGCTTGTCTTGAGGTATAGTATTAGCAGGCGTTTCGTCGCATATAATGATACTTGAACATTTTTTGAGAGTGTTGGGATGTCTGCGGTGTACAGATTGTACAATATTGATGAAATAGGCGATCCTTGTGGAACTCCAGCTTGGATAGTTCGCAGGTTCGAGAGATGATCTTCCACCCGAACCGTAAAATGTACGTAAGCACATGTACGTGTATAATTTGAATGTACGATAGAGGGATAGAGAATTTATGCATTTTGAACATAAGTCCTGCATGCCGGACTTGATCGAAGGCTTTCGCTATTTCAAACGTAACTAGACCTGTTGACTTCCTGCGGGTTATTCCATTTCTGATGTGCTGGGTCAGCCTTACTAGTTGGAGTTCTGTCAAATGTGCTTCTCTGAATCCATATTGTCCGTCCGATATTATGCGTTTTTTTCGGAATAATCACTTCATTCAATCTGGCCAGTAATGCCGTTTCGGCTATTTTTGAGATTGACCAGAGAAGGATTGTAGGTCTCCAATTTTCGGGGAAGGCATGGTTTTTCCCTGGCTTGAGTATGACTGTTATGATAGTCGATTTCAAGGCCGTAGGAAACCTACGCAAACAGGAAATAGTGTTGAGTATTAAGTCTTAGCATTAAATCTTTCGTTTCCTGTGTGTTAAGTTATCGTATCATCTATTCCGCTTGAATTTGTCATATTTTACTCTATTTGGGCCGTTTATTGGTGGCACAACTACCTTGTTTCGTGTCCCGAAGTATTTGGACATCCTCCAGAAGGCGTTCCCGCCAGGCTCGAGGCTCTTTAAGAAACTCTCCCATTGTTCATTTCGAAACTGGTGGAAACGAATCTTTCGTTTTTAATCTAGGATCATCCATGCTCCTAGCTCTTCTCCGATAATAATTCCTCGTCCTTATCTTGGTTTTGATTTCGCGCGGGAGCTCGTAGGGATTGTATTCCCTTATTAGAGTCGTGACTGTATTATCCTCTTTTCCCTGCTCGATTATGTTGGCTAATATCTCTATAGTTTTCTCGACATAATCGGCTGTATTTATTTCTTGGGTGAAACTTTCACTAGCCAGATGATGGTGGAAACCTTGCCAGCTAGTTGTTTTTCTACTTCTTATAAGTTCATCTGTATAGACGTCCTCTATTTGGAAGTGTACCGGTTGGTGATCTGAGGCGAGTTCGTTGAGGACGTTTATTCATATATTTGCCTGAAATTCTCGGGAAATCGCAAAGCTGAGGATATTTTCGCGTATCTGACCAAAACTTGTTGGCTCATGGGTAGGTGCAGGCTTGTGTTATTACTTGTGATGAGTCTGTTTAGCTCAGTCCCAGCTTGATTACTTCTCATAGCACCCCATTGCGTATGGCAGGCATTGATGTCTCCAATGATCAGAAGTCGCCCTTCTATTTCAAATAACGTGTGTAAGTCCTGTTCGAAGTGCCTCGTTTTGAGTGGGTTGTACAAAGAAATAACCACAAACTCCAAAGAATTCGTCTGCACTTGGCTGTTGCTTCTGTTGTGTGTAGCTGTGGGGTATGTATCAATCGATGTCTCACGTTTCTTCCCACAAGAATGTCCGTTGCTCTTCTCCTGCCTGTCAATCTGTCATTTCTGTATAGATTGTAGTAAGAAAAGTGGAGACGCGTTACAGGCTTTAAGAAGGTTTTTTGGATGAGAATAATTTCAAATTTATTGTCGAGAATAGATTGTCTAAAATCTCCAGTTTGTTGAAGCAAGGAATTATCCACGTGAGTATAAAGACGTTATTAGAGACGATATAGATACTCCTTTCTCCGCACCTTTGTCTTTACGTGCTATCTCAAACAAGTACAAAGACCAATGCATCTGGAAAATCTGTGTCAAATACCGTTAGATTGAGAGTTTGTTCGAAGTCTTAGTGGTAACGCTTTGCTTTAACAATTGGTGAAAAATTCAGAAGTTATAAGGAAATCAATGGCGGTTCGGTTGTATTTGCGGGTCTGTCTCAACCTTTCGACATCTGTTGTGAGGACTCTAGTACTATTTGAGAGTCGTCTGGATCAGCGGAGTTTTGTAAAAATATCATAATTTGAGAATATCTCAGAGCGACAGGAAATACGCAATTCTTGGCTTATTATATTGGCTGCAAAAGACGTAATCAGCGTGGATTAACTAGTCGGAAAAAAGCCGTTAGAGCACATATGGGATTCTACCAAAAGTGATTTTGAGTGCTTTTCACTGAGAGCCTTGTGGGTAATAATGAAGTTTGAGTTGGGGTTTGACATGAACTGGAAAACCTTTGGATTCAATACCTTCTTTAGCTCAGATCACAGTATGGAAAAGCCATCGATTATATTCTTCTTCTAGGCTATTTAAAGGACTAATAGGCTGTTTAAAGATAAAGAAGGATATCATCTAATATAAATGGATGTGATCCATCTATTTATTAAAAGTTATGGAACTTTGCACGCATATATTGCAAAATAATTAAGTTGCGGTTAGACCCATCCCAAGTTCAATTACAATGTCCATACTTCGCTATGCAATTAATTCCCCCCCTCCATGTTGGCCTATATGTAAAATATTAGCGTTTAACATGTTTATGATGTAATTGCCTCATATTGAGGTATTAACTGTGCAGGCATACTCCTAGTGGTAGAGTAAATTTGATTTTTCCCGGGCATAAATCAAAATTTAATTAAAATGTATGCAAAAGCGATAGCCCTGCACCTTAATGGATACTACACACGATCGTTCCTGAACCGAAAGAGACTGTATGTGTGTGTGTGTGTATAAATCAATAGGTCATATGCAAATGCATACTGCAGGAAAATGTCTTAGACTAAGTTGTTGAGTCTGTTCCCAGTATCTTGTTGCTTTAATCGTAGGTCATTAATTAAAGATAAAATCGGTGTGGAATGTAGGAAAATTCACTTGTACATATTGATATAGACTCGTGTTGATAGAAGGATATGCCTGGATGTGTTTATATTCAAATTAATGTTCTTTGGCATTTGGCTTGTGTTGTGTGGGCTGGTATGTATGTAAACATTTAATTAGAGGGATATTCAAATGTTTGGCATGAATAATTGATGGTAATCATGCGTTACTAAAATTACTGCAGTTTTGTGCATCGTTACCTCGAAAATGATTCACGTGGGAAAATATTCTGGTTTTCCGGCGAAGGTTGGTCAATGGTAGTCTATAAACAAAAGGACATATTTCATAATCACGCTAATCAAAATTGTTTTGGCCCATGCATAAGTTGTGGGACATTTATTCAATTGTGAGTCTTTGTTTCCACATGAATTTATTTGGAATAGTCTGTATTTAAACCTTAGATGCACATTGAGGTTAGCAATCACAATTCCAAAGGATCTTTATATCACTTTAATATAAAAAAAGATACCTGAGACCATACGTAGTGTAAAGTGGTGAATCCATTTTTCAGGGTAAGCTCGTCCATATCAGCTCCCTTAAATATCTCCCCCACATTCTTCTGTCTTGACTGGAAATGATCCACACTCTAGTTAGGTCTAGGATATCGATGTTTAAAATATTATATGCGCTAAAATATTAAATTCCCGCTGTTTTTCGAGAGATGGCTCCAGTAGTAAGTACCGGTCGATTATGACATAACCAAATCGCCACGGACCAAGCTTAGACATATGGTAAACAAACCGCTTTGACATATAGGTAATTTTTGTGTCATATACTTTTGTTTGTGTAAAAATGTCGAATTTTGTGCCAAATAATCGTCATTAGCGGGAAGTGATGCTTTTTTTCTTTCATTCAAACGAAACGGTGGCTGAAGCTCATCGAGATCTGCAAAAAGTTTATGGAGATAGTGCTGTAAGTGAGACAACGTGCTGTGATTGGTTCCGTTGCATCAAAGACGGTGGTTTTGGTGTTGAAGACCGTTCGCGTGAAGGAAGATCAAAAACCTTTGAAGACGCTGAATTGGAGGCATTGCTCGATGAAGAAAAGCTTGCTTCAGTGTTAGGAGTTACCCGCAAAGTAATTTCCAAGCGCTTGCATGCATTGGGAATGATTCAGAAGCAAGGACCTTGGGTTCCTCATGAATTGAAGCAAAGAGACAATTTTTCACAATAAAGTGGCAATTTCATTAAAAAAAAATAGCGAGAACTAAGTTGCGCACCTAATACTATTAACCTTTTTTGCATTTCTTTTCCTTTTCCTTCCAATACTACTAGTACCCAGAGTAATGCTTTATTATTTTCCTCCAATCGAAGAGAGATCAGAAAAACACAACAGAAATCGCGATAATTCAAAGAAACTGCTTTGTTACAAAATCATCATCTCAAACAGACTAATTGGCATTGAATCTAATTAGATAATTATTTTGCATTACAGCCATTCGAGAAATGAGATCGTAGATACCCGTCATTATGAAATGATGCTCATTAAATTGGTTGGGGGTGGAAGGTCACGAACTGTGGAGCAATCGATTGAAATGGGATGTAAATTAACAAAGACTTATTTAATGAATAGCAAAAAAGTAAAAATCAGAAAACAATCATACCAACAACCACTTCAATGCAGTTTATTCTTTATTCGTTTAATGGTTTGATTGAAAAATTATTTAAATTTGCTCATTAATTCTATTTGAATGAGACATGATGAGCTCTGACGTTAAATGATTTCTAAGAATGATTGAAATCGCTTTTATCTATATGCAGATATAAATTACAAGTTTATAAAACTTTTAGATAATTAACTCATTTGATGCTGAGAGTTTAGGATATTATACGCGCTAATTAGTATATTCAACTGATTTGTAGGCTGTCTACCGTGCGTTTTTGTATTGTAGATGTTTTCAAATCCTTTATGTTGTTCTTTTTTTAATAATAAATTAATTTGAAGAATTCAAGTGAATTTCATGCTCATTTATAATTAGTTCGAGGGGAAAATCGATCATGTCATCCTTCCTGTGCTATTAAGTGAACATTTTATTTATTTTTAATGGGAAATCAGCGAAAAATATCAAGGGAATTAAATGAGAGAAAAAGGATTACTACGAGTAGAAAAGTAATATTGATTTCAGAGGTGACAAATAGCACCTGCGATACTATGAGAATCATGTAGAGTGAATTTTGAAAAACGTTCATAAGTATCGAATGGTTGATTTCAGTTGATTATGCTTTGGGTTCCAATCACCAAGGAATAAAATAGAAAAAATTATATATATAAACAGCGATGGAGATACAAATAGCATAAATACTATCAAAAATTTAATTTGAAATTTTATTTAGTAAAACAATAAAAACGAGAATATTCTCTCCAATCTCAGCAAAATAATTCATAGAAATAATATCGACACTGAGAAATGATACCAACTTTGAAACTCTCTTGGACACTTAAATAGCACAATAAAAATTTTCCTGAAATTTAATGAAAAATTCGTTAGAATATTAACAATAAGTTTTTAGTTTTATTTTTACCCTTTTTAGTATTTAGTACTGTAGCCAGAATTTTTGATTACAGTCTGACATCTACGCCCCGTTCTCTCAACAAGCTTCTGACATTGATCCTTTGGAATACAATACCAAGCTTCCTTTGCACCATTCCAGAGTTCATTAGAGTTTTTAATTTATTTTTGGACCAATCCTGACCTTAATATCGTTCCATGTATTTTATATTGGATTAAGGTCAGGACTTTGAGCTGGCCGATCTACAACACTCATTTTTTTCTCTTGAAAACCAATCTTTAATTATGCGAGCTGAATGTTTAGGATCATTATCATGCATAAATTTCCATTTTACTGGCATAAAGTCAAACGCATATGGTTCCAACGTATTTTTTAAAATGTCCAGATACTGAAATTTATCCATGTTTCCGTTTTTTTTTACAAGAGGTCCTACTCCATGCCATGAGAAAGCTCCCGACACCATTATATTACCCCCGCCGTGCTTTATGGTCTACTGTATGCATTTGGGATTCAAAGCTTGACCTTTCGGACGATGGAGAATTGTTCTGCCATGTGGCCCAATTCTGTTTACTTCGGCTTCGTCAATCCAAATTATGTTTTTCCGAAATTGGGAAAAATTATTGTTGTGATGTTTAGCAAAGCTCAAACGTTATTAAATGTTTTTTTTTTGACGGAAGAAGTTTTTTTTTCTACTTATGCGTCCAAAGAGTTTAGCTTCATTTAATCGCCTTCTCACTAACCTATCCGATACGTTTATGTCAAATTCTTCATTTATTTCACGCATAATCTTCCTTGATGACTAAAAAGGATCTTATTTGCACTCAATCTATAGAACCTGTAATTTTCCCTGCAATTCGTTCTCGTTTTGTATTTTCCTTTAAATAAATACATTTTGTCTTTGCCAAACAAATTGCATAGTAGACCATTTTCCTGGAACATTTCATTATCTCGGCTATCTCAACAGGCTTTTTACCACTATTGTTCATTTCACACATTATATTCCTTTTTTCAACTGTAGAATGCATTCCAATTTAGACACTGAACTAAATTCACTTAAAAGAAGAACACAATAACAGAACACACCAGTTGCAATTATTATTCGCCAACATCTACTGCAATTTGTGTTATTTCAATGTGCACGCAACATACTCTCGAATCTTACTAAAAGTAACGCGTGTAAAAACTTTAGAATGTTAACGGTAAAAATTTTGCTTAGAATTCCACTACATTGTTACATTACACTACAAAGTTGGAATATTTGTCATTACTTTTTAAAATAAAATTTGTGTATTTAATCTTCTGACGAATTTGTGCTATTTGTATGTGCATGGCTGTATATAGCTCAGAACTAGAAACTACCGTACATAAGTGACTTGAAATTGTTGAGTGGACTATACAATCCTGTTGGACAATTCTTTTGAAATTTCTAGGAATTGAAAGGACTGTTAAATTATCTCACGTTCCATATCACGTGCTCAGCTTTCTTAAGATTACGATCGTTATTAAAACTCACGTGCTCAATTCTTCCATGTCCTGATCCTAATTTGTGATCATAAATGAAGAAAAATTAAGAAAACACGACAGATTATATTCGTCGCCTTCGCTCGGAAGACGCAAAAAAAGTCCAGAAAAGCGATGCAATTGTGATTTTGCACGTCAAACGTCTTCTAGTGTTGCGATTTGATTGATTATGCCTTTTTCACAGACGTCTGCACTCAACTTGGTATATGCATTCTTCCTTTATCCATTTTAGTCTCAAAGATAAGTCTTTTTCCTTGCATTGCAAACTCAAATTGACTTTTTTTGTTCTCTATTTAAATTTAATTCAACTTTATTTTTATCTTTTCCTCTCTATCTTAAATTTAATAACGATTTGTTCGTTGGATCTTAGCACTTTTTTTTCGAATATTACTAAGGAGTGCCTTTAATTGTGTCAGCTAATGAAATTGATGACAGTGACAGTGTTCATGATACCGTCCTTTTTTTATAGTTTTTTTCTTCTTTTTCGTGTGGCGCTATAATTCGTAGACTGTCGACACAACTCACTAAAATAACATTTCGTTACCGCGTTTTGCTTATCGGAATTCATATAAATCAAATATCAAAAGGCAACGATTGAAATTCAACAAACCCCTTTTTCCAACTTGATTAGTTGACGCAATAAATTGCACCTACCAACTACCAACACCCGAATTATAACAATGGAAAATTTTTTTCCAGTTGGAGTTCCCAGAATTTAATCAGGGATTTTTTTGAGACTTTTTTTTATCTTATTTTTACAGATTTTTTTTTCCTCTTATATTATTTACCTAAATATTGCTTAATACCTTAATCTAATTACAAATATCATTTTAATTGTAGTCTTAGTTCTATTTTGTTAAGTATGATTTTCTTTTAACTTCAATATATGAGTACAAATTAAAATTTAATCAAAACTTTATTCGATCATAATAAATAATCTTTATCTAATAGCGCTTGCTATCTTTTATTTTTATTTTATATATTACTTTATTAATTTATTTTATATATTTATTTTTTGTTTGTTTGCTTTTATGTCTTTACGTCGCCTACACAACGGAAAATGTAACAATACATTCTAAAGAGAAGTTTAATTTCTAATGATTGGTCAAAATGGATAATGAACTATGAAAATGCAGTACTAGTAGGCTGAAACATATGTGCAAGAAGCACTGGAAAGAGAGGTTGACAAGACCCACAAATTAGGTAGACTTGGCTATGACTTTGGCTAGATTTAGACCATTACTAATAAAATAAGGATCAAACAATTTGTGGGGAAGAAAAGAGATGGTTTTCGAACCTTATTTGTGTTGTTAACTGGTAGATATTCAGTGTCAACACGCGAAATACCTGAGCTCCTTAAAAAAATGTCATAAGTCATGATTTGCGTTAGGATGGGCAGCGGAGGGGTCGAAGGAGGAAGAGGCAAACATGCAATACTTCGCTTTAGACTGTCTGAGTCTGAATGAAACAAGAATATTAAATGGCATGGGTGTAGTTCAGCAATATAACAGAAATACCTGGCAGCATGCAACTAGGATTTGTCCTTGGCACCTGTTGGTTGACAGAGTTGACAGTCTGTAAAAACTAAACCAAATCAAGGGAGGGAAAAAATGATATTGTACTGCGGGGGAAAAAAATATCATACCACGTATCTGAAAAGTTGCAGACAACAGCTATAAATGCGAGTGTAACAATTTTGAATAGCTTAGCCTTCTCTTAGAACGTGAATTTTTCTATAGCTAACTCTGTTAGGATTGTAGAAAGGATCATGGGCTTTCTTTTCTAAAAGATCTATTTCTCCGGTTCCCCATACGTATATGCATATCATAGAAATAAATATGGACTTGTTACTGATTTTATGAAAAATTCTCTGGTAGCAAACAACTTGTCCTTGTCGTTGAATAGAACTCTGTCCTATCGATAGAATTATACCAAGGAAGTTTATGTCCGTTGATATCCTATGGGGATGGGCTTCTAGTCGCGATAGTGTCAGGCGTAGAGTCCTTAATTTAAACAAACGAATTTTTTAATTTTTGTAAAGCACTAACATCAAATGACCTAATTTATTACTGAATACACATAGTTTGAAACTACTTGAATGTTGTGTCGTTGACGAAAGCAACTGATTTGTCTTTTTGATTCTTATATGGATGTCAAACATAATTCCAATGCATAGTTTCCGCAAAAGGAAAAATAATGTGAAGCTTTGAAGAGTTCACAGCCAGTAGATGAAACCACTTCATAGTAAGTATAAATATGTAGTCGAAAGACAAATACACTCCTTTGTTGCGCTTTTGAGCACATGTCTGCTGAATCACTGGGAACCCTGCACGTTTTTCGCTACTATAAATGGAAATAAATATCATGTCGTTCTCGAGAAAATCTACCGCAGACAAAATAATAAACAGCTTTCAAACTGTCAACCACCACGTTATTCAATTCCTGGCTTTTTTTTGCGTTGGCTCACTTATACAAACTACTACATACGAGAATAGAACATGGAATTTCTGGTAGGAACACTCGTATGTGAGCGTCATGTTTTCATCGATTCTTACGATGATGTAAGGAGTAGGAAGAAAAATATTTGGATTTTCTGCAAAAATACACTTGTTGTGCGTAAAAGGAAGCTTATGTCACTTTTTCGTGAAATGCTGCTTTAATATTGTCTTAATTTTATTTTCACTGCAGCTTTTACAAGATATTCTCATCATAACCCATTTATTAATGCTGAGTCTTACATCCTTTCGGAATAAACAATTTCCACACATGCCAGGAAGTATTGAAATTATTGGATATGTAGAATACGTTGTTGGGTAATATCACGTCTGGCTACTTCTTGACACGTACACCAGAATCAACTGGTGTATTTGAAGCTTCAAGTCCTAAAGGATCTCATCGCACCAGTGAAGAAGAGATGGGAAAACAACGTGCCCGCGCGAGAAGCATACATGGAAGGTTTAACACCTTTTGCTATAGGTGACAGCAAGCTAGCAAACGTGTTAAGAAATTGAATTGCTCAACTTAGATGCCAAGTATTTTCCTTATTCTCTTTGGGGGATCTTCCTTTTCACGACACGACAAGCCTGTACATGTTTTAGTTTACCATTTTCTTCATTTTCATGCACAGCACGCTTTGCCGAATTGTACACGTGGCTGTGAAAAATTTACACCGAATAAGATGATAGGATATGCGAGAGTATATACAAATATTGCCAGGCTCTCTTGAATGTATGAAAAATTGGGAGAAAGTAATATGTGTGATGATAGAACTGAACTCGACGTATGTTTTGAAATATTGTCTTGTTCAGGATATTTCAGAACACTGATTTCACATACGATTGAACTCAATTAAAATTCTGACTTACTTGGCAGACGGCTTCTTCCGCCAGAATAAGGGAACCATTATTAAATAGAAAAAGGATACAATTTTTTCATTATTTTATCAGAATGTTTATGTTATTGAATGTGGGAAACCAGATGTTTTCCTTTTTTCGCGGCCTTAGTATTTAATAATTACACCAAAATATTGAATAAACAATTTTTTTCGACTTGTATGAACTGCATGAAAAATTTGTCCTTCAATAGATAAGCGAATGCTGCAGCTGTTGGAAAAATCACAAAATGACTCAAATTTTTGACATTTAACAGGCTGAAATTTTTCGAAATTCAAACTATCCTAAATAGTGAGCCCATTACATTGAATGAGGGTGGCGGAAGTAATAGCCCTCACCTCCCGGAAGGATTGCAATAAACCATTTGGTACATTTTTCAGAAGTTTTTAGAAGTACAAGCTAAGAGAGTTTCGGTGGAGACGTTTGTCCTTAGTTAGTTGTAGCCGAACAATTTATTATCTTATGAAATGCAGTTTTTTTAAATTAACATTGTTTTCATTTAATGATGATGTTATAACAATAGTTAATAAGTATAATAAGAGAGTGAAGTGGTAGTGCAATTATCTAGTATAGAAACTTCTCAAGAATTTCGCTTTTGTTGCTCAAAGGAACACTCTAGACATGGTCTAGAATGAAGTGAAATATAACAGCCTGATGATGAAGAAAATAAAAGTGACAGAGAAAAAAAAAACACTTTTCATTGAACTTCGAAGGTTGGCTCGGTAAGGGGAGCAGGATTTATGGGAATACATTTCCTGAAATTGGCAGATTTGGGGGAAGTTTTGAGTAGCGTTCAGCAAGTAAGACTTTGTTGTTACGAACATGAAGGATCATGAGTTGGCAGAGTGATGTGCCATCGCGAGCAAGTTTTATGCTGTTTTCTTCAGATACTCAGCAACTTACGGGTATGCTTGATTGCTGTCTTATGGCTAAGAATATTCAAAAATTCTGACTACTTCCCAGCACTCCCAAAAGAGAAAAACAAAAACAAAAAAAAAAGATTCAGTCACTGAGTTAATGCTCTGAATCCCATATATAAATGTGGTACATACACAATGAGTAAAAACAAATAAATAAAATATGGATTCTGAAATATTTTTGATATTCAAACGCCAAAAGTAATTCAAAATAATTGCTCTTATACTCCTAGTTCTAACTAACTGTCAATATATTACCAAAATGTAAGAGGCCGATGAACGATGGCCCGATGAACTTTTCACTTCATATTATATTTCTTATGATGAAGTCATTTGTTTTACAGAATCGTGGCTGAATCTTAACATTTTCGACTCCGAACTTTGCCCAGATCATATAGTTTACGGGTGAGACCGTGATTATGAGGCCACAAGCAAGTCTGATGGTGGCGGAGTTTTGATTGCTGTTAGTAAAACACTAAGTAGCTCTGCTTGTACTGATTTCTGCTTTTCTAAGGTCCTTGAATGTGTTATTGTTAAAATCTTCCTTTCTCATCGAAACCCCGTAATTATTTCCTGTGTCTATATCCCATGCAGATTACCTTTAAGCCTGTATGAGAAGTTTTGTGATAGCTTTTCTTTATACTGTACTAAATATCATCCCTAATCTAAAATAGTTGAATGTGTCGATTTTAATCTTCCCTTTGTCGAGTCAGGTCAGCTTCGCCTATGCCAACGATTTGTTCCACAGATCTCCTTTCAATGTATTTCTCATCTTTTGATGTTCCATCTCATTTCCCATTCTCATGTCACAGTTCAATAATGTTCATAATCCTCTTGGTCGCTTACTTGATCTTGTTTTATAGAATGTTCCATCTCATCACCTATCAATAACTCCCGCCTTGCAACCCGATGTCTTTCCTGATCCCTATTACCCACCATTATCCCTTGACCTAGCCGTTACGCCTTCTATACCCGTCAAACCTGTCCTGGTTCTTAAGTTCAACTTTTTCAAGACAAAATCTCCTGCCCCGTTTGCAGTAAATGTTACGTAGGACAAACTAGACGTCTAGCCATCATACGCTGCAAGGAGCACCTTAGCGAAGCAGAGAACGGGTTGAAAAAGAAACGAAGCACACAGGAAATAAAATCAACGGTGGCAAAACATATTGTGGAAACGGGACACAAGATCAGGACGGAGGATCTAAAAGTGATCAAACAGGTAAGACAGTTCCAAAAATTAGACGTCATCGAAAGCCTGGAGATATTCAAAATACCGAAAACCATCAGGATGAATCAAGATCAAGGTAACGCCTATTCATCTCTTTTCAAATTCACCCAAAATAATAACCTTATGAGGGATTAAGCCTTACTGCTAAATAAGTTAGATAAATGTATACTGCCAATAAAAATAATGTACAATGGTTCCTTTTGTTAATTAGGGCATAATTAAGTTTAATTAGGATAGGCATGTATATATAGGGTTGTTTTTCCAAGTTAAGAATCAGTTAGCACTGAGTAAGGAAGCAACTGTCTTCCGAAATATCGGTATTTGTTTAAAAAAACTTATTAAATAAATTCTATGGTTTAAAGGAAAATTGCATATTTTTCAATAACTATCAAATTATGATGCATTGAAAACTGAACTTCTCTCGACAGATTGGATTGCCTTTTTTGACAATTTGGATAGTGAGTCGGCTTTGTTCAAGTTTTATGATTACCTTAATAATCTTATTAAATGCTTTATTCCTTTTCTAACCTCGCATCAAAACGGAAAGTTAAAGATAAGGCTCGCTGTTATCTCAAATTGTCCGGTACTGTTGAAGCAAGGTTCGTTTTCTATTTGATGCACTTTATAGCTGAGAATGGAACCAGAGCCGCTTAGAAGAGTTATATCTTCAACTTGGAGAATACGAATAAGAATAAGTCCCATAGAAAATAAGTCCCATAATACAAAACCCCCTACCTTCACCATAAAAAATTCTGTTCCTCTCTATCTCTTGTGTACTGATCCTTGTGAAGTCGAAACAATCAGCAACTCCATTGATCCTTACATAAGTCCTGGTCCTGGAGGTATTCCAAACATATTTGGTAAATCTCTGTCAGTTCCATTGTCTTTTCTTTTGAATCTCAGTCTAAGCTCTGGGATATTTCCCACTACTTGGAAACAAGCTATCATTGTTCCAATTCTTACAAGTGGTGATCCTTCGTACATATCCAATTATCGACCTATATCCCTAATTTCTTGTTTTCCAAGACTATCGGAACGTCTTGTGTACAACCGATACTCTGCTGAATTGCGTTCGGTTACTACCCCTGAGCAACATGGCTTCCTTAAAGGCCGTTCTACCACTACTAATTTAACTGTATTTATGAACGACATTGCTAATTCTTTGGACAGGTAGTTCCAAGTCGATGTGATTTTTACAGATTTGTCCTAGGCATTTGACACTGTCATCACCATCTGATATGTCTCAAATTAGAGGCTGTTCGTATCTCGGGCTCATTATTGTCTTGGATGCAGTCTTACCTGTCCCGTCGTTCCCGTTGTGTAAGTCTCTTCTTCATCTGGTTTATTCTTCATCTGGTGTCGCCCAAGGTTTCTTCCTAGAACCTTTTCTGTTCCTTCTTTTTATAAATGACCTTCGATCTGTGATCTCCCCTTCTTGCCTCCTGTGTGCTGATGATTTTAAGATCTATCGGTGAATAAGGTCACCTCAGAATCACCAGCTTCTACAAGATGACTTGACCTTTCTCTACAACTGGTGTTCTTCTAACTTTTTACGTGTTAAAGTTCGTAAGTGCCAGAAAAGACTTTTTCGTTTTAAGTTTCACCAATGCGCTTTACTTATATGTTGAATGAATAGCCTTTCACTGTTGTTACCAATTGTTGTTTTAAAGACCTAGGAGTTACTTTCGCCAAAGCCTGAAATTTGACGCGTGATTGCGATTTGTAACGTGTTTACGAGTAACTGAAGTCTCTGACTTCATTCTGAGGCGTGTTCATAAAGTCAATAATCTTTCCACTACTGTACGTTTGTTTGTTCAGTCCGTCCTATCCTAGAATATTGTTCTGTAGTCTGGTTTCCCTGTTATTATTACCTCATTTCTACGATTGAACACGTTCAACAAATGTTTACTCGCTTCGTGCTCTATAAGCATAACATGTCTTATCATCCTTATGAGTCCCATTTAACTCTTCTTCGTCTTCCTTATTTAGAGTCTCGTCTTACTTTCCTTGATTTGTGCTTTCTGTATCAACTTTGCCACCACCAGATTGACAGTAGTCTATACGCTGATTTATGACAACCTCTAACAAATAATCTGTTTGTGGTCCCGTTTCCTCGTTCTAATATCTACTTTTTCTCATCAATTGTTTGTATTCCTAGAACATATAACGACCTCGTGCTTGGTCCTTTTCCTTCTTCGTACTTAGCTTTTAAGTCTAGGACGAGAGACTAACTTCTTTATAATTCAACTAGGGGATAGGGGGGATAGGATCAGTGATGAGCATCTCGAAGATCAGCCATCTCTGTACTGCTAATTAATCGGTTGAATTCCGAGCTGATGTGAGTACATTTATGTAAGAAACATCATGATTCGCCATTTTAACACTGAAAGTTTAACACTGCACTAATTCGCTAAGTTCCATTAAAATATTCTGTATTCCATCAGCCATGTTTGGCACATGCCGTCCAAACGATGACCTCATTTGAAAATAGTGGGACGCTAAATTCCTCAGCATCGGCACAAATTAGCTTTTCTTCGAGTCTAGGGGACATAAAAGAATAACCACAATGGAGTACCAACTATACTATACCCATGTGAACGTCATATCACTATTTTATTTCTGTGCAAGAATGCACACAACAATTGAAGTCTAAGGTCGAGGGTAAGGAGCACAATATGCTCGTAAATATGCTCTGGTATGTCCATACTACTCAGATAATGCAATGACCAAGGAGGAATGAGAATTCCTGCACCTTTTAAGCGAAATATCGATTACAGTAATAAAACATAATAGCTCAACCGTCTAGGATTTATGTGCAGTGATGTCGGAAGGCAGCCTGTGGTATGATCCTTGAGATTGTGATTTTAAGATAAACTAAATCTCGCATGAGTTATATTTATAGTTAGCACTACAAAAAGTAACACCCGGAGCTTTTTGGTTCTGTTTCTCTTTTTTTCAGTTGAAAGGTTAATCGGGAGGAAACTAATATTTTCATTAGGTGGAACAGAAACTGATAAGGATTAAATTGATGATGTTAAATCCTTTCGAAGCGGATAGTGTAAGTTTACTTGCTTCAGGCACATTATTCGAGTTCGTTTGTACTTTTGTTGATATAAGCTCACATGAATAATATTTGTAAGACCACTTTTGCCTAAATATTCGCTCATGAACTTTTAGAAAAGGCTAAATTACAAGCTGAAACACCAGTACAGGGCTTCCGTTGAAATCATACAAATTTTAAGTAAAATAATTTTCATTAAATGTAGCATTAGTTTTTCTGCGTCCTTCTGCTGCCACAAAACTACTGTGTTTTGATCTGTGCAAAGATTGAACATTTCACGCATTTCCTATAAACTGCCAAATTTTATGACAGCCAAACCACTGGCTGTCAAAAAATTCATCTGAGTGTTTTATGCTCTTACAGCATCGATCGAAAAACGAGTTTCGAACAAAGAGTGAACTCAAACTTTTGTTTAACGTTTTGCAAAACTTTTACTGAGATCTTTGTATTTCTGAAACAAGTATATATTCATAACTGTTATCCTGCGTGATATTCAAGGGTGTCGCAAAAAATTTAAAAAAGATCGTGAGAACAGCCAAGATGATAAATATCCCGATTAGAAATGTTTTGTGATAATCCCAAATAGCATTAAAAATGTCAATGACTTTCTCTTTAAAACGCCAAAATCCTTATTGTATTTCATAGATTCGTAGCTCTTTTACCAAAACAATTAGAACAATTTAAGGAAGGACAATTTACTTATCTCATTTGCCTCGTTTGGTTTCCTGTAAAATCCACCTCCGCAAACAACATTTGACGAAGGAACAAAAGCGCTATGTCAGCATTGAAATCAAATCGAAGGTATCAACTGTGATTTCCGTAGAAATTGGAATGTCTGGCATAGATGACGCCATTTGAACTAGTTCTTGACGTCACAATTGTGTCAATGGTGTCATTTTAGAGCCAAGCTGTACGTCAATAACAGAATGGCTCTAAAATGCATTTGATAGGCTAATTGATATCGCAGAGCTCTGTATAGATTCGCAAGAAGTTGTATGGATTTATTTTATCAAATGTTCCGATTTTTGCCTTGAATTTTCAAAAAATACTGTCTCTGTTTCACAAGTTGACAAAATTTTATTTCTGTCAATTGGAACCGAACCTCAAAGAATATTTGTGCAGCTTCATTGCCTTCTTTATTCACTTTCATCATTTATGCGTATTTAATCGATAATAACATGGGTGTTGAAGTGTGATTAGATTAATTTAGTATTTAATAATTATAAATAAAAAATTAAGAAGAAAATTAATGAAAATTAATTTAATAGTATATTTCTTGACATTAGTGCTTCAAGGAGAAGTTTTCTTGACAAATCCCCATCATTTTTGCTACATTTGTGGAAAACATTTGTTAAAAGAGTATAGAAAAGCTTTATGTGCAATGTGTGTTCCAAACTTCTATCAACATTTTTTTGGTACATCGTTAATAAATAAATTACAAGTTTGGGATCCTGATTGTGTTTGTAAACCCTCTGTTGGATTTTAAGTATAATGGAAAGTCGACAAAAGAACTCGTTACAGATTTGGAATACCAGCCATTTGGCAAGGACCAAAAATTGATCTGGATGATTGTTACTTTTGTAGAATTAATTTAAAGGCTTAAACTTTAAAAATCGCCCGAAATCGTTGTACCCAGCCACTGCATGTATTCAGCGACCAGTAAAACAGTAGAGAGAATCAGAACATGTTACTGATTTTTTCATTGCTTGAAACGAGACGAAACCCTTTTCATAAAATTATTTAGATGATTTCTGAAGAGATTTGAACCTTTCTGAAAAAATTTCAAAATTTTTGACATCAATTCTAAAAGCGAAACATTTATTTGATCCAGTTGCTAAAATTACCTTTAATCGGGCAAAAGATTGGCGGCGTTATTTTCCCTGAGAAGACAATATGAATGTTTCGAGGATGTTTGAATATTCTTGATGAAGATGGGGTTAACAAAATGAAACAAGTGAGTGACGTTAAATCATTGACAGTTCAAAATGTAGCTTAAAGGGAATTCTGTCGCAATTATTTTGGTGTCATTTTATACGAAACTGGGAATACATGAGGAAAAAAAAAAACACCGGCAATTTCTTTTTCTACATTTGCTAAAAATTTCCTTAGCTCATTATGGAAAAGTTTAAGGCCGGTATTTTTTACGGACCCTAAATCAGACAACTTACGAAGGATATTCGTAATTCTATGACTTCAGCAGACTGGTCCAAAGAGCAGCAAGATCATGTACATCAAGATTTTCTCGTCATAGAGGAGCGTTTCCAGGGTTTCTGGGAAAGGAGTATGATGTCCGACATTTGATGATGGTTGCCTCGGCTTTAAACTGACGCAAAAAATTAATAGACATAGTGTGTTTGTTGCAGCGCAGGTTTTTGGGCTTTCCACCATTGGTCATTATGAATTGATAGGTCAGTAATTATCATATTACATGTCAGCCATATTATTCGAGCTTAATACTTCCAGCCCCTTTGATCTCTTCTAGATGACAGCTAGGGAAATCACATAAGGGGGTGCTTGTTTCCCCTGGTTTCTCATAATTTCTGCATAAGCAACTTGCTACACGCTTTCACGTGACTTAGTAGGTGAGTGTGCCGAAATGTTTGTTTGTCATAAGCATTGTTTGTAACCTCGCTGGGAATCGAGAAAGGCTTGTTTCCAATAGTCAAGCAGTCTGAAATTGACGTTAAATATCAACGTAATAAAGTGCTACCCAATTGGTACGGGCTGTAAGTTTAGAGCTCTCTGGGTAAGGAATTATCATTTCTTGTAAATTATCTTCATTTTCCATCGTGGGATGTCCTATCAACACTTATGTTGAGCTGATTAATTCGATAGCAGCTCACTCTGAAAAGTTGAAGCTATAGAGGTGATAGAGATGTGATATGAGCTTTTATGAGAGGTTGAGCCTCATCGCGATTTACTGGATTGAAGTGTTCTTCTTCTCTGTTCTTTCAGCTATTACTATCATTATCTATTGGTGGTTTATTTCTTCAGTTTCATTTGCAAGTCATTCGGTTCATTTTTGTCTTAGCAAGTATCATTTTGTGACTTTCTCGTTTTCTTAATCTCCTGAACTGCGGTTGCCCTTCCAAGAGCAGTTTTAAACTCTTCTATATTTGCATGATGTTCGAAATGCTTTCCTGACGGAGCTTAGCGGATTAATATTATCTTTTGGTATCCTTTTTGGAAAAATTTCCACTAAATCCCTGGTTTTTAAGCCTATTTATTTTGATAAGCGTTAATCTCCCGGCTGTAGTGATATGGAGCCACATCCAATATATTGGCTGAAGTTTCAGTTACAGGTCTATGGAAAATAACGTCAGCATGACGTTTACCAAATCTAGTTTCACGTTTATTCTTTTTGTTTATTTCGCGTTCTTAGAAAGACATCATTTAAAATTAATAAAAGAATAATAGACGATCCCCTTTTAGGGTCGGTTGGCTTAATAGTAAAAAAAATTTGTGTGGAATTGTAGTTAAATTTTTTTTTGAAAATCGAGAATGAAATATTTATCCTTTTGTGAACGAGAAAAAGTCGGTTTTCATTTACTCCCGTCTGATTCCATTCAATCCAATATTATATGGTGTAAGACAGGACAGGCAACGTATAGACTAGATACAGACAAGATGAGTTATATTAAAAAGTAATTATGTCATAAGATGGATGGGTTCTAGGCAAATTATGATATACATGGTGCCTTTTCGATTGCCTGACCACATATTTTGTAGTCATTGAAATCCAAATTTAACTCATAATTCAACTTTGTTGTGAAGAAGATTAATAAATTTTTCATTATTAATCCTTTATTATAAGTTTTCTTGTGCAAAGTAATTATTTTTCTCAAAAATGAAGACTGTTTTCTTCTTCCTTTCTCCAAATTAATTGAAACTTGGTAGTTCACTATCATAGTATAATTTGGTTACAAATGACTACATTCTTAAGTTAGTTATTTTGATCTGATTCGTCCTACTTTCAAATGGAATCACCCAATATACTTGTCCAGGGCTGACACTTACATAAGTCATTATGAGGTGTTGGGAGGCGTCGAGACTGGAGGAATCACTTTTCTAGCACTTCCTTCTCCTTCTTTCCTTCCCACTGGAGAAGGGGTTTGCGTAATCTAAAGGCACCTCTAGGCGTAGGAACACAAATCCTAACCCGAAGAATTGTGTCAAACGTTTCCAGGCTAGGTTCTCAGATTGACAAGGGATATGCTTAGTAGGTGGTCCAGAAGCATTGCTCATCTGAGAGTCCTACATTTAGGGTGCAAACAGCCTCCGACTCTCTACCACAAAAAAACACCCCTACTTCATCTATAGTGATACCTCGTCAATATGGCGGTTGTTCGAAAAATTTCGATCAGGAGATGTGGACCTTGGAAGTGGGCCACGTGGACACCCAGGATAATCGATAACGACGAGCTGCCTGCATTAGTGGAGTCTGACCCCCGCAAAACCACAAGGATTCTTGTCGAGAAATTAGGCGTTCAGAATTCGACAGTTTCCCGCTACTTGCAACAACTTGGGAAAGTGAAAAACCTTGACAAATGGGTTTCGCATGCTCCTACCGAGCAAAACATGATGTGTCTAATGGAGATTTCAAGTTCTCTTCTCTCTCGCAACAAAAATGAACCGTTCTTGCAACTAAGTGTGACCTGCAATGAAAAGTTAATTTTAAACGATAATCGCCGCCGAACGGGCCAATGGTTAGATGCTGATGAAACGCCAAGTAACATGCCGAATCCAAGCCTTCATCCAAAGAAATAATGGTAACTGTTTGGTGGTTTATAGCTGGAGTTATCCACTATTCGTGCCTGCAACATGAGGAAACCATCAATGCTGCGGAAAACTGTGCTCAACTGGGCGAAATGCATCAGAAATTGGAAGTTCAACGACCTAGGTTTGTTAACAGGGATGGAGTGATACTGCTTCATGATACATTCATGTATCGAGAACAACGGTCCAAAAATTAAACGAGTTGTGCTATGGGACTCTTCCTCACCCTCCATATTCACCAGACCTCTCACCAACAGATTACCATTTCTTCAAACATTTGGATCACTTTTTGACAGGAAAAAGATTTAGTAACGAGGCTGCTGTGAAAAATGCCTTCGAGGAGTTTCTTCCAACCAGGAACTTGGACTTCTACAAACCTGGAATAAATGTAATTGAATCTCGTTGGGAAAAGTGTGCTGCATCTATTGATATTTATTTTGATTAAATAAATTGTCTTTGTAAAAAGTTACAGCTGTTTAAAAATTTGTTAGTAAATCGTCCATTTCATCTGCAGCAACCTAATATTTTCGAATTCTGTTGGAATACTACTGCCTACTGTTTTCAACTTCGTGCTATAAAATGGAATCGTGTTTTGAGTCAGACATTTGCCTTTAATTGAACTAAAATTTGCGTTTAGATGTGAAAGAGCCAACAGGATGCTCGATGTAACTAACTTCTGACAACAATCGGTATTGTTGTATTCATAATCGTGCGATGCCGGTTTTCTTGATTTCCATTGTTTTTCTTCGCTGCCTTTACAATTTTCGTCCTTTTTTTGTCGATTTCATCGGCTTTGTCTGCCCGTTAATCATTTATAGATTCTCGCTGTTCTAGGTTGTTTTTTTCTTTTTTCATGGCTTTTTCGACCATTTATTTTCATTCCTCAGTTTGTTTTTAATCAAGAGGTTCATTTGTTATAAGAACTTCTCTAAATTTATGGTGTTTCAGCTGCGTATTCCTGTCTTCTTCACAGAGCTTCATTGTGGGAAAAATTTCCACTAAACCTTTTGCTTTGTAAAGGGTTAAGTGTTATGCTTCGTTATATTAAGACTCAAATAAGCGCTATGTAGAAGAGACTCAAATGAGAGCTATGTATAATAAGAGCTATGTTCGTTATTTGAAGGAGGAGTTTGTTCAGCAACTCTAAAAAATGTCTGTCTATGATCGTTCCATTCAAAGCTGAAATGCAATTCGGACTATGAGCGGTTTTTTGGTCCTAAAGGTGTGTGCAGTCATTTCTTGTTCAAAGAGCCAAATTTTGCGTTTCAAATAGATCCTCTGGGGTTTCCATTCATTCCAAGGATAACGACTCTGTAAAACTGAAACCTTCAACGATGGTCATAAAATGTATTGGTAGCCAAACGGTGCTTAATATCTTAGCAATTTTTCTTTTCACAAGACGTGAGGGACCATGCTAATTTTGATGATTCCATGGTTCACTAGAACAGACCCAAAAATTTTGTATTCAACATTCAAAAAGTGCATTTATCTAGAGGTCAGAAAGCATCAGTAGGGTCCTTGTGAAATTTTACTGGATGTGTATTTTCACTTAAGGTCCCTTTTATGATTCTTAAGCTTATTAAAAGGTTGTCATTCAGAGGTTTTCGGGGACCTGTTGAGATGTTTTTCTATACTCGCGTATCATCCTCAGACATGAAAGATCACTTGCAATTTTGTCCCAGTTTCGTCCTCATTGAATATTTCGATTTGTCGTCCTTCTTCAGTTATTGCGTTTGTACGCTGGGTCGTCTGAACAATATCAAAATAATCAATAAAGTACGATTGGGTCGCGTGCAGACTTTCTAGTCATTTATGACCACTGAAGATTTTCAATGACATCGATGGATTCTTTGACTATAAAGGCAACAAATCAAATTTCCACAAGGCGACCATCGTTGTACCTTATTTGAAAGTCTTTAGATATTTTGTGACCAGCGTATATGTGAATTGAGGTTGTCTAATGACTCCTTATTCAATTGATTTGCATGAAGCACGGGGTGAAGCTGTTTCTAATTCAATTAAAATCAAAATGAACAGTTCTTAGAATTTTATTTCGGCCGTCATTTTCAGGATCTTAATATAAGTCCTCATTGAATGCATGTTTTGCGTGTAAAGTACGCCCGATACCAGCTTAAAATTAAAAACAGCTCCTTTGTTAAGATTAAAACCAAAAAGCAGATGCTTGACGTCATTGTTCGTTGTTACTAGCTTCATTTTAATAATTTTAATCGCAGATAATGAGTTCAATGATTTATTATTTCTTAGAATTCAAAATAATTTTTTTATTGCTTGTTGTTTTCACTTGAAATCATTGCTTTTGATGATTGGTCTATTAAACGATTTCCGTTGGGGGTTGGAGCTTAAAACTGACGGAAAATTTTTCTTGAGATATTTTTGGCTATAAACTGTGAAATCGTTAAATGAGATAATTTGTAAATAACCATATGCTTGCCTAATACTTAGTCGAAGACCTATTTGCTCAGTTCGTATAATTTGGTGAAGAGTCGTGGAATGTGTATATGAGCGTGAATATTGGAGATGTTCTAGTAGTTAAATATTTGTTGAGCTTTCATGCCTTACGAATTGATCCATACTGTTTACTTAACTCTGGAATACCATTGACTCCCAATATCCTTCACAGAACTATCCACGCTTCGCGATACACCTGTCGAATTGGTATGTCGACATTAACTCTGAAATAGTTTAAACAGCCAACCCTATAATGTAAACAATAAACAGATCGTGACCTCATCGAGCAATGCATAATGCATATGTAACATATGTAGGTGAAAAATTGAAAATTTCTTAAGCTTTGAGGCTTCAAGTCTTCTAGCCGCGAGTCTGTGATCATTTTCAAGCGTTAAGATCATGCCGATCATCATTCTTTCAATGCAAATCAATTAAACTGCTGAGTTACAGACTCGTATTCGCAATTTAATGTAATTGAGGTGGTTGTACTTTTGCACATGGCTCCGAAGGAAGCCTTCCCGTCTTTGAGTCGGCAGAAAGCTGGATCTGCAGGCTTGGATCGTTGAAAGTTTGTTGTCATCTCGCACTGTAGACGACTTTCAATATGATAAATAATTGAGACAATTGAAATGGGCAATAATTAATATCTAGATACAAGATAAATAACACGATCTCTTACATAAATTTAAACAGATGACAGGGGGCTTGTGGATATGTTGTGTTGATTGAAGTGCGTGTGGAGATGTTTATTGTGATATCATGGCGTAATATCTTTGATGGTGATATAAATAAGTGTTGAGCAATTTGTATGAAATAGTGAAATACATGGAGAATTTTCTCTGGGAACTAATTATAATGTTATTTTTAGAGCTTGAAACTTTAAACTGTAATAATATATTCAAAACATGTTCAATTTAATTTTTAAAAAGAGAGCAAATCCAATCTCAGTTAACCTTTAACCTGCCGTGAACCATGTGAGGTCTAATAGACCCAAGTCACACAAAATTCCGTGTAAAAAGGTCCTATTTTGCTATGCTTTAAAATAATTCAAATGTTGATTATTAGATTGGTTTTGATATATTATTACCGTTACATAGACAATAAATAGTGTTTATAAATTAAATAATCAAATAATTAGGAACTATTTTTTTCTTGAGCTGAGTTTTTTGTGGCATGAGAATACCTACACGGCTTACAATGCAACGTTTATGCGCAAAGTTCAGGGATAGTAAAAAATAATTTCTTTTAAATGGCTACCAGGACTTGCTGCTACAAAGCGCGTTCGATCCTTCTAATTGTCAAACACTTTTCCCAATACTGCTGGTGCTATTTCGTCAATGGCACGTTGAATATTTTCCTGTAATGTTTCGTATGTTGCTTGTTTGCTAGCCTAAATCAAAGACTTGACATATCTCCAAAGAAAACGGTCTGAAGGTATCAAATTGCACGAATTCGAAGACTACTAGACAGATTCGTTGTCAGTTAATTGTTTACTGCTTGCTGCAACTTTTTTGTAACCGAACGTTTTCGGAACTTATCTCAATTACTTTTGTTAACAACAGGGTGTCCAATCACATGAACCTAGAACTCTTACAGCAGTTCCTTCGCATTTTTTTATTTTCTTTTATTTTCTTATATTTTTGGTAATTTTCCATGACTATTTTGCATAAGTGTGGCCGAATTTTATGAATACAGCGCTTAATCATTTTCAATCCCTGGGTGGTCGTTAGACTTTTGTCATAAGCCACAGACTTTGAGAAACTCCAAAGGAGAATTTCTTGTCATTACTCTTTGAATTTGAAGAACTTCAAAGAAGAAAGTCAAACGCCGTTGAATCGCATGATCCGACCGAAGAATTCACAAGGGCATAATTACACGAACAGGGAATGACTGATGTAATATTTTTACAATGCTGCACCATCTTGCTGCAACCACTTGCCCGGTGCATTCGTATCTTGTAATTTAGGTACAAGGAAACACATTATCATATTTTGATATTGAAGAAAGTTAAAAGTTATTGGTTGATCAGCCACATCGTCGAAGATGAACGGTCTGACAATGTCTACAGCCCAAAATTTGCACCAAACAATGAAACGTTGTGGATGCATATTTCCTTGACAATCACCCGTACCCAAACTTGACAATTTTCTTGACATTGACAAATTGACTAATTGACAAAGTGACATTCCATTGACAAATTGACAAAGTGACATTCCACTGACAAATCTCTCAAGATAAAAATCAGTTTTAACACTGAAAATGGTTTTGCTTGAAAAATCATCATCCACTTGTTTTTTCATTTGTTTTCATTCAACAAACTCTCTGCGTTTTGTGCGGTCAGCACGCTTCGTTGTTGGGTTAATTGAACCTTTTTATGCGTGAAACTGCATTTTCTGTTAGAATCCACTACTTAAGAGAGCTTCTCGCATTATCTAATTGTTGACAACGACGTCTGATTACTGTTCCTGTGTTTTTTGTAACACATTCGCGAACTGATTCGGTATTTTTACTCAAAGGGCTTGTTGAAGGACGATCGGAGTGTCAAAGATCACCAATTGCTCAACTCCCTCAAAATGTTTGAATTACTCTTCTCAATTTTGACAGTTAAAGTATTTAAACCACTATTTCGGCTGTATTTTGTTTCAAAATTACGAACTGTAGCTACTAAACTGCCATCATTTCTAAAATACTGCTCAACAAGGAAAACCCATTTTGACGAACTCGAAATTGTCAGCTATCTAGCTGTTTACATTTATTCTGGCAACACTATACCGCATGAATGGCGGGGAATGCAAATGTTGTGTGCTATGGGACACTCCTTATAAACTGAAGGATGGTATTGTAATGGAGTGATATATTAAGTGCATCAGCCAAAAAGTGTTTGGAGGATCTAACATCTCAATGGCTCGACGGATTCCAGCTGTCATTTTAGCGTGAAATAAGGCATGTATTTGGTCTAATATTTTGAATAATGTGTAAATAAATAAATATTCAAGCATAATACACCTAAACTCATTATTTTCGTTCATATTCAATCATCGATTGCGACAATTGAGGTCCCACGTTTTTCAAAGTGTTTCGGTGCAGGTCCTCAGATTTCACAAAAATTCAGTGCAGGAGTCCTAGTATTGCACCTTGCGGATATATGCAGTAGCCTAAAATTTTTCATATGTTCATTCTTTTTCCTCAGCCGATCCACAATCAATGTCTGATCCAAACTTTTGCTGGAATTCTGTCTAAGATGAGTTTTAATCTTCTCAATGTTTTCATTCATTAGAAAGATATGAAAGGAACTTAAATGGTTAAGGACTGACAAAAACGCTATGATGGGATATTGTTAATTGTTATGGGAAAAAGCTTACAATATCAACGCTCATCTTTGTCAAGTCGGGAAACGTGACTGATGTTCTTTAGTCTTCGAACCTGGATTAACCTCGTTTCATGGTGTAAGGAAGATGCAATATGCATGTACTTTTATGAATTTGGTATTTTTGGTCTTTCACAGAACTTGTGTCATAAGGTGTGGTAGAGCCGCTTTCTTTTGAGGCCGAAGGTAGACAAGGTCGAATCTATATGGTCGATCTACATGGATTAATTGCATCCATGTTGGGTAGGATCAAACTATGCAGATCGAGCCGATCTTGCATCAACCAATCTTTGCAGGATTGGAGTGGGAGGCTATCTCTCGCTCAAAACGTCGCCGTTCAGAGGCTGTAATTTATCGTAGTCAATTCATGCATTATTTAGAGTGGATTTTTGCGCAACCTAACCCGAGTAGTCTGTGTATAGTTTCTCACTTTTACTTCGGCCCTTATAAGACATATTCAACAAATAATATCGATTCGGCTCCATATTTACGACTTGTCCGTTGATCAGGGCGATAAGCTTAGTCACTCAGTGGTCTGAATCACTTGCAGTCCATCGAGAGTTTGACCAAAGGGCTGCATTTTTAACCGATTTCACACCTATCCTTGCGTTTAAGTGCTAGCAACTTTATGAAGACCATCTTTGATCTATATTGAGTAAGTAATGGTCATCAATAGCCTTCATCTTGCTTTCCGAAATCCTCCTATAGTTGTTATAGCTCTGCTCAGCAGTTCATTGCACTGACAGGTTTAAAGGAGGTCTTCCGAATATACTCTCAGTAATTCAGCTACGTATCTGGCGTTATAACGAGGTAGAGGGATTAGACTTTAGTTTGAGTCAACTTCATGCGAATAATTAACAATAGTCATTTATGGTATCCGTCTTCCTGTTCGTATAACAATATCGGTTAGAATTCTGTTTTAGTATTTGTAACCTATAGGACATGTTTTTTAGTCCGTGCCGTAGATTTTCCATAAATTGATCAATCCCGATGTGAGGGGGCTTTGAGAATCGAAAGTAAGATCTCTCTGGGTAAAAGGACTAATGGCTGACTGATTATTACCTAACTCAGCTGCTAAGCGACGACGGGGATTTGGAGTCTCAACAGCATATTGTTACGTATTCCGAGGCGTAGGCGACATTAAGCAAACATTTAAATAATAAATGAATAAATTACACACATTACATTAAACACACGACATTAAATAAATGAATAAATAAATAAAATAACAATTAATTTTGAATATAACAATTAATTGTTTTGGTTAAGTTTTTTATATGTACCCATATTTTTAAGTTAAAAGAAAATCATACGAGATGAAATAGAAGTAAGAATAAAATTAAAATAGCAACATTTATAGTTAGATTTAGGTATTCAGTTAAATAATATTGATAACAAACAAACAAAAAAAAATAAATAAAAAAAGTCTCAGCAAAATTAAATGTCAGAAAAAAAAAGTCTAAGGCTAAAAGTAATTTGCAACAATTTTTTCTATGGATATGATTCACTAGTTCGTTGTGTACGTATCAGTATAAATAGAATAGAAATTGTGAGGTATGCGATAACCAATAGAGGAATCAATTCAAGTATCAATAGAAGTATAGAGACACACAACCAATAGAGGCCACATAAACAATAGAGGAATCCATTCAAGTATCAATAGAAGTATAGAGACTACCATAGAGACACACAACCAATAGAGGAATCAATTCAAGTATCAAGAAGTATAAATAAAGTATCAATCGGAGTTTAAATAGAAGTATCAACCAATTGAAGAATCAACCAATAGGACTAAATAGGACTATCAATCAATAGAGGGAGCTCGACCTAAGGTAGCGCAGCAGAACCGGTGAATCGTAAAACCAGTTGAGGTGCAAATTCGTGGTAGAGGAAGCACGATCTGTGGAAACCAGTTAAGGTGCAGATTCGTGCTACAGGAAGCACGATTAGAGGCAGCGCAGCAGAACAAGAGAAGTCCCGAAACCAGCTTAAGTGGAGGTTCGTGTTACAGGAAGCACGATTAGAGTCAGCGCGACACAATTGACAGGTGGTCAGGATCAGCGCAGCACAATTGACAGGTGGTCAGAATCAGCGCAGTACAATTCAGAGGTGTTCAGAGTCAGCGCAGCACAATTGACAGGTGGTCAGAATCAGCGCAGCACAATTCATAGGTGTTCAGAGTCAGCGCAGCACAATTGACAGGTGGTCAGAATGAGCGCAGCACAATTCACAGGTGCACAATTAACATTTCACATCTTTTTATTTTTGATCCTTTTATTTTAGTCTAATATGAAGGAACAAGCTTGTGTGTGTGTGTATGTAACATGGAAGGATCAGGGCTTAAATAATGTCCTAACCCCCACGCCCACGCGGTGATCTAGTCGGTTAAAAGTAACTTTCTTCGGCTACCATTATTGTATTTTCAAATAACCCTGTCTTTATAACCTTGTTCCTTTCTTTCGTTGCAGGTGCGACCGATCGGTTGCCTGATTATTATTTATTCATTCTTTATTATTTATTTTTTGAAAATACATAACAATACGTTAGAGGGTACTATAAAACTTCTAAAATTTGCGAATTTTATGAATAAGTTTTTCAAAAAAGAAATATTTTCAAGCCAACGCTGCTTTTATTATGAATTGATTCCAGAAGAAAAACTCCCAAAAGGTTCAAATTGATTTTTGCAGCTAGTTGGAGAAGAACTAGGAAAACAATGGCAAGGAAAAAACAATTCGTTTAAGATGTTAATTCTGGACATCTTTATTTAGTCTTGATCAAGTCTTCAACAAACCATGTCTTTGTATTTAATGGCTTGTAGACGCAAACAGCTTAGGCCTTGAAAAACATGGACCCAGATTGATTGAAATTTTTTTTAAATGCCAAACATTTGTTGACAGCTTCAAATTTGTTATAGTATTCCTTTCAATATTTTATAGTAAAGAGATTTAGGAGTTATTTTCTGTGAAATTGTATTTAATTTTATAAATATGTTTCGAGTTTTGAGATTGGCCACACTAGAAGAACACTGATATTAGTGTTTCTTACGTTTACGATATGTGGGTTTAAAGTTAAAATTAAGCAGTAATCCTTAAGTTTGCCGCCAACGTAGATGATTCTTTTTAATTTTCCTCCACTCCAAAATATTTGGTTAAGTTCGGTTTATGCAAATAAGAAGGTCTGAACCCACGTACTTAAGACATGCTTCTAATTCGAATATCCTTTTTTGATATTTTGATGGTACTGAGATCCAATAATGAACTTATTCATTCATTCTCCTATCTCAAGATCGACTGAAATTATTACTCATGTAAACCTTTGTTGTCTTACACATGCTTTGCAATCGTAGGACTCGACAAATGAACTACTAAATAATTCATTCGCATTCTTCTTTCAACATGAGCTTCATTCATTCGTTACAAGTAATCATAAGTTGAGGCAACTTTTGTCCAAACTTCGCTGAACCGAACTCAATATAGTTAATGGTTATGAAAGAATAATGAAGGGAAATTGATTCTATGCGATTCAATTTGTGAAAGATCGTCCTCTGTATCGACTCTTACGGTACCATCCGCCTTCATTAGTATACACAATGCACACTCATAAATATGTATGTAATAGGAAAATTCACAAGCATTATTCCTTTGAACATTTCCACGAAATTCTCCTGTATCCAAATAAAGTAGAGCATACAACATCAAAGAATTTTCCTAATGGTTTTTCCTCGTCTTAAATTTCTCCGAAATTTTTCGCATTCAACTCTTTCCGGCAGTTTCATATCATCTCTGGCGCTTTGCTCGGAATGAATTCTGTTTTAATAATAATTTGCTGGAACGATACTTGAAATTGAATTTTATACGTATTTAATTCCCATTGGACGGAGGAGTCGATTTCACGTGCAAGGACTTTAGTAATCCTACAGGTGCGAAGTGCTACGCACTTAGCAAATCCGATGTGAAACACTGTTGCGTGTGTGTTTGCTTCAGGGTGGGTAGCATCCTAGAATAGCGAACACAGAAATAATCGAACCGAGCGAACCTGATTCCATGAATGCGTACCGTGCTTGTATTTAGGTGGCGACAGGAACGACAATGTAATCGATTTCCAGGAGCAATAAACGCGGAGGGTAATTGCGGGAGAAGGGAATTGTGCCGATCTGAAAGGATTTCGTGACAGAACTCAATAGGACTGTAATTATTATAAGTCGCGGCCAAATATATTGACGTAACTTCACCGAAAACAGGTCAAATCGCCGAATAATAAGGATAAACTTGTTACGGTAGGCAATGGAGTCGTTATTGTTGTTGGTTTTTCGTTCGCACGACTAGGGTAGGACTGACGATGTTTGCAATGTAATTTAAAAAGTAGATTGAGCTTAATCGAAACGAAAGTTAAAGAATGTCGGAGTCATTTTCCGAATGAGTTTTGTTAAGTTCCTGCTTGTATTTTTGTGTGCGTCGCAATAATGGAAATAGATGAAACAATATTGAGTTTACCATTGAAATGATTACAATCGAGGACTTTGTGGAGCTTTGTATTGGTTTAATAGAGATTTGGATGAAGAACAAAAGCATTCAAAGTGGATGTAAAAAGTTTGAGTTATTCTCTGTTTCTTTTTGTTCATTTTTTTTTTGTAAAAATCCATTTTTAAAATGTTATGATTAAAATTGGCAAAGTAACGCACATAAAAGGTAGATTGTAGATAAAGGGATCGGTGTAATGGGGTGGATAAATTTTTGATAAATATTCTCACGGCATCAAATCACTGGTTTATCTGAATATATGACTATTTTAATTATTTGTAAAGGTTTGCCAAAAAGGATGATTGTCGCCGATGAATTTGGAGTTTACTTGGAACATTTTTATTCGTTTGCTAGTTAACGATGGGACGACGGTACCAAGTTATTAATCGCAAATATATAAAGGACTCTACTGCGCAGCGAAGTGTACTCTCCCTGATGGTCGAGGCGTAAGATGCTTTGTTAGGAGCCTGTAAAATTCTTTATTAAGAAAGCATATTTCCATTTTTAATAATTAAATGAAGCTTCATGCCTCATCAGAATATGCTCCAAAATACTTTTACATTGCATTGCTTTCTTTTTTTCGAATTGAAAAGTATTTCAAAAATTCACTAGTTCACAGCACAATTCAAGTTCAACAAGTGATTGCCCCAATCCAAATTTGGATAGTTTTGAAGCTCTACCAATAAACGTACCCCGCATAGGAAATTTTGGAAGACGAAAGGCTCATTATTGCGCCTTCATATCCATTGGTATATTGGGAGTACAAATTAATTCGGTCCTTTTTTTTGTGGTCAAAAATGCATTTATTTCAAAATAAAAAGAATTAAAAGATTAACTTTGGGTAGCTTGGGTCCGCCGGGTCTTGCTTTGTGGGTCTCGAGGACGCGTTTCGGCTGCATACAGCCATCTTCAGCTCGAGCTTCAGAGAACGAGCTGAAGATGGCTGTATGCAGCCGAAACGCGTCCTCGAGACCCACAAAGCAAGGCCCGGCGGACCCAAGCTACCCAAAGTTAATTTTGGCCTGCGGCAACACCAAAACGAACTTCAATTAAAAGATTAATCAAAGTATCGTCCATCGCTAGTTATTACTTTCTCCCACCTCTCAGGCAATTTTTGAATTACCTCTCGAAAAAATGTCTCGTCTTTTGAGGTGATCCAAGTTAGAAGCCAATTTTCCATTTCTGCGAAAGAAGTGAACCGATGACCTGCCAAATCGTGCTGCATCCGTCGGAACAACCAGTAATCAGAAGGAGCAATGTCCGGAGAATACGGCGGGTGCGGCAAAATATCCCACTTGAGCGTTACCAAATATTGTTTCACGACTTTTGCGACATGAGGCCGAGCGTTGGCATGCAGGAGAATAACTTTGTCATGTCTTTGCTTGTATTCCGGCCGTTTTTTTCGTAATGCACGGCTCAAACGCATCAATTGCAGCCTATAGCGATCGCCCGTTATGGTCTCGCCAGGTTGTAGCATCTCATAGTACACAGCACCCTTTTGGTCCCACCAGATACACAACAAGACCTTTGAACCATGAATATTCGGCTTTGGTGTTGATGTTGAGGTCGATGGCAACGATTGACCGGGCATAGCGTAGTATTTTTTCTTCTTGGGGTTATCATAGAATACCCATTTTTCGTCCCCAGTAATAATTCGATGTAAAAAACCTTTTCTTTGTTGCCTTTGAATCAGCTGCTCGCAAGTGAAAAGTCGCCTTTCAATATCTCTCAGTTTCAGTTCATAAGGAACCCAATTGCGTTGCTTTTGAATCATTCCCATGGATTTTAACCGTACATAAACTGCTTGTTGTGTCACTTCTTAAGATTCTGCAAGCTCCTCTTACGTTTGACTCGGATCTTCATCAAGCAATGCCTCCAACTGTTTGTCTTCGAATTTTTTTGGTTGTCCAGAGCGAGGCATGCCTTCAACGCTGAAATCTTCATTCTTGAAACGTCGAAACCATTCCCTACATGATTTATCAGTTGGAGCATTGTCACCATAAACTTCCACAAGCATTCGATGCGCTTCAACTGCACTTTTCTTCCAATTAAAACAGAAAACTAAATCCTCCCGCAAATGCTGCTTAGTTAACACAAAATTGCTCATAATTAGCACAGTGAAAAACAAGGTTTTTTTAAAAAACTCGAAGCAATATGAACTGAATATTATTGACAGATGTCTAACCTTTCTAAAACTATCGACATCAGCTGTTACTATTCAATATTCATAACAGCCAGAGCCATCTTTTGAAAACGGACCGAACTAATTTGTACTCCCAATACATACTACGATTTGAATCCCATCATAAGTTAAAGAAGATATGCGGTCTGTGTCTTTAAATTTAATAATCTTTAATATGAAACGTTCTCTCTGCAAGCAAAAAGTCTCATCTAAGATGACGGAATCATCATTAACAGGGTCCTGCAAAAAAGCATTGCAAAAGAAGAAGCACTGCAAAAAAGCTTAGCTCTCTAACAAGGAGGATCCAGAGCAGTAATAGAATGTTAAATAATCATCTGCGTAACTATGGCAAATTTCTTTTGTCACTTTGCCAGTTCATTCGGACGACACCTGCCCAGGAGGAAGGAAAATAGTTTCTTCTGGGCCCGTTCGTGTGTACTCAACAATCCTTAAATTGCCCCGGTGAAGTCATACAACATACTCGAAAAAACTGACGAACACGGAAATTCTCCTGCACCTTTACAGTCCTTGGCCGGTGAATGAGAACCACTAAGGTTTTTCGATATTTTATCAGTTTTTACAACGAACAAAAAGAACAGACAATAAATTCAATACAAAAATTTATGTTCTTTTATTATGAACTAATTGTTGGTATTACAACCCTTTGTGGCAATGATTGGGTGAACTCTTTCAGGTATATTCCAAATATATGACCGTATCATTGTTTTGATGCTCCCATCGTGTTGGCTAACTTCCAGTATTTCTGGTCTCAGATCAGCTGTGGTATTGTTTGCCGATATATAAACAAGCAATTTGTTTATTCTTCGACTCAAATTTTCGATAGATTTTAGGTCTGGGAAGTTGTCAGGCTCTTGCAAAATTTTGATCCTTGCCAAATGTAACAAGCTCTTAACGCTTTCTGTTCTGTGGTACGATACGCCATCACGTACGTTTGTATATTTACATTTCTACGAATTCAGCCCAGATTCACAGGTCAGTCAAAACAATTTTCAAGATATCCAGATCCAAAGTCCCATTGGTAAAATATAGGGGACGTGATCCTCCATTCGAAATGCACAACTAAATTATTACTTCTAGACGATATTTCGTGGTTTCTTGGACACATTCTTCGTTAAATCGTTCTTATGGCCTCGTTCTCACAAAATGGGTCCTTTCTACATTCTAACCGAGACTTATCAGTAAAGAGTACGTAAAAACATTATCGGTTAAAAATGGTAGATAGGATGACAGGATGTGAAATATAAGGCTTAGCAAATATGTATTTCTTCTAATTTTTTATATTCTAAAAATTTTCTAGTTCGACGTTCATTCACGTCCATTTCACACGAACTTTTCCTATCCTTACGATAAATTAAGGTTTTTTTTCCATGCTCGCTTTTGTATAACCATCCGGCAACGATTTCACTGATATCTCATCGTCACACTTCTTTGATTGTATTTTTTAGTTTTCAAAGTGATATTAGGCTTTCCAAAGCATACTGAAGGACCCACCGATGAGTCCGTGAAGTTGCCTTTATTTGTTAGAAGACTAAGAAATAATCTCCATGTTTTTTTTGGCTATCCTGAGCACTGTGTGATGAAATATTCCTGCGTTCTTCGCGATTTCTGGAAACGAGTACTTGTCGTTACCAATTAGCCTTCAAATTTATGCCTTTTTGTCACTCTGGACGTCGGTAAGGGAATAAGTTTTCGCCGCTTTTCCGACAAAGTTAAAAGTTTATTTCAACATTAAAAAATATAGGCACGTCTTTCAAAGTATGCACCATTTGAAGCTTTAACTTTCTCTCACCTTTTCGGTAGTAGATGGATTACCCGGCGAAATAAATCCCCATCCTTCGATTTGATAAAGTCATCGAGCCATTTTTTGATGCCTTCATAAGAACTAAATTGTTCTCCAGCGACTGCATGGAGCGGAACAAACGGAAATCCAAAGGAGCAAAGTCTGGGGAATACGGTGGGTGGGGCAAGATTTGCTTTCAAGAGTGCGTAATAGATGACGCCGCTGTGGTCCCACATAGATGCACATCATGACCTTGGAAGCGTGAAGTTCACCTGACATTACCCAATGTTTGTGTCGCTTAGTGTTGTCGTCATACATCCATTCCTCATCCCCATCCGTCACAATTCAATCCATTAAACCCTTTCTTTCAGTTTTTCTTTTAGTTTAGTTTAGGAAGCATCTCGCACGTCGCCAAATGCCATTCGATTTCACCCTCTCTTAGTTAATGTGGCGCCCAAGTGCCAGCTTTTTGAGAGCGCTTACCAACGGTAGATTTCTCAGATATTCTAGGCTTGTTGTGAGGAGTTAAGGCATTTAATTCCTGCGACCTCTAGGCCGTAGTTGTGAATCTTCAAACTTTTCCGGTGCCCCTTCACGATCTTTATGTCACGTGAAAATCATCATTTTTAAAACGCCGAAACAACTCTCTGCAAGTCATCTCAGATGGAGCATGATCACCGTAAACATCTAGCATTATACGATAAGTTTTCGCAGCACTTTTCTTGCGAATGAAAAAATGAACTAAGACTTCTCGCAAATGCAGCTTTTTCGGTATGAAAGTCGACATTTTCAACACGAGAATAAAAACCGGTGTTCGCGCTTTGACGTGATGTCGACTACTGCGTTCGTGAGCCTACGCATACAACTTCCAATGCGAAGAACACTACTACAGAAGACTCTAAAATACTATGTGTAAGGACATCTGTCTACCAACGGCGGAAACTTATTCCCATACTCAATAGCTTTTCTTTTGTCTAAGTTTCCGAAAGATTGTACGCAAAAAACCAATAAAAAAAGCCAAAGAACAACACTAAACATTGAATGGTTCACTAAGTGAACACTTTTCTTTCAGCTTCTTTTAAAATAAACATACGCATGGTGAAGCACTTCAAGTTGACAGGAACTGTTCAACTGGAGTTCAAATGGAAAATTAAATTTCTGTTTGTTGTCCTAATTCAATGGCCAGGGGCTGTAGAAGCTCTCCTTGGTTTCTGTAAGACAATCTGACCGAATACCTATAAATACTAAATAATTCGCCAGACAGCTTAGGGACACTGTCGGGATTCGCTGTACCCATTGTTTGGTAACCATCGGCAGCTTTACTAAAACACCCAAAAATATATCACTTTGTTAGTACACACATATCAGTACGGAAACTGATTGGCATTCGTTCCTTGATTGTGAACCACCTCGAAGTGCATAAAATTGAATGAAAAACAAAAGCCAAAAAATAACAAAAGAACTCCGGGTAACCAAGTTTCAACAAAACAATTGAAAGTTAAAAATCACATACTCCGTATCATCAAAGGTCAATTTTAGCTCACAAAAGGGATAATCTCCATGAATTGAAATATGATTCGGAGAGAAACTTTTTCAGTTGAAGAACTCCTGCACAGCTTATCCACGGAGTTTTTCACTCTATAACATCAAATTTCAATCAATCATTTAAGTATAACATAAATGTGCCACTAAGTAATCCTTCAGCTAATCCTTTAAACTTAATTTTCCAAGAACAAAAAAGACATTAACCCAAATCCAATGTGTGTTAATTTAGGAAATGGGGTCGAGTTGTGGTTCGTAGCAAATAACAACAATAAGATACATGTGATAAATTATACAAATGAGTATTATGACTGGCAGGAAATCTCCTTTCAACACACCAGCAGTATCCGGATTAGGTGCCACTTTCTATTGTCTTACTATTAAACACAACCACACTCGCTTATAGTCTGAGGACCTTCTTTCACACGAAGAGTATAAATCTGTTCCTTTGATCCTTGTGGTGAATAAGTAATCTAGAGCACAGGATGGTACAAAAGATGTAAATTCAATTTGACCAAGAATGTTTAGAATGTAGAAATCGGTGATAAATGAAAGGGATATAAACTTTGTAGTTTCAGCCATACTTTGCTTCATTAAACACCGAATAAGTTATCGACATGTAAAGCTTCAGTAAATTCCAGAGCGTTCGAAGACCTTAAATCTCAATAACGTATCGACATAGTCATCGCATGCTCACCTTATACTGTTTGGGTTGCAAGTGTATTTGTGTGTTTTTGTTGGGATAATCCTTAAGTGAGTGCCGCTCAGAAAGCCAACTAGTCTGACTGACTTCACAAAGTTGTACTTCTCGGAATGAAGTGTATGCGAGTGAAGTATTACACAAAGGCAGGAGATCCTTTATTCTCGAGAAGTTTTCCCGTTTACTTTTTGCATAGCGTCCTTACTATCAAAGGGGAAGATATCAAACGCACCTTCCCACCTGTCCCCTCTAAATATAGAACTAAGCTGAGATTTATCGATTTTCTCTTATTGCTTTAGTGCTGTTGTTGCTTTTGTTGGGGATGTTTTTTAGATTCTCAACTTGTGCCTATTATGCTATTCGCTTCTTTTTGCTTCACAAATCCCCTCCCAAATTCTGTTCTTTTGCTTTGCCTTTGCACCCTACGTTTTGGGTGCTACATACGTGCGCCCGCTGATTTTTTCCGTTGTAAAGAAGAAAAATTTTCTCGTGAAAGAAGATGAAAAGGAGCAGAAATTTAGATCAATTTTCGTGCAAAAATTATAAAGGAGGCTTTTACTGAGAGAAATTGTCGAGATGTCTATTTGAGTTCAATTATTCAATGGTTTGTTAATTCAATGTTAGCTTTAAGGGTATCGATCGAATTGGTGGACGCTGTTTTGCTGTTGAATGGTACCTTGTTGTTTAAACGTTGTCTATCCTTATGCTTTCGAGTATTTCCTTTACAAACGTTTAGTAGAAGCTTCAGTCAACAAATAAATAGATCGGGAGGTGAATGAAAACATATTAAATGAAGGATTTGTTGTGCCTTTGAGAGTTTGAATTGGTACGAATAATACCAAGAGATGAAAGTGTCCCTCAGTTTGATGCGGTTTTTGAGTTGGATTGTCCTTTGTTGGAGCTTTTGTAGTTAAGATTTGTTAAGTGCTGTTGTCAAAAGACTGGATTAAATAAAGTGGTCGAGGCTATCGGAGGAGAAATTTTACAATCCTATGTTGCAGTGAGTGTGTAAATCATAATTTGCTGCTCATCATATTTTGTGTTATTAGCGGATACAAAAGGATTTAACATATCAATTGCGTAATCTATTCTATGCAGACTTTTCAAGAACGTGGATGATGAAATTAAAGTAAAGAAAATCTAATCTACTAAATCGATTATTATTCATTCTTGCTGTCGCTATTCCCTAACTATTTTGCAATTCAATTAACTCCCATCTCCCCATGTTCCCTTCTTTATCGAATCTTAAGCTTTTATTCGTCTCGAAATTTCGGGCGTGACCCTATTATACTTAGTCAGGACAACCTTTCAATGAGCATAACTCTCAACTTAGTCTTCCCATAATTCGTCCTGTTAGGACTGAGGGAAATGCTTTTGCTGCCAAAAAATATTTTAAGCAAAGCGGATTGGAAGCCTGATGTGTATTTTTTTGAAATTTTCATAAGAGAATACGTCCGCCCAATGGGTATATTTTAATTTAGCTGCAAGCTTCCCTCTCCTGGGAATACTCAGGCTATTCGACCTCAGAGATAAACGATGTATCTGCCTTATATCTGACATTCTGTGTTCGTCAAGCCCAATCCAACGCTTATCTACGATTATTATATCTTACCTACGTTTAATATATCTATCTAAAACGTCCCCAACAAAATCAACAACTTATCTATGATATATAGGCAGCCTACGATAGCGCTGCTAATATAATTCTAGTGATTAGAAGGATTTTTAAAAAAGGACAGCAATAGTTTTCCAACAGTAAACCGTGCATTTAAGGGGTTATTCCTATGTGAAGGCTAAAAAACAAGCCTTTTTTCAGGATTTTTTTCGAGAATTTTGAAAAAAGCTTTTATAAATAATAAATCAATATAAAGGGCAACTTTTCGGAAGTGCAAAAAAATGTTTTTATTTTAAATTCAATACAAAATGGCGGCTGGAGTGCACGTCAAAGTCACTAGTATTTACAAAAGACGTTCCGCGGCCGGACAAGCTTCTCAGCCCCATCTACATCTGGAACGATTAAAAAAATTTTTCATAAAATCCATGAGTTTTGCTAGTGAAGTACACAAGATTTGTAACTTTTTTTAAACAAAACCAATCGCTAAAATCGTGTGTACTTCACTAGAAAATCATATGAAAAAGCTACAGTTATAACGGCAAGTCAACCGGATGAAAACTGAAAGAGTTTCGTTTCCGGCAAATTTCAAAAATACACTTTCGAGATAAACGCGTTTAAAGTTTCAAAACCTTATAAAGTTGTGAATTTTCAAAATTTTACTATATACAAATTTTTTTACCTTTACTCTGCTATCCCAGCACCATACAGTTGACCTTCCAAGACCGTGGATTTCTCCTCCTCTTCCTTTCTTAATGCTAAAAGGCCGCATCTCGCCTCTTTTACAACGTCGGAAATTGAGCGCTTAGCAGCCTTTATTCGCTCGGCGTCTATTTTAAGCAGAAATTGTAAAAATTAGGTCATGCAGTCAATCCTAATGAGTCATAGAAGGGGGGAAAGCCCGACAGTCCATCATTAAATAAGATAACTGCGATATCCGTCACGATATCGAGCACCCCCTTGCCACTCGACACATGTTTCGGCGCGATGGACCACACGACTGCATTGAACGATTTACTATAGTACTTTAACCTCAAATGCAGCGTGTAGTCGTTCGAGTAAACAGAAGCACTCCTAGCGTCGTTTACAAAGGAACGTGCCCTATACAGTGTATATTAATTACTATATAGTATAAAGCGAGAAAATTTTACGTTTTTCGAGCATTGGAGTTGCTTCAGAAAATTGATTCTCAAAAATTGTCTGAAGTATATTAGTATTTGGACCTTTTTGATTTCAATTCTAGGGATGTGTTAGCATACTTTTAGCCAATAAAAAAAAATCGAAAAAACAAAAAATTCACATAGGTATAACCTCTTAAGCGGATAATAGTGAAGTTACTCGTCGAGTTATGGAGTTGCAAGTTAAAATTAAACGTATAAACCTAGCTGAACCCGAAAGAATATTTATGAATCTTCTTGCATTTTATTTCCCTGTGAGTCCTACTCCGAACAAAATTACAACAAAACGCCATTTTGCCGAGTTTCAAACTTTTTACCATTGTTACCATTGTAGGGCTTCAGAGCAGGAAGATTTTAATGTATTTTTCTTAACTCATTCATCTATCTCCTTTTTCAGTTGATAGCAATACAGACAATACATGTTAACAGGTCGAAACGTTTTAATAGGCACTTTTGTTAATAGATCTGTTTGAAAAATATATTTACAAGTTTTCGGGAACCATTGGCTTGCTTTAAAAGAAATCGCGATTTCTTTTATAGCAAGACTTCTCGATTACCTGCTCCCTGTCACCCTGTGAAAAACGCCTACAACCGTTTGACATATTACTTCGGGCTAGGCCTCGTATTGCTTTGCCTGTTGGCGCCTTCAAATTATTCAGATCTCTTCTCTTGCGGGAAAGTAGTACTAGAGGAGAGATCTCTCTATCACCGACAACTCTTGATGTTCCAGTATTAATTGTTTAACTGTCAGGACTACTTATGTCACGCAATTTCATTGTTTGATTGGATTGTTATAAGCATGACTTGGACTAAAGTTTCCGGGAAGAGCCTTCCGATTTCACTGAAGAGGTCACCAAGTTGCTTGCTTGGTATTTTGCGAGAAAAAAACTGTCTGACAGACGTCATTCATGTCTCCGTTGTCAGACGTCCAGTTGATGGACCGTTACCAACAAATCTTGGGCAGGTAAGACCGGAAGCATTCATGCCCGCCCAAAAGCTTGGTAAATTAAATACCAGAACTTCGAGAAAGAACCAACAGTATCGTTCAAATATATTTAATATGTAGACAAAAAAGAAAAATAAGAATAACCGAAGCATATTTACTCTGTTGATAGATTGGCAGGGAAAATTCAAATTTCTTCGGATTTGACTTGATTCTTCGGATTAGATTTTGTTCAATTTTAGCTAGTATATAGTAAAGTAAAGTAAAGTAAAGTAAAGTAAAGTAAAGTAAAGTAAAGTAAAGTAAAGTAAAGTAAAGTAAAGTAAAGTAAAGTAAAGTAAAGTAAAGTAAAGTAAAGTAAAGTAAAGTAAAGTAAAGTAAAGTAAAGTAAAGTAAAGTAAAGTAAAGTAAAGTAAAGTAAAGTAAAGTAAAGTAAAGTAAAGTAAAGTAAAGTAAAGTAAAGTAAAGTAAAGTAAAGCAAAGTAAAGTAAAGTAAAGTAAAGTAAAGTAAATGAGTAAAGTAAATGAAATTGCTTACAGACTACAAATTTCTGGATAACAGGTCGAACAACTGTACCTCATGTCACTCCAAAGTGTGGAACTCTTTCTTGTAGGCTACCCGCGTTGCCTTACCCCGATTTGGAAGCAGAATTGAAATATCTGGTGACTGTAAACTCTGGAAGTAGAGTTTCACCGTACCGTTCGTAGAGCGTCAGCATATACCATCTGCAAAGCTTAAGCCATACAGATACGAGTAGCTGAAAGCTTGTGCAGGTTCATGCAAAATCCATCAGAGGATCCGGAAAAAAATAATATTTACTAGAGGAGTGTTTGTTATGAAGAAGTTTTTGCATCTTTAATGCATAAGTATAATCGCCAAATATTTGGAACAATTTTTTGAAGGATGTTCGAAGGAAAGAGGATTTTTTCAAAGGAAGTTTTTATTTTGCACAGTTAGAATGAAAGCACATACTTATATCGGTATTATAAATGTACATATGCATCATAATAATCATATACAGGACCTAATAGATTCAACTTTTCTTGATGAACTATTGAAAAGAGCAGTCACTTCTGCAAGGGTTTATTTTGGAGTGATATCTCCTAATAATTCTACTACTATTCTGGAGTTTGGTTCTACGCTTCCGTCATGATGGAAAATCCGAAACCATAAAACTTCTTGACAGCTATTAACGACCTTTTATTTAATCTTATCTGGTCGGACCGTTATGAACCCACCGCGTGAAACTTTTAATTACCATCATGAGTATTTAACAACTTTGTCAATTACCGGTGCGCAAATGATCTTAAGATTTTTATTCACCTATTAATCATCTTGCAGTGAACTTCAACATAAGCTGAAATCTCTGGTAAAGTGTTTGGAACAGAATGTGAAAGTTGTAGCAAGTCGCCATCAACGTAATTAAAACACTAGAAAGGATTCGCATCAATAAACTTGTACTACAGTAATGGTATTCTTGTGTTTGTATCAGTTGTGCTGTATAAGGAATCGGCGGGAGCCACTGAAAATATATAAAACGCACCCGTTGACCGTTGTAATGACGAAAATTAGTTTGGGAAAGTTTAGGGGAATATTCTGCTGAGAGAAGCGAAAAGCATGCATTGTAGTTTCTTTTGTTTTTTGTTAGTAATTCGCTCGAATAACCCAAACAATTATCCCGTCTGGCCAGCAGCAAAAATGGTTTTTGCAAAATTTTGCAAGAAAATAATATCTTAGAGTTGTGTAGTGAAATTATGTCAAAAGCAATTATTCACCAATAAAATGACGAGGGTTTTCCCGGTCACAGTGAGTTCGAAGGAGCTTCAAAATCTTGCATTCATTTCGCATAAAGCTACTTAAAATATTCTGTGTCTGACACCATGACAAAGTTTGATGAGTGCTTAACATCCAAGTTAATTACGATGTGCCTGTGAAATGATAATAACGCCATTAAAATGAGGCCATTAGCAAATTGCTAAAGTGGCTTTTGGAGTTCGCTTCAGGTGTTCCTTCTAATACTTCATGTGAGAACAAAGCTTTTTTGGCAAATTTTATTTGGATGCGTGTTAAATTCATACCAGAAAGATTATCTGCTAAACCATGCTTTCAACTGCAACCACCAATTTACCTAACTCAAAAGTAAATTAGTGGCAGTAATAAGATATCTTTAGATTATCCAACACGTTACCATTTTAATAACTCGAGCTCAAACTCTACCAACTTTCGTTTTGCCATGGTACTCCGAGCAAAGAAAAATACTGCAACTAAGCTGTAAGCCATTATCGCAACACCAATCTCAGCAGATTTTAATATTCAATGAGGAGCAGCAAGAAATTGTCTAAATTTGGTATCTACAGCATCCCGACTAAAATTTATCTTCCACCAACATACATCCTTGCAGTATAGATGAAAGCTCGTCTCGAGTTCATGCAAACAAACTACATACAAACCGCAATGAGGTTGCGAAAGGATGCAAAGTCATCACATGGATGAGTGTTTTGAGTGTTCAGCATTTAGGGAGTGTATCACAAGACAAAGCCTGCATAAATTTGTGCATTTCATCTCCACATAAATCTATCATGTTGCGAGACTATTCTATGCGAGAGTTCACCAGGATTCATAGAGGTTTAATTTGCATTCAAACTAAGAATCTAGTTGAGATGGAGTCTGTGCACGGAAAGATATCAAACAAGATATATCTCGAATTTTTGTAAGTAATCCTCTGTCACTTTTGTCACTGTTTATATGAAAGTTTTTATTCCCAATGGTAGTCATTATCCATTTACTCCTTTATTCTCTTGCTTCCATGTCAAATAATCCTGACAAATTGGGGTCCTAGTGCACGCATGGAATCTTGAAACTCGCACAACGTAAAACAGCGAATTAATATTATAGTTACAGGAAAACCATAAGTTTTGGTTTGAACGTTTAAACTTTGTTTCAATTAAACTTTCTACAGGTGCAACAATTAATCAATTTGCTTATTATTTTCGGTTCTTATTTGTATTATTCAAGACCGTTGCAAACCGTATGCAGACCATTCTCTATGGTCCTTTTCTATGATTTCTGCATTCCTGTGATTCCACCTGTCTTTTCTTGAGATGGAAGAAATGATAATCTGGTAAACAAATTTATCTAAACATCTCAGCCAGCTTTGTGATGTTTTTATTCATTATTATTGGGTATGAGAATAATTTTTTCTACAAAGTTTTTAGTTTATTTCAACATTAAAGAATACAGTGACGTTATTCAGAGTATGCACCATTTGAAGCTATGTCATCTCTCATATTTCTGGTGGTAGATGGATTCCTCGGCGGAATAAATCCCCATCCTTCGATTTGATCAAGTAATCGAGACATTTTTTGATGACTTCATAAGAAGTAAATAAATTGCATGGAGCGGAATAAATGGCAATCCGAAGCAGCAATGTCTGGGGAAAATGGCGGGTGTGCCAAGATTTCCCAATTCCCAGCTTCTAACTATTTTTTACCGGCTTGGCTACAAGTGACCTTGCATTGTCATGCAACGGAATCAGCTTGTCATATCTGTCATTCCATTCTGGCCGTTTTTGTTTCAGAGCTCGATTCAAACAGATTACTTTCCGTCGGTACACATCCCCAGTGATTGTTTCAGATGGTTTCAGGAGTTCGTAATAAATGACGCCACTGTGGTCCCACCAGATGCACAACATGACCTTGGAAGCGTGAATATTCCATTTTGGTGTCGATGGACTTAGTTCACCTCGCATCACCCAATGTTTTGGTCACTGAGGGTTGTCGTAGTATACCCATTTCTCATCCTCTGTCACAATTCGATGCATGAAACCCTTTCTTTTCTAAGACTTCCCGCAAATGCAGCTTTTTTTTCTCATTTTACAACATGAGAAAAAACAACGGTGTTCACGCTTTGAACCAATGTCGACTACTGCGTTCGTGAGCCAATGCATGCACCTTCCGGTATAAAGAACACTGCCACAGCAGACACTAAAATAGTATCGGTAAGAACATCTGAAAACTTATTCCCATACCCAATAAATGTTTGTGGTGTGTCGTTATATATGGTGAGGAGCATCGTGCAATCTATTCTGAGGTATCTAGTAGGTTTTTTTCGCCTTTGTTTCAATGTCTAAGAATCCGAAGAAGTGTCCCTGCAAACAGGCTACGAGATGATGTTCGTGCTGAGCAACCTGGTAGCAGCTTGGTTTCGGAATGGAAACCGCACGACAAAAGCCTGCTTAATGCTTGGCTAGGGGATCAAGTTGTCAGTAGCCACTATGACGACTTCTTAATATTTATAATATTCTTGCCTACAGCAGGCAACTAAATGAGGAATCAAAAGGTACAATAAATTATATTAATACAATTTCTGGAACTAAAACTCATTTTATACCAAAAGATGGCGAAATTTGTAACTTCCAGTTGAGCTTCGAATATAAAACAATTATCAAATACTTTCTGCTCGAGGATATTCAGAGTTAATAAATATTAGGTCTGCGAAAACTAAATTCAAAAACCATGATTTTCCTGATGATAGTGAATATTTCCCTTTATTGATTCCATTTTTGAACAATTTCCAGTCGTTCTTCTCGTTTTTGTTTCCTTTTTTCCATCGTCAGTATGTTATTTTGTTCTAACTTTGAAGATTTTAAATGTCCTTATTTATAAGTCCAACAGTTTGCAAAAACCCTACGATTTTTTCCTTGATCCAGTGCTTCTTCGTCTACTATCATTGTAGGTTATTTTTATTTGGAGTTAAACGAAATCAATTTACCTTGTTTGAGTTCGAATTTTAAAGCTTTGAGTTTTAAGAAACAACAGAAGATTTCTGAAGCTACGTATCCAGTTCTTTTTGAAGTTACGCCTACCTTTTTGCAAAATTTATGAAATGTTAAGTACTGACATCTGAAACGAACAAACTCAGAGCGAAACAACATATCACAGACGGTACACGGGATCAAATGTGCCTGGAGACAAAACAATAGCAATTGGAAGCAACACAAAATGCTTCAAAAATCAATCACTAAAATTCCAGTGCTTCGTCAAAAACTGTAGAATATAACGAAAAACACGAGTCTCATTGCCCATGCCATTACGAAAAGACCCGAACTATAGTGTTCATAATTTGTTATAATAAAGCATAGTTCCCGTTATTCTTGCCGTTATAATAAGGCCTAAATTTGTAGTGTACCGAGTTACTATCATCAGATCATAGTTTATAGTTTTTTTTATTCCTATCCTGTTTTATACCAACAGAATATTATTTTTCAGTTTTCAATAAAGGAGAGAGTTGTTGGTTGATATTGACCTACGTTCCTGTTTTTGGACTTCGTTAGGAAATTTTTTAAGCAAAATTCGACTGGACAGCACTAATTACAGTAACTCTCGAAAGTAAAGAAACATTCGACCCCGCCTATAGTGAGAAAATCTTGAACAGCTTCAGTGCGAGTTCAGAGAAAGAAAATTTGTGTATCGCACTCTATCTTGCTTTATTTTTTTGTTGGAAATTCAAAATTTACTGCTGGGTAAACAATTAACTGAGTTTTAAATGGAACTGCATTGGCTTTACTTGCAAACTTTTTGTTTATCAAGGTTATATCAGAAAATATTACTTGTACATAAACATAATATAAACAATTTCTTCACTTTGGAACGGAACTGTGTTTATTTTGCTTCGAAAATTAATTTATTATCAAGGTTATAAAAAATATTTGAAGTTTTCATACAATATTTTGTAAATTTTTGCACAGAACTACATTCTCTTTGATTGCCTGGCATTTCGTTTAATTTTCTGACCAATCATATTTGGAAGAAAGTGATTCCATCCGATGATATAAGACCTACTACATCATTGCCTCCCTTCACATACAAAGAATGCCCTTTCTTTTTGATGATTTTGGTAACTAATTGATCTAAAACCTTCTGAATTCTCAACCTTGAATTTTTCCAAAATTCGGGCGGGATGAAAAAAAAACCGTTGCCACAAGCTTTAGAAAGGGGTACCGTTGGTCTAAATGTGTTATTTTAACCCATTGCACGTAAAAGACACCCGAATAGAACTTAGATACCTGAGATCTTTCACATATCCGTAAAAACACTGTTCAAAGAAGACAATCCATCACGTGTATGAATCCACCGATCTCGCGAACGGCGAAAGGAACTTCTATCACGATTCACAACTCTCCAACACAAAAAAAAAAAAAAAACGTAGAACGACAATACTTTTTCTCCGGGTGTCTCCGCTTGTCGGCCTCCCAGAAACAGTTTCTGTTGGTGAGGTATGTTCGATCTCAGCAGTGTGGTGCATTTAATCTCTCAAGTATCCAAATTACCTGGGATTGCTATAGTTGAGAGGTGGATTACAACGAGTCCTTTCTTCATTATGTTCCGTAACAATTGTTCGGTACACAAAAACGAACGATTTTGCGCTTAATTAATTGTTTAAATTTATTCTGTCATTTCAAGAGGTGGCCATGATTTTCCACACCCACGCAAATGAGTGCATATTTAAACATTTTTTCCGTCTTTTGTGCTCGTTATGAACCCATAAAAAGTATTCTAACATTTCACTTTACTTACGCAGAAAATCCCAGCGTTCTGTTACTCATTTGACCTTTGTTTTATATTATTAAATGAATTTAATTACCTCGGCCATCAGCACAAACTCATTATACATTTTTTTCTTCTTCTTCGTGAATTTTTCAGACGTTATTAATCAAGAAAAACATCAACATTCTCAGCAAACTCCCTTAATTCTCCCTAGACAATGAAGGAGAAAATATTTCAATGTCGAAATATTTCATTTACATTTAATCACGTAATTAGCAAGAGTCTTCCTAAAGTTTCCCTTACGTTACAGTATGAACTTTTATGTTTTCTTGTTCGTTACCTTGAAATGATTGACAAATGCTTGTCCTTACTTATGTAGTGGCTCCTTTTACATCCATTTTCTCTTCATTGTCCTTATTTCTATTCAAGTCATTCAAAGGCCATTCTGATCATGACCTTTCCTTTGTCAATTCTTTATTTTTTTTTGTTTTGCTTTTGTCTGCATGCCACACACTCATGCCATATGTGACCAATCTACTTGTGAACTTTTTTTGTGTAGAAGAGGATTTATATATTATGAGTTTCGTGTTTTTTGGGGGTGGTGCTCATGTAGATTGATTTCCTAGTTGATAGCAGCTTTAGACATGAGAATTTCAACATAGTGCTTCCTTGTGTTGTTTTAACGTTATTCCGCAGTGAATTGTTTCTAAGAATAGTCACCTGTAATTGAACTCATGATTCCACTAGATTTTGATCACCAATTTTGGAATTTTCCACATCTAAACTGTAACCACAAATTATCTTAATTTAATTTGCATGGCAACTTTTTGCAGTACAGAAGAAGAGCTGGTAAATTAGTTAGCATAGAAACATGCTACGCAGTTGCCTAGGCCAATTATAATACGGAATATAGTTAAATAATGTTTGCTTAAAAATTTTGGCAATAAAGACAATTCACTAATTTGCAGCATTTGTTAAAAGTTCGGATGGTGCAGAGTATTCACTTGCCTTCTCTGCAACAGGTCTAAGGTTCAAAGAAAGAGAATTTTATTGATGCATGAGTCAGTACGTCCTGTGTCTGTTTCCTCCTTGCTGGATTGACTAAGCGATGTAAACCATCCCAGCAATAATCAAGGCCGACCGAGATTCTGACTAAAATATCCTTTTTGACCAAATAAGCCGGTCTTAGCCAATATTAAGGCTCACGCCCTATGGGTTGATAGGAGTTCGGCTCATGGTTTATAGTGGTATGCCAATATCGAGAAAAAGGCGGCCACTGGTGTAGAGTGCATACATCGTTATGTCTGAGCGGGCTTTTTTTACGTTTTGTGACAGTTGTTTCCACTGCGCTTGTTGCTGAAGACTGAAAGAGGCTCCATTACTCGATAGAAGACAAGAAGGGCAAACCAGGTTAAACCAGGTCCGAGGAGTGTGGATCATATGTCTCATCAGTGGGGCAGTGGTTACGAAGGTTGCGAAGCTGCTCAGCAGATATGGATACTTTGCGTTTTACTGTCATTAAATGGGTCATCACCGCCTTTAAATGTTTATTTTGGGAATACGATTAATGCAAGCTGGAGATAGTCCGGGTTTTCGGTGAAGCATTCGAAGAGCATAAGAGGGCTTTGTCCAGAAAGTTTAGCGGACAAGGTTTATAAATGTTTTCCAAGAATAAATGGAACTCCGTGTCAGATTACATACAGGCATTTCTTGTAACGAAAAGAATCTTTGCTGATGCAGGAAAAAGGAGATTCTTTTCCTCTGCATCAGCAAAGAATCGGAAAAAAGAAGATTTTCTCAGTAATCCCAGTAAAACTCATCCATAAATCCTTAGGGATTTATATACCAACTGCAAGCGGGACTATAGAGCCCTAGACTCAAGTCCTAGACTTCCAAACTACGATCGCAGCGTGACCGAGGAGGTAGCTAGGATTATCCAGGAGCTGTTTGTAATTGCTGTTCCGTAGCTTATTTACGCTCAAGGTGTAAATAAGCTACGGTTTGTAATCGCAAAATATTATTATTGCTGTTATACTTTTTAAGGAAAATCCTTTATTTAAGGCAAGTCATTGCTTTGAGTATTTTAATGTCTTTAAGGCAAGCCTGAAGGACATTAAAAGAAATATAAAAATTTCTACACATTCTTTTATGTAAATTCATTTAAAATTTGAAAAAAAGATAACATTCTTCTCCATACATTTTATTTCATATTGAAGATTCAAAGACATCCCTTAATATGCGAATGGTAAACATTTTGACAATATGGATCTATCAACAAGGATTTATCTGAAATTCTGAAGAATTTAAATTTTTTTACTAATTGATCGTTTGCCAGCTTCTTCGAAGATTAATAACATTATATGTTTACAGTACTCGCATTTTCTGTTAGTGAATCCTATAGTGAAAAAAGTGATCTAAGGATCTCCTTTCATACGTTAAAAAGGCACATCTGCATATGAATTTGGATTAACGACACTATATTCTGTCAAAGAGACTTGAAAAAATAAAAGTGAAGTTACGAAAAACTATAATTTCAATTACTAATAAGAATCGTTCTTGGGTACTCAAAAAAGGATGCGAGTGTTAAGTTTTAATGATAATTTAGGCGAGCTTATTAGCTTAGAAACTGTTCAGACTATGTTCGCTATCCGAATTTTTCGTAAACTGATCATGAATTGACCATCGATTTTCATGATTTTGACAATTCGTTCCGGATTTTCCGGAAATGTTAATTGCATTGTCGTTGTATGGTCCCCAACCCTACTGACATAAGCTTGGTTTAGGTGCCATCCTAGGACCATTGCTCTTGCATCCTCTCAGTTCTCCAAAAGATCTTCAATGGATGATATTGGCATTTCTTCTCTTTCGCCATCCTCTTGTTTAGAAGGAGACACATTTTGCTGCGTTTCTTTGTGTTCTTCATTCAACATTTTTTGAAGCTCATTTGTCGTCGTCAGCTTATTTTCATATTCCCATGTGAGCTCGTCTATATCATTCTCGTTCAACTCCAATTCCAGATCTCTAGAATCTGTCAAAATTTCATACATAATTTCAGAATAATCACCTCAGTTTGCTTGAACGATGCATGGAGACAGTTTTCGAGATAAGAAATCAACTGGCACAACGTGACTTCTGGCCACGTCTTTCGAATGATACGAATAGCAAGGAATTTTTCAGAAAGCTTCCAGAATATTTCCTTCCAAAACGTTTTTAAAGTCATTTCTGAGCAGAATCACCGAGGAAAAATCGCGCGCAATAATCAAACTTGCAATAACCCCCTGATCCATCGGCTGAATCAGCAAAGTCATATTCGGAGGTAGAACTCGAACTGTCAGCCATGGAAAGTTTTTCAGTAAATTTTCTTCCAATTCATTGGTATCAAGGTAGTCTTTGATACTCGGGGCACATACTTTTAACATACTTCTTCGAAAAGAGCCTGCGTGACTCATGCCCTCTGATTCGATCTTCACATTACTTGAGAGGACTACATTACTTTTCTTCATTCATTTGTTTGAGTGCTCAGAGTGGTCAACGAGAAGTGGTTTAAGTTTCACATCAACACTAGCGTTAGCTCGCAAAAGTAACATCAATCGTTCTTTCGTCGGCTTATGTCCAGGAACAGTTTTCTCATCTTTCGTGATGTATGTATGATTCGGTATGCGCTTCCAAAATAAAGAAGTTTCAGCACAATTAAATAATTGCTGTGGGCGCTACCCTTCTGTTTCAGTGAATTTTCGAAATTTGGGATAGTACTTCTCAGCTTCTTCTTTATCTGCACGAGAGGACGCATCATGCATTAATGCATGTTTCATTCTAGACCTATTTATAAACTTTGCAAACCAGTCAGTCAATTCAGCCGTGAATTCTAACTCCTCGGACGACGAACCTGGAATTTGTTGTTTCAATTCCCTAGCCTTCTCTTGAATGATAGCTATGCTAGTGACATCTCCTTAAATTTCCAGTTAATGTATCCGAACTAAAAGCAACCTCTCGATTCATGGATGGCAGTTCTTTGCTTCGCAGATGTGATTTTCGTTACTCATTTAGCTGCTTGAGCCTTCTTGATAATATCTGTTATAGTTGAGATTGTGCATACTGAAGATCTGTTCAAGTGATACTGTCTCACAACAACAGCCATCTTCTGTCCAGTTTCTACTTTGGCAATAATCTCTTGCTTGGTTTTTATGGTGAGCACCGTTCTTGAAACTCCACACATTTGCGACTCATAGTATTATCCGGTATAAGCATTTTTAATACAGGGTTCAGAATGCCCATACAAAAATTTAGAGGAACAAAAACCAACAAGCGTACACAAATGACCAAGTTTCGGCGCACACTAGTAACACTGCGGTATGTGAAAACGTTGTTGGTTCACCACATGTCATTATACACCGAGAACCGAGAAGTTTCCTTTAGAATCCGTTAAGTTTATTTTCTGAATACGTGTTGGTTTTCCGAACACAAAAATCTTTCGTGAAAGTGTTCACTGTCCGAATTGTCCGCAGTCCGTTCGCAAACTGTTCGCAAACCGATCACCCACTGTAGAAGTTTTATATGCAGTTATGTGCTGTCAGTTTCTTGTCTGTGGAGCATTAAATTGATGTCTACCTGTTACAGCTTATCATGAAATTTATTAGCGATAAAGTTTCACATTGAACTGATGAAATTATCTTGCATTTGTGGCTTCTAGTAGTTGAAGGAGCGACAGCAAATTCTCGGAACCTGGCATGTAATGTTTGCGAAAGCAATGAAATATTTCGAGCCCAAAATCAAGGCCTAAGGATAATAGACATATGAGAAAGTGATTTGGTCAGGATCACTCTCGCATGTGACTTTAACCTCGAAATACTTTTCTAGCTAGGTGCGCTGCTTTTCTGGTAGCTGCTTGCTGTGAGCTTGCTTTTTCATCTATATGAAATTTATTAAGACATTTATTACATCTAGACATTCGTTTAATGTTACATTCGAGTTATCTGTTCGAACTGAATTCCTGCATATGAGGGCAAAATTTTTAAGGGGCCTGTTCATATTTATAAGGACATTGTGCGTTCGATGGGCTGTGATTATTGTGCTGCGATAACATGCTTGCGTTACGTACTTATGGACGGATTCTTGCTCAGCTTCAAAAGCCGTCCTTATTGGAAAATCAGCACGGTCTGTAGGGATGGATGGTCTAAAAAAATCATCGAATTTCGGAGGCAACAATCGCGCCAACTTTTTCAAATTATATCGTTACATAGAAGTGCTGTAATATTTGTTAGTTGTTAATCACTTAGAACAGAATTAGGCGCACCAGTATCCAATCTTTTATTGATATTATATGTTTTATACATAGCTCTGTATAAATTCGGTATTTATTCATGATAATTAAGAACAGTATGGAAGAAATCCTTCCCAACTACAAATCGTATTATATTCTCGTATATTATTTGATTTCCAAAGAATTTTTCGCCAACCAGATAGTCCTTATTTATTTACTCAACCTAGGTCTTAGAAACTACGCTATAAATTATTCAATAATTATCTTCATACTATCATGTAGTTTGAGTTTATTTTTAAACACATACTGTTCGTGCTTTCTAGAATGAATTGAATTGAATCTTTAGGGATACTCGTATGATGGAACTTTGCCCATCGACGTCGATGGGTTACGATCATAAAAAGTATCTTTTCTATATCTACCTGGATGCCAAGTGCAATTGAGTTTTCCATGGAAGCACTACAAATTTGTTACGTGTGATTTATATTTGCAAGAGCTTGTTCAGAGTACTTTGCAATTTCAGTTGCAAACATTAAACTTGATATTTTCATCAAATGGAAATATAATGGAGAATAACCACAAGAAATATTATTCTGTCGGTTGAATATGAATGATTGGATGAATACGTGCATAATAGTGGTGCACATGTGTATATTATTGCTTATAATGCAACTTGAGAATAATTTGTTATATATCAAACCATTATTGTATGTATGTTCACATGTTTTCGGAAATAGCATAATCATTCTAAATGACTAACGTCATTAATTTGCTCATCATTAGGGCAACATTTAATGAGAGTTGTATAGAATTATGCATTTGACTAATTGTTTTATTTTAGGGTTGGAAGTTGGATAATAACACGCTGAGCTTCGGACTTCCAGTCGCATAAAACAACTAGCATACTGACTTAACATCTTCCCAGTCCACCAGAGTATCTAGCCTTGAAACATTTGACACATTACTTCCGACTAGGTCTCGTTATTTAAACTTCTTTGCCGCATTCGCGTTACAAGGATTCTTTCTCTAGTATGAGAAACCCTACGGCTCTCGTCACGTTCAGCCGGTCAAATGTGCCTTTTTTGATGCTAAGATATTCCAAGCGTAGTGTGCCACCTGGCTCAATTTGCCACGCTAGTAAACTTTTTATGATGAACTTACCAAATCTAATACTCTTTTAACAAGATCTCGGCGCTGCCTGTCGCATCTTCGGAATGAAGCGAAATTATGACAGCTGTCATCTTGCTCTTAAATGCAGAATTGTTATTCGAAAACTTGGACTTGCCGATATTATGCAGGTAAGACTGAACATAACCGTGTCTGCAAGATGTTATCCTTACCATCGTCTCGATAGATGTACGGTCTGTAATCGTTATTGATGATCAATCTTCCTTCGACCTCACACACAGATTGTTGCACCTCGATCAAGTGTGTGGCTTCGTTCACCGGTACCGAACTTCACTAGCAAGAAATTTCCAGAGAAAAGGGCGATGTATAACGTACCTGTGATCACCAGTCCCGGTTACTCAGAGACTGTCCGATAGACTGACGTAAACCACATTGCTTCTAGTTTCTGCATCAATTTCCAATTACTGCTTTGCGAGTGTTTTGTGAACCGTTTTATTCTTCCTCTCGGATATTTGATTTTAATTCTTCAAGAAACTCTGGGCTGTTGTTACAAAAAAACTTGACTTTTACAGTATTGCCAATGGAAAAACCCAATAGGAGACTGGGCTACGTGCTGGCCAGTTAATGTCACATCTTTTGAATATAACTAATTGCTCAACAATTTCGTGAACTGCATTTAATGAGTCGTTGGAGGTGTGACAGGTTGGAAACCGTGTACGTTGATGAAAACCAGTGGAATCCTTTAGCTCTGGAGCAAAACTGTTCTGTGCCATAGAAATTTACCGCTTTTTATTTAATGTAACAAGATTTCCTTTATGGTCTTCATAAAAGCATGCACCAATGGTTCCTCTTGCTGACACAACTACCCATACAATAACTTTGAGTGAATGCAGGAGTTTTTGATGTTTCAACTGCGAATTAGTGTGACTCCAGTACATGCAATTTTGGTTGTTTACATACGCATTTAGATGGGAGTGCGCCAAGTCTGACTAAATAAAGGCCGAAATAAAATACCGTGAGACGACGATACTTGATTTACATTCAATTTACAATGCACGCGATGCGAGGAACAATAATGTTCATATGACAAATGTCAAATAGATGACGTTTCAAATGAAATTGTTTTTGATTTTTTAAAAGTTTCGAATTTGGATTTTTCATTTGTCTAGCAAATAATAGCCCCTACAAGGATTCAAGAAATTTTCATTGACTATTCTTTCAGAATAACCCTAGTACATAAAAACTAATTAATGCGTTTGAATTTCAAATTTTATTCAAGCGCCATATTGCATCTGACAAACGTCACGCACCTTGTTGCGAGAAATTTTCGTTTTTCCGAATATTTACCGCCTCGCATCGACGCATCGCAAGCATTGTACGATGTCGCATACAAATGCATGTTACGAAAAGTTCTTGACATTTGCTCCGAAACTTTCGTCGCACTCACGTATCGTCGTCTCGCGGTATTGTATTTCGGCCTTAATGTTACTGAAGCTGATGGGCTATTTTAACATTTCATTAGCAAACTGCGACCTGTGAGCATGATCTTCAGGCTTGAATTCCTGAACAATTTGAATTTTGAGCGGATTTGAATGTAAGCCTTTGTACAGAATAAGATCTAAAGATGTTCTGGACAAAATTAAGACACTAGACCGCTTTTGAGTAGAGAGTCTAAGTTGTTCGTGGACAGACGCTTTTATACCCTCTACGATTTCGGGATCCCTTGATGTTCTAGCTCGGCCATTTCGTGGTAAATTTATTTTTGAACCCGTCTCCTCGAAATTCGCAGCCATTCTTGATCATTTGAATTAATGGAGCTTAATTTTTATGCCATATGTTGTAATAAGTACAATATTTTCGTTAGGTTACAGCCGAAGAATCGTTGTTTCGATAGTACTTACGAACCCCAAACGTACGTGAACGACTTTCCGCTCTTTCGATACATAACCCGCCTGCTACCGATTTAAATGTTAAGGGACTATTGGTCTACCCTGTAGTTGTACTTTAGTTGCACTATAAACATGAACATTTTCTGAATTTGAAAATAAGTGCGGGTTAAAAGAGGTTCAATACGGTCGAGGCTCATAATGAAACTTCACTGAAGAAATTTCATTTGTAATCTTGTATGATTGGGTGACTATATAGGGCACTACACATTTTATTCCTTAATACTCATTTTGCTTTTAACTGGATAGCGGAGATTGATCATAAAAATTCCACCTGAACAATATATTTTATTGGAAAATCTGTCTATGATAATTTCCATAGAGTTAACCTGTGAGAAGCTTTGAGTCTAAACTGCTGGAACGACGGGATCAGGCATAAAATGAGGAAATCCTTACAATGAACCATGCATTCATCGGAGCATTCAAAATTCTCATATTTTGGTCCCACATCTGCTCTGAGCCCGAAAATTGCTGCTAAATGAGTGTGAAAACCATTATGGGGAATTAGATGTCAGTTGTTAACTTTATCAACCTTTAAGAAGTTAAAGAATTGGTATCCTTTTAGTAGGGGACAAAAGACAAATATTTATTATTTGTTATTTTAATAGAATAAACACTAATTTCTTCTTATTCTTTAGATCTTAAAGTGCCCAAAAACTTTTTTAATATTTTTGATAGTTAGACACTTTTGCAGAGAACGTCAAAAGAGTGTCTGAAAAAATACCCTTCCCGCAGGAGACAGTTGCATACAGGAAAGGGAAATTTGAAACAAAATATGAAAAGAGCATTTCAAAAATAGATTCGCTACGATCAGTGAAAAATCAATGAACAAATGAACAACGTAAAAAAAATGGCGAGCTTTTGTTGAAAATTAAAACGTCATTCCATTATAAGGACTGGAATTGACTGAAATTTATTTTGACTGGGTTGTGAGGGACTTCTATGGACGATATGTTAAAAAATAAATAACATTAAGAATTATTCAAGGCAGTCCAGACAATCATGAGATTTTCTGTCCGTGGTGTAAGGAAAAAATACTTGATTTAGAGAATTGATTTAGAATCGATCCGGGTCATGAAAATCACGCTTGAAACCGGTGACATAGAGTTACCCCATCGGTACTCCACACTTCTGCTTGTAGTACTTTTCTCTGAAGGTGAACTAATATTCCCACATGCATAGTGTTGCTGATTTTGTTATTTTTTATGCGTTTCTATTTCCTTCCGTTGGATCTTTTAATGTCAGTTGATCTTGTAAGACTGCAAGAGCTTGCTTCACGGGTACGCTTGGGATCAGGGCCTTGACGTTAAAAGACACCATTTTGTCCACACTTAACTTCTAAATAACTTTCTAATTTTTCATTAGTTTTTCAATCAGTTCATCTCGGCGCTTGACAGAGTATTTGTTGGTCAGCATCCCTATGTGTTCAAATTCTTGTAGAAGCCGCTTTGCTAATTTGGATGTTGTGTATTTTTTATGATTTTGCTCATCTCCACCTTTTTTTCTGTGAATCTTTGGTTGGTTGGACTTAGAAGCTCTTATTATCAAGCTCTCTTTTCACCAAATAAGGACATGTATTCATTTAGGGCTCTTTCCAATTGTTTAACACTTCCAGGGAGTGGATCCTTCCTTAGTTCGTCAAATTCCCCGTTATTCAGTTTTTCAAAAAGGAGGTTGTCAAATTTTTCATTTTCCATTATAACCACTTTATTCCCTTTATCAGGTTTCAAATAAAAGACTGATTTTTGGTTTAGCTGTTTGAGTGTTTCGTGTTGTTTGTCTTTTTTGAAAATCAACAAATAAAGGATTGTTTAGAAGTGCTAAACTCGGGACAAAACACACAGTATACGTACGGGGTTGCACGTTTGGTAGCTGCAAAGCTGCTTGATCTTCTTATAATTTGAGGTTTTGAGGAATTGGACACCGCAAAAATGGGTCATTTTTTTGAAAATTGAAAAGCTGACTAAGGAGCTCCTATGCGTCCTATGTGATCTTTGATCTGAGTGCTTGGTTGCATAAGAAAGATTAAACTTAGACGTTTAAGCTTTTGATATGTACTATATGCTAAACAATGTGGTCAACAGTTTTAAATCTCCTCCGAATTCATCTATGGTGGCGATACTTTCCCAGAAAAGTAGCCGAAGCAAACAAATTGGCTGGTGGAGATCGATTTTGTTTTGTAATGTGGGTTTGGAACGTCGCTCGATACGAGTGAGAGGTATCAGTGTACTCTTTTGTGTCTGATTTCTATTCATTGATACATCAGGACTTTGCGAATCTACAAACTTCTGTATGTAAACCCCGAATTTATTCCCATTATGTGCTCAATCAATGCTTGATAAGTTTCATTTAATGCATGTTCCATTCATATAAAAGAGCCATCGATTCCTTCAGTTTATTTATTTTGCAATCAAATACGAACCACTGCATTCATGCGATCGTTAAATTGGCTCCATAAAAAATTTTCACGAAAATCTTAATATGCGTTGCGTATTCGCGAATGGAATTTATTCCTTACATTAATTAATATGGCATTAATAACAAGTTTAATGAATACCAAGTCCAGCGAAATCTTAAAACGTTTGCGCTTATCTGCAGCTGATTCCTCTCACATCATCTTCCAAGTTTAGATGAATGCGCGAGAGTCGGCTTGGAATAATTTTGAATAATAATAAGTGACGAGACAAAAGGTCAAGGATCATCGCAATGGAATCTACTGATATGTTGGCGCTTCCATTTCGACTGTACAATAACATTTACGACTTGGCATAACTCAGCACTAAGCGCGGACACAAAGTTTGTCATTTCCAACTCAATTTCAGTATGATAAGTGTCCATAACTTTGGCCACTAAGAGCTCCAGCATTTTTGGAATTGAAACGTATTTGTCAGAATTGTCTTAAGACGATTGAACGACAGTTTTTATCTCCGACATAAAAAGATTATTTTGATGGATTTGGTCTGTTAGAGAAAGCAAAATGAAGAGCTGTATCCTTTACACAATAATTTCACTTTTTACTGTTATCGTCTGCTTTATAGACTTGTGAAAACCCACACTGGGAGAAAAAAAAAATCGAAAGCTATCGCAATTCCAGTTCATCACCATATATTTGCCCATCAATTTAAATTGTCAACCCATGGCCGATCCAGAAATAGAAATGGATACGTCTTATTCACAATGCCGGCATCTTCACACATTCGTGAGATGTATCTTGTATCTAAGACGTTCAGTCTTCGTTTGTTTGTTTGCCTGTAAACTTTTTGTATGTGCTCACAAGTTACTAATCGACGAATTGATTTCTCTCTAGATTGCCTCAATTTTCTTTGATATCGTGTGATACGACGATTTACAAAAAACCAAAAAAAAAATCCATCTGACTTGAGGATTCCTCCTGATGGAGGCGACAAGAACGGGAAACAATTTGCAGCATATTCGAAAAATGATAGATTGCGTCAGTGTTGTTAGGCTCGTTAGTAACGACAGTGGAAAGGTCTTGTTGACGTCAGACAGCAGGCGATAATCTTATTAGGAAATTAACTAGGAAAAGGCAGTTCATTAGGCTATTTTTTCAGTTAGTTAGGTAGTTTCTGTCTCACCTGCTGCTTACCGCTGCCGAAATTGTTCAAATTGAACTCATAATTTGTTTCAGTTCATGGTTCATTAGTTGACACGAAAAGTTTTCTTCTAATAGATATGCTAATAGTGGAATTCTTTTCAATAAGTTCCTACTTCATATAATGCGGCGAACCCGGGGCACTAGTACTAGATTTTCTGTGAAACACATAATCGACAATGTAGCTTCGCAAGCAAATTGTATATAAAACAAAATGGACTATAAAATAAAAGTTTGTCAGTTTGTTACTGAAACTATCGTCAATCAACAACCCAAGTCGCAGTTGTAAATCAAATTTGGAATCATTGTGAGTCCTGCCACTCGGTATTGCTGCTTGAGAAACATACATTTGCCATTTCAACCAATTTCCCTGCGAAAAAATGGGGGACTTATTTTGTGTTCTGCGGTAAGTGCAATAATTATAAAAATTACACAATTCGACAAAATAAGGAATATATATATATATATATATATATATATATATATATATATATATATATATATATATATATATATATATATATATATATATATATATATACAGTGTAAACTCCACGTAACGTCACTCGATTTAGCGACAAACTCTCTAAAGCGTCGAAATCAATCGACTTTGGTTGGTTTAGCTTGTCTACCATACAATGATACACTCTACATAGCATCACACCCACTCTCAATAACGACAACAATTGAGTAATAAAAAGTACCTTTTAAGTTGCTAAAATTAGTAAAAACTGCGCAGCTGCGTACGTTTTTTGGTTGCTTTGTTATCGTAGCCCGCATTGAACTATACTGTCGGCATCATGCATACCGAACTTTCTAAGAAATTCATTCCTTTGTTTATAAATTCGGATTGCTTGTACGTATAGACTGTTTTTGACCATGACTAATAAGTAGGAGCCATGGATCATCTATACCTTATCTATGTATCATTATTCCCAGTTGCTTAGAAACTTTCAAGCTGTAAACATGGCTAGTAAAAGAAAATCACTGTGTATTGACGAAAAAGTTTCACTGATATGCGTAATAGAAACGGGAGAGAAGATAAATGATGTTGGCAAACGCTTTGGATTTAGTTGCTCTACCGTGTCTACAACATGGAAAAACAAAGAAAAACTTCTCCAAGCTGAGGGCGAGGGGAAATCTTCCAAAAAATTAAAGATACCTAAATACGAAGATTTGGATCAAGCTATACTATCATGGTTTCACCGGCAGCGCCAGAATAATATGCCTATCTCGGTGCCTTTCATGAAAGCTAAGGCGGAGAATTTTGCTGAAGAACTTGGTTTAACTTCTTTCAAAGCATCAGAAGGATGCCTTGGAAAATTCAAGAAACGTCATCATTTCAACTATGGTAAAATAAGTGGGGAAGCACGAAGTGTTGATACGAATATGACTCACGATTGGATCAATAGAGTGTGTTCAAAATTCACAGAAAAATACGCCCCAAGTGACATTTTCAATGCTAATGAAGCAGGAATTTTCTATAAGTTGACGCCAGATAAAACTCTGAAATTTAGAGGGGAAAAGTGTGTGGGAGGAAAGCTTCCCAAGGAACGTATTACGGTGCTTGTGGCTGCTGATATGGATGGCACAGAAAAAAAGCTAATGGTAATAGGCAAATCGAAAAATCCGCGCTGTTTTGAGAACATTAAAAAATTGCCAGTGACGTATAAAGCTAATAAATCGGCTTGGATGACCAGTCAACTTTTTGAAGAAGAAGTGCGAAAGTGGGATGCAGAATTAAAGGGACGAAAAATTTTACTTCTTGTTGACAACTGCCCTGCCCACCCGTTTATATCAAACCTTCTAAACATAGAGTTGGCAATCCTTCCTCCAAATACGACTAGTGTCTTACAGCCAAAGGACCAGAGTGTGATCTTTTCAAAATGCTGGACTTTGTACCAATTCGACGAGTGATGAGGTGGAAACAGAATCTGAGTTTGATAGTGACGACGAACTTCCATTAACTGAGTGGATTCAACAATTTAACACGGCAGGAAATACGGTAAATCTTCAAACCTACATCGAAGTAGACGACTGCCTGCTTACCACGGCTTCACTCACAGACAAAGAAATTTTAGATTCAGTGAGAAAAACTGAGGATCAAGAGCAAGGAGATGAAGATGAAACAGATGAGCCTGAGCCTCCGCCGAGCATTAAAGAAGCTCTGAAAGCAGCTAAATTATTGGAAAATTATTTCCTTTATCACCAGGATGCCTCAATATCACAAGATATGAATAAAATAAGTATAAAAATACAACAAAGTTACTGGTCCTGCAAAAAACGTCAGACAAAAATAACAGACTATACGCAATAGCATAAGATTATTTTTTATGTACATAACTACTAACACTACTCTGGAATAAACTTTTTATTTTTCTAATTCTGATTTTTCTTCTCTCCATTTAACGACAACTCTCTATAACGCCATAAAATGTCTGTCCCTTCAGTGTCGTTATATAGAGTTCACACTATATATATATATAATGAGAGGTTATGTTCTCTATTATTTTTTTCTAACGTGAATAAAGCCTGAATGGTTTCTCTGTTTATAATGTGTAATAACAAAGTTTTTTTATTCATTCATACAGCATACAATTTTAATCTCCTACACTACATTACCTGTAAATAACAAAATAACAACATTCAATGTTAATATTTACAGTGAATCTTCTCCTGTAACTTTCACACTATCTTACATTATATCTCATTAACTTCGTGATACTCATCCACGTGTGGCTCAGACATATGACATATGTTCATAAATAAGTCTGCATTACCGATCCAGTCACGGGTCAAATTCAATAACAGTGAGGATACTTCCTTACATATGTATTTAATCTTCGTAGCCAAGGTAAAAACGCACGCGAAATAAAAAGTCCAAGTTAGCACTTGTTGTTTTCTAATAATTGTATTCATAACACAGGTCTGCGAAAAAATTTTTTTTGTCAGCTGCATGAGATATTTTTACTGAATTATATGTTTTAAAGTGCGCTGATTTCAAAAGTGATGGCCATTTTTTTCTATCACAAAAGGATTTTTTGCAAATTCAAACACAAAAAATTGGTTAAAGCACTCCTTTATTCAAAATTTTCAAACAATAAGTATTTATTTTTAAAGCAAACGAAACATTATTTTGATACATATACTTACTCATGTTCTTTATGAAACCTCTTCTTCTTTTCCTTGATACTTTGACGAGTCCTTTTCCGATTTTCATCTTCAGTTTCTCGCTTAAGCAGCCAACAGTAGCCAGCAAGCATAGTGACATCCCATCGCCCTTGGTACCTTCTCTCGATATCACGGACATCCTAGAAAAATCGCTCTCCCTGCTCTTCACTGTAAGCTCCCAGGTTTTCAGGAAAATAATCTATGTGAGAGTGTAAAAATGGACCTTCAAGCTCATCTTGCAGCCTTGAGCTTCGTATGCTGCTAGCATCCGTTACACAATGGTTTTATAGTGAGGATCCTTAGTATTTCCCAAAAACTTTCGCACTACGTCCTTGAACGATACCCAAGCTTATTTTTCTTTCTCATTCATAGTTTACACAAATGAAGGGTCCTTTAAAAGTTTTCTTATTTCAGGGCCGGTGAAAACTCCCTCTTTCAACTTTGCTTCTGACAGCTTCGGGATTTTGTACATAAATATTTGAAACAGTCTCCATTTTTTTGCAGCGATTTTACAAATTGTTTCGTCAACCCCAATTTGATATGGAGAGGGGGCAACAAAACCTTTTCTGGTGGTACCAAGGTAGTGTTTATAACGTTTTTCTCTCCAGGTTTTAAAGTTTCTCGGGATGGCCAATTACTTTTTTTCCAGTGCTGTTCTCTAGCTCTACTATCCCACAAGCATAAGAAGCATGGGTACTTGGTATAGCCTGCCTGCTGACCCAAAAGCATTGTCAGTATTTTGAAGTCCCCACAAATCATCCATTGATGGTCTTGATACTTGATTTTTTCCAGGATAATGGCCAAATCGTTCTAGTCTTCTTTCATATGCACAGAATGTCCAATCAGAATCGAGGCAAATTTATTTCCATTGCGCAATAATACTGCTTTAAGGCTAGTCTTAGATGAGTCAATGAATAGGCGGCATTCAGATGAGTCATACTTTATATCAAAGCGATGCGTGAGTTCTTCCACATTATTGCAGAAAACTAACTTTCCTTCTTTTGAGAAAAACTGGGTAAATTCTTTTTCTCGGTGTCTGTACCAATAGAAAGAAGTGCCAGGTGATAAAAGGTTTTTATTTTTTAATCTAGAACCTAACAGTTCGGCTGCATCTTTTGAAAGACCTAAATCTCTTACTAAATCATTGAGCTTACCTTGAGAAAATAGTTGAGGCCTTCCATCTTCGTCAAGAGATAAATCTGAGCTTGATTCACCCGGAGGAGGTAATGTAGCTTCGTCCTCCAACTCACTAGGGTATTCATCCAAACTGGAAGGTGGCTGCGGGATAGATATCTCGGAGCTATGGGGCACTGGACGTATAGCTGAGTCAAGATTAGGATAACTTATGTTTCTTTTGTTTTTTGAATTGAATCCCTTTACGTCAACTGAGCAGAAGTAGCAATCAGTGGTGTGATTTTTCTGCTCACGCCATATCATAGGCATTCCAAATCGAAATGCATTTTTCTTTCCCTTAAACCACAAACGAAGATCTTCTTCGCATCTTCTACACACCTTATGCGGCGCCCATGGTTCATCTTGATCACCAAGTTTTAATTTAAAGTAGGCAAAATAAACTTTCCTTACAAAATCACTTATATTTCTCTGTTGACTTTTAATAGTGAATTCACCACAGATATAACAAAAACTGTTTGGATAAATAACACAACCCCTTGTAGCCATGATTAACAGACAACAGCACTGTTCACTTGAATATCAGTATGTCTACTGAGAGCTTTTCTTTGTTTCAAGCGATATACGTCATTTGACTTGTCTCAACATGTTAAAACATTCCCAGTCTCACCAACAGCTCCGGTTGTTTTTCTCCATTATCAAATAAAAATCATATAAGTTTATTACCAATGAACATAGATACTGCAATATACATAAAAACTTATGTGATATAATAATTTGAATATTTTTTCTGTTTTTGGGAGGTCAAAATCTGTAAGAAAATGTAAAAAAATCCTATGCAGTTTTTTGGTCGCAGACCTGTGTAATTTTTAACAAAAACAACGAATTAAAAGATTCCGATTGCTTAGAACTTTTGGCTTTTCTGGTGTAGGACGACCCCGGTGAGTCTCTAACGATGGACGAACAAAAATCGGCATGCCTAGAGGGTTCCCATTTGCATTGATAGCGTTTTTCAAATGACGTGATGTCTTGGTGGAATCGCTCTCCGTGCTCGTCACTTACGGCTCCCAAATTTTGTGGAAAGAAATGAAAATGTGATTGCATTAATTGTATTTTTCAGTATTTTTAATTACTTTTTGCATCCCATTTTTTCATAAGCCTTTAACATCAATTTGACGATATTTACACATTGCGTGGATATGTTATTGCCAAGAAAATTTTTGGTCATTTCTACAGAGGACAACTAGGCGTCATTTTCAACGTCGCTTAACGCTGCCAGATAATCTGAATCCTTCATGAGTTTCCTTACGTCTGGTCCGACAAATATGCCTTCTTTTATCTTGGCATCGCTAAGAGAAAGAAATTTAGTTTTCAACTTTTTAAACCCAGGACCATTTTTGTTTCTCGCCTGATTAAAGTTTTTTATTAATCCCAACTTTATATGTAATGGTGGAGAAGTTATTTTTGTGATATCGACGAATGGAACATTTTTTAAACATTTTTCTGCCTAGTTAATATAAGCTATTCTTTCAGGCCAGTGCTCTCGAGTGTAATATTTTGACCGGTCCCCACTATACCTTTAACACAAGAAACTGCAGAGTTTGGTAAAGCCAGTTTGGAGTCCTTAAATTAAAGCCAATACCATTAAATCAGCACAGATGGTCGACTGGAAGTCTTCGTAATTTATTTTGTCTAAAACAAGTCTCATCACTTCATGTGTTTCTTTTAAAATAACACTGTACGCTACAGGAATGGATGGAAGTTTGTTACTATTATTTAGAAGCACAACTTTTAAACTAGTCTTAGAGAAGTCGATGTTCGAAACATCGTTGACATCATTACAAAACACTAGGCTTTCCTATTTTGAAAAAAATCAAGAACAAAACTGTTACGTTTGCGATATTTACATATAACGACTATGGGTTCGAGCAAGGTCCACTGTTCAAGTCGTGATCCTAAAAGCTCGGCCTTTTCTTTGGATGGATTCAGATCTCTGAATATATCATTGATTTGTTTTTAGCTCATTAGGACTGGAACATTGCTAGTAGAAGGCTCATGAAACTCTGGATCAGAGCACGAATCTTCTGGGCTATCTGAGGATGTCTCATTGTCCAGTGATGAATGCGCTGGCAAATCCTCATAACGGTAAACAGGCTTGTCAACCGAACTCACGTCGGGATACTTTAGAGTGTGTTTCTTATTCCTGTTTTGCCCTTTGAGATCAGTGATCTTTTGGTTCACCCCAATTGACTGGTTTCGTAAAAGGTAGTATCTCAATTTTTTTACGAGACTAATCGGTTAAGTTTTTAGCAAGTTGTACAGCAGACATGTGGCAGCCACGATTTATCTAGATTGACAACTCAAATTTTAAAAATCGTTAAAATAACACTCTTCGATATACCCAGTGATCGACTTTTTTGGCCATCTGTTGTGAACTTTCCACACACGTAACAAAACTGATCGAGCAACGCAAACGGATCGAATTTACGCAACTGCGTGGCATTTTTGTAGTTTACTGTCTTGTGGTTCGAACACGACTGAACTTGTTTCAATAGTTTGCTTATTCTATAAAGTATCGTAAAGAATAAAAGTGTAAACATAGAGAATTCACGAAAGTCATTTATTTTGATAACGGGAGCTAAATAACCGTTAGTATTATTATTTTTGTGGTAAAGTGAAGGACACCTAACAAAAACAATATCAATCGCTGAGGTGGGAGAACCGTTGTTGAATAGTGTTATCATTCAGGTATGGTAACAGGTGTAAGAAAGGAGTTAGCTTCAATGATAGAAGTTGGAAATTTAGTAGATACTCAACAAAGAAAAGAATCCTGAGCCATACTTCAGCGACCTTCTGGACTTATGGTCTATGTCTCAACTTTCAATTGGTGTTTTTGTGTATTTGTGTCAATTAAGGTTCATTTTGAGGTTCTCCTCTCTTCCATGAGAATGCGCGGCTAGGTATAGATGATATAAAATAATACTATAAAGAAGAAATGTTTCTCTTTCGTAAATACAGCGCCCTTATTACATATTAATTGAATTTAATAGAATTTTCACCTTCGACGTTAATATCAACTTTTAATCTGCGCGTTCACAGACATAAAATCCTTGAAAACAACATTTTGAAAAATGTACTAAGAAACTTATTATCTTTTTCTTTATTGAAGCTCGAAAGATCCATTGACAGATTTTGTCCTGCAGTAATAATCTTATAGCAAAAAAAGGATTACTCATGGTTAAAAGCTAGAAAAATTTTTTGTAGTCGATAAAGCTAAGTGAGATTGATAGACTTCATATATTTTGTAGAATTTTTGTTGTTTTCAAACTTGGGAAAGTTGGTCTAAGAACATTTGGGTTTCTTATATTCGATTCCGGGTTCTATTCATTTTCATCTTCTATTTTCACAAAAGTACAAATGTTTCGAAGACAGTCAAATTGAATTATTACAAAATTGAAACGTGTTCAGCGTACAAAGTTCATAAACTACTGCAGTTACAAAAGTTAGGCTGTCACAATGGGAAGAGACAATAATCCGGGGTGCATGCCCAAAAGTTGGAAGGACCTATAGATGAACTTTACTGGGGAAATGATTTCGATATGTTGTCTTTCGTCTCTGATATTTGTTTCATCGAAATGCAATTTTTTGGCTACATATGGATATGTTGGAGTCGCATACCCACAAATCACACCCATAGCTTGATTGAGACCTAAATCCTTTGATATTTCCGACCGGCTTGCGACAAATCACTGCGTCGTACCAATGTAACCGCAATTATAGACAAGATATAAATTTAACATGAAAAATAAAATAAATAAATCTTGTCACGTGCGTGGTCAATCAACAATTGAAAAATTTTCATACCTCCCGTTTTAGATTAAGGATCTACGAAAAAACTGGCCTTCATATTTGCAGGTAGTTTCCACTTGCAGCATTGATTTCTTGATCGAATCAGGATAAATCTGATACCTACATGCTCACTTCTTTGTAGGAGAATGCGTTTAAAGAAACGAAAATTCAAAGTGTATCGTCTACTCAACATGGAAAAAAATACCAAAATTTTCTAAGCTCCTCCATTCTTTGGAAATACTCACATAATACGTTTTTCCTCCCCACGTTTTCACTATTCAAGAGATCCAACAAGTCTAGGTGTCCAATCAGAGGAAGTACTTGTGTTTCAGCGTTGCTCTCACCTTCTTGTTGTTCTGTCATGCGCCTATATACTGGGATTTGGACCTCCAGTTGTCGAATTGCTATCAAACTTGTCCTTTCATTCAAGTATTAGAAAGTTTGTTGCAAGTCTTTCATGCCTTCGACGTATGGCTATGTTAACAATTCTGGTCCACTCATTGTATTTCAACTAATATCTCTTAATTGTAACTTTCTTCCTCACTCAATTTATCCACAAGTTTTCTACCCTGAGTTCAAAATGCTTGGCTATTTCATAGTTCAAATATATTGAATCATACTAATCATTCCTCTGTTCGACTACCCGAAACGATAGCAAGGGATTACCATATTTGCATGTTAATACTTCGAAACACATGCTTTTCTCAAGCTTGAGAAAATGTTAAGTGATACTGGCACAGCGTGGCTACATGTAGCGCTAACACTCTTGGGCAACTGCTCTCAGAGTGAGAGAGGAAACCCATAAATAGATTGACATTTGTATTGAGTTTATACATAAAAGCCTCGAGAGAAATAATCTTGGTGTACGTCAAAATAAGGGGAATCTACAAACCCAACTTAAATTCTATTTATTTTGTTCAAATACCGTTAGACAAGGGTTAGGAGTTTGTTGAAAGTGTTTTCACTGGGTGTACTTACGCCATGATACCGGTGCAAGGTACTGCTACGGTTTTATTTCGGTGCGTGAAAAAGTGATTTCAGTATCGAAATTATGATTAATTTTTTTCAATGACCAATTTATTTGAACTTATAAAAATATAATCACAATCATTATCTTTGACTTGTCTCCAACGTTTTTAGAGTTGCTTTATTACTGTCCTGTAAAACTCTTCCACTTCCCAACGGAAAAGTTTACTCCTACTATACGAAGCTTCTCTTAAGTGTTGTATTCCTTTCTTGCAGGTAGTTGTTCACGAACTGAACAAGTTACTAACCATCATGACGAAACCAAGAGAATATGATGGCGGGCGCTTCAATATCTGATAAAACAGGCCCACATTTAGCGTTTGATTTCGTTGCAGAAGCTCCCAATAAATTAATTCTCCTGTTTTCATTGCAAAAGTGCGTAGGATACCAAAACATCAAACTTTTCCACATATCTTAGCGCATGGATTCATCCCTCTATTGTTGTTCTCTAGACCTGGAATCTTTACGATAATTCTACATACATGAAGGTAATAATATGACAATAAATAGATCACCATGTGTCATCTCTTTGCTTCCATGATTATCTTATCACCTCTGCTTGAAACTGAAATGCAAACGCAACGGTCATTTCTAATTATAGTCGCTGTGATGACATTATCAAACTGCTACCTGCTATCGAAATAAGATCAAGAAATTATCATTTACAATTCAAAAAAATCCATATGAAATAACCCGAAAAACGTTTGCATACACGCAATATTATCGAAATGGCAATCAAAAGAATTGATCAGAAATCTTATTTGCAAAAATTCACCTTTAATATTTGACCATTCAATACCAGGTTGCATGGGAAGTGAAATTAGCAACGAAAACGCACAGAAAAGCTCCGAGGCAAGTTGATTTTACCATAGGAAGACGTTGGATATAGTTTCAAAAACTATTTTTGAAAATTACCACATCTTTAATATTATTTTAAAATACTTTCGTTACATTACCTAAGAACATCTTCGAGTGTCAGAGGCCAGTCTGTATATGTGAAACAAAATTTACGAATATTAATTTGTTACAACGAAACTGGAGCGCTGGCTTACATCGACTATTAAAGTTAAATATTGAAGCTTCAAAGTATTTTCGCGTAAGGCTGTATATGATAATAGCTTGTTAGAACATGATCTAGTTTGCAGTAATATTTCGAATTTTTCGCATATTACGAGTTGCCTGGAGAACAACAATGAATGACGCTTTAGGAAGAACTGTAAATAGCTTAAATATTTACCGTTGCGCTGTATATTTCAGTTTGATTTTGTTAGGCAGCGTCTGTTTAATATGATCTCATGAAACCCTTTTGAAGTTATTAGAACTATTAGCAGTAAGGTGAAGTAAATTTTATTTGTGAAATATAAAAAATTTAATCTGCCTTGCCAAACATGTGTTATAATTGGCGCAATCCAGTGGTGAAAATCCAAAGCAAAAGATTTAAATTACCTAGTAACGTTAATCAAAAACGTATAATTCGGACACAATTCATTTACAGTCTGAAGAAGCAATAAAAAATAAATAAATCTCGTCGGTTGCTTCTTCTTGCTTGTATGAAAAGAAAACCAAAACCTATTCAGATGAACAGAGCAGAAGAGAATTTTATTAAATCAGTGATTACTCATGTGTTTGCATCATTTTATACTATACTCGTATTTCATAAGGAAAACAAAAGCTTGCAGTTCCTAAGAAATGGAAGATATAAATTTTGTTTATAATAAAACCAAACTGAAATAAGGATTAAGATAGCGGTTTGCATATCGAAGGTTTTCGCGACTTCTCAAGTCCTTGCCAAGGCACTTGAGAAAATCCTGAATAAAAGTGTTTTATGAAGTTTCTATAATTCAGGAACTCCGCTTAAGCTGACGATTATTAAGGATTTTTCCAAATACCTCTTCAAAAACGATTCGAGAGGATGGTGATGATGACTTGATATGATGTTAATTTAAATTTTGTAGGTTAAAGTAGGTAATTAAGTTAAAGTTGTTAAGTTTGCTAATGTCGTCACAATCTACGGTAGTTAGAATCTTCATAACGCGCCACGTTTTGCAAAGCAAACAATAAATTCAGCATTCAGAACCATTAAAAACTACCCCTTATCAATCTAACCCAATCCTGAATCCCCAATACTTTAATCAGAGTCGAATAGTCATTTGTCATCAGTTATGGCCTTTCAAAAGAAATAAATATCCGACCGGGCAAGGTCTTACCCCCTCGAAATTGAATATTGCCATTTTGCTTTTTGTATAACCTACTTGAGTCCTAAATCCGAATATCATAGGCGACCGACGTAATAGACATCCTCTACATTGTTTGGTACTAATTTCATGACCCAGTTCCAGCTGTTATTCCACCAACATCATCCATGATCCCATCAAACATTTTCCTATATGTATTACTGTTTCTCTAAGTTTATTTTCGCTTTTATTAGTATCGATATTAGGCACGACCCGGTTTATTGCCCGAAAAAAGAGCGCGCCTTCGTTCATTAAGGAGAAAAGCTTTTGTACAAATTTTCGCAATACAAACACAAATGAGTGTGCCATTGATGGTAAATGTGAAATGTAATTCGCATGCATATAAAAATAAACGCTCCAAGTATCACAATTAAGCCATATTATCCTTGCTCGCATAACGCGGGGAGACCCAGAGATATTTAACGTTTCGCTGAATTTTATGCTTCCTCTCGATTATATTTGCCTGTTGAAGTGGGTGTTGTTGTTGTTATTGTTGTTAGTGTTGTTGTGGTTGCTGTGGTGAAGTGTGTTGTAAAAGAACGATATCATATAATGAAGCGTTAATTTTTGTTCTATTTTATTGATTTTTGAAATAGGATGGGCCTGTACGTGTGCTGTGTACGGAGAGATTGGGAAAAAAGATTCATGACAGCTCATATGTCCCTTTGTTTGTCTTTTGATGCGTAAGAGCTTGAAAAGGCGACGAAGTAGTAATGTGCGATTGAATGATGTATCATGAAATAAAAATGCTCATAACAATGTTTAATCCATCTATGATTCATCCATTTTTGTGCTAGATGGGGCATGAATTGTACCGGATTATTGTTTTTACTTGTATAAATAACGAATTTTCCTGAGCACTTAGACAACTATTTCACAGAGAAAAACATTATTATGGCTGAGCTATTGTAGTTAACAGATAGTTTATAGTTTTTTCAAAGCGCATCAAAGCAAATACACAGAAAAAGTTTTTTTTTCAAAAAATACGCAGAAAAAGTTTGAATTGAGCAGGTCCAAAAGCCTTAGCATCCTGATGTCAAAGTTTTACAGATCGGCTGATGCAAGTACCATTTCTAGATGACATATTTCTGCATTTGTTGATTAGACAATAGATTAGAATTATGAAAGTGCTCTTTTGTGGCGGATTTTACGCTGCTAAATGTTTTGTTAAACTCGAAAAATCACCGACAGAAATACTTTCTAAGTTCAACATGGCTTTCCGTGACGTTGCTATGAAGTATATGGTGATTCAAGTGACAGAAATCGCGTAGTTACTGTGTCCTTGAAGATGAAGAGCGACTATGACATCTTTCTTCATCAACTGGCAACTAGAAGGTTGACAAAATCATCGAAATTGGGTTGTCGATATCAGTGTTTACTATAAGGAAGCTTTTTCAAGCGTAGGGAATATCCGTTGCATCATATTACAAGATTTTCACCGGAAATTCGAAGATGCGCTGTGTTGCGGTGATATTCGTTTCCCAAGTAATGGCTATGCCGGGGATTGTCAAGGGGTTGGTGGCAGTTCATAAAAGAGATTCTTTCTTTTCCAGAATCATAGCATGTGGTAAATCATGGCTTTACGGTGACAATGTCAAAATAAATCCCTGAAAGTCCCAGATAAAAGTTCAAAAGTGTCTCCGACTCAAAAAACCTGATCTAGTCCAACAACATATTAAGGTAGTGCCGTAGTACTGTTAGTCACTACGAATAACTACCTTAAAGCTCCTACAACATTAAAGACCTTTAAACTCTTAAGTTGTATATAACTTGTATAAAAGTGTAACTGTGGAGACGTGCTGACTGATTTGTCGATCACGATAGCGTTCCAGATTATTCAAAACTGAAAGACTTTCGTTCGACTATCCAATCTATAAACCCTCCAAATTCACCTCTTCTTGCTCGTCACGACTTCTTTGTTTCCCATTTTCAATGCCCCATGGGAAGGAAGAACATTTTAGTAAGGGTAAGAGTATATGTCCTAGAAGAGTGTGCTTTCAAGGGAACCCAGAAAAGTAACCCATATATAAAAAGCGCTTGTTTTTGATGACATGAGGCCGTGAGTTTTTGGAAAGATCTTGTATATATTATTTGCGTACAAGATTAACTGAAGCCTTATTTTTGTCTTTTTTTCATTGAGTTCTTGGGACTTTGATAAAGTTAAGCTAGAAATTGAAACAATTCGCAGAATCTGGAAGGAACAAATGAAATTAATTTTGAATTGAATCTTATCACCTAGTGATTCCAGCTGATAATGCTAATTTTTATCAGAAATGTTAATTAAAAATTCGAATCTCTTCCACGTCTGTGACAGAATCTTGAGTGTTCTCAGATGACGATTCGGAGAATTTTGCGAAACGATCATTATTGGAAGGCTATAAAGTTGAAGAGACTCAAATGATGACACTTGAAATTTTGGGATCGTCCCTTTGGGTGAAGTACATTTCACTTGTTATTGGATTCCGGAATAAGCAAACCTACAGGATTTGGGCGAAATAAGATCCCCAAATGGCTCAGAAACCATTCCATACTCAAAAAATCTTCGTCTGCTGTGGTCTTTGGTCGCGTCATATCTGGACGTACTATTTTAATGATGAAGATGAAACTATTAATAGCAATCGCTACAACTGTACAGAAAAAAAATCATTTCAGGTTAGGTTTAAAAATGTTGACATCAACAAAGTTTACTTTCAGTGAAACGGTAAGACCTACCACATGTCGCAAGACTACCAATTTTTTTCAATAGAAATTTCGTAGACGAGGTTTTCAATGCACAGTAATCTCAATAAGCTGCTTAGATAATGTCATCTGACCCGCTAAATCTTTCGTGTATGGTATGAAATATGAAAATGCACGCGCAATATAACAAATTGCCATTATGGCTTAATTTGGCTAAAAATGGCTAGTTAAAGTCCCGTTAAAAATAAGCCTAACTCGTAAGTTTGATACTCAAATGAGTCTGCAGTCGATTTAACTAGAGCCATGCAAACAACAAACCATTAGACGGGATCTGGAAAGAACTTAAAAATTGAAACAAGATGATAGCTACTGAAACAACAAGATTTGTGTCCTAGCAAAAAAAGGAACAAATCGTGCAATACGGAATGATTTGAAGCAGAAAAATAAGGACAGGGAAATTCGGATAGGATAGGAAAACAAGTATTACATCGCATTTGATTATCTTGCAATTTATATATCCATGTTGAAACGCCATTTTGCTCTCGTGGTATGTGTCATTTCGTTAAAGTGTAAACAACACACATTTTTTGTGCTCCAACAATGTCAACTTTTTTGCCAACGACACAACATTTGCTGGAAGCGCTGTTTTTTTTTTTGCTTCGACTTGAAGAAAACTGCTGCTGAAGGACATCGACCGCTATGAGAATTATATAGGGAGCACACTCTATCAATAAAAACCTGTGAGAATGAATTCCGATGTTTTAGAAATTACGACTTTGACATTGCTGACAAGGAGTGCGAAAGGAGGCTAGAAAAGTTTGGAAACGCTGTGTTGAAAGCATTACTATACCATCCATGCCAAACTCAAGGGAACCTTGCTGAAACCTTTGGATTCGCTCAACAAGCGGTTTCAAACCGTGTCAAGATCACGGATATGGAGCAAAAATGGAACATTGGGTTCAACATGAAATCAGTCAAAAGACGTCAAACACTGTTTTGGCAAGCACGAATAACTGTTCCAAAGGCAAACGGAGATTTTTTTTAACGAATTGTGACGAGAGACAAAAAGTGGATCCACAACTATAATACAAAGCACAAAAAAATGTGGGACAAGCCCGGTCATGCATCAACATCAAGGGCCAAACGGAGTATTCATGGGACGAAGATAATGTTGTTCTTCTAGCGGGATCAACTCGGAGTGACCTACTATAAGCTACTTCAGCCTAACGAAACTATCACTTTGGATCGTTAAAAACAATAATTGATGCAATTGAGTTGAACATTAAAGCTTAAATGCCCCGAACATACCAGAAAAAACTTTACAAAATGATCTCTCAGCCCAAGAACGCTTGGCCACATGTTGCCAAAGTTGTCAAGGAAATTTTCGAGGCAGTGAACTGGGATGTCTACTTCTCCTGCGTTTTTGTCAGACTTTGGACTTCGGACTACCAATTGTTCTGGTTAATGATTCATGAGCTGACGGAGCAGCAATTCACTTCTTATGAAGGACTGAAAAATTGGGTCGATAACAGCATCGCCTGAAAACATGAGGAATCTTTTTAAACGAGGTATACGTATGCTGCCTGACAGATGGGCAAAGGTAGTAGAAAATGACGAGCAATATTTTTAATGATAAAGGTCGTCCCAATTTATTTCAACAAAGCTTCAACATTTTTTCAAAAAAAAAAACAACCTTAAAACTGACTTTTACACACAATAATAAAATACAAGTGCCAAGTGAGGGCAGTTTTGAGAGCTCCTGACAAGCAGATACAATAACAATGAAACATAAAAATTAAATACTAACACCATCAATTGAAAAAAATTGCTGACAATCTACCTAAAAATTACATAAAACATTGCAAATAACTTTCTGCAAAAGTTAAGATGAAACAATCATGACAGATGATGTGGAAGCATCTTGAATGTGGGGACGGGGAGAATCCCTAAGTCCTTAATGTCATCCCTCAAGCTCATCAATCTTAGTCTAAAGTCATAGTCTATCAATCTTAGTATTATTCCGAACTCGAACGGAGCCCATAGTATAAAGAAACACTCTTTATAATTTGGAGCAACAACACAGCATGCGGAATCAAAAACAGATGCTGCAGGAGTGGTCGAAACATGTTATGTGTGGCATTGACAATAAGAGAGACCATCTGCAACGTGAGAGCTACGTACCAGGTTTGTTCAATAATTATCGCGAATTGTGAATGTTCGCGGGCTATGTATGTTCGATTTTTGATCTTTTGGTGGCGTTATGTTGGTACTCATGACCCTCACTTATATTGACAATTCCGGCCATTTTGAATGTCCAGTCAGTTTTTGACAGTTATTGTGCGTGGACGTTTTTAAGCTTGTCTTAGATTTTCGTCTATCGCAAACAATGGATCAAAGGATTTGTATTAAATTTTGTGTGAAGAAGAACTTAAAGTGCGCGGATGCACTCAGAATGTTGACTGTTGCATACGGCGAAGCTATGTTGAACAAAAGCAACGTTTATCGGTGGTACAAAATGTTTTCAGAGGGACCGAAAAAATCACGCCAAGTTCGGTCGAATGTGAAGGTTTTGCTAACAGTTTTCTTCGATAGCAGGGGCGTGGTGTATTATGAGTTCCTGCCGTAGGGTAGAACGGTCAATAAGGAATAAAATAATAAGGAACAATTCAAGTAATGCGCAATTAGCGAGAAGCAATCCGCCAGAAACGCGCGGATTTGTGGAAAAACAAAAATTAGCTTTTGCACCATGATAACGCCCCTGCTCACACATCGTTACTTGTGCGCAAATTTTTGGCCAAAAACAACACTCTTATAATGCCGTAGCCACCGTATTCCCCAGACCTGGCTCCCTGTGACTTTTTCTTGTTCCCGAAACTGAAGAGGTCCATGAAAGGACGACGCTACGCCACGATTGAGGAGATAAAGACGGCATCGAAGGAGAAGCTGAACAAGATCACAAAAATGATTTTTCAAAATGCTTCGAGGATTAGAAAAAACGTTATCACAAGTGTATACTGTCTGCCGGGGATTACTATGAAGGGGACAAAATAAATATTCATGAATAAATAAATAATTCTTGAAAAAACATGAAGTTCGCGATACTTTTTGAACAAACCTCGGATGTACATTACTACTTAATAAGTTTTATAATATTTTGAAGGAAAGATCAGATCAAAAAAATATATATTGAAGTGAGACAGAGGAAAACGGCAAATCGTACGCAAAAATGATTTCCATGAAAAATTTAGCGAGCCAAAAGTATCCAAAATAATAAACCAGTAGACTGGTTTCTGTCGGGGACGATTCTTCGGTACACAAAAAGGTATTTGATGGGAAGAACGAAAGGAAAAAGACCGTGTAGAAATCTCGAATGTGCTGGGCAGGATGCTTGACAGTACTTGGATTCAAACCTTGTAGGACAAAATTGAAAGATGGAAAAAGTCCGATATTTAGATGGCAGGACCTATATGACCCAATTTGAAACCATTGATGAGTTGCAGCGGTTAAAAACTTTCATTTCGGTGAAGTTAAGGACTAGTGGTCGAATAGATTAAAAATTAAACTGCAATCTGGGTTTACAGCCAATGTAGTGGCGTTGCTGGTGGGCCGCTATCTTTTGGGTCACGACATCAAACGGATAGGAACCTAAATGGTCGACATATTCTGAGCATGTGGCGAGCAAAAGGATCATGCTATTATTTTTCATTTGAATACCGGTTCAAATTAACAAACGCCGCATTTGGTTAAAGTTAATTCAAGTAACAGAGCGAGGTCATCTGTCAACCACATAGGTGAAAGTATTTCTTGGGTTTTGGCCTAAAACAGGAGGGACTATCTGTAAATAGTGCCTACATAATTGGGGAGCTTTGGCCAAATGTTGACTTTTGCTACATAAAAACAATAGGAGCAGGGATAGAGCTGAAAAAGAATCAGATTAGTTTTTGAGTGTTCATAGATTTTGTTTTAAAGGATTAAATTTATTTTGAAATTTCAACGTTTCAAATTTATCAAGCAACCTTATGCGCTATGGAACAGATCATTATTTCTAATCATACATCTTTCACAATCAGGACATTTATGGCTATATTTCATCTGGAGAGCTTGGATAGTAAGAGACTGGTGAAATAGAGCTAATGGCATAAAGTGATTGGGAAGAATAGTTATTAAGCTCCTGTGTACACTGGGCTCATGTCAAGTTTTCTCAAATTTTGCTGAGGATTTGCTCTTTTTTTTATATTTCAATCATTTTACTTGCTACAATCTACGGAAGGAAGGTTATAGTAGTGAAAAGTCACACAACTGAAGTACGGTCTACAACACACACATAATACGTTGAAAATATAAAAGCATTTCAATATAAAAGTTTGTTGGAAAGTATGAATTGTGCCTCGAATGTTGTTTCAATGCATTTTTTTTTCAATAAAACTTTTGTAATAACTTAGTTTTTCAAAATATTTATTCAATTTTCTTGTTTCTTTCAGGTATGCGGAGGAATCCACTTTAGATTTGTGTAAGTGAATGAATTCCAACCAGTAAACTATGTTGGGAAGACAAACAGGTATCTACTTTAAAAACTATAAAAAGGATTTAAAAATGTTTCTTATCATCTTTGTATTTATGCTAGCCAAATTGTATTAGATTCTTCACAGTGATACACTTTTTGGTGAAGTATAAAATGCTTGAATATCTTTCCAAGTTGTCGAAAAGTTGAATAATTTTCTGGACCACCTCAGGCATCAGCAATATTGTTTGTACCAACCATGTGCATGTGTTCGTAATCAAGTTAATACTTGCACTTTGTAGCACAAATACTACCTCATACAATGAACATTATATCTTCCGACAGATTTCAAGGATACCTCGCTGAATATATTCTCTAATTCTCTACTGTTGGATTGCCGTGGAACCTATTGTGCATCCTTTTGAGTTGCCTCAAATTTTTTTTTTATTTTCACCATAAGAACGTGGAAATTCCGTAAGAAGAAATTCTTGAGATTATTCCTTATGCCTTTGGAAACTTAACGCAATGTTAAAAGCATGTATGCAATAAGAACATTGCGCTCTTTTCTTGAATAAGATTCCTTTGAATAAACGCAAAATGTTTTGAATGCGGTACTCTAGAATTGTTAGGATGAGTACCAGCTGTAGGTTGTGTTTGAAAGACGAATAGTGTACGTTTCAGATTGTTTCGAAGAGTAAGAATATGCAGAAACTCAAAGAATATGAAGACATTGAGGATGCAAATTTTCTTGTCAAAACAAACGGGAAAGAGCTTTAAAAAATCGAGAATTCAACGTGTAAAACCGAAACAGGTCAGGATGTATGTGATAAAAGTCGCAGATGATTTCTCTTACACAGAGATAGGAAAAGCATAAATTGGTTAAGAAGGTTTTGAGGGGGTGTCCTTGTTTAATGTAAAAATGGGATAAATTTTACCAATCCTGATAAATAAATCCCAATACTACTTACTTCATTTGATGCAAAGCTTAACAACTGAAAATCGCTTACAGCCCGACTGGGCAACAGACACAAAGAGATTCGAATATCCCATGTAGTAGAAAAGTGAGCTTTGCAAGAGAGAGAGCTTGAAATTTCGGAGAAGTAGGTGAGTGGAGTGGTCGCAAAGGCCAGCTTTTTGAGCCTTAATGTATGTAAGAACGATTTCGATAGTGTCATAGCACATTTGAGACATTTTGTAAGAATAAAAAATTCAAATGAATGTTAATTATAGGTTCTCCGCATCTTCGTCTTTATCTTATCTAAATATATTCGTCAACTGACGAATATATTTAGATATCATCATAATTAGCTATCTCTCTCAAATTCTAGTTTTCTATTCTAGATTCTCTTTGCTCTCAGTTTCTTATGAATTCTTTTTGTGTCATACACCTTTCGTTGATAAACGTCCGGTTAAACGCAGGAATTTAATTATTATATTGCTAAAAATAGAAAAATGTTGCTAGTCGCTCATGTGGTAAATCCAAATAATGATAATTTATTTCCGGTACTTGTTCGTTACATTAACCAATAAGCAAATATTATAAGTTAATAAGAACTAGCGAACTATCAGTCCCGAATAAAAATTTTTTAAAGTTTCCAGTCGCCGGGTGAAACCTATAAGAAACGATAGGGGGTGGAACATTATTGTGATGGTGTGAAATGGACGTCAGTGTCAAAAGCAAAAAAAGGGATAGTATCATCAGTGTATTGGTTAACAACTGTATTGAAAATGTACATAGGTAGTTTGAATGTGAGGAAAAGTGGTTATTTTGAGTGTATTGTATATAACCAAATAGTATAATAACCAAAAAGTCATAAAACCCATTAATGAATTATTGAACCTGAAGTCTCGTAAGAAGGAAATTGTAGGCCGCGCTAATACTAAAAGTCGTTTGAAGATATGCAACTTAAAGTTGGCAACATTTTTTAATGCTTTGTATGAAGTGACAGCTGTCATATGTTTTATGGTAAGCTTGGCTTGCCGCTTTATTATTTATTTATTATTACGAGAAAAAAACGGTTCTGATCGAAAAACTCATTGCGCACTCTGTTAATTTTATTTCCGACGTAATCGTCCATCATAATTATGCATTTGATTTACAATGGATCGTTACTACACCACTTTTACTCTCACTGATAATATGCATCCATCCAGATCTCGTACAGTGTGTAATGAAGCAATCATAGCAACTGTAAGGTCTAGTATTGATGAAGACCGAAGTCAGTGCATTCGACATCATGCTCAACAATTAAAGCTAAGCCCATTCACATTACCGAGGATTTTACTGAAGGATCGTTGTTATGCAGGCTTACAGAATCCAATTTGTGTAGGAATTGAAGCTGATCGACCACTGGGCATAACGTAGATCCGGTGTATGGGCCCAAGAAGAAATTGCTGCATATCACGAATTTTTGTTTAGTGATGAGGCTCATTTCTGGTTGAATGGCTACGCCGATAAACAAAACCGCCGCATTAGAAGTGATGAGCAACCACAGGTGGTTGCTCAAACACTGTTGTATCCGGAGATAGTCATTGTTTGTTATGTTTTATGGGCCGATGGAATCATTGGTCCATATGTCTTCAAAAATGTTGCTGGGAATAACATTACAGTCAATGACGACCGCTAAAGAACCACGATCAATGATTTTGTCGTTCGGGAAAAGACTCTCCTTAATGCAGGGGACCTCTGGTTTTAAAAAGATGATGCAACATGCCATACAGTTGGTTGCACGAGCTGTATGACTTATTCAAAGAAACATTTGACGACGTATAATTTCTCATTTCTGACCAGTGAACTGTCCTGCATGATCTTGTGATTTGACACCGCTGAATTATTTTTGTGGGGATACGTCCAATGACTCATCTAAACCGATGAGCTCTATAAGCTTGATCATTTGAAAACCGAAGTTCGCCACATGATTGGTGAGATACGGCCCCAAAAGAGTAGTCAAAAATTGGACATCTCGTTTGAACTTTGTCTGCGCCACTCGTAGTGCTCACATGGCGGAAGTCATATTAAAGTCAAAATGTCAAAATATTATCTTTCCAATAAAATCAATTCCATGGCATTCAAAATAATGTATCCTTATTAACGTATTTACCTATTTTCTGTTGTTTTCGCCCTTCGTATATTCTGCGTTTTCCAGGCAAACGCAGATCTTCAAATATTAAATTCGTGTTATGAATATCATTTATTTCACAAAATTTATATAAATATGAACGAATGAAATAGTCCCAACTATTGCGTTACACATTTCTTTCTCTAAATGAGCTCCTTTTGGGCGTTCATTCGTTAGTTTTTAGCCAATCTCCCATTTTTCACACAAGTTGGAATTTGAAAAGCTGGCAAACCTTTTAACTATTTGAGGTTATTGTATAAGAAAAAGGACTTTTCCAGTGGAAAAATAGTTTTTGTTAGGTCTCAATATTTTGAGACTTGTATGTTTTCAGTAGGTTTTAGTTTCTATGCTCGGCGTCCTAACGTTGACGCTTCGGAATGATAAAGTTGCATTCGTCCTGCCAGGCTCGAAACATTCATTCGTTAACAGATATAAAAATTTAATGCATCCTCCTGGCGCAATATCCCACCTGAAAGAGCACATTTGAAACATAGTCATCATTTCCCATTTCTACCACAACTTCCTCAATACTCATATCGTTATTGCACTCGGCAAGGACATAAGCAATCGGTACAAGCTGCAGAGACTTTTCCCCTTTGCAGATGACACGAAGCCATAACTATGTGGCGTTCGTTTAATACCATTTTATGTAACGCGACGAGTGCACTTGAATGCTTTTGTAATGAAACTTCGAGGCGACATCCTGATCCGTGGAGTACTCTGAATGCCAACTAAAAAGCACCTGAATGAGAGCATTGGGACGAACACTTTGCTGCACTGTAATTTCAGGTGAAAAGACGGCAGCCTTGTGTAAACTGAGAGGGAGTATTGTTAATGGCTCCTTTTTTCCCTTACTACCATGACGACGACAGCCAGGTGACGGTGATGAGAATTGAATAAACGTCGAGTGGAGTATTGCTTTGCAAACTACCAAATTGGATGATATCCTTATGAATTTCATGAAAGATGAGTTCTTTTATTTGCGCCGTGGAGCAGAAGTGTAGACAGTAGTCGATATAAAGGTTATATGTGATGTTAACACGATATGGAGTGCTGTGAGATCATCGTGGTGTGTACTCTTTGATATGCTTGGCATCTGCGTCCTAACGTTCACACCCACTATCGCTAGATTTATCTGCAGTTGGTTACGTTATCCTCATAGATAAGATGTTTATGATTTCAAATTTCCTTTCAAATTTATTTTTCCTTTGCACGTGTTTGCAGGACATTAGAGCTTGAAATTTTCGACCTGTATTATCTGGGGAGTCGAAGGAAAAAATGCAAGTGCCCTTCAAACTCTGTGTCCGCTCTTTTCTTATACAACAGTGTCCTTTATACTCTATGTAAAACTAATTTGAACAATGTGCTGGTCTCAAGTCGCTGTTAAACGTTCGCCTTTTGTGGCAAAGTTACAAAGTTTCCACCGAGAAGTCACTTATTGTCTGGTCCTTTTTTTCTGCTGATTTTGTAAAGCGTAGAAACGCAAGCACGTTTAAAACATTGCAACTGTTTACAAAACTGAACGAAAATGCCTTTTGCTTTGTCTATTTTTCGTGCACAACTTTTCAACTTTTCGTCCCTTGAGAGTTAAAAGGCTGGAAATGAGAGGAGTAAAATTCAAATGGTGTTAGAACAAAAGCAGTAAATTTGAATTATATCTGTTTTCGGTCCGACGAAAAGCACGACCTGAAAGGACGATAAAATTTAAGTTTTCCAAGGCAAAAACACTTCAAAATACAGGAGTATAAAGTTTTGTTAACAGACGTAAAAATTGCAACAGTTTTATGGTCTTGGGAAAAGTACATTGATGTGGCTCTGTTGAGCCCTTTGGCTTTAAATGCTACATTACAAACATTAGAGCAGGACAACAAAGCACATTTTATTGATGTTGAACAAGAAATGAAGCCTTAAGGTTCTGAATAAAAATCAGTTCTGGTTTGATTTGAAAAGACTTCTCAGGCTATCAAAATTGTTTGACCGTGACTGTCTTCGGCGGTGTCAGAGAGATCAGACGGCTCTCATAAAATTCAGTCTGTTCCACATTGTGTTCCAGAAAAAAAATCTTGTTTCATTCAGGAATGACTATGAAGATAAATTGGAAAGTTTCGTAGTTTACTAGCCATGCCGTCAGTCGCGGTATCCGTCTCTCCGGTATCTGTCTCGGTACTTGATAACTCGATCCACGACAAACATGCAAGTGAAAACTCGGGACGATTGCTCTTGTAGAATTAGATAAGATTAGATAGAATGCCAATTAGATAAATCCTTTTGGCGGCTCAAGGTCAAAATGGACAAAATCTGAAAATTAGGGGTTGCGGTTGCGATTGTTTGCGATTGCTAGACTCAACGCCATATCGAATCAAAGAAGCAATGGTATCAACACTGGGCGACTTTTCTCCATCAATAGCGAAAGAATGGGGTCCAGAATTTAAAAAGGACAACTTACTTTGCAGAGGTTGTAACTTCTGAAATGATCCAAAAAAATTATAAAATTCTGAATGATGACTTCAGATTAAAAACAAAGGAGAGAGAGTAACGGCTACTGGGATATGCACTGGAAGTGTAGGTAATGATTTGGACTCATATTTCTGCAAAGAACAAGGTTTGAGACGTGAATAAAGGAACGGAAAACGATGTGTTTTCACGAAATCCGAGCCGAAACAGCAATGAGAACCATGAACTGGAGCAGGACAACGAACAAAAGAAAACAACAATTTCAAACAAAAAGGGTTTTTTCCATAATTAAATTTGGTTGTCGATGTGAAATCGATAATCTACGTCAACAATTAGAATGAAAGGTACTACGGAATGCCCGATTAATCGCTGCTATTGGCCTTATAAATTCCAGTATTTTAGTCGATTATTCATGGTTCAAAAATCATATAATACATCTGATAGGACGAAAAGAATAGGCAGCAATTTACCGATTCCCCCACCATAACTGGGTATCGATTGCAAAGGATTACTTTGAACCGTGATTTGGCAGAAAAGAAGACGGAATCCAACTGACGACGTTACAAAGTTATTCTTTTGCATTACAATAATGGGCCTCGCATGGTGAAAATCAAACTATAACCACCGTGTTCTCTGGTCATTGCTCTTTTTGTTTCTGATTGTTTCACACACTCAGCACAGCGTTTTAAATTTATGGTAATCAGTTGTTTCCTCCGAAGGAATCCAAATTGGCTTCTAACTTGGACCACACTCGCCAGGATCAATGAAAAATGATGACAGAAGGTTCCAGTATGGCTTATGTGCTTTTTGCGGAAAATTCGTCAACTTAAAGGATATTCAGGCTGTTTCTGCCCTTTAAATAAATAAAACAAACTCGAACACATTTTTTGTTTCCATTAGGTCCTGTGATCATACGAGTATACCCGAAAATCTGTATTCAAGAGAACAAAATTGAGTTGTGAAAAGTTTTTCAAATGTTTCTTGTATATTAAATGGTCTTAGTTTGCCACTTCTTAGGTTGTTTCATTATTAAACATTAGGCCGTATTTCTGCGGTGAAACTTGGTTGCTTTGATACCTAAAATTTAGTCGTTTGATTCATACTTAGCTTCCTTATTTCTGCGTCAAAGTCTTGACTTTTGTCAGTCAGTACGCTTACGTTCAACTGAAAACTTAGCAGCGTCCGAAATTTCCAGTACTTGTAATTTCCAGGCTTTCCAGGCTTGTAAAGTAGGGTTTTTGTCGATCCTTCGCCTATTTTCATGTGACCTGTCGTGACAGTGATTAGAAAGTACATAAGCGGAAGTAGGATGAAAATTACAGTCTTTATTGCGTTGCATGCCACACAGATTACCTGTCAGGAACGCGGCTGAAATGAGGGCATCAAGGAACACGGTTTCGATGGTCGATCTGTTTCCTCATTAGCTCGCCTATTGAGACATGAGAAGCCTGAGGTGATCGGGATGAGCATGTGTTTAATACCGAGGTGTTTGATTACGTAAACGTAACGATTGCTCCTGAAATCAAAATTTACCAACTTTGCGATCCCCTTAAGGTGCTCAACCACATTGATTGGTGGAGTTAAGCGTCTTGTGAATATTCTGCCAACAAACGATTGGGTTAATATCCTTATATGGATCGGTAGCTAAGAGTGAATAAGTAACAAACAAAGTGAGGGGTTTTCAACGAGCATACCTCAACCAAAATGATTCGTAAAGAAACCGAGCAGAAAGTTGTTGAGGTTTGGGTGGAAAAGCAACAGAGTTAGGAAATTCAAGACGAGATAAATGCAATGAAGAGCTTAAGTCAAGGAAGCACACAGTGTTGACTTCGGTAGAAGAAGATGCATAGAATGTTTTGCGAATACAAAAATGGTTGTCGATAATACTACTTGTGAAAATCCAAACTCAAAATCTTGTTAGTATTTGACAGAAAGATTGGATAGCAGCTTCTGTTGGCAAACGGATTTTAGGATCAACGGTATGATTGGGATTAGCCATGTGACAGTCAACTGAAAACGAAATCCTGAGGCTAACACGATTCTTTCGGAAGAGAAGGATCGACTTCTATCATTTATAGTACAGAAAAAAGTGGTGAAAATGTGGCTTTTTTCCCAAAATTTTTTGAGACCAATCATAGCTTTCATTCACACAGAAAAAGGTATAACGTGAGGGATTCGGTCTTTAGGTAATTTAGCAGAGAATAGGAATGTTTTTCTTAAAGGGAAGTAGCATTGGTACAGTATTGATATTGATAACTGAGTTACTAACTAAAAGCACCGAGGTAGGAGAGTTACTAACGAAGATTTCTGCCAAAGGAATATGCAGTTGTCCCTTGTAACTTCGATCTTGAAACAATGAGGCACTAAAACAACTCATGGCTTAAATTTATGGTGAACGGTTGCACCACAACAAACAGAATGTGCAGATTTTATGGTGTGTGCATGTCAGATACGGGTAGCAAGTGGCTTCGTTCTGTCTAAAATGACGGTAAATGCTCATTTTTCATTCATGACAGGTCATTTTTCGAATTCAGAATAAGTACTTTGTCAAACTCGTTCGGGAAAAAATCGATCTTTGATTATATCTTTGCGATGATCTTTGGGTTCAACACCTAATTATCAACACGAATTATTAGGAACCGAGTGTTTCCTACATCCTATTGGATCCTGTTTTCCATAATCACTGTTCCTCGTTATATCTGAAAACACGAAAACTAGAGGATCACAGAGTCTCTGGTAATTGAGTCTTTTGGTTCTGCAAATCTCACATTTCAATCGTTTATTTTTTTTGCAAATGAAAAGTTTGGCGTACCTCTTCTTCTTTTACTGAAGGCCTTTCTGTAAGTGTAATCTTCATTTCTGGTCTTCCCGATAATGTACCGTACCATAGAACCATCATACCATTCCATTCCACCATACCAGAGAACAAATCGAAGAATTGAGAACAAATCGAAATTTCCAGGACGAACTCTGAATTGCGAATGAAGGTACGATTTTGTTTAATTCCTCTCTGACATATCCAAAGCTAATGCAGATAAACATAGTTGAATACGTAATGTTGCAAACATATTTGCGTCGCATTCGTATATTTTGCATGTAATATTGATTCAATTAAATTTATCTACCCACGCTTCTTGCGTTATGATTTCAACTTCCAGTTTAATGTGTAATTTTACTTCTAATCCGTTCGCCAATTAAATATTGCAACAAATATTGCTTATCATTTCATTTTACTACTTTCAGCGTATCTATATTCATTTTAAACCGCCCACTTCATTGATATGCGAATTGCATTTGCGCCAAATAAGGTGGGAGCAACCCATTCATGGTTTAGGTTGAATGTAATCCATTCATTTAAGGCCATTATTGGCAATGGAACCCACTTGGATTGGAGCTCTGCGATTTGGCTTATTGCAGGCTATAATTATTTTGTTCATGGCTAATGGACAAGTTGGACCAATCTAGTACGATTAAATGCTTCAGGTGCCAATTTGCTATTTGCAAACAACGCAGCAATCGACATTCGATACGCTAAAACCGATGCAAAGGATTTACGGCTTATGCAGTTGGGAATCGGCAAAAATATGTGAAATGAAAGCGTAATAGCAGATTTTCGGGGGGGTTGTAGGGATTTGCTTCTGTGTTTGTTGTCACAGTCCAAAATCAAATGGGGACTCTGCACAAATCCCATTATTTACATGTTGGAACCATAAATAAATTGTATATTTCGTATCTATGTTTAAAACATTTGCAGTACCTCATCAAAACCATTTGATTGAAAAAGGATTAGTGAAGCTCATTAAAATATCAAATAACAAGGAAAGATATTCACGGCCTCATCATTTTACTAGGACACGAGGTGGAAACAGTCAAAAATTTAATATCCTGGCACTGAAATAATCTCGAAAAACTACTTTTGATTCGATCGAAGTTATTTGACTTTTGTTGAAAGTTTTTTTTTAGATCATTTGCTGTTTCTGATGTAAGAATTAGAATAGGATCTTTATTTTCATTGGAAAGAATTAGCTGTACTGAAAGTTGGGAGCTTTTTTTAAGTTTCTTGATCCCTTCTGGGCAGCTCATAGTCTAAGTCGCTATGTGGATATACAGAGCCCATGTTGCGCTCCTTTGAGAAATACATATAACGCTTTTAAATTGAATAAAATGTAGATAATGCCATGAAATATTTATTGGGAAGAAAGTTTTTTGCCGTTTTTGTTTATATATGATTTCGGTTAAGTGAGCGCGACATCTGGTTCAGAAGAAGTCTAAACGAGAGGTCCAATTTTCGACTACTCTAACCAATAATTGGGGCCGTATCTCGCCAACAACGTGGCGTAGTTTGTTTTCCAAATGTTTAAACGTATCGGGCATGTCGGCATATACAAGTGATTTGGCGTTTCCCCACAAAAAATAGTCCAGTGGTGTTGAATGGCAAGATCTTCCAAGCCATTTCACACGTCCAAAACGAGAAACTATCAAACAATGATCAAACGCTTCTGTCAACAAGTCGATGATTCCTGTATGCCATGTTGCAACATCCTGTTGAAACCAGAAATCTCTCCTGCATTTCGAGGAGTCATTTCCAGAACGAGAAATTCATTGATCATGGCTCTATAGTTGTCACAATTGACTGTATTCTTACTCCCATTATGATTGTCATGGACCAGTGATGCCATAAACCCATAAATCACACCAAACAGTGACCTTCTTCAAAATAACGGTGTTTGAACAACCGCCTGTTGTTCATATCTCGAAATGTGGCTGTTTTGTATATTGACGTAGTCATTCCTCCAGAAATGAGCTTGGCCGCTAAACAAAATTTTCTTATGAAGTTCAGGATCTGCTACAATTTGTTGTTATGGCTCAGACTATCTCAGACTCAAATCTACGCCGTACCCGAGCGTCGTGCGGCTTGAATTCATGCACGAGTTGGATTTTGTAAGCCCTCAAACCAAGATTCTTCTTTAAAATCTTCTAATATGTGGATGAGCACCGGTTTAGTTGTCTTCATCGATACTACGCACGACAGCTTCTATGATTTCCTCATTCCGCACTGTACGACGTCTGGATGGATGCGTATTAACAATGAAAGTGAACGAACAACGGTAAACCGAATTATTTTTTCGGATAGATGATTATGTCAGCCATAAAATTGATGCAGTGCGCGATGAGTTTTTTAAACAGAACCGTTATCTAAATAATCCGGCAGAATTTGCAGACGTTGCTCAGTCTCCGACCTATTTATGATGGAATTGTAAACCAAACCAATCATGAAACGCTTGATAGGTGTCAGATCATACGTCAAATGAATATTTCCATTTCAAAGCTCTTTACCTCTGAAAACATCCTTTATTTCACGGAGAACTGTTTTCTTGCAAGTAGTCCGCCTCACAGATTTTTCATATATCGATACACTTGACTGTAATTCCTTTTAACATAATTCCTAACTATTGGATGGTTGAAATTAACACAATGAAAATAATAAAGATATTACTATGTCATTGAAGTTTTACTATCGGAAAAATAACAAAAAAATTGTTATAGGAAAATTTCAATAGTTTGATGTTTTCGATGGTTTAATGACAAATTAATTACATTTGATTATCCTTCGAAGTATTCTAAAATCGCCATTAAATATTTTCACGCCATTTCACGTCTCCTGCATTCTTGTCTGACGCTTAACAATGATTTTCGAAATCTATTAAGATATCCTTGAACACTGAGACGATGCAAAACATCCACAATTCAACCACACATCCATCATTCTGTTATTGATTACATGATTTGTATTCAAATTTGCACGAATCTGCGGTACTTGGCTATTAATTTAATAATAAACGATCGATTTATAATTTATTTCCACTCTCGACCCTACTGGCTCCACTGGAGATTATGTGTCTGCGGAAATAGCCTGCGGTGAAAATGATAAATACTCGACATTTTGTTTTTTTTTTTCGTTTTCCAATCTAACGCTATCCTGGGTCAGAGAAAGGGAGAGACGACAGCAATTAAAGGCGATTGTGACTAAATGGAATGAAATATTTTATCCTTCAGCTGTTGATTGATATATTTTCAAGTAGAAATAGTGAAAATATTCATCGTAGGCTGTAGATGCCCTTTTTTTGATTAATAGTCCTAGATACATAGTCATCGCGCCTAGTAGCTTGACTGTAGGCACTCTCAACCAATGGAGTTTATTGATTCACTTTTGAATCCGGTTCGAAATTGCATTGACTCGTGAAATTTGTGGACGCGATGGAATTCCGCCTGCGAACAGGATACGTAGAAAAAATGTGGTGGACCGAAGGACAGCGAGATGTGTGACGTTGTCGCTTGAATTGCTTTTTTACATCCATTCCATTCCTATAAACATTTTTCAAGGCGTTTAAAACATACGATATTTCTGCTATATACTCTTCTGATTCCTACATACTGCAATGATTTTTATGAAGGTTTACCTTTGCGTTTTCAAGTCAGTAGAAGTTAAAAAATTGACCTAGTTATGTAACCTAATTAACCGAATCGTGTAGATCACAACAAATGAGAAGATTTGTTGCGACAGATTTTCACGTAGACGCGTACGTTGATTCTGAAAGTGAATTTCGTTTAAGCCCATCATGTCGAGATATTGCACAAAATTTAAAAAAATCTCGTGAGATATTGTGTACTAGAGCAAAGAAGTACTTTATTAATATTTACTAAATTGCATTAAAATAATTTTTTTTTAAATAATTGATACATGGAAAGAAAATATTTTAGTATAATATTATATTTATTTCATTTCAATAGCAACACTTTTTCATTTTCACATCTGTCAAAGTCAACTTGATGGCATCGGCAGTTGTGTACGAAATAGTAAGTCAGCGTCAGTTGTTTGTAGCATCGCGTTGTGTTTTGTTTTTTGCGCATTTAGTGCATCATAATGTCATCAAGATAATGTTAAAACAGTCCTGATATATTTTGTTACGTGTGTGTTGATATGACCAAATCAAAGCATCATCGAAACATAACATAAATATAATATAAATTTATCAAGAGAGCTTATCACGCTTACTTTGGTGTAAAGCTTGGTGATCAAGACAAATCTTGGGCTCCACACAAAGTTTGCTTTCAGTGTGTCGAGCGACTGAGAAAGTGAACAAAAGGTGCACTTAGCTACACAACACTTCTGCATTTCTTTGGTATGAAGGGAACGAAAAAACCATTATTGTTATTTTTGCTCCGGCGATGTCAAGGGTTTCAATTCGAAAAATAATCATACCATTCTGTATCCTGATTTACCGTCTGCCAAACGAGGTGTACTTCATGAACCTGGAATTCCCATTCCTCCATCTTTTCTTTATACCATCCAACAGCAATAATCATATGAAAGTTTAAACGAATAAAACGATGAAGACCTGATATAGAAATCCTAATATAAACCAACCTCAACAGGTTATCAAAGCTGAACTAAATGACTTACTGAGATACTTGGGCCTATCGAAGGATGCTGCACAAATCTAAGGGTCACCACTGAAAGACGAAAATCTGATGGCTCTGCGAACACTAATTTCGTGATATAGGCATCGTGAAAAAGAGTTCAATGGATATTAAAAAAATATTTCTCTGAAGAAGGTTCACTAATAATATTCCTGAACGACTCTTGTAGTCATGAAACTGGGAGCTGAACAATTTGAAAGCCATGAACAATTACGCTGAACATTTTTAAAGCCATGAACAATTACGCTTCATGACTTTAAAAATGCGACAAATTTGCTGCACTTTCTGAAGCTAAACTTATAGAAGGAATTTTTGTGGGCCCACAAATTCAAACTTTAAATTCGGACAGGTTGTTCCAGAATAAAATGGCCCAGGATGAATCTGAAGAATGCAGTTCTTTCGTAGAAGTCATAGACAGTTTGCTTGGAAACAACAAGCCTTCAAACTACAAAGAAACTGTAAACTGCCAACATGGTCGAAAATTATTAAAAAACTGGGATGCAATATGAGCATCAAACTTCATTTCCTGGATTCCCAGGTTGACTCTTTTCCCGAAAATCTTTGAGCTGGCAGCGAGGAATAGGGAGAAGTTCTATCAAGAAATAATGGAGATGGAGAGATGTTTCCAAGAAAGATGTGATATAGTGACAAAAAAATACATAAAGCAAACAACAAAACACAGTTTTTAGGGGAAAATAGAACGATTTTATTCAAGAAACCAACAATTTTCTAACGCAGATTTTAGAGCATTGTTTTTTTTTTCATGAACAACTCACTTTTGTAGTGTTATTTTCTATTAAATATAGTTTCGATAAATATTATCTCAGTATTTTTGGTAGTGTCTATGAAAAAGTTTTGAAACCCACTTTTCTTGAAAGCCTCACGTACTGGGTAAAAAACCTAAATACCGATTCGTGTTCAGCACACCCCATTTACTATAGGACACCTATTAAACTTGAAACACTTTTCCATGAAAAAAATGTAGGCCTGTGTTATCAATTTGAATTTATTCAAAATTGAACAATAGTGCTAAGACTGAGGTCTCAACTTTTGACGTGTAAACAAAGCAATTGTCACAAAAATCCGGCTTGAGATGGTTTAAACTAATAATCAAAATAAAAACCGATTAAGCTGGCTTCCTTTGATTGGAGCTTTTCCGCAAAACAAGGAAATACTTACCAATTTTCATATTCCTTTTTAATTTGTCTTCTTCCAGGAAACAATAAAGTTTTCAACAAAAAACAACCTTACCACGGCCGTTTTCTTTAACATTTATGCACCGTATATTCAACTGGGGGGAAATCAACCCTTGGATGTATTTCGTGTATATATCCATGAATTGCCGTTAATAAAAGCACAAATTATACCACGTTATTCAGAAGAGGTTGATTTGGTTTGAACATTTCAGAGTTTATTCTTGTCAAACTTGCCGATGAGGGCGCATAAGGAGATCATATATTGGCGTTAATAGCGTTATGCATGGAATGGTAGCATGACTTATAGACAACACTAAACTGACCTTCACACTAATCAACTAAAATCGGGATTTCCTTGAGGCAGACGAAGATATTCAAAAGAACTTCTCGGGGGATGAGGTACATTACACTTATTAGAATGTCGAGTTTCATAAGAAATCCAACCACTCCCGTGGAAGAATGGACGAAGTTTACGTAAGTTTTCGGTCCAGAAATTTTGATGTGGAAGGCATACCTTGCTGTGGTTGCCCTATCGTTGAAAAATTACATGTGTTACCCTTGAACAACTTTGTGGAAACTGAAACGGAACGAAATAGAGCCGCTTTTCTACGAAGTAATAATGGAAGGTGGAATGTTGCTGATATATGATAAGAGTGTCCAAAGGAATTCGTCGTCGAAGTGACTTAAATCTTCTCAAATGTTTGCAAGATCAGGATTGACGCACAGGATAATGATATTCTGTGTTTGATAGAAGGTCAAAGGGACTGTATACTATTGAGTCGTGTCAGGGCGAACAGTTGTTTCGAAGCTATAACATGAAGATCTTGTAAGATAATAGTTAGACATCTAAAGCAAACAACCGGAACCAATCACCAGAAGAAGCGTTATCCTCGACTCTGATTGCGTCAAACTGCAGACACTTTTGACTGAAAGGTTATGACTGGAAAGTTATGATGCATCCGCCGATGTGTACTCGGAACCTGTGTCTGCGCCATGTGTCAATCACTCGTCTTGAAAGAACGTATTAAAATAAATCAGGATGTCCAAAACATGACAAAAGATTGTTCAAGTATTTTCCTTTTCTTTCCTTTTGCTTTCTTAACTATCAATCTGTATATTAATTTCAATGCTGTTCCATTATAATATAAAAACACTCTTGAATTGTGACCAAAAATCAGCGGAGACTTCTGAGCATCCCAACCACATTTTTCAATATTTATTCACAAAAAACAAAAAAATTTTTTTGTAGCTCTAAAAACTTGAGTTTTAGTTTTTTTTAGTTTTAGTTTAGTTTTAGTTTTTTTAGTTTCAGTTTTTTAAGTCTGATGATCCTTTATTGCTGCTGTTTTCATGCGATTGACCGATTGAGCTGTGGCAGGCCCTATCCTTTGAGAAAATTTTATCGGCTTTAGAATAATTTTCGCTGTTAATTATTTTTTGGAATTTTATATAATATATAAATTAATGATATAAATTCGGCTTACAGGCTTAATAATTATTAATGGAAGAACTAATTTACAAACAAGAACATGAGGATATCATATTTCAAGTGTTGTACTTATTTAAGTTTGCTGGATATTTCACTAAAAGTTTTATTGGCAATCCAACAAGGACATAATTTTTGCATGATTTATGTGGTCCAATCCGATGAAACAAGAGAACATAAGATCGAAACGAAGCCAAAAAACAGACAAAGCACAGGATGGACAATCGTGCTTTAACTTTCCAGTAAACTAACGCTTTTCGATTTTCGAGCGTGTTGATTTACCAAAACATTGTCGGACAGTATTATAATTTCCAAAAGGAGTAAATAAATCCAAAATCTAAATTAATAACGTTCTTAACATGTCTGCACTTAGCCTGAACTTTAGATTCGAGTCTGTCAAAAACTAGCCATCCATTGCGTTGAAACAGAGGGATTTTCTGGTCGCTTGTGGTATCCGTGGTATCCCATTCATCAAATAGAATTTCAAAACGTTAAAAAAATTTCTTCCAGAGTTTTATGCATTTTGGAACTTTTCTACTTCTGCAAACGTTCATTTATCGTTTCAATATATGAGCTTCAAATGAAATTTGAACCATCAAATCAATTGTTTTCTAAACGATCGGTGGTACGAGAGATAGACAACCTCGCATCTGCTGCGACAAATTGGTGACCCCAAATACATATCTGTCTCTTATATTAATTGCGTTGGTCTATCAACGACTGCTGGTGAACAAACTTAATGCGACTGGAAATTCTTCACGAAATTCACTGCCCGTAGAATGACATCTAACTCATACAAACTTTGATGGGGTTTTAATTTAAATTCAATCAATGTCAGCACTTTCAGAAAAATAATGAAACCAAGTTTTGAATGAACTCGAGCAAACTTGTGAATGTAAAGCGTTACATAACGCAGTTCAGTTGACATTTACTCTTCTTCGGCTAAATTTCCAGAGAGCCGACGGAGCACGTTGTCAAGTACTTAAATTCCATATTGACATGCTAAGCGATTGACCTCAGCTTGAGTAATAAATTTGACATTTAAGTTGTTTGCCATGTTTAAGAAATTGAGATAGTTGATTACCAATTTTTATATTATTTTCGTTTATTAATTACTTAAAGTTTTGCTTGAGTTTTACTCAAAATTCTCCTGTCAAAGGACAAAAATACTAAATAGCCTAATTTTCCTCACGTCAGGCTCAGTTTTATTGATTGAATATGCAACACAGGCCTTAGGTTATTTAGCTAAGGATAAAATAGCCAAAGCATTCTGGCTTGGCTAAGGAACAGGAGCCAATCACGGTATACCACTGTTGGTAGTTGAAACGAATTATTCTCACATTTCGCTTGACGAGCGACAAAAGAAAACTTTGTTGCAGAAAAGCAATTCCTGCCCAGCAAACATAGTTGAGTTGAAACGCATTCCCTTAGCCCATTTTAATGTGCGGACACTGGAAAAGCAACACATTCACACTTTAACATCAGGTTACCTAGAACCTCCACCAAAAATATTATTTTTCGCTTCATTGCGTCCTGCTCCGAGGAATGATTGCTTTATTTATGTTATGTACTTGCATCCACCTGATTAACTTGCAAAATAAAAATTCCACCTTACTACCTTGATGTTCTAATCGTATCATTTTATCTAACATGGAAATACTTTATTGAGCGATTTTATTCCGGACAATGATGAAACCAAAGCAAAGGATTTTTGCGCCACTCGGTTAAGCAGAAGTGAATAATAACCTTCAAGCATCCCATCGCCATTTTGCATTAACAAAGCCTGAAATCTCACGAACCAAGTGAATATGTATGATTCTATAACAGGAGCCTGTTCAGCTGAAAATAATGTTCATTATATCGAGACCTTGCATTTTACAGGTGTGTGACGAAAGGGTTGGTCCTAACCATTGTTCTATGCTATAAGGATATACTTTGAACATTGTCCTGCGAAGCGATTTCGTTAGAAAGGTGATGCCCGTGAATTACAGTTCGAATAATTTAGATGTTCCAGAAGACGAGTAAGAAAACTGGGAAAAATCGAAGTTATTAATAAGTTTCATAAATATAATACGCGCATTCAGGAAAATTGCTAAAGCTTACTTTGCGGGATTCGCCTGCAATATGGAAGGATTTTTGCTCGAGGGTTTCACATAAGTTATGATGAATGTTCAAATGCACAAAATATTTGAAAATATCTGCCCTGCGGATGCAGTGAAATATCTTCTTCGATAGACTTGTGATCCTTGAACAGGAATTTCCTCGCAGAAAGGATACAGCCAGCTTTCTTGCTGCACCCAGTGTAGCGAAGGCACAAGCATGTTGAGTGCTAGTCTCAGCAGCAAACACTTGAGCGGAACCCAAAATGAAAACACGATGACGTCCTACTTATTCATGCCTAACCTGAACACAAACGAAATTATTTCGCTTCACTACCCTACCTGGCATTTTATCAAATTTTCCAGATGAATAGTGACTAAAGAGTAGACCTCGTTTGCCATTATTGTATTTTGCCTACAGCAACATCGCAACGCAGCGTGATTATGCGAGTATGTGGAGTTTGCAGCATGTTCCCAAGGTGGTGTAAAAAGATACGTGCAGCATGGATTATAGCCTTGGATGAGGTCAGAAAGCATCCTGTTCACCAGATATTTTACATAAGCTTGACTACAACTCGTGGATAATAGCTGGCTACACGTCGTACGTGATGTGGTCATAATGCTCCTGCAGTTGTCAAATGAAAGTGTTTAAGTTGGGGGCGTTGGAATATCGTTGGCAGACTGACTCGATTCGGTCCCGAAGGATTTCTTAAGCAAAATTGATGATATGGAACAGCACGGTTTTATTGTAAGTTATGTAAGTTATCTAAGCGCTCGTTGGTAAACAAACGGCTTCTAATATTTGAAGCGTATGCAGGACACTTCAGAATCGGTAGTGTACGGGCAAATGGGTTTTTGTGTCCTGCCGATTGAATTACAGCTTTGAAGACATTTATTCCATAAGCATTCACTGGAAATATAAAACATTGTATTCAGAGTGGTTGGTTGAATGCTTTAAATTTTTAATGAACGTTTGCAAAGGCAGGTTGAAGCGAAAAACCGGCACCGTAAAATAAATGACTAAATAAGAGACTCCCAGAAGCGGAAGGCTACTAGACTACCCTCCAAACAGCTCCCCTGTCACATTGAGCACCTAGCCTGGAACCTTTTGTCACATTACTTCGGTCTAAGCCTCTATTTCCTCGCCAATTGTCGTCTCCGGTTAGAGGAGTCTCTTCTTCAGCTGGAAGGAACGAAAGGAGTAGAGGTTACTGTCAAAGTGACCCCACTTCCCTCTGCGTTCGCCTGCGGAGCCTTTCGTTGTCAGATGAACCGCCTGAACGTAATATGCCACACAGTTCCATTTGTCAATTGATGATATCATCACATCCACCAAACTTTCTGGGGAGTTCGACTATTCTTTCAGAAAGGAGAGAGCGCTCGCTTCCCCATCGTCTGCACTCGAAAAAGGTGTGGTACGCGTCGTCCACGCTCCCCGGGCAGAAAAAGAAGTCAAGGGACCACGTCTTTTCCATCTTGTACCGGTAAGACAGGAAATGCCAATGCCCATTAAGGACCCGGGTCAGGTAGTGATCGGTCTCGTCGCACCGTCCATCTACCCCGCGTCTCATGTTACCAGTTGTTCTGCCAGAGAGCGAGAGTTCGTTGGCTCTCCTCGCGTGCGGTCGCCTTCCTCTCTTGCTCGTCCCTCTGAAGATATACCCTCCTACGGAAGGCGTCAGGAATGCGATGGCCATCACCGCTGGTTCCGAGATGGTGCGATTTGCCGATGTGATTCGTAAGGCTCCTCGCCTTTGCACCTGAATCAAACGCTTTCGGTAAATCTGCTTGTTAGACTTATAAGAGGATTCGTATTAAATTATGGACTCCATCGAGTTCATTAATAGGCGTCTTTTGCTCGAGGATGGTCCGCCTATGTTAGCCTTGAGCCAGCTAAGTGCTGACACTCAAGCTGCAGCCTTGTCTGCCTCCACCATGATTTGTCCAAGGAAGCTTACCCTAGAATCTATTATCAAGCTCGAGTACTTGACTGCGTTCTTGCACTCGATGATATTCGCTCCTACTTGCAGGGGAAGGACTCTGGGGATCTGTTTTTTCGTCAGAATGACCACTTCGGGTTTTTTCCCAGCACCAGGCTGAAACCACGGCTGGTCATCCCTCCACGCACTTGTCGCATAACTGCATCCAGTTTGAGTTGCTCCTGTTCGATCGAGCGCCCAGCGATCAAAAAAGCTTTATTTGATATAATCCTAAACATGTAGGGAATCCTCGCTATCTCCTTATTACTCCCATAACAACGAATGGCAATCAAATGCTTTCCTTGCTCATTCATTTCATGTCCACCCAATCAACTCATTGCTATCAATGATTTGCTATGAACTGTTTCCCCAGGAAAATTCCATTAATATTACTCATCGACAGTAAGATGTATTTGGTTGTTCAAACAAGTTGAATATATTTCAAATATTGAATTTTTCCAACAACAATTTTTCCATTCAGAAGAAGTAAAATTGTCACTACAGATAGAAAATCCTAAGATTGTGAAGCAAGCGCGGCAAACATATCGAAGCGGAAACATTAGCAACCCTTGGCCATAATAAAGTTTCACAAATATTATTATAGGCAAGGGACCAGATTTAATTTGAAAACTTGTTGTGAGGACTTCACTGTCGCTGGTATTCAACTTAACGAATTTGTCCTGCTGCAAACGTATGTAAAATTCAACTATCGTTAGCTCTATAAATGGTAATCATAGCATCCCTCCCCACAGCTATTCAATTTGCTAAATATCATACCCTCGAGAATGTTTTTTTGCAGCAAGAATTGCGAATAGACGCCATTTCCACTAATTTGGAAATGTACAAGTACTTGGAAATTTTCCACAACTAGAACAAACAAGGACAGGGACGTTTTTGCCAACGTTAGTAATTTGTCGCTCGACAGTCACCGACATTTTCACCCTGCTGGGACCAAGCTCGTCCACCAGATAGTGGTGGTGAATTGAAGACAACAATCCATTTTTTGTGAAACATCTGCGAAACTAACTCTCCAAAGACACAGCAGGAAGCAAACAAACAAACAAAATGTAAACGGATGCCATTCTCAGTGTATGATTTATGCATGAGTCCTATTAGATATGTACGAGTACGGTTAGGCTTTTATGGAAGACAATTCCTTTTCTTTTTCACTGGAACCCACGTCAAGGTAAGAAGCTCGTGCATTCAACAAATATATTAGATGATATCGTAGCTCCTTTGAAGGCGGGAATTGAATTACGGAAACCACTAAAAAGTGAACTAAAGTATTTGTTCAACTGCTGAAGAAAGCTGAATTGAAATAATTTAGTGCTTACGTTAGGAAGGGAGCTGGAGTGGAGCTGAAATTGTAATGAAAAAATTACTCGAAGCGCAAATTGACTTAGCAATATCATGAAAACATAGAAAAAATTGGCCGCCAGGAGCTTCATAGATTTTTTTTTGAGACTGTGCAGAGAATGATAAAGAATATTTCAAGGTTTTCTGCGAGAAACGGAACCAAAGAGAAAGCCAAGTTTGTAAAATCTTTGCGTGATTCACAGCCACCATTGCCCGCAGTGGGCATACATCCTGCTAACGCCATACCGCAAGGAACACAAATTATGCATTTCAAAATTGCTCGTTCTCAACCACAAATGCTGAACTTTGTCCAAGAATTAATTGAACATCCAAAAATAAGGTTTCGAAAGGCAAAACAAAAATTTCCAGCAGCAAAATTTTTGTTCGCCGGCAGGACACTTTGCATACCGAAACCTAACAAAATCTTCTTGTCGTCGCGTGATTCAATTTCATTTGAACTTACGTACAATTTACTCAACCAAAGACGATACCTCCTGCCGAACTCCTTTCTTTCTTTTGCTGGCGCTGTTGCGCGAAATTGAATATATTGACTTTGCCGTGGAATATTTCGCTTTCGTATAATTCGTCACGACATCTAATGAACTTTAAATAAATTATACTTACACCGTGAGATTAACATCAGCACAAACAGCGACAGGATTGTCGAGGTCAAACGTACGAAATTGCGTTGCAGGCGCCACTATTGTCATTTTCTGTTACTATAAATAGAACAACGATATTTTTGAAATGAATGAATTTGAGTTGTGTGTCCTGTGGACGTGAACCCCATTTGTACGGGTTGAAAAGCAAACGTTTGCCAATGCCAGGACACAAAAGGAATGCGTGACTAAATTTTAGTGGAATTCGCTTAAAGTTTTGTGATTTAAGCTTATAAAATGTTTCAATTATTTACAAAGCTTGTAAAGTATTTGAATAAAATAACATTTGTATGCTAATAAGAATATTAGCAGGTCAATGTTCTTTTTTTTTCAAATTTTGGATGAATAAATGAGGCGAATACCATCAGTGCGTCTAGACTTGCATACTTGATGATTGGGAAATTAAGCGAAGCTCAAAGAGAATTCATAATCGGGCGATTCAAAGTTTAAAGGTCAAGGATTTCCAAATTGATGTTGTAATTAGTTTGTAAGCGATTTTTGACCACGATTTTCCATTGTACTTTCAATGCAACAACTGTTACTCTCAAATTTATTATTCTTAATAAAATTTTAAATTCGTTTGAAAATTATTCTGAATATTGTTTTTATGCGAGCTACACATCCTCTGGGTCAGATTTGCAGTCCAGGTGCTTGCCTCCTACCGCATAGCGTCACAGGAATTGAAGGACTATGAAAGGGCACCAAAAATTACAGCAAACTGGAAGGAAGTAAATCTTACGTATGTCTATGTATACAGAGGTGTAAAGAGAAGCCAAACAGTGAATGTGTCACCAAGAGCTAGGCGAGCCAAGGTTCAGCATGAGGACGGTACCAATTGCCAAACTGAAAATGCAATTAAGTGTAAGCTCCTTCAGGAAACGCACGATCACTCTACATAGTTCCTGATGACAGTGGAACCAGGAGCGTCCCTTGGCTTATATGATTCGGACAGACGAACCATCTGTAAAACTGATACCATACGCTTTTCGCATTGATACCATATGCTTTCCAAAATTGACCTAGAAGAACAGCAGCAATAGTCATTATTGCCTCGCTAGTATCGCTTTTATTCTTTGACACTCAAGGTGACGTTCATACCCGAAGGTATACAGAATTGGCTCCGCACCTCGCATTGGTCTCTTAATGCGTCATCCAAGCCGTACTCGAAAAATGCAGTCCGGATTTAGATGGTGAACATGCTGAGTCCTTATATGATCAAAACCTTCAAATTGTCGAAAATTGGGAACTGTCAAAAATCTGAACGAATTAGTTTCTTTTGTCGATTTTATGTCTACATTATGTTAATCTCTTGTTGAAACTCAACAACATTTTTCATAATAACCAAATCTGAAAAACGTTAAAAAAACACTGAGATCGAACCATAATGCCTCGTTAATAATTGTGACAACTAGCGTGACCAAATGATGGGTCAGTTCTAACGCTCGTACCCGACAAAACTCTGGAACGCTTGTAAGCATTCAGCTATAAGTGCCACATTTTGTATGAGATTGACATACACATACATTTTTTGACACTTTGTGAATTCTTCCTAAAATCCATAAAAATTTCGTAGAAAGAAGTTGTTATGTTTTGCGTTGTGTAGGCGACATAAAGAGAAAAAAAAACTAAATAAAATAGCATTGAAGATTATTTGCTATAATTAAGTTTTGTTTAAAATGTTAATTTGCAATTATATGTAATATGATACATAATATAAGAAAAGCATACGAAATAAAATAGAATTCGGAGAAGAATTAAAATGAAAGCCTTTGTAATTAGGTTTAGGTATTAAGTAATATTTAGTTAAACAATATTAGAAAAAATAGTCTCAAATCCATTGAATTCTTGAAATGCTTTTGGTAAGAAATTTTCCATCAATATAATTCGGGTGTAAGTAGTGATCAACTACCTTTAAGAAGAGAAAATGTAAATGCAAGGGGACAACAAAAAGTGAAAGTAAATATAGTAAAACGAAAGAATCCAGAAAAGTGAATCAAGTATTAAATAGACCGAGAATCAAGAAAAGTGAATAAGCAACGATAACGATAGACTGAACTACGACCAGATTTCTCGGAATAAGAGCGTTTTTCAATGGATGTTACGTGTTTTGCAAGCTGTTGATTCAATACATCAAGAGGAAAATGTCTGTGTAATTCAGGACGGAGATCGTTCCTGGCGAATGCCAGATGTTGTGAACGAAGACGCTCAAGTCAAGTCACGAAATCAAGCTGAGGTTGTCAAGATTCACGTTGGTGACAGCAGAGGTGGTCAGAATGAGCGCAGTAGAATTCATATTCAACTTGAATATTTTTTTTACTTGCTTGTATTTACTTACTTGTATTTAACTATATTTCTATTAAAATTTTTGAAATGAATGAGTAAGATTTTTCCGTGTGTGATATGCAAGGATCAGGGCTTTTATAATATCGTACACCCCCACGCCCGCACGGTGTGCTAGTCTATTAAAACCAACTTCCTTCGGCCGCTATTATGCGGCCTTTGTGTTTTTAAATAGCACATGTCTTTCTAATCTTGTTCCTTCTTCGCTACAGGTGGGACCTATCGGTGACCCCAATTAATTATACTATTATTTATTTATATTTTATATTTTGAAAACACGCAACATTGTGCCCAAACTGGGTCCATCTTTTAACTACATTGACTTGACACATACATTAACTTTATAGCTTGAAAGACATTTTTTGATTTCATTGGTCAAAGGCATAAAAACCCACTTTCCCTCACAATTTTTATTTTATTAGGCTACCGCAGGAATGTGAGAAATGAATACCACTCCATACAGCATTTAACGAAGTTATAACTCTAGAAGGTACTTGAGAAATTCATCTCGCCAGAAGAAGATAACACCACGATTGCAATTCCAGAAGTACCCATCTAGGTTATTGGTTTCTTAGCGTTGTTAACTTTTATAAGACTTCCTAGTTATGAGAGAAGAACCATGAGAAATTTAACCCACTCTAACCAGGTTATCGTGGTTATTATTCCGGGAGTACCCATCCTAGCTTATTGTGCAATGAGCAGTGGTACATGCATGTCAGAGCTATTATATATCATTATTTTTAACGCCACAGCCTCTGGGCTCAACACGCATAAAAATAGGAATCCAACACAGACAATGTGACAAAATGTCGAACTTTTGGCCGACAAATAAAAGAAGAACATGGAATATATATATATATTTTTTCAAAACTGTTTGAGTGTTTGATAACTAAACTTAGTTGAAACGAATTTAAGCAACAGAGCTAGAGCATTTACTGAGCCCGTAGTTCAGGACTTCCTTGAATTCTATTCTATAGTCTAGTCCCATATACGCCGTGTAAGAGTACCAAGTTGCTCATGCTAGCCGATACTACATTTGATAAAGGGCTCCTATGTGATAATAAATTTGAAATATTACTACACGCTTTTTTCTAACCAAATTGACGTTGGAGAATTGGTGTATTTAAATGACCAAACTTAATTAAAAAATATTATGGCTCGGTTATAATGTCTCGCACCGAACTTTTGTCGCTCACGTAGTTCTATGTCAAAATCCACGGGTCTGAAATTTTGTGGACTGACAAATAGTGATACACTTATTCGTGAAACTAAGAGCAGTTCCTTAGTTTTCAATTGAGCACAATACGTTTTTGACGGGTTTTCGAAAACGTGTAGGTCTGGCGTTATCATGATAGAATATCACGCTTTTGCAATTGGCCAGATTGGGGTTTTTTTTCTTGATTTCTTCGTTCAATTTTGACAGTTGACGACAGTTGTCATTCGAATCAATAGTTTGGTTTCTTGGAGGCAACAGCTCAAAGTAGACTATACCCTTTTAAACCCACCACACAGAAAGCATAATCTTCTTTTGGATGTCGACTGTGGGGCTCATCTTGCGTTGTACATGCTCGTTTTCGGACTACGTGAGCATAAAATATCCATTTTTCATTACCCATTTTTAATCTTTTCAGAAATGATTCGTTTAGGTTACGATTCAACACAAACTCGCATATTTAAAGGGCTTTGTGAGGTGGATATTTTGTAAAAAATTTATTTTGCATTCCTTTCCATACACCGTGAACTTTACAAATAAAAAAGATATTCAGTATTAAATTATCATTCGTTATAGAAATATCAAAGTTATTTTTTGTTATATAGATCCAAATTCAATTTATATCACAGTGCATTAATAAGCATGAACTACCTGTTGGGAATGTCGTTTCATTTTTAGAAATACTCAAGAAAGCTTCACACAAACACACATAAGACATTTATGTTATTCAGAATTTGATTTATTTACTAGATATTTCCACCTGATAAAACGTCAATGGCTTCCGTCGTCACCACATACTAAAGTCCTTAAATTGATATACTTTCTCGTTCACTTCTGCTTACTGGAAACCCTTCGTATCATGTCATGGCGTCACCGAAATCACTTACGACATGTGTCCAAAATGATTGACAACTTTCAAGATGGATAAGAAAACAGCCAAGATGTAAAGGCTTGAGCTTGCCGACACTTCAATGCTCCTTCCAATACACAAAATGAAATATAAACTATCGCAGTAGCCTTCATTGGAGGCTGATGATGCCGAAGTAAGTCAGAATCAGTGTAGTACGCGTCATTGCTCACTTTGGCTCCTTACATGCGAATGCATAATATGAACGTTAGTTGCTACACTTTCGTGCTAACTCGACTCAATGGCGTACTCCTTGCCTTGCCATCTCATGAATACAAAATGATCCAATTGCTCGTTGTTACCTTCATCGATGCACTGGTTACGCTCCAAGTATTGGGAACATTGGTTTCGCAGCGTATAATTGACATGGTGGAGCAAATAACTCATATCGTATCTTTGAAATTAGCAGCCTAAGCCTTTTAGCGGTATTCCAATACATTATACGTTGCACGACTTCAATTATCTGCCAGGCGATTGAGGAGCGTAATTGAGAAGTGCATGTCGCTGCAACGCATATCCGCGCCATTATTTTAAATTATATTCGACTAACTGCTGCTCGATGTATCTAATCCTAGCGACAACACTAAACGTAGCGAGTTGACGGGCAAAACGCTCGGAGGAAAATACTTCATAAAGGTGACATGCATAATGGGAGCGTGGACTCACTCGCAGTCATCCTGTTGCCATAGTGCGGAAAAATAGTCACCTGGGTCGAGTTTTTACTCCATCGATTGATGGACACCTTTCGAAAAGTAGAAAAGTCAATTTGAAATGCTAATTTTCTTGCCTCAGCAGACCAAAGTCAATTTGAAAGTCGAATGAAAAATGTTTGAAGCAAGGACCCGAAATGACTTTGCTCCGATTATGAGTTAAGCTTAAAATGCAATAAAGTGTCAGCAAAGGGACTTTGAAAATATCAAATGAAGTATGAAAATTTATACACGTTTGTGAATCCTTAAGTAGATCTTACTTGGTTTCTTATCCCTTAGACTCTCTCATTACCAATGGATGTTATCTTACACTTGGGAAGCATTACCGAGAAGGACATTTAGACAAAAACGCAAATGAAGAGTTTAGGTATGCATATTGATTGCTATTCAAAGTATGTTTTATTCTTGAAGTTAAGCAAAATTGGGACAAGACTGAGACGAAGAAGATAAAGACTAAGCCATCTTTCTAGTTTACTTAACCTTTTTCTACTGCGATACTTATATGCGATACTATGATTTTTAAATATTTTGTTACAATATTCAAATAAAGTATCTTAAATAAAACACATATATTTATTAAAATTTTTGTTGCTTCAATTAGCTGTATAAATATGAAATACGGATTTTACTAACAGATGGCATAACCGTTACATATGGTTTGTGTCGGGAATAACTAATATGGCATTTTGGAGGGTAAGCATCTGTCAACAAATTCCAGTATGTCATAGATTTTGATTGTACAAACAACATCGTTTTTTTCGCTTCAAATATGTCGAATTTCGTGCCAGGAAAAGAGATTTTGCGGGGAAATCTAATAACCTTCTTTCATTTGAAGAAAACGGCAGCAGAAACTTATCGATTGCTAGTGGAAGCATATGGTGAACATGCCCCAAGCCAAGACACTTGTGAACGATGGTTTAAAAGATTTAAAAGTAGCAATTTCGGTGTCAGCAACAAAGACCGTGGAAAACCACCAAAAAAATTCGAAGATACAGATTTGCAAGCATTATTGGATGAAGACAACACACAAACTGAAAAAAACGTTGGAAGTTACTCAGGCAACCATTTTACAACGCTTAAAAATCATGGAAAAGATCCAAAAAACTGGAAAATGGGTGCCGTATCAATTGAAAGAAAGAGACATCGAAAGATGAAAAACCATTTGTGAAATTTTGCTTGCCAGACAGAAAAGAAAAGGTTTTTTGCATCGGATTGTTACTGGCGATGAAATTCGAAGTCGATTTATTTCGACGGATCCCAAGCGGAAAAATCATGGGTAGACCCAGTCCAGCCATCAACATCACAACCAGTCCGAAATATTCATGGAAAGAAGACTTTGCTGTGTATTTGATGGGGTAGTAAGGGACCTTTGTATTACGAACTGCTGAAACCTGGTGAGACTATTAAAAACGACCAGGATTTCACCAAAAATTGAGAAAAAAAAGAGAAGTGGTACTAGGACGGAATCCATCAATTGACAGAAAAATGGGATAAAGTCGTAGCTAACGATGGCCAATACTTTGATTATTGAATTCATTCGTTTTGTTATTCAAATAAATGCATAGAAACTAGAAACTAGAAAAAATCCGCATTTCATATTTATACACCTATTAGAAGGATTTTTAATGTATCTAGTTCTATAAACTGGAATAATTTGTACCGTCAGAAACTTTATATGAAGCAATGGTATATACTTAATTCAGATAAAAATTTGTTTAAATGAAGAGATTAAGTCTGGGTAGCTTGGGTCCGCCGGGCCTTGCTTTGTGGGTCTCGAGGACGCGTTTCGGCTGCATACAGCCATCTTCAGCTCGAAGATGTGTTCGAAGATGTGATGATATGCTGTGTCCAACATACAAAGCGGACGGTATGTAGATGGCAGCCCGAGGTCCCCTTTCCCCTTGCTGATCAATACGAGCCTCGCCACCTTCCAGCGGGATGGAAATACACCTTCTCTCAGGCAAGCGTTAAACACATTAAGTAGGAAGTCAGGACAAACGTAGAAGACTATTTGTAGCACCTCGGTTAGAATGCCGTTTGATCCTGGTTCCTTTTGAGCTTTCATAGAAAGCACAGCATCCTCCAGCTCATCTTTTGTGAACAATGGACATTCCACTGAATTGACCTCGTGGGCAGCATCAACACGGACAGGATGAGTTGGAAAAAGCGCCTGCACTATGCCGTCCATCTTGTCTGCTTGATGTAAACACGGCATCCGTAAGGTACCGAGCTTGCGCCACACTACCTTGTAGCCGAGTCCCAATGGATCCTTATTCACGTTGTCCACAAGTTCTCGCCAGCAGCGTTTCTTATTCTCATTGATGAGTCTTCGGAGTTCTTTCCTCGCTTACCTGTATGCAGCCGTTCTATTGTATGCTTCCTCTACGCTTCTCGGGTGCTGAGCTGCCCGTCGAAGTCTGTGACACGCCTCGTTTGTCTGCGATATCTTTTGACCCTCAATGTACAGCAGGCCTGTCATGTCGAGGCCTCCGTCGAGGCATAGATGAGCTACAGGCATAAGTGATGAGGCTCATCGTTGACTCCACCATTCCCTCGACTGGGGCCCTTCCCCTCGCCGAAGAGCTCCCCGATGTCGTTGCGCCATTCGGAATCACATCGGCGAAAGTCTCCACGTCCATTTTTCTGATGTTCCACCCGGGAGTGAAAGATCGTTGAGACGAGCGAGCAGTGGTATCGCTTATCTCGAACGCGATGCATTGGTGATCACTAGCTGAATTATCCTCGAGTACTCTCCAGTTCAACATCGTCGAAGTGAGGGACTCCGAGATGAATGTCACATCTGGGATTGTTCCTTCGCAGCCCCAGCGTTGGAAGGTAGTTACATTACCGGTATTCAATACCACCAACCCGGTCCTCGCCGACATGTCCAGAATGCGTTGCCCTCTGGAATCGGTTTGAGAAATGCCCCATTCAACGGCTCTCGCGTTGAAGTCTCCTCCTACGAGTACTTTGCCATCTGTATTCAGAACAACATCCTCCAGCGCGTCCAGTCTATTTTGAAAAGATGGAATTGACTCATTCGGCGTTAGGTATACGCTGAAAAACGTTATACCCGGGCACCGAATCCACACAAACCCATCTCCTCGGCCGTGACCCTTGATCTGGAGTCGCATGCTGCCCCGAACCCAAACGGCAGCAGTATGGGAGTCATCGAGGAACCAGGCTGAAGAGGTCTTGTTTCAATTTTGTTCGCTCAGCAGCAGCAGATCAGCCCCCTTTTCTCTGGCGAACTGCTCTAACAAATCTGCATTGATGCTACGGTGCAAGTTAATTTGAAGCGCCCTGATTATCACCTCAGAGCTGCTTTGGCTTTTGATAGTGCCTCTCTAAAGATTAGGCACGCGCCTGTACCTGCAACGTGAGGGTGCTCTGTCGGTTGAGAGTTAAGATGATTACATAACAAACAGCGCGGAGTCTCAGCGCACTCTTTTATCTTATGCCCAGACGCTCCACACTTAAAGCAAAGCATACTACGGTCAGGGCCCCTGCAATTCGAAGCAATTAGTTTATATTATAAATACACATAAATTTATAATATAAGGCTCTCAACCGATCAGATCAGATCAACCAGCTAATCAATTTCAGTATTTGGGCTAGGAACTGGGGATGAAGATACATGATGAACCGAAGATTCGGATAAAAATTCCTCATCAACAGCCTCCTCAATATCGTTATCGAAACCTCGCGGAGAACATAGGAGAACATCTTCTCGTTGTCCTCATCGTAAAAATTCACGACCAATTTGTCGCTGAAGTGTGGAAGATCTTCCAGAAATAGAGCTTCGATGAGCAGTATCTTTTGCAATATTAATTTCCAGACATCTAGAACAAATAATGAAAGCAAGTTTCAAAGTTATTTAAAGTTGAGTTAGAAAAACAAACTACCAGGGCGATTCAATAAGTACCCGTGTTAGAAATGAAGACACAATTTTTTTGAAAAATTGTTGTTTATTTTTCTACATAACCCCCCCCCCTTTTAAAAAGATACACTTCGCCCAACATTGCTGCCCCTTGTTTAACCCCTTCAAAAAATAGGATTTGTCGAATTCTCCAAAATAAACCTTTGTCTCGGCGATGACTTCCTCGTTTGAGCTAATTTTTTTCCCGCGAGTCAATTCTTCATGTTAGGGAACAAGAAAAAGTCGCAGGGAGCCAGATGGGGTGGATAGGTGGGGTGCAGCAGCAATTTGTAACGGAATTCATGCAGTTTGGTGGCAACAACTCCGGATGAATGTGCTGGCGTTATCACCGTGAAGGAGCACCTTCTTTCGGTCAAATGCGACCGTGTCTCCTTCAATTTTTTTTTCGAAGTGGTCCAATAACTCACTGTAGCATTGTCCAATGACAGTTCTTCCTTTTTTCTTGAAAATCCATGAGGATGACGCCGTTCACATTCCCAAAAAATCAATGCCATGACTTTTCCGGCTGATGGGACCGTCTTCGCCTTCTTTGTAGCAGATTCACCGGGAGAAATCTTTTGTTTCGATTGTTACTTAGTTTCCGATTCGCAATGATGAAACCAGTTTCCATCAACGATGAAAATTCGACGCAAAAACTCCTTGGATCTCGCTTAAATTGCTCCAAAGACTGCTTCAGACGTTAACAGCCGCAATCTGCTTGTTGTTCACCGTGACCAATCGTGGCACCTATCGGGCCGGCAATTTTTTCATCACCAGCTTATCATGTAAAATATTAATTGCCGTTCCGGTTGATACACCTGCGATCTCTACTTCTTCGCGCACTTTCGTTCGTCGATCAGCGAGAATCATGTCGTACACATTTTGAATGATTTCCTCGGTAACCACGTCTGCCGGGCGTTCTGGTCGCTATTCATCAAAAACGGAAGTTCGCCCACGCTTAAATTCGTTGGACTAATGTCTAATTGTGGTCAAAGATGGCGAAGTGTCCCCGTGCAACTTTGCATTTATCTCCGCGAATTTGTTTCCATTACGAAACAGACAAATGACGGAACATGTCTTACTCGAAAGGCCGCCGAATCTGAACTAACCTATCACTCAGTCTGAAATTTGCTTTTATCGTTGTTTGATAGATTGCAGCATACGATGACGACACCAACTTCCTCCGAGAACGCCTTCTATCGTCGAACACGGGTACTTATTGAACTACGCTCGTACAAATGCAAATTTTGTTGCAAAAGTTTCTGATGGTCCTTTTTTGTGGTCTGCGGGTTTTGTTAGATATACATACAAAATACTGTAAAAATTCACCATAAAACTATCTATAGATCTAACTGATAACTTACCCTGACAAAATATTTCAATAAGTTTACTAACCAACGATTAACTATTTTCAAAGCAATGGAACTTGGTGATTTTTTCATATAAATGAAACACGCTCCGACGCATTTTTTATTGTTTAGTTTCCAACAGATGTCTGCCATAGCTTTCGCTAAAGCTTGTATAGTCGAGCGCCTGGTTCTAAAAAAAGGCTATTCGGCTTCAACTGTTTCAACATGTCAAGGATCTTTTCAGAGTTGCTTCAGTGCCCTAGCAAGGCTGTGCATTTGCACGAGGCCTATGCGTACCTGCGGCAAATTTTAATTAGCACGCCTCTAGCATTAATTTCAATACGTGAAATCTATCCTTTCAATCGTGATGTCCTAAGAGTAGAGCTAACAAGAAGGGATGTTTCTCCTTATTTATGCAATACGTTCCGTTCTAGTTTCATTCGTTCTAATTTCTATTTTCGTGGCTAGAGGCCGTGAGCCCAAAAGTGAAATTAAGAATGAATTATTTAGAACTTGCCAGAGAAATCTATTTAATACATAGTGTATCCAAGTTGCCAGATTTTGATTTCTTTGCAATGTGTTCCAGGAAATGTTAAAAATTATTAAGGTTTGTCGACTTTAAACAGGAATAGACCTTTTTCGAGCCGAATACCGTTGATAAATAGCTTCCAGTATATTATTTTCATTATTTCGTATAAATATTCTATTGTTTACATTCTTTTTTTCGATGTTTGAATCTAAGATCCTTTTAACTAGGTCACTGAAATGAGCCCTCCAAATTATCATTTTATCTACACTGAAAAAATTCAAAATACTTGCTGTCTACAAAAGCTCACAGCAATATTTTATTGATAAAAATTCATTGAAAATACGCGACTAACGTTCGCCGACAAGTCCATACATAATGAAGACTTCCAAATTTCCTATCTCAGGAAGGACATATTTCCAACTCCCCGAATTGTACTTCTGCCCGTTACTCGTTCTGCTTGCACCCACTTAGAATAAAATTGCAATTACATGGCCAGTGGTAAAGTTTAAAATTATTCCGAAAATAATTGCCACTGAAATTTTCTGAAATTCAAATTTAAAAGATGTTGCAAAGTGCTTAAATATTTTATGTCTAAATGAAATTTTCGCAAACAAAACTTCACTCCGTCGGTTTTCGAACAGCAACAGCTTCGCTTTGAGCACTTATTGGTATCAAGCGAAACCCGTAATCCTAATTACACACAAAAAAAGCCACAAAAATTTCCGAAACAAACTTTTGGTCCTTTCCTCTTTGCAAATATATTCAGGATGTACTGTTTATTCTGTTGTTAAATTGCTGAAATGAATGCCGGATGGTTTAGTTAATTTCCAGTTCGTTCATAAAATAAAACCACACGCGCACACAAACAAACACACAGACACACACACACATTTTATGCTTGGATTGCAAGGAAAATTACCAATCTGAATTTTATTACCATACCCACACCTCACTTTCTCGCATTTGATATTCCCTCGGAAGCTACAGGATATGGTCGTAAACTGTTTTTACACGATGGTATTGTGGCGATTAATGTTTTTGTTTTTATTTTTATTTTATTTTTTTATTTTCCTTGTCTTATTTACATGAAGTTTGAACACGTGCACGGCGCGGTCTATGTTTTGTTTTGACAGAAATTAATTTTCTTATTCTGATGAAAAGTTCGAGGAAAAACAAAAAAAAATTATTTACAAAGTTCAAAGGACGATGTGTTGGAAAATTTACCAAAAATTTTGAATTATTTGAAAACAGGCTGAACGGAAAAGGTTAGTAGTGACGTACGAAATCGCTCGAATTTTATTTGAAATATGTTTGCTGCTGTCAAATTTTTCCCCTTATTTACTAACTCGTCGAAGAGATTTCTTAGATGAAAATTTACGTCCTTATAAGCTGTGATTCAATTCCATAAAACGAGATTCTGGATGAGACTCGTCAAATGGAAGAAGCAAGCAGAAAAATAAATGAAAGAGTTTTGAAGTATTGTTTGAGATATTTTGACTCAAAATGGAGCTCAATTATTTTTAAAACGAGAGAAAAAGTTTTTACGTATCAGTCCCAAACTATCTATAGTACAGTCGTGGTCATAGAAATTGCATTACCTATGATCTTTTTGATCCTAAATGTGTAAACAAATAGTGAGATTGTATTTGTTGACATACTAGTATAAGAGAGATTGAATCAGTGAGTCGTAGTTTAGTTCTGCTCAGAGTATTGAATATGGAGCACACAATTCTTATCATTATGTCCACTAGAGTGAGTTTCAAACAAATGTCTAATGAAGAACAAATTGAAAAAGTGACGTTTACTGAAGCGACGTGTGATAGCAAAGAGAATGAGATGCAAAAAGTTCACTTTGGAGAGAATAATTTAAAAAAATGGTTGTCAGGGATCTACAGAGCGAAAGAAAGGAACTGAAAGAAAAAGGAATACATATGAGCGTTAAGCGTACACAAATCGCTACAAAACTGCTGAAGAAAGTCAAAGAACCAGCAGATAGCAACTTAGCAGAAGTTAGTCAAGAAACAATTGGCAGAAGATTGAGGGAGAAAGGTTTATGGGTAAGGCAAGAAAACCAGCCAAAACCTAGTTCTCCAGAAAAAACTAAAACAATCTCATCTCAATCGGGCAAAGAATTGTCAAAATTGGACATATTGTGACTAGAGGAAAGCGATTTTACCTTTCAGATGAGAATAAATTCTGCTTTGACGGTGCTCCATCCAGATAGCATAATCGAAGAGATGCTGAAATCATTTGACAAATGGAGTCAAGTGGCACATTACGCTCGGGTTATCTTAGTAATGAAAAAGGCATACTTGATCGGCTGGAGGCGTTGAGGGTGGAGGGTTTCCTTCTCTAGCAATCCTCCTCCTCTTTTCCATCCAACTGGAGAAGGAATCCCTGTAACCCGAAGGCGTCAAAAGGCGTAAGATTGGGAGGCCTAGCTCGAAGTAATGAGTCAAAAGGTTCCAGGCTAGGCGCTCCGGTTTACAGGGGAGGTGTTTAGTCGGTAGTCCTGTAGGTACACTGGGAGTCCAACACTCAGGGCGTAAATATCCTTCACCTCCCTACCCAAAAAAAAAATCAATAAATATATTTTTGATGTTTTGATACAATTTTTTCAAAAAAACTCATATGAGTATATAAAATAACAAATTTTTCTTGAATTTTTTTATCATTTTTATCATTTCATGATTATTATTTGCTTTTCACTTGGTTTTTAACCATTTTTCATGGCTCATATCATCCTCTTTTCCTTTGCAAAACATTTGAAAATTGCCAAAAGGTAACAACATTGATTAAGGGAGATCCTTTATTACTTTAAGTGATGGATTTGCTATGACCACGAATATATGCTCCATCAGATCGTACGTTTTTTATTTATTATTTGCACGTTTCAGGCAATTTCTGACTTCGATTTCCATATCTGCAAAAGAGACCGGCCATAAATCGATTCATTTTGAATGATTAATTTCCTTGTTCTTTAAGAATTTTTGCTTCTTGTAACCGTTTTTCAATAGTTGATCATCTATTATTTGGTGTTTGCTGAAGTTTGTATTAATTTGGTTCCAGTGATGCTTCCAACTTTTTTTCTCATGGCTTTTATCATTTGCATTTCCATTTTACGGCTCTACCTAAAAAGCGCCTTCCTTAAATTGGGTGAACCATACTCCCGACAGATGATCATATCACATGTCATGTTTTTTACACATTTTTGCAAGTACACAATGACTGTGAGCAGCGGCACTTGCACTTATAAAAGTGTAACAAAACTGGTACAAAACTTAAATTAAATTTGAGTCGGTGGTGGAACAGGACACCCAAGTATTTTATGGATTTTCTTAGGGGCACACGAACGTTATCGATATATATTGAGAGTTCCTTGTTTTCAGCTGGCGCGTTTCGGTGGCCTTTGCCCGAGGCGTTTCTAAAGCATATGAGCTCGCATTTTTCTGCGTTGATTTCAATGCATCTTACAAGAATGGTGGTTTGATGACAAGAGAGAGAGTTTCTGACAGATGAGTTGTTGACAGATATTAATACTAGCCGATCCTCACCTTGTTGGTTGTGCCGATCCTTGTAACGTTTAAAGTTCGACGGTTTATATGTCGCTACACTGTTGTAACAACTATGCCATCTAAAAGAGAACTGGGCTTTCTTTTGTTCATTAAAACTATGATAGGTAGAAAGCAGACATTCTAGTTGGTAATGGACAACTTTAAATTGGTTGAAAGTATTTCATCCTGCCTGAATAAACACTTCTTTGAATAAAATATGTCATATCCCATTTCTTCTGTTTGAAATTTCATTTGAAATTCCTTCAGTTTTATAAGCTTCTAAATCACCAGAATCCTTGTGAAATCGAACCAGTAGTTTAAGGAATAATCGTGCAACTGTATTGAAAAAACAAATGTTTTTTCCTACTCTACTCTCTCTTTCCTACTCAACTACTCTCCACAATTCTCGCAATGATCTGCTAAACATACTATCAACCAGAAATGATATCACATAAATTTCATATCCTTTAATATTCATCACCAAAACGAGCTCATACATAGTAATGACTGAGCACTCATTTTAATCACAGACTTTTTCCATCCTTGCCTCGTTTACTATTCTACCACCATTCATTATCATGTCCACGCTATCATAAACAGCACGTTGATTTTCCTGTCCGGAAAATTTCTATTTGGTTTTATTTGCGACTCCTGGATTGTATCCAAGTCCTTATTACACCTATATTCATTTTCATATACATCAGGTACATGCTTGCATGCATGATTCCTTTCCTTGGCATATTTTCATGCAATTGAAAGGAGCAGAGCACTGTTGAGTTCATTCTGATTGTCAACAGCCGAATCATGTGCACACATCGATTGCATCGTATGTCGTTCATACGTGCCTGCATGTTTGCCTCATTAAAATTTGCGTTTTCGGGGAATATTGCTCATAGTTTGTTCGTTTTGAAAATAAATACAGCAGTCTCGCGGGAAGTGTTTTTACTTTAGGGAAAACGAAATTCGTTCTACATTTTCAAATGAAATACAACCGAAATGTGCTTCGAGGAATGCAAATCAACCTTACTTTTCCAGGAAAATTATGATGTAAATTACAAATAATAGGAACTTTATTTGCTATGAATTAAACATAGATGGAATGGAGTAAAGAACCTATTTGATGTATACACAAATATTGCAAAGTATTTAACAATAGATTCAACGCATGTCCGTTCCAGGGATATTCTCAGCATGTCATGAAATTGAAACTTGAATTGAATACTTGATTCTCGATTGGCCAATCTGATTTTTAATCCTTGTGGTGGCAGGAGGACACCAATTTATGTCCCCAGTTTGAGACTTCTTGAAATTACTGTTTTGTCATATTACTTTGAGGTAAGCCTCTCTCTTCTAGTCGGCTGGAATCATGGGACTAGGGCGATTCCTTAGACAAGAAATATATGAATTTCTATAAAATCAATCTGTATACCCTCTGCGCCGACTAGCGAGCGGAGATTCCCTTCTCAATGAGGATATCGCACGGGCTAAGTGTGACATACAGTTGTGCTCATAACGTAACAGTTAAGAAGCGCTAATCGTCCGAAGGGGCTTCTCAATAAAGGGAAACAAATGCCCTACACAGCAAATTGAGTGAGCTTTGCAAGATAGAGAGCTTTAAATTTTTTTGGAAAGCTTGAGTCGAATACCGGACGAATATTGGCAGGTTGTGCTAAGTATTATCGTATGTCAGTCTTCTGCTATGGTTTAACTTATCCCTTGATGCTTTGAGGCATTTCATCCAATAAACTCTCCAAAGAAAGCTTGCCCTTTTTTTATACAAACGATGCCTTTTTTTAAAATAGCGATGTCTCACGCGTATCTCATATGGTTAGAGGGTTTGGCAGGTATTGTAGACTGTCTCTGAATAAAAGAAGCTTCTAGGAAATCCAGGGTCTCCGTGCCTGTGCACATACCACCGAAATAAATCGTGTATAATCAGTATCGCATTGCCTTCTAAAACATCAAAGCAGCTAGTAACAAATCAGCTGAGCATTCCACTAGACGCGTGTGTCTTTCATTGCCACCAAACACGACTTTTCTTATAGAAGAAGAGTCCAACGGTTTCTTTATTCTCTAACCCTGTGGGAATATAACCCTTCATATATTCCCAGGATTTTCAGCATCTCGTTGTACATAATACTAGTCAAGAGGCAGTCCAAAGCCCAAAAATCAGTCTAATTCGCTTTTTTGTTTCACTTCTTGAAGGCGTACAAGAGCGTTGAAACTATCTCATCTTTTGTATTTTCTTCGCCTGTTTGAGACCTTCGCTATAGCCTTGTTTGCTATTGTGGTGATTCAGTTGAAACTGAAGTCTAAAATCATGGAACTGGTCGTTATCTTGATCTTGACGTACATTTTCAATCTTGACTGTGATTCCAATGGGGATAATTCCGAGGATCTTCTTTATAGTTAATTCGATCGTTCTAGTTTTGATCAGTAAATCCATTTTCAGCAATATCCTGAGTTTGAGTTGCTTGGCAGACATCATTATCGATGACTCTGCATAGCCATTGACGAGTGACTTATTGGACCAAATATGAGAAACATGGAGGTTCATAAACCTAAATTAACACTCTCAGCAATAACAGAGGTGGCATCTATTTTGTGCTGCTCCCTCAGTGGTCAAAGGTCATCTTTCTGTCTCTGTAATACTTCCTCAACATCTCAATTTTTCGGAACATTGAAGGGCTTTTTCAGCACGCCGAGGGTATTTGCCCATCATAATTGAGTTGCAGAATTGGAAGCATTCATCACATCGAGATTCACGAGTTGCAGAACGAACCCTGGTGTGATTTTTGTATACTCCTTTTCACCAAACCGCGTCCACTTCTCCGTCAATAAGATCAATAGTCGATCGTGGGAATCTTTTTGAAAGGAGCTTTTCCAGCACATTCCCAGTAACTTCTAGCTTGTAAAGGAGCTAGTATAGTGGCTGTTGCACTGGGATTAATATTATCCAGTTGGCCAACACCAGCCTTGCCTACATCCGGTATCAAAGTAAACCTCCACCCCTGAGCTAGAAATTCGAAGCATTTAGCAGGATGTCAGAGCAACATAAATCAACATGTCAGATGTTGTCTAGGGTTGCTTAGAAAGAGCCTTAAAGACTGACCCCCTCGTGAGAATCACCGAAAAGGACAGAGAAAAATGTTCGAACAAGTTCAAACACTTTTCCTCCTTAAGGTATGCGAGGCATTATTGAGGCTGACAACTTCCACGTGATCAGCTTTAAGCTTGTCATAATGATAATAAAAACATTAATAATACTAATATAAAAGGAAACCCAACAAAAACCGTATTTTATGCTCACAAGATAGCCATGTGGAAATAATCAAGTCACATATAACTTGCTATGGGTAATTCATGGATTATTTCTCGCGCCATCTCGTCAAACATTGAGACCGAATGTACTCACTACATTTTGTTGACCAACGAAACAGGCAAACGTTCCGTTCTCCCTTTTCATGGTAATTTTCATACTATTCATTGATATTCAACTGAAACATGTCCTTAAAATGTAAATTTACTTGCGGAATAGCATTGAGCTGAATTTAAACATAATTTTGTCTCGATGAGTTTGGTCCGAAAACGGAACGTGGCGGAAGGAAGGATTATGGTCAAACACTTGTTGTGCAGAATTCAGATGAGACATTTTTGAAGTGTGCTGGAATGTTTAAAAAGTTTTGTAACTTTTTATCTTTCGACTGGAACGTGTTTGTTATGTTACAATAAACGTTTCTTCTTTTTTTTTGAGAAGTTTTTCGGGTCTAGCAGAGAAGAGATATATACGACCCGAAAGGCAATTTAAACTCTATTCTCGGTCAACCATAATGAATAATTTATTTGAACGAAAGGAATATGAAAAACTCTTTTTCGTTCAATGTCTACCAACATATATTTTGGAAAATAGCATAATAATAAACAATGATGATAGTCGGGACCAGGTTATTACTTTTTGAATCTTTTCATCTTTTCCTTAACCTGAATATTTTCAAGCCTTTTATTATCATTCTTGGGATAATCGCTTTGTGCAAACCACGAGCATATTTCCACCCAAAATTCGTAAAAGTTGCCAAATTTTGGGAGGAGATCGCCACAACCTCCCACTGGCAAAGAAAAAATTGAATTATTGAGTCCCCTAAACCGTGAAAGTTCAAAAAATAATAAACTGAAATATTTTCGTGATTTAAGTTAGTATTCCGTGTAATACCACTCGATCCCCGCTCCTCAAATCCAGCTTGCCATTGGTCGAAAATTTGAAATTTTTCCTTTAAATTTATTCGTTCCAAAATATTTGATGAGTTGCTGGAATTCATTGAAATTGTTATTCATCAATTTTTTTTGTGTACAAAGAGCACGCAATTGTTGAGTGTTAGGCGTTTTCCGAAGTAGGCGTTTTCCGGAGAACAATTCTAATCCACTTCCTTCATACATATCTGATTATAACCGTTTTCCGAATACCACAAGTGCTTTCATTATTGACTTGTTCGCCAAGTACAAGCGAAGGAAAAATGTAAGCTGCAATTATTGAAAATGAAAGCAATAATTACAATAATTGAAAATGGCTTTCGTCTGTTTTCCATGAGCCGTATTGATTGCGTAGCTAGTGCCATGTTATTGAAAATAGACAATCATATTTTGAATAGTCAAACGGATACTGCACATATGAATCAATTAATATGTTTATCACATTGAAAAACTCTGAGGCCTCGGCATGCGTAATTATTTTTTCTTACATTGTTCTTAACACGCCTATTAGAAGACGTAGATAGGCAAACAGGGGAGTCTGTATAGCACCGAGACAAGGTTTATTAAGATAAATCAATAATTACCTTTCAGGTTTGAATTGAAAATATCTAAATAGACTTTCATTGTGTTCAAAACTCACACTCAAGAGCCAGCCATTTCGTCTTAATAGAGGTCTCAAGTATTCTGTCTGAGTGGAAGTCCTATCCTAGCTGTTAGAAGAACAATGCGATATTATGAGAAAACAAACTCAAGGACTAACACCTATGATTCGAATTCGTGGCCGACAAACATAGATATCACATATGGTATCGACTTTAACATTAGTCTGGGTCCGTTGACGAGTACTTGTCTTCTATTCAACAGGCCCGAAATGCCATAATAGTAAAAATCTTAGATGTTTCTGATCATTCATTGCAAACACAACCAGCAATCATATAATCCTTCATGGTCGAAATGCATTTAACTGCGCTAGATGGATGGATATTCTGGAAGCACTGGACGAGCATTTTCCAGTACCAGTACATCTGATACGGATTCTGAGGGACTAACTAAAGGACCGCAGCCTAATCTACGACTCAATAGAAAAAAGTCAAAAGATAATTTTTACTTCAGGTGTCGCTCAGGGCTCCATCTTTGGCCTGAATCTTTTCAATATCTCCTATGATGGGCTGCTTCGCCCTGAGCTGTCGGAAGAGTCACGCTTAATCGGCTATGCGGACGATGTCACTCGACATACAGTCAACCATGCGCAACTCTGACTAAATACATTAATGCGGCAGGTAATGGACTTCCCGCTCACGGTTTCAGGCTGGCACTGGAAAGAACGGAAGTGCTCATCCTGACAAAGAACAGACTTCCCAAAGTCATGCCTATCAGTCTTAGGAACGTGCTGGTTGAACTTAAATCAGCAGTGAAATACCTGGGCGTCCTGATAGACTCTGTAATGAATTTTTCCTAACAAATCCGGGCAACGGCTGACAAGGCTTCAGCGTGTGTTACATACCTGATTAATGGCCAACATAGGGTGGCCCGCCACAACAAGGAGGCACCACAACAAGGAGCGCTGTGCAGTCGGTTCTATTTGATGGGTCAGAAATAAAGGGCGACGCTCTCAGGACGGAGTTACACTGAACGCTGTTAGCACAGGTGCAGCGACAAGGAGCGCTACGAATTTCATGCGCATATCGAGCAGTTTCCGGGTCGGCAGTGCTAGAAATCGGGAAGTGATACGCATCGCTATCCTTGCGGAAGAGCGCAGAATGAATTACTTGCGTGGAATCGAAGACAGCAGAGAAGAGGCCATCAGGGTCAACAAAAATAATGCTCTTTCAGCGATTGGCAACATTTCTGGGAGCGGTGCACAAAGGAAAGGTGGACTGCATGTTTCATCTCTGACCTGAGACTGATGTTGAGTCAAGCGCGTAGTGAGACCAATTCCTACATTACCCAGCTCCTCAGTGGACATGGTTTTTTTCGGTCTGACCTGCACAAGATTTACACGTTGTGGTCTCCTTACTGCGTGTTTTATGCAAGAAAAGTAGATAACGCTTGTCACACTTTTTGCTCTCGGAAAAAATTGAGTAACCAGTGTGGAGATCTCTCGATAGAAATTGACCTCCGTCCGGAATCTATCGGTGGAGAAATGCTGTCATATGAACGGTTAACATATGGAATCCGGTGGCAAAACATCCTCGGGCAGTGCTGTCACCGGGAAAAGCTATACTGGAGCGTTGGGTGGTGTCAGGATGGGGGGAGTTTTTTTCTAGCACTTCATTCTTGCTGGAGAAGAGCTTATTCCCATAATCTGTAGGGGCCTCTAGGCGTGGGAACACGAGGACTAGCCCAAAGTAACGTGTCAAACGGTTCCAGGCTAGGTTCTCAGATTGACAAGGGAGGTGTTAATGGGTACTCCAGAAGCAGTGCACGTCTGATAGTCGCACAGTCAGAAGTAACCATCACCTCCAGTAACCATCACCTCCAGTAACCATCACCTCCAGACCACAAAAAAAAACATAGACTCTAACAAAGTTGCTTAAATTTTGTCACAGTTCTCTACAAACTCCTTCAGAGTTATTTCCGCCCACCATTTACACATATATACAAATGGACCCAATTAGTTGAGTGGATATAAAAAAATCATTTAAAAAACAGAAAACACCATTGTAAGCAATATTTTTTTCAATTGGAAATTACAAGTAACAAACTCATTTTGAATAAATGATATAATCAAAACACAATCACTCGTCCAGTTGAAAACTTAGTTTTTGTAAATTGCCGGGAATTTTAGTAGCGATGGCAATAACTTGCTTAGCAATATTGGACTTTAGCTCCGAAGTTACAGGACTCACCTTCTGTGCAATAAATGCCAGGGCCGAATCACGTTGACACTGAATTCATTGCGCCTCATTAGTCCGTTTTCCGTCCTCTGGAGCCCTTGAATTTAACAGGCTTTCCGTAGTGCAGTGTATAATTTTCCCGCTTTCATGATGCTAACTTTTTTTTCTTGACTCCAGACTTCTGCTTCTATCCTAGTGGGAATGAGTCCCTTGCCCCAAGGAACATATTGAAGCTGTTATATATTGCGTGCCCTTTTTACCCTACATGGAATCATTTTAAGATTCAGGCTCCGATTGTGTGTCTACATTTCACATCAATCTAGTCATACTTCAGTAAGAACGCTCCATACTCCAGCGGCCCAAAAACTCGTGACAACTCACTACTGGCACCGGTGAGCTGTGAGCATTCTCTTTGGGCAGACCTTCCTTCAACATTCAAACATTTTCACATATGATGTTCAGAATTTGTGTAGTTTACACCACTCGTATATTCAGCATCACCTCGTCAGAATTACATAACGTAGTAGCTGACGTATGCAGTCGTGTACATCAATGGCATTGATTCATCCTAGCATCCACCAACCTCGACGTAAGATTGGACGGTTTACTGATCTAATAGGAATTCGTGGTTGCTGATACCATGGATGGATGACTGCATACTAGGAATTGATTTCGCAGGCTCTTAGGAGTAAATTCTGTGTCAAATTGAATGAAATGGACAGCCGAATCCTCGTTTGGGCAGTCACGTATTGATAGGAATTCCCACGATCCCAAACTTAAAGCTACACAAGGTAGTAAAAGTCAACATTGACATTCCAAAATTATTTCAATGCAACATGTGAACAAGACCTAATTTTGGAGGCCTAAAATCCTATCAAGCTGACAAAAACATCGGCACTATGTCACTCAATTTCAGCACAATATCCCTGTGAAAAACTAAAAGGGATCGATCGGTTCCGTGCGAGAGGTATATGTATAAGTTAGAGTACTCACCCTCTTTGTAACAAACACCGGGTTCCAGATACACTGATGACACTGATATTTGAAAATGTGCTTCAAGTGCTCGAGTATCAGACTACTTGATTCTCATCCTTAGCTTCGAGGCAATTTTAAGAACAAGCGTCATTCTCATTAAATCATCTTCTTATGTACCTCTGGTCTTGAAATGAGATAGTTCTAACACGCCTCACGGCCCAAGTTATTCTAATGAATTGCTGCACCACAATAACTGTGGATGTGCTCCGGTTGGAGTCGTCAACACTGATGACGTCATCACAAATATTTATGTTGGACAAATGATCCGGGCTTGCCAGCTTGATTCGGCAATATGTCAAGTCTATTTAAAATATGAAGATGACTTGGACACTTGAAAATAAAACAACTAAGTAAGTATCGGCTTCACGGAGATCAACCAAGTTACAATGAGAATTAAACTTTAGCTTGGTAATCATGTCCATGATATCTTTCTAGCAGGTCAAAGTGATCACAGGGGATGAAGTGAGTTTGATTTAGATGGGGTCAGGATTTTGGTGTTTTTAACATCATGCACTTGATTAATGGTAGATATCGACTAGTTACTCCTAGGTTCCTTTTATATTTGATACGGTTTTTACGCCTAATGCTTAATACTTGTGTGCCGTCCTTATTTGCTTTTCATATTTTCATATTTCCTTTGTGCTCTCGTACATTGATTTCCCAGGAATGTCAAGATTCTTTTTGTTTGCATACATAAGATAGCATTGTCCATACATTGATATGTTATTATCGTAAAACAATTTCGAATTTAAAATAATAAGCCTATGTTTATACTTATTTAAAATAAAATGAGCATTTGGAATCAGAAGAAGCTTAAATGTATAACTTTTCATTTTATTAGAATGTTTGAGTTGGCCAATAATGATCAAGATATTGATGGAATAAATGTAAAAACCCTAAACTCCTTTCCACCTTAAAATGATGTCAAAAAATCTCTTTCATACGCACACTTGTGTGTGTATAACATTAACTATTCAAATCATCGAATAAGATTGACAACTCCTGATAAGTCCTTTGAGCGTATCATACAAAACGATGACTATATCAAAAAACGCTTTAATATTTTCTTCTTATGTTAATATTAGAGAAGGGTTACTTTTTTTTCCTTTTTTCCTACTTTGCACATTCACCTTGAAAATATTGCTAACAAACTCCTATTGTTGAGTCCCTGAACTGATTTTGTGAATCAGTTGGAAGATTTTAAAATGTTGAACATGATCATAAAAAAAATTATGGTCCTCAATAAATCCAACATAATAAAAGGATTTGATCCGATAATAACTCAACCTTAACAGCAACCTTTCTTGGCTGAGAAAAGCAAAATATGTGTATTGCTTTATCCTTAAGACCGGATATAATAGTAGATAAATTTTATCCTGGTGTGGGTGAAGTAGCATTAACTTAGAGCGCTAAAGAATTTTCTACCTAGACAAAACAAGGAAAGAAAGCAATGTGTATGGTGCGAAATGCTATTTTTATTTATCAACTTTAGATATGATGTCAAATGGTTCTTCAAACAAATCCCAACACTGGGCGATGAACTTCCGAGGAAGTTCCGTCTCTGTAGTGAACGTGCCAGTTGTTAGTGAACGACCAGAATGAGGTCAGCAAAAGAGTCAGGAATGTAGCAGCCGGTCTTTGTTCACCACCTACATTCCTTCGTGTATGGTTCTATGAAAAATAATCATGAGATAAAAATAGAAGCCAAAATATAGGTTTGAAAATTCCCAGGAGATATTTAGCAGTGCGCAAATAGTCGTTGCGACGTTTCTTCGCTCAGTTATTTTCAGATATCCTTCTAAGAAAACTTCGTGTTATATTAGAGATGACTCGCGATAAATCTGTCATCAGATTTTAATGCTTTTCAGAAACCCTTCACTGAGGGTTTGGTGTTGTCCTTTGCGTGTTAAATAGTTGTCTTCATCGTACTTCAATCGATTCTGAAGATAAGGCTGAGGTTCGGTGAACAACCGAAAGTAAAGTGTGATACCATTTTTCGTTCCTAACATATTTGTAAGTGTAACAAAGAGCCAAATTAATTATATACAATTACTTTTTTTTAACATGGAAGCCCAAGTTGAAGGTTTTATTGAACAATTTTCAATATCTAGCGTAGTTTGTTTTTATTCTTAAGTGCATAACTTCCTATTAGATGTAATTGTATTTACGTCAATAAACATCTTTTTTTTTTCTTGTAAAGATTGAGTCCGTTTTGTGTTGTTTCCTGACTGTTCAAAACCAAACCCTCGCCACCCAGGACAATGTCAGAGAAGCATCCAGGTACGAATCCCCTACTCACAAACTCGTATAGCGACTATCTCCACCCCCATAGAAATCGACTTTAGCTAGTCACCAGACTGACCGTCAGAGAAATAAACTTCCCTATAGCTACCTAATTGGCCTGACTTGAATAACGAGAAACTTTTACTATATCACTGCAACCAATTCTGGGCAGGACAATGTCATGGAATAGACGGCAATGAGTTTACGTCTAAATTACTCACGCCCAAGGACAAAGTTTCCTTGTTTACTTTAACGTTTCATACGTAGAATAGAATAAGTTGCATGCAAGTTTAACTCATTTATTCAGTTTCACGGAAATGGATCTCTTTAGTTGGTCAAAGTAAATAATTGTAGAAGAATGGTTGACTAGTGAAAAGTCAACAGGAGATTTAATGAAGACAAGTTGCAATATTTCCTATTTGCAATGCAACCGGGTACATAGAATATGACCGAATTTCCTTGACAATACAAAAACAATACGGCGACAGTCTAGTCCTGCCTGCAATTATTCACTTATGTTTACAAATTTTGTCCTAGTTATCTTTTGTTTTGAGATTCAAGAGCATGGGCTTCAGACTCTGAGGAAGACAGCAGTGGTTCACCAGAGCTGAAGAGCATATTTTTTAATTTTCATTTCTACCAAAAATGCTGTGTGGGGATTCATGTTTTGCCGCTGGGTTTTTGCTTTATTTACTTTGAAAACCGAGTAGTTTAATTCATGTTATTGCATTTAATTTGTTGCTTACACATACTTTCATCAAATTTTTCAATACCGCCCTGATTTTCCCTAATGAGAGCACAACAGTTTTCGTTCCTTAGTGTTTGTCACTTGAAATAAAAGATAATCTAGTTCGAAATATTAAATTATAACTTTGCATAGAACTCAAGGACCTTATTTTAATAAGCACAATAACGACTTTATCCCGAAGATAACTTTATGCTATGCAATTTTTGAATATTTCTTGGACATGTGGCTATCGTATGTTTTTTGATATGATTCTTTCTGGTCAGACATTGGACTTAAAAATATTGTCTTGAAGATGTTTAATAGTCTCTGGGTTATTAATAATGGAGTTCAATCCTTAAATAGCAACAAAGCCGTTGCGAGTTTCCGGGTCTATTTTTTAATATAAATCGATCATGAAGATGTCCTTTCTTTCAATTAAATGTATTTCGCGCTATACCCATGTGAACACCTCTTATTGTAACCACATTGCTCTGAATTCACTAAGCATAAAAAATTGCCTCTGCACCGGCAGTTGTGGACAATAAAGTTTTCATCCACAAATTTTTTGGACACGTTTATTTTGAAGACTCCCTCGACTCTTCAAGTAAATCCAATACAATAAACATTACTTTGTTTATGTTGTGATGGAGTTAAGAAACTCGTAACGTTTTTCACCGCCACCCTCTGAAGACTAGGATAGAATAAATAGAAAGGACTTGCAGCCACTTACAACTTTTTTGATATCTTAATCCTCAAGTTAAACCATCCTACAATCGCCAACGCATTTTACTGAGTTAGAGTTTCTTCTGCCATTTCGGACGATCTCAATCAACCTGTTTGTAGACACAGGCTCTTGCATGCAGTTGATGTTATGGACTAACCTCATTTTTCTCCCGTCAATCCTTTCAAAAGATCTTTCATTTACAACGTTGCTTATACTATTAAATCCAGCTGAACCTTCTCCCTATCGCACACACTGCAGCTTTTAATGGTGTTTCAAATCGCTTAAGTATTTCTGGACCGCTGTACGTGAGATCCTTTCCATATTTTGAAAATTGCCTTACAAAGTTTTATCTTCCCAAGCCTTTTAAGTTAAAAAACCAAGAAAAACTCAGACGGAGCAACGACAGATAAGAAGGATTGGTAGAACATGTTCTGAGAGCTAAAAAGGATAATACACTATTGAAATGAAAATCAACTGTCATTACTCTACATTTCTCGCGTTTGTGATGAATGAGTTCCCTCTGAAATTTCAACACTTCAATATTGTTAATCTGTTTCGTTGTCGTTTCTACGTTTACGTACTTGTGATGTAGAAAACTTATAGCATCTTAGAAAACTGTCAGCATATTCTTGACAGATGATCAAGTTTGATGAAATTGCGAGTATTGCGGTCAGTCACGCTTTCACATCCATTGAGTTCCAGACGCATCTTCATTATACATTTTCTTCATTGATTCTGGACCTTCTTGTGAAATTTTTGTAACAATATCAATTGATATTCCTTTCCATTCAAGATTATCCTTGTTTATCTCCTTGTACCAAGGTGTGGATTGTGTAATCTTGTTTGTTGTTTTTTCACGTGGAAAGGCATCGAGGATAGCGATTGTCTTAATGTGACTGTAAACCCGTTTTGACACTAAATTCATATCGCTCGTACGAAGTGTAACATAGCTTGAGCTCCAAACCAGTAACTTTCTAACCCATATCAAGAACAGTCAATTTTTCAGTCGCAGATATACCAATCTTAATTCAAAATTTCACAGCAAGCTGTTGCTCCTTCAATTTCTTCATTCCGAAATCCTACAAAGTATTACACTTAATCACGTATATATCTAGCCTACCTAGCTGACCAACAAATGAAAATACCTATCATTAGATGCAAAACAGATTCCATTATAACGAGAAGGTGCTGCACTGCCAGCGTATTTTAGAACATATATTGTTTATGGGATTTCAGACTGTTTTAATATTGGGTGTGTCCAAAAAATGTTTGCGGTTTCCCATATGGACAGTCAATCATAAATCCTTAGTCCCATTTCGCCAACAGGTGGCATTTTGGAACTTTCGTTGTCATGACTATGAAAAAATTCATCGTCTTACAAGGAGGCGACCATCGCAAAATTATTGGACAGGTTTCAGGACAGAGAGTCTCTATGGGGAGACAGAGCTTCTATAGGGAGAAGAATCCATGCGCAGATATTCGGTTTAAGTTGGATACATGTTAGATACCTCACGAACTATCGCAAAGAAAATAGAAAGACACAATGAGCTGCCGTGTTTCCCAGCTTGCTTGTCAAAATAGTGAAGGATTTTTCTGAGCCACGGTCATTGGAGATGAAAAGCGGGCCCCTTGAAACTGCACCGCACAGATTGCAAAAGAGGTGAATCACCAGCATTCACTTTAAAATCAGGCGTGCATCCACGGATCGTCCTGTTGTTTGTTTAGTGGGATAATGAGCCGTTTATTGAGAGCATCTGGAACGAAATCTAACATTAAATGTTGTTGTAAATGTCTTTTACTGTCAGGGATTGGAACGGCTTCGCGAGTAATGCTTGATAAGCACCCTACAGTCATCGTGGAGGCGTTTTTCAATGCGAGACCACACAAAGCTTTAATTACCTCCGATCTTGCTCAAACAGATTATGATTTATTTCAATCACTGGACAATAAGCTGCATAGAAGGAAACACTGAAAAGGAGCTTCATAAACGACTAGTAAACTTTTTGAGGGCAAGAGGGAAGATTTCTATCTGATGAGCGTACATCAACTTCCAGAACATTGGAGACAAGTCATAGATTTAGTTGGAATAAATTAGTTATTACAAATTTATTGGAGACCGAAAAATTATATTATTGGAGACCACCCGACCGATCGGGTATGGAGAACACACCCAATGTTTCTTGATCCTCTCAGCGTACTTCTTAATTAACGAGTCATTATGCTTTTTTACTAATATCAATTTCCGCACCTTAGTTATTATGAAACATATTTATCAGACCACCAAATTAGCAACGTCCTGTCATATATAGCACAACTCGTCAAAATTTGCATTCTAATTCCTGATGAACTGCGGTACTGAGCTGTTATCTAGAAAATGGATTTTTCAATCTATAGCATCAAAGCATCCTGTCGCAACGTCAAAATCAGGAAACGATAAACTTCCTGAACTCTTGTCCTAGGTACATTGACTTGTAAATTTGATTTTCGTTTGCTATTTCGCTGTTTCCCCACCATAAATTTTCTCCGATTCTATTTTTTAATTAAAACTTCCGGGTACCTATTCGATTTGGTGGCAGCCGAGAAGGACAGCAAATCCCAATGTTTCGGATATGAAATTGTGGCGGTTTTATTGGAAATAAACCTGATACAAACCCATTCCAATAGCAGAGCAGTTGGTACCGGAAATGAAAGATTTGAAATGTTCGTTTTACCTTCTTCTTGCACATGTAACGAAAAGCTCTGCTAATATATATCGATCCATTTCATTGAGATCATACCTACATCGACTCGCCCTCACACATATGAAAACTTGGTCCAATTATCTCGCCAAGTATAAATTTAAATTGAATTGTGCCATAACATCCTTGTGTAGTCGGGGACAGTTGCTTAGGGATATTGTGTCGCTGACATCTGCAGTTTATATCGAATTCTAATTTGATAATACTCTTCTCTCAGTGGGGAGGAAGTATTCATACTATGACATCCTTAATCCGATTATTTTTCTTTGCGTTCGCCCAGCGTTCCTTATCATTTAATAGAATTTTTATTTCTGTTGGTTTGTTTGGAGTCGGGAAGACTGAATGGCTACGAAGGAATTTTCTCGAAATGAAATTACTCACGTCGATTAAATTTCATTGTCTCGTCCTTATCAGCTTCAACTTGAAGTTGAAATGCCTTTTCATAATATAAAATAAGACATATCTGACGTAGAACGAGTAAATTGTTTGCTACAAAGAAAAGCTAAACAAATCTCGTAACTTCTTGTTTATAGTGAATCCTATTCACCATGGATGAATAAACAAAGAAATTATTTCCCAGTTTTTATTTTGCCTCCTTTATTTAAAACCCAACAACAATTTGATCTTTGCCAACCTACAATTTGATTAATACAACATTATGAAACATATTATTCATATGACAGATTGGGCTCAGCATATCACCCCTTCCATCCCATGTGAACCGTACAGCGTCCATATATCGCTGACATTATTCTGCGCACGCCTTTAATGTAGAATTGGTCTTGAGCTACATTGGTCTTTCCCGCTAGTCTTTTGTCTTTTTGCGTTAATGGATTTATTATTCCTCTAAGCTTACGTGATCCATTTCTTAAAATTCCAAAAAGCGAAGACAAGATTCCGCCTAGCATTTGTGTATTTAATACTGGATGCATTTTGGTCAGTTGATAGTATTGGCCAATTACAAGTTTAGTAAGTGAAAAACAGTTATTAATAAGGACCTTTAGGTTACATAAATACAAGTACTACAGCTTCTTGTTACAAAAAAGACGACAAGCTTTGAAAGAAAAAGAGTTCGCATAGTAATGTGCTAGCACTAGTGGAATCCCAAATGGAAACGCTACTTTCGAAACGAGTAAGGATTAAAAGGCTTTAATTTTCATTGGATAACACGTTGAACATTTTGCCTTATTGACTGGCTCAATGAACCTCGAGGAACACTACGTGCTAGATAGGATTGTGGTAAAATTGGAAATCTTCTTTGATTCAAAATTTTCAACGCCATGTGATCGGTTTCGAGTTTTAGGACGAATAACAAGAGTCTGGACGCGATATCTAACTCCAAAAGTCATGTTGCCTATTATTTTATCTTAGGGACATGTCACGAATTGTTCAATAGACTTGGTAAAGTTTCCCTGTTATCTGTGGATTTTGTGAATCTAAACGGTTTCTGGACTAGAAGTGCTAAAATAAATTTTTCTTCAAGGAAATGTTGTACAGAACGTAAATTTGGATCTTGTCAAAGACTTTGACTTTGATGTCAAAAGCACTTTATTTATTATTCATCGTTATAAATTCTTTTAAAATATAAAGCTGATTCTAAACAATAAAAATACAAAAAAAAACTTAATGGCCCAAATGGCTCTCCAAATTTAAACATTATCATTTACTAATGAAAAGAACGAAATAACAATATCAAATTCAATCTAATTAAAATTATTACTTATTTAAATATTTAATTGGAAAAAGGAGAAAAAAACCAACCAACAATATTCAAAAAAATCAATTATAATGTCTACACAACAGTGATCCTTTATCCTACGACTAATATATTATAACCTAATTCTAATCAAAATAATTTATTTTATACTATTATACTCAATATTCCTAGGCTGAATTTTAAACACCACTTCTTAAGCCTAATATAACAACATATACCTATACTAAATATTGAAATGTATGCCTAGTTTTTCACACAACAACAACACTAAATGTAACTACCATGAGCTGAAACTCAAAAACCCAAAAAACTACATAAACAGAAACTATTAAAAAAACAAATAATTTAGGCTTCGTCATTCAGCCACCATCTCCATCTCAGCTCGACCAGTCTCAACGAATTTAGCAAATGAGTATTTCCATTGAAATCGCTGGTCTCGTGTACTCGAATTCGGAGGATATTTAATCTTCTTATCTGTCTATCTGTGTAACGTACAATTGGGACGCCGTTGGAATCAAAAACTTATCGATTCATGTCTAAATACAGGAATCCTTCTGGAGGAACAAAGCCAGTAGCGAGGCAAGCCGCAATATACTCATCTATAGGGGGGAATGGCTGTGAAATCTAGAAATTTCCACTCACAGTTACGGTTCTTTCGACATGATTGCGAAGAAGTCTCCATATGAAGATATCGACTCTCGTCACTTTAGCAGTTTGATTAATCTTCCTTTTCGATATATTGTGTTTCCAATCGGTCTCAGGCTTCCTGTATAAACCAGTACATGCACGAAGACACTTCCTTTCGAAAACTCTTAATGTTTCCATCGTACTAGCACTCTGATTGTACCAGATCTGACACCCATATGTCAAAAATGGTCTAACCAGGGTCTTGTAACAAATAACTTTGACGTTTTGATGAATGTATTTAGAATGAAAGAGTCGACGAACGGCCATGACTACTTTTTGTGCTTTACTCAGCATCATTTTGATATGATCTGTATAGTACAAGTATTGATCGAGATGAACACCGAGGTATCGAACACAGGATTTATGTGGAATCCTCTCTGAACTACCCTCGCCTGCCATAATATGGAAATCTTTCCAATTACGTTTCAAGTCCTGGCTGGTCCCTTGACGCGTGGTCTGAGACAAAATTGTTTCGCACTTCTGTGCATTAATTTTCATCCGCCAACTATCGGTATGGAGCTGCACATCATTAAACATTCTTTGGAGGTTGCTTTGGACTATTGAAGCTTTTCGGTCTGCTGTATAGATGATCAGATCATCAGCAAACGCTACCAATGACCGCGTTGGTGAGAAATTAAAATCAAAGCCATTCAGTGGTTTGCGAATGAATATTGAAAATAGTAAAGGCGCAGTAACTGTACCCTGTTGAAGACCATTCAAGACCTTGAAGTCGCACATTGTCCTCAGATTTCCGTCAGTTACAAAGAATGATTTTCCGTATAACATATATAACATATAATATACATAACATATAATATATATACATAATAGGTGTATTAATATGAAATGCGGATTTTTTCTGCTTGAAATATGCATTTATTTGAATGACAGAACGAATGAATTCAATAATCAAAGCATTGACCATCGTTAACTATGACTTTTTCCCATCCTTCTGTCAATTGATAGATTCCATCCTAGTACCACTTCTCATTTTTTGAGGCTAACCACTCATCAAGCCAATTTTTAACTTCTTCGTAAGAATGGAAGTGCTGTTCCGAAAGTCCGTGCTGTATCGATCGAAACAAGTAGTAGTCAGAAGGAGCCAAGTCTAGTGAATACGGTGGGTGGGGCGGAACTTCCCAATTAATGTTTCCCAAGTAGTTCTGGACAGGTATTGCAACATGCGGCCGAGCATTGTCATGTTGAAAAATGACTTTATATTGTCTTTGGTGAAATTCTGGTCGTTTTTCCTTATATGCGCGGTTCAATTTGATCAGTTGTTGTCGGTAACGTTCGCCAGTAATAGTCGCACCAAGTTTCAGCAGTTCGTAATACAAAGGTCCCTTACCATCCCACCAAATACGCAGCAAAGTCTTCTTTCCATGATTTTTTCGGAATGGTTGTGATGTTGATGGCTGGACTGGTTCTACCCTTAATTTTTTCCGCTTGGGATTGTCGAAATAAATCAACTTTTCATCGCCAGTAACAATCCGATGCAAAAAACCTTTTCTTTTCTGTCTGGCAAGCAAAATTTCACAAATGGTTTTTCGCCTTTCGATGTCTCTTTCTTTCAATTGCTACGGCACCCATTTTGCAGCTTTTTGGATCTTTCCCATGGCTTTTAAACATTGTGAAATACCTGCCTGAGTAACTTCCAACGCTTCTGCCAACTGTTTTTTAGTTTGTGTGTTGTCATCATCCAATAATGCTTGCAAATCTGTATCTTCGAATTTTTTTGGTGGTTTTCCACGGTCTTTGTTGCTGACATCGAAATCGCTACTTTTAAATCTTTTAAACCATCGTTCACAAGTGTCTTGGCTTGGGGCATGTTCACCATATGCTTCCACTAACAATCGAAAAGTTTCTGCTGCCGGTTTCTTCAAATGAAAGAAGGTTATTAGACTTCCCCGCAAAATCTCTTTTTCTGGCACGAAATTCGACATATTTGAAGCGAAAAAAACTATGTTGTTTGTACAATCAAAACCTATGACATACTGGAATTTGTTGACAGATGCTTACCCTCCAAAATGCCATATTAGTTATCCCCGACACAAACCATATCTAATAGTTCTGCCAGATGTTAGTAAAATCCGCATTTCATATTTATACACCAAATATATATAAATATATATATACTAATAACATATAGGAGCGTGGGATCCAAGTGTTAAACTAATACACAAAATATTTTAAAGAACAAAATCAGCAAGTCAGATTATCCACTTCATATAAGTGGTTGAAAATGATTCCTGGGACCATAGTTTACAATTACAACGCTGTCCCCAGCGACTCTCATATTTTCATTTAAACCAAGCTTCCCCGACGAAAAAGAAAATTCAGGATCGTCATCAACATCCATATAATCAAAAGTATTGGTATCTTTCTTAATTTTATCTTCAGATCGTTTCGCTGTGGAAATCCCAAACAACTCGCTAGTTTCTCCATCAAATGTAACACTTGGAAAAGGAAATTTTTGTTTTAAAAATTCATTGAGGGCAAAGGTTTATATTTCGTAGCTTCGACGGCCTCAAATCTTTGTTTTTTACTCGAAATTTCACATAAGGAAGCCGACAGAACTGGCGCAGTTCAAGATTTGGCAAATAAGGTCGATGGTATAACACTGGATTGCGAGAATTAGAACGCAAAATCTCTAAGAAAATGATGCACACTTTTCCAGAAGGACAATAACAGAAAATATTAATCGTGATTTTTAACATTCAATCCACGACACAAAACGAAAATTCGCAATATTCTCTCATTGTCAGCTCGTCGAGTCCTCTTTTGATCTTTTTCATTTTCAACGGATTTATTTCTTTGACAAAACAACAATCCATACACTACAAAAATTCGACTTTATGGAGAGCCAAAAAAACAAAATCAACCCACCAAAATTCAATTTTGTAGAGATTGCTTGTATTGCCTGCTATTTTTTTTCGAATGCTTAAAAATCTGGTCAAAATTTTTGAAGGACTCAGTTTCAAACTATTCTTTCAAACTCAGTTCACTCAATCTGTTTCGAACTAACGGCATGAGTCCATTTAAGCTGTGGAAGAATAAGTCATACTTACCCCCAAAACAGCTGGCTGAAGACTCCGAGGGCTACTTTGAGACATTGAAAACTTGCATGGAAAAGAAGAAAGATAAAGGAGAAATTAAGGAGGTAACAAGCAAATATGACAAAAATATCGTTGATGTTAAAAAAATGTGATGAACTCCATTGCTTATTCCTGGTCCGATTGTTGATATGCGGTCCTGAACTTAGTAGATTTGGTTTAATCAAAATAAAAATTGGCAGACAGTCAAAATCACATTGTTTGAAAGGTGAAACGACAAAAACTCATTGGCTTCTATACTGTTCAAAAAAAACTTTTTTTTACTTTGCAAAGCATATAATGTAATCAAACGCAGGGTCAAAGCGATCCCGAAACCAATATGCTTCGCAGGGACCTGCTTGACCAAGAAGTGGAAGGATATTTCGTCACTAACAACCAAAAAAATTTAGAATTAATAAAAAGGTAGAAGTCGATTCAAAAATCGAATTCCAGAAGTGAAGAAAAAGAAATTATAATTCTCACTTATCTTATCGAAATTCCTTGAAAATTTTAATTAAAAGTTGTATAGTTAAATCCAAGGACACGTACAAAATGTACGAGGGTAAGCAGTTGCGTGGAGGCAGCAGATAACTCTAACGCAACACACAAAATCTATTACTCATTTCTTCTTTCCTTTTTGAAAATTTTTCTTGGAGGCGTACTTTATAAATCAAATCAATCTAGCAATGCTATCCTGGTCCTGCTGCCTTATATAGACGAGCATCGAAACTTCATTGAATTTGATTTCCATGGAATGTCATCATACCGCATTGTCCTCTTGACCTTTATATTTTGAGTAGAATCCTTAAGTATGGAAGACTCGCTCAAATTTTTCATAAATATGAAAATAACTTCCCAACAAAACAAGAACAATTTGCAATAATTTGTGAATAATTTACAATTGTCATGATGAAACGATGATAAGACAACGCCTGACCATTCTCGCTCGTTTCAAATTCAATTATCCAATTCACCCACACATCGTTAGAGGCTCGTGTAGAAAACATGTAAATTAATTTCCACAAGCAAAGCACCTAATGGCGTGTCAAATTTAAATTAAACTCTCCTCCAGCTGAAATTCCTATGAAATGTCCTCAGCATGGAATGGATCGTATATACGCAAACGTGGATATATACAAGTGCGAAATCCCCGTACACCAAATGAACATTCCTGCATGTTTGGCAGGAAATTGAAAAGGACCTGCCGGCTAATTGTAATCTTGGGCGTTTGATGTATATTTGCGTGCAGGTGGACAATTTGCCTGCAAGGAGGAGGATCGGATGAGTAAAATAAAATTTGGCGTATTTTGGACACTGCTGTTGTTCTGGTTCAGGGATCCATTTTGCGTCTATGACAAATAATAAAACTCAACGCTTACTAACAGACAGGAAAGCAATGAATCTGAGTGAAAAAGTTTCTTGAAAATTTGATTTTTGCTTGTATTATCCTTAACAAAATGTAATTTATTTAAACAATTGTACAATATAATTTCCTTTTAAGCCACTTCACACTCCGAAATTAACTTCTCAAATCGTTCGATTACTGGAAAATTATTGAATTTGCTCTGCACCAATCTGGTGATCATAAGCTTAATATTGCCAAATGACGCGTTCAATACGTTACCAATGCAACTTGGAGCACGCTTGTCATCCAGATTTCGGCAAGGAGCCATTATAATATCGAAGGATTCAATGAGCTTTATGCTTGAACTTAGGACCGGGGGCCCCTCACGTTCCAAATATTCCTGAATGGCGTTCGTTACACCATCACAACTGGGCGTAAGATTTGCTCGTTCACGTAGTCCTTCTAAAATAGCCTTATCATCACCGAAAATATCGCGAAGTCTACTCGTGCCATCTCGGATCGCATCGGCGACTTTATCGGCCGTTGCCATAAACCACTTTTGTGCTGGAGGACTCAAACTCAACACTGCGTCAAAATACGCAACTACCAAAAGGATAATAATTACAGCTCTCATAACGAAGAACAGTCCGAAGGTGGGCAAGATAACAAACTGAATAGTTGTGTGGTATATTTGAACCCTTTTATACGGTACTGATGTAAATAAATTTTCCGAAAGAACTAGTCAATTAGAGTCAATGTTATTACAATTGTTACTGCTTACATTCCTCAGAAATCATGTAAGCATATACCGCTAGCACAATGTGTGCCCTACTGTTACCAATTCCATCCACACCCAGAAGGTTAACACGTGCTCTAGAATGTTAACATTGACAAGTATTTTTTTTTTTTTGATACTGGTACAGTGTTTGTGTAGAGTCGCCTGTATATTTACTTCATAATTTTGGGAATTTTGTTTGAGAGCTTTAAAATAATACAAAATTTTAAAATGTCTGCGTAAAAACACATTCAGTGTATTCCTTTGAAACAGTGACTTCCAGTTACTAGAAACAACCTGACTATGTGGTCATAAATCTTCTCACGCAGTTCATACACAGAAACCTATGGCTAGCCAATCGTTCAGCCTTGAGTTTGGCCCTTATGAGAAAGCTGGATATCTTGTTGATTGCAATGAATTTTGAATAAATATTCCTGTAATTTAGTATTCTATCGGTAAGAGTATCCTTTTCTTCGATGCTCTGAATTCTCGATGATGAATTCTCAGGTTCAAGTATGGGTGGTGATAGTGACACATGGATTTAAAGTGATGGAGACGGACTCCCAAAGTACTACCGGGATAGCAGGGATGCGCGTACAGACCACTTTCTAGAGCGAAATGTCACTAACAATATCCTGCTCTGTAGCTATTCAATCAGCAATTCCTAGCTTTGCAGTCCTCTTTCCTGGGTTGGAAAAAATACCATACAAGTATCAAAACCATTTTGTTCATTTTTTAAACTACTATTACACAGACAAATTTCATTTGACAGTCTCCTTTTCGAACAATATTTTAATTTGAGAAGTAGTTAGAGAAACCAGCATCGAAGTACAGCGGAACTAACATAGCGTAACCACTAACAGGTGCTAACACTTCGAACAAACTTCTAATCTGAGAGTATTCAACTCCAGATTTTTTTTTTGCGCATCACTGCCTCAAATTTTTACGTTGCAAGCACAACTATTTGCAGATAAGGCATAAGGACGATGGTGCGGAAGAATGCGCAAAAATTTAATTTTGTTTCATATGTAATAACTCACATATATCATAATATATGCAGGAATAATTCTGCATCATCAGAAAAATTATTCTGATTTGAGCTCAGAAAGCTAGTCAAGACGATATCATCAATCAGCTACGTTCTTTAATATTCATATCTCTCGGAGAAAATAGGCGTGCTCTCCGCAGAAAATGTAACGGGAAAAATGATGCAATCAAAAGACAATTAGAACTGTGTGTCGCATAACGTACGGACAGTACTTTTTATAAAGAAGGTGATGATGGATCGCTTGGTGAGGGAGGGGGGATCTCTGCAACAGCAATTCTCTACCTTCCTATCCATCCGTGCAGAAAGAGGGATTCCCCTTAACCTAAAGGCACCGCTAAGCGATGATTAATGAGGCCTAGTCCGAAGTAATGTGACAAACAGTTCCAGGCTAGGTTCTCGGTGTGACAGGGGAGGTGTTTAGTCGGTAGTCCGGCAGCGGGAGTCCGACACTCAGGGCTTAAATTGGACAAAAAAAAATCAAATCATTTCATCATCCGTGGAATTTTCTTTGAATTGGTAAATTTTCTCTCATTTTTGCATAAAACAAGAATGTTTCCTCCCAAAATTTTTGGGCATGATACCGATCTAGTGATACCGAAAAAGATTCATTTTATGAAGATGCAGGGGAACCAGCTGTTATATGAAACGCAAAAATTTGAACGGAATCTTTGTGACCAAAAGTAGAATGCTATGGAGATAAGCACCATCGAAACCAGACCAGATCCTACTAAGATGACCAGATCATACTAAGGCATCATAGAGCTTGAGCGATTAGTTATCGGAGTTGGATATATAGACACAATTCGTTGACACCTATCTTGAGATTTTATACAAATAAATAAAACGAGATTATTTATACATATACATAAAAGACACGATCTAGTTCTTCAAAAACAACGACTCAAGGACTCAGCATATCAAAGAAGAAAATGCAAGGGTGTTCAAGGTTATTACTGTTGTCCTGAGTCAAAAAATCCAAGTCTGCGATCCGTTGCTCTTCTCTACAGAAAGCTAAAGCCATCCCATTTTCAAGCTTCTGTATGATTATACAAGAAGCACTCCGATTTATTTAACAAGCAACATAGCAGGAAAGAAAAAAGCTGATCCTGCTGTTGCAATATCGGATTTTTTTTTCAAGTTTTTAAGACATATAACACAACACCCTCTTAAAAAAAGAGGAAATTCTGAGTGGTGTGATTAAATGAAATGCGGCTAAGGAGCGATCAGTAATGGAACCACTAAAGACGAAACTCTGCTTTCATTCAAGACGTTGCTTAAATTATATTTTTAGTTGCACAAACATACAAAAAAATTCTTCCGTACAGACCCCCATTATATAAGCTATGCTGTATTTCTTAACTGGTTCCATTTTTTTGGAAACTTCAAAACGTTAAGAAGAATTTTCTTTCTTTGAATGATGAAAATTTTGAATGATGGTTTATTGCCAATGTAAGCAAAGAATTCCATATAAACAAAATGAACGCATCCTTGACTAAGACACTTCACATTATGAGGAGTGGACCGATTTCTTAAAAAAGAAATACTATACAGACCAGGGAACACGCAGGTCGACTTCTGTTTTTTTCCAATAGCCTCGATGTTGTTCTGTAGAGCTTATAAATATATATAAGTTTCATTTCTACGCATTCATATCCCTATATCCTTCAAGTATTTATTTTCCTGATCGTAAGATTTTTTTTTTATTTATTATTGGGAGTACAAATTAATTCGGTCCGTTTTTTTTGTGGTCAAAAATGCATTTATTTCAAAATAAAAAGAATTAAAAGATTTAAAATTAAAGAAATAAAAGAATTAAAAGATTAATCAAAGTATCGTCCATCACTAGTTATTACTTTTTCCCACCTCTCAGGCAATTTTTGAATTCCCTCTCGAAAAAATGTCTCGTCTTTTGAGGTGATCCAAGCTAGAAGCCAATTTTCGATTTCTGCGAAAGAAGTGAACCGATGACCTGCCAAATCGTGCTGCACCCGTCGGAACAACCAGTAATCAGAAGGAGCAATGTCCGGAGAATACGGCGGGTGCGGCAAAATATCCCACTTGAGCGTTTCCAAATATTTTTTCACGACTTTTGCGACATGAGGCCGAGCGCTGTCATGCAGGAGAATAACTTTGTCATGTCTTTGCTTGTATTCCGGCCGTTTTTCTCGTAATGCACGGGTCAAACGCATCAATTGCAACCTATACCAATCGCCCGTTATGGTCTCGCCAGGTTGTAGCAGCTCATAGTACACAACACCCTTTTGGTCCCAGCAGATACACAACAAGACCTTCGAACTATGAATATTCGGCTTTGGTGTTGATGTTGAGGTCGATGGCAACGATTGACCGGGCATAGCGTAGTATTTTTTCTTCTTGAGGTTATCATAGAATACCCATTTTACGTCTCCAATAATAATTCAATGTAAAAAACCTTTTCTTTGTTGCCTTTGAATCAGCTGCTCGCAAGTGAAAAGTCGCCTTTCAATATCTCTCAGCTTCAGTTCATAAGGAACCCAATTGCTTTGCTTTTGAATCATTCCCATGGATTTAAGCCGTACAGAAACTGCTTGTTGTGTCACTTCTAAAGATTCTGCAAGCTCCTCTTGCGTTTGACTCGAATCTTCATCGAGCAATGCCTCCAACTGTTTGTCTTCGAATTTTTTTGGTTGTCCAGAGCGAGGCTTGTCTTCAACGCTGAAATCTCCATTCTTGAAACGCCGAAACCATTCCCTACATGATTTATCATTGTCACCATAAACTTCCACATTTTAACCATAAACTTCCACAAGCATTCGAAGCGCTTCAGCTGCACTTTTCTTCCAATTAAAACAGAAAACTTAAACCTCCCGCAAATGCTGCTTAGTTAACACAAAATTTCTCATAATTAACACAGTGAAAAACAAGGTTTTTTTTAAAAAACTTGAAGCAATATGAACTGAATATTATTGACAGATGTTTAACCTTTCTAAAACTATCGACATCAGCTGTTACTATTCAATATTCATAACAGCCAGAGCCATCTTTTGAAAACGGACCGAACTAATTTGTACTCCCAATATTTATTTATTTATTTATTTAATTGTTTTGGTTTATTTAAAATTAATGCTTATGTTTTGTGTTCTGAATTATTATTCATTCCATCTGTGTTATCCTTTTATTTATTGTACACAGATGAGCTTTGGTTTTTAATGATAACATTGGTGCAAGAGGAAACTTCCATCAAAACCTCTTCTCAACTTAAACCTGAATTAAATCAATTGCCTTAAGTCTACCTATTAGCTAACTCAAAATTAATCAGCCTTTTTTTGACAGGTATGGTTGAGATATCGTGTGCATCCGACATGAATGGTGTTAGTTCACTAGCATCCTATGTTAGGATTTGATGAATTACTGGCTCTGGATTTTAAATACAGGAAGCAAGTTGATTGATTTACTTTGCTTCGGAAATTTCGTGTAGTTCTTGGGAAGGGAAATAAAAAGGCTTATCGAGTACCTTTTTATTGTGTGACTTGAAGCTTTTTTTTTCAAAAATTTGGCACAGTGATTCCAGCTGGGGCACCGTATAATATGATGGATTCGAACATCATTCTGATGATGAGAACTTTATTTTTTATGGTCAACTGCGATCATTGATTTAGCAGTGGATACAATGATATAACTGACTAGAAGACCTGCGCCTGCCTGACTAGAAGACCTAATGTGTGCAAAAGATATAACTTGTTTTCTAGTATCCATCCAATGTGAGATGATTCTTCAGACCACGAGATGCATTGACCAATAAAATATAGTAGTTTACTCGGGAGCAGCGTAGGTTTTCGCTTTCTGCTGAAATATATGCATTTAGTTTTGCTGATGTTCATTTGGATCTTCCACTTATGGTAAAATTCATATAGCTTTTCCAACGTTTGTTCCAAATTGGGATCGACGCTAACGTTGTACATACATATTTCGTCAGCAAACGTTGCCATTTGACAAGTCGCATTAGTACGGACGTCAGAGGTGTAGATGTTGAATAAGATGGGGCACAGACAAGAACCTTGAGGAATATCTTCTCCGTATTAGAGGTGCATCCTCAAACTTTGACTTGGTACTTTCTACCTTTCAAAAATGATTTGATCAGATAGACAAGGGTATAATGGGGTATTGTAGTGAATCATTTTGTGGAGTAGTCCATCGTCCCAAACGGTATCAATAGCTTTTTATACATCTAGTGTTACCATACCGACAGATAATTTTTCCTTAAGAATATTTTTTATAAAATTTTATAATTTTCTTATACAGTCGAATATCTATTTTTAAACCAAAACTGGAAATTCGGCAGAATGTTGTGGTCTTCCACAAAGCTCCCTCGTCTTTTGCGTATTAGTCTCTTGAAAATTTTTCCAGAAGTGGGTAGAATAGAATAGACTGATCGATCTATAGTTCTCGGGCATGATGGGATCTTAACCGGGCTTAGGAATTGGTCCTTTCCTTGGCAAAATTTTTAGGATTTTGATTGAGACTCCATCAATACTAGTGGCTTTCTCGTGCTATACTTTCTTAAGTAAGTTTGTGACCTCACGTGGTTTTATTAGAGCCTCAAGAGGTATGCTTTCATGACTTGGGACCGTTTTTAGAGAGGTTTGTACTAATATTTCGCTGAAATCTTTACGCATTCGGTCAGATATTTCATGGAAACTGTAGAACTTTTGAGCCATAACTTTTACTTTTCCTTCATTTGAGAAAATTGTATGTCGGCTGTCGTTTTTCAGAAGGTAGGTTAGCAAATCTTGTTTTCTCATTAGGATCCGGTTTCCGGTTCTAAAGTTTTCGTAAGTTAAAGTCAAGGCAAAGATGTTATTTTATACAGACCGCTTTCGAAAAATCCAAGATACTGTGCTTGTTTCAAGCAAGATTGTCTTTTTTTAGTTTTTAACAGCCTATATATCCCACTGAAGGCTAGTCCAAAATACGTTTACATCCATAAAAACGTTTCCTTTTTATTGGTTTATCATTTAGCATAAAATGTTAGTCTGCCTCAGCAGGATGAAAAAAAATGTACAGCGATAATGACCTGGTTAAAATTTTCAACTGTTTACAAGCGTTTACGACTGAATGAATGACTTTAAAACCTAGAGTACATCCCTTTCGCAGAACCACGATCGATGATGTGTACGGGATCTCAAATCGAAAGTCCGTGGGAATCAAGATCAGACTTACACTTCACAAAGACATCTAAAAATATAAGATTGAAAGATATAGCATAAGTGAAGTCAAAAAACAACTCAGTTTGGTTCAAACATCGAAAGAACAAAATTAAAAATTAAGCCGTTCCAATGCTGGAACACATTGGATAACACAGGTTAAGAGATTCGAGTCATTAGAAGTATCAAGGAGCTATCGTATTAAACATATCATAACTAATCAGGCTTAACACCGCTAATCATGTGTGGATAATCATACACACTATGTCACATGCAATGTCTTAGTCAAAATTTATTTGTATATTAATTATCGCTACCACAGATGGAAGATTTTACGCATGATTTGGTCCTCCCACTATAGAATAAGTCATAACTTAGTATTTATTCTATTGAGATTATATCTTAGGAAATGATAATTAGTTTCTTGTAAGTTCCCCCCGAAATTTTGGTATCACGAAATCATTTTTTTTTTTAAATTATACACATCAAAGTTAGTCCATAACATTATTATTTAAAATATTCTGACTTACAATAATAAATAAATATTTTAAGTAATCAACTAAGCTATTCTACAGGTCAGATGTTTTGTTTTGTCTTTAATATGCATAACTATTTTATTTTTTAAATTAATTGTGAAATTCAGGCCATTGAAGTCTTCTGAAACTGAAAGAGAATACTTTTCGATTTTCTATTTACATGTTGATTTGTTAGGAACAAAATACAGACAATTACTTTGAGTCCGTCATGTTTCTTCTTTCTGTTTGTTCGAATCCTGATCACATTGCTGGTGGGTACCGCAGGGAATATCAAAAATGAAGCGTAGTCTAAAGTTCTGTAGCAAAAAGATCCAGGTCTCTTGTTGGCAGAATGGTAGGCTTGGCCAGCACTCAAAGAGCCATGTATTGCTGGGACTAAAGCATAACTTTCGAGCACAAATCCCCTACAGCCTCCCTGCTACAAAAAAATAATCCACATTGAATTCGAAGAAATACTGAAGAAAAGAATTAATCACCCTCGAAATGGATTTTATTACAAATTGCCCCGCTAGAGTAAAAACAAGATAGTGAGACTAGATCCTAGGTAGCTGATTTTTCGATTCAAGTCATACGAGACAGAAAATTGAAAGGATCCTACACTGAGCGAAACAAAAATAGCACCACCAAGGATTTCAGATGAAAGATAAATCATGATATCAATGATTTATTATAGCATGTTCCAAAATCTATTACGGATAAATCCAGTGTGAAATGGTTGTATTTTATGGAACCCTTAACATTTAAAGCCTAGAAATAAAAAAAAATGATGCGAAATAAAAATAACACCACCTCTGCTTTTAACCAAAACCAAATTTTATTCTATAAAATATATCATTTAGGAATACTTAATAATTTGTGTACGAGCCATTGTTTGACTTCAATTAGTCGCGAATGCATTGACAAAATAAGCTTTTCCAGCGTATCCTGCTCTATCTGCTCCCAGCACTCTCGAACTCGACATTTGAGCATGTTAATGTTGTCGAATTGCTTGCCATTTTCGTAAACGCGACGTGCAAGAATAGACCAAAGATTTTCAATGGAATTCAAGTCCGGAGAACAGGCTGGCCACTCGAGAACTTCTATATTTTTCTCAGAAAACCACGCTTTAGCCAATTTCAAATTATGGATTGCAGCATTGTCTTGCTGAAAAATACAGTCCAGATCAATGCCTCACCATGCTCAATTAAACTTATCTCCAACATTTCGACGTAGTCTTCTGACTTCATTTTTGTTGTAATCCACGCCAATGGAACCCCAAACCATCAGCGTACCACCACCAAAGTTCCTACTCATCTTAACCTTTGGATCTTTGCGCAAATCGTGCCAGTAGTACTGCCAGCCGTCTGGTCCATCAAGGTTAAACTTCTTCTCATCCAAAAATAGCACGTTTTTCCATTCCTCGGTCCAGGAAATATATTTTTTTGCGAAATTGAAGCGATCCAACTTATGCCGTTCTGTCAAATTTGGTTTTCCTTGCCTTTTACGCCACACAAAGGTTTCACTGCTTGACAAAACTTGTTGTATGCGACGTGTGATAACCGGAAGCTTCAACTCCGCGTGGTTTTGTGATGCTGTTTTTTCCTGATTTGCTGCAATCCTGCAAATTCTCCGTTTATCCTTCCCAGAAAGCTTACTTTTCTTTCCACGTTTCTCGATTTGGCCACATTTATTACAATTTTTTAAAAAGTTTCCAACAGCCGTGTGTGCCCGATGAAGTTTTCGACCGATTTCTCTATTAGAGATACCTGCATCGTGGTAAGCTTCGATTTTTACCTTTTCCTCGAACGTAAGGTGCTTTGATCGACCCATGATGGCTAAATCGCACGAAAAAACAACGATCTCACTAGCAAATGAACACACTTTTACAAATGTAATGAATGTAATGAAAACATCTCATTTGACATGTGTCAAATGAGACAAATGAGAGTCAGGGCTGCTTTAATACAGTGTGGTGCTATTTATATTTCGCACTGTTTTTAACGAAATATTGGGTTTACGTGTAAATACTTCACACAATAACCAGCACTGTGATGCTGAAAGATAGTAAAGAGTACATAGATGAATTGAAGCGCGAATTTGATGTTGTCAACAGGATAACAGGGAAAATAATCTGAAAAAATATGATGGTGCTATTCTTATTTCGCTCAGTGTATTGAGAGATGCATGGCTGATGTCACAAAAAAAGTTGTCAGATATGAAAATATGACGAGAACCCCTATTAGTGCCCCTCACTTGATGGTATCCCTATCAAAACTGACATTATGATTGCATGCAGTTCTTTGGATATGTTTCTTCGAATAAGACCAACTATGGGTCGAGTAAGTCTGGTCTTCCTTAATTAAGCTTGTAACTTCACTTTAACCCTTTTTTTGGTTCGCTGCTCAACCTTATTCCATATGACAATTATTTCCTTCTGTTGGCGAAAAAATTATCGAAAATATGGGGGAATTTGTGTATCCAGGGGCCAAAATAAAGAGAACCGCAAATGAAAGTGACGAAATACGCCGAAGAGCAAGCCCACAAACATAAGTTTTAATTCAGCTCTGACCACAATCAAGACCAGCTGCATACACAGGAAGTCAAAGCTTCAAGTATACAAATCTGTAAAATGACCTGTTTTATGCTATAGGTGTGAAACATGGAGTCTTACTTTACAAATATATTTGCGTGAGGGGGCCTGAGGCGGATAATCGAAGCGAAGCTAGACAGTAAACAATGCGAATTCGATACAACCATGAGCTGTACGCAATTTTTGACGAGCCGGAGGTCTCAACGATTGGAAGACTGCGGAAGGTGCAATGTGCTGGCCATGTGAGTCGTATGGACGGGCGAACGGTGCAAAAATGTGTTCGTTGGGAGAACTGAAGGACAGAGACCAATTGGGAAAACAAGGAAATGCCGATTGGACTCTGTTGACGAAGACAGTTCATAGCTGCTCGGATTCCAAAATTGGATAACGCGATCAATGGACCGAAAGATTGTATACGCTTGTTGTAGGAAGCGAAAGCCCGATAGGGGCTGTAGTGCTAAGAAGGAGAAGAGGAATTCATCGCAATGAAACCAGGCCATTGCGATTAGTTATTAATGGAATCGTTATGCAATCATAGAAGTAGTAGTTTCCAGATAACAGATAACAAGATGTTCTGAAGTTTCCAAAGTTCTGGTTCCAAAGGCTCTGAAGAGGCAGTTTCGTTGATGGGACATTTTTCGCAATTCAGATTCCGACTGGCACATCCACATTGATATTTCTCAACAGTAGCACGCTATGCCATACGTTACACCTTACTGTTCTGCTACCGCGGAAAAAAAGGACTATGGATAATCTAGCCGAAATGTGTGTTGGAAAAGTATCCATCAAATGTACTTTTCAGTTTGAGGTCGCCACCAAGGATATCTGATTCATAATTGAAAGCTATGGGAACTATCCCATAAAGGAATGATAAAAAGCCGAAGACTTAATGACATTACTCTCACAAAATGTTACTTTTTTTTACTAAAACAAATCATTCACGGGTTTCCTTGAACGATATGATACCAAATTGGTACGATCCTAAGGCATAGGGTGAAACATTGTGAAGAATTGAATGTGTGCTTAAGTATGTTAATAACGGATGGAGCAGGAATTCATTTCGGGACTTGTGCCCTTAGGGATAACAGAGTAACCTGATTACGGAAGAAAAGATGCACTTGAAATTAGATAGGACTGAATTATGTTTGATTTTGCCTATTGCTACGAATATACCGATCGCAATCAGGAATGCTCGTTGGGTGGCGCCAGAAACTAAACGAAAGAGTGCAGGTTTCGTTATTTACAAACTCCAAATGACTTTGTTTTGGAGTTTGGAAACCCGGAAAATAGTTTCCTTTGCGCCAAAAAAACAGAAGTTACACTTGCAACATATATCCACAATTTATCTTTTTTATAGATTGCATTACTACAAACGGATCCGCAATGTCATCCATTTTCACTATAACTATTAATTTTACATTATAGAAATCATGCAGTCGATACATTCTCCTAACTGCCCTTCTCAACCCAAACGCAAGTCGATTTGAATTTATAATTTCTTAATCAGACATGATCAGATATGATCCCATAAATATATTGAGGCAAGATAATCTGAACGATAATTTGCACGTTAAAGACGTAATAAAAATATTTGTCTATTCTCCATTTATGTTCGCGCGGCACTTATGGAAGCGTTAAAAAATTGTTAAGTCTTACATTATTAGCCATAATTGTATATTTTTACGATTTAGCTGCAGACATTCTACTAAAAGTCATTCTTGTCAAAGACGCAAGCCATGACGGGACTTTGCTATACTCGACTCGCGCAGTTATCAACTTTATTGAAGGGAAATTGTAAAATAATAAAAGCTATGCAATAAATCAGATCATTATTGACCACATGCTAGTCCCGCTGGGGTAGTTAATGGAATAGTGTTTATGATAGCAACAGGATTATGGATATACGATATTTAAAAAGGCTTTTAACAATAATTTATCAGGTCATATAAGCCAATCGTAAATTTCTACTGAAATGCAAATTTATGAGTGTCCTTAATTGAATTCTGTACTGTCGAGCGCTTGCTATTAAATGGGAAAGTTTATTACAGGATGTGTAATCATTGTACTATGAGTTGTTTATTGAATCACATATGAGGTAATTGCGAGGATGGAATGCTTTATTTGCAATCACGCAACAAGGAGAGTCAATTTATTTTTTAAACGTTCAAGTTAAACTGCCAATTGCATAATACCAAAGCCAGAAGGGCAACTCGACCACAGTTGGAACAGTTTTGTTGGAAACTCGTCAGAAAGTTTCTATCCAATTTTACACGCCACTTCGATTGCAAGCAAATTTTTCGAGTAGCATTTGAACATTTTGAAATGAAAGACTCACTGTTGCAGGCAGTTGAACAATTTGAAAGTAATTTGCCAAGGAGATTACAAATTAATAAAATTTCAGGAAATTTTAATGGTATTCAAGGAACTTGCAAAAAATGTTCTAAACAGTGTTTTTTTTTTGGTCCATACTTCAGATGTTGAAACGATTTAATCAAGAAAAAATAGTTAAAAATTTCTTAATATTCTACAGCAAATTTTATTGTAGTAACACTTGATTAAAATATTCTGAATGCATGTCAAGGATCATAAATGATAGCTGAAATATAATCAAATCATACATTTCAGACAACATCCTATCATTGCAAATTAAATCAGATTTAAGATATTTCAAAAACTTCAATTTTTCAAGATTATGACCTCTACATATTCTTTACAATTGTACCACAGACTCAGAAAGTATTCGTCGAAAATTGTGCCTGAACGCAACTTTGGCTGTCTTAAAATTCCGGGAAGATATTTCGAGACCTATCAACTTTGAAGACCTTTGAAATTTTCGGACCTTTCAACACTTGAGACCTTTCAATTTTTTGACTTCTCACCTTTTGCAAAATTTTGAAATTTTTGGGACTTTCAACTTATCGGACCCTTCAACATGTTGAACCTTTCGACTAGTCAAGCCTTTCAACTTTTCCGGAAACTTCAGAGTAAATTTAGAGAGTTCAGAGTTTCGTTACATTTCATTAAGTTTTGTTGGTTTTCGTTAAGTTATCCGTATCTTTCAACTTTTCGGATCTTGCAAATTTTCAGATTTTTGAACTTTTCGGTTCTTTCAACTTTAATTACCTTACAATATTTCGCACCTTTCAACTTTTCAAAGTTCGCTTCAAATTTTTGGACCCGTCACCTTTTCAGAATTTTCAACATTTCGGACCCTTTCACCTTTGGGAAATTAGGAAGCAAATTTTCGTAGCGGATTTTTTTTCAGAGGAATTTCAATTAAGCTTCATTCTAATTGATATCTGAACTTAGTGTTAGAGGAATTTCAAATACAATCAAACTTAAATTTTAGTCAAAATGATTTTATTAAAAATTAATTACGGTAGAAGTTATTTTGAATAACTTCCGCTTTGTACCCAGGGCTCACAGAAAATATTCGTCGAATATTGCACCTTTTCGCAGCATTCCAAATTCCGCGTAACTGATAGCAGATACTGTCGCTCAGCTCAGCCATATACCTTGGAGTTTTGCAACAAACTTTGGGCTTAAGATACCGTCGCTGGAAAACTCCAAGGAGGTTGATTCTTGACAGATAACGATATCCCTAAAAGAAAATATCAATTATTGAGGAAACGGCTTTTGTGGCAGCAAAATAGCTGGCTCCATTCTTCTGAAACTACGTAAGTTCAAGTTCGCAAGTTCTGCAAAGAACGTATACGATAATAACCCAGATACTATTTACCTTGGTTAACTGTTAACAGCCGCCGACGAGTCGCTCTCGCGTTATTCAAAAATAAAAAAGGACAGCACCCTATACACCCTACCACCAGTCTCGGAGGAAATGTCAAGCAGTTTTCTTATCATGCATTTGTATGCGACATCGTACAATGATTGCGATGCGTCGATGCGAAGCGGGAAATATTCGCAAAAAACGAAAATTCCTCGCAACGAGGGGCGTGACGTTTGTCAAATGCAATATGGCGCTTAAATGAAATTTGAAATTCAAACGCCTTAATTACTTTTTAAGTACTTTGATTATTATGAATGAATTTTGAATGAAAATTTCGTTCATTCTAGTTAAGGCTTTTATTTGTTAAATGAAGGAACATTCCAAATTCAAAAATTTTCAAAAATTCAAAACAATTTTATTTAAAACGTCACCTATTTGACATTTGTCATATGGACATTAATGTTCCCCGCATCGCGTGCATTGTAAATTGAATGCGTTGCGCGACGACGAGGGAGAATCGCATCGCCATCACGCAGGATTGTATTTCGGCCTTGATCCATGTGAATGAACGACAAATCTAATGCGCCCTAATAAAAGCACGCTATTCAAATTGTTGATTAGTTTAAAAATTTCAATCCTTTTTTATCGCTCCTTTTTAACTTAAACTCCAATGTCTACCGCAAGACACCTTTACTCTGTACATACCTTTGCGGGCTATTCAATACACTTATATGCGAAAAATACCGAAGGAATATAGATTTTGCCCAAAATATCAGTTGAAATATATTATATGAAAAACCTTCCTCTTAATTTTATGTTTTTTATTTACCTTGCGGAATCGATTTTCAACCGTGATCGTTCGGTCTTCATCATCAAAATTTTACCTTCATGTGTTTTATCGACACTTCCCAAGAACTGAATTAAGTATTGTGTCCTTTAATATTCGTATTCAGTTTGGATAGTTCCAAAGATATATCTAATTGATGGTGCTTAGGGTGCACTGATCCTTTTGCACGGTATTGGCTTGGTTATTGGGTATCGATTATTGCACTATTTTAAAATTTCTAATAACACTGAAATTACACTCTACTAATACATATACTACTGAAATTACACTATACTAATACATATACTACTTATACTACGATTTAATTGCTTAATCGGCTATTTTCAATATATGCCTATAGCAGATAGATCCCAGCTCTGTCTTATTTTTGATTATTAATATGTGAACCTTATGAAAGAAATTTGGAATTGTTTTATTTTTGAACAATACAAAATTCACAACAAAAATATGTTCAGAATTGAAAATCTTTCTCTATTGATTGTAAACCCACGAAAAAATCACTCAATTTCATATCAGTTTTCGATGTCAACGTTTAAACGACACCTACTCCTGTAAGGATAGCTTAAGTATCTTTATATTATACGTGAGGTTAGATTGAATTTGGTCAGGCGGTCGAAACAATCCCGATGAGAGTTTTAAGTCTTTAAATCGTAGAATTGGATAAGTTAAACACAATTTCAAACACATATTTGGAAAAAATTTGTGACTCTATTCGATATTAAGGATTTGATCCATAGTTAGCGGAGCCCAAAAAGTTGTCCAATGATCGCAATCATAATTTCATTACACCTTCATAGGCTCTAACTCTAACAAGAAAATAATTTATATCTCAAATATTTATAGTATAGTCTGTTTAATTGGAAGGATATTCATCAGATATTCAGAATCTCCGTTCTGGCTCAACCATTTAAGGTGAAATTTGACATTATTCAGCTTCCAAATTCTAAGTCGAAATCATGTAAAATTTGCAATCCCATTCGAAATTTCACTTTTATATATTGTCACCTTCAAGGCACAATCAAATAACCGAACACGACGAGAGGACGAAATTCCATACACAAAACTCCTTTGGAAACTTCGATAAGCAATCTTTATTCCTATGAATACATCAATACTTGATCAATAACTTGTTAAACTTACAGCAAACATTTTATGATTTTTTCTACTACTTAAATATTCAATCCTCATCGAAGCCACATGACTACGAAACCTTTGATTTTCTGGTTCTCCTGGGAGAAGTCGAACAACTTTTCGATGTTGTCAACTTTTAAGTCTATACTCTGCACATTCAGGAGACGATTCATGCAGTGGAAACATATAATCACCTCGGAGAAATAAAATCACAAATCCGTTCGAGCGAGGTCACCAAAAAGAAATTGAAAGGAAGGATCCGGGAAAAGGAAACGAAAGAAAAGTTTTTCCTTTTTTCATTCAGCAAAATGGTAGAGAAAAAAAATAAATTCTTATTTATGTTCCAACCATATAAATACAATTCAACCTTCAGATGCTTGAATCCTTTAGCATCCTGGTCTGCTACAGCATATTGTAGCTCGACTAAAGGGAAGTTTGAATGTGAAGCGACAAAAAGGAAACGTCGGATTACGGTGTCTCGTTTCATGAGTCTTGGAACTTAACAAGACGTTAGCATTGCCTAGAGCCCTCCATATCCACTTACTCAACGTAAAATATCACTCGAGTTACCATTCGGGATACAAAAGTAAGTGATGGAAAATCCAGTAAGCAATAAAACTGGGGATACAAACTTAAATTGAATAAGTTATCGGTTGTGAAACTTTGGGACTTGCAATAAAGCTTGGAATGAAGGATTCCCTCACAAGACGGTATAGTACAGTCAAAATTGATTGGCGCTACATTGCTGATTCTAGCATTCTATTTTAATAGATCACACTACAAGGTTAAGGATATCTTTGGCACAAGGATTTTCGTTCGAATTTCTTCTTCGGCGAAGAAGAGTATTTCAATACACACGTCTGGCAGCACTAATTACCATACTTTTTCGACTCTGCACATAGTTATGTTAAATTAGAATTGAAGAGCTTGTAAAAGGGTTTTGTCAGTCCTTTGAAATGTAAGACACCCCGGATAAAATATCTCACTACATGAAGAAACAAGCGCTTGACGTCAAGTGTTTTCATCATTTTCTCGTGCATCAGTTTCCATGGTGGATTGTTAAAAATTCATGACCTCCATTTTTCCAGTCTCGCAGATGTTGTGGAGAGCAATTCACTAAATTACATGGCCACGCTATGCAGTAGAACATTTTTCCCGCACGCAGTCCTACTGAAATTGTTCGCTTGATATACTTTAAGTTGCTATAAATTTTAAATGTGCTAAATATTTGAACGCTTCCCTATTCATTTTCTTTATTTCTTTCCTTATTACAGCATCCCATTGGAATGATGGAGCGCCTGGATGTCGAAATCAACGCGCTCCGCGCATTGGAGAAATTCAACGGTAAGACAATATTGACATTGGACAATATCCTTTATAAATTCTGATACAGACGCTGCTACAATTTATTCTTATGTTGAAAATTTTCGAAGCACGTGACGCATAGTATGAACTCTACAAGGCAAGTCAAAAGTCCAATTTTCTCAAGGATCTCATTCAAGTCATAAAACATAATATAAACAAAGTGAGCCTCAGGCAAAATGGTCTGTTTTTACGGGAAGTCTCTTCTTATACAAATTTATAAATTTGCGAATCAATAATGTAAAATTTTATCTTATCCATCTTTGTGGGACATGTGTAAACTGTAATCAGCTACATATTTGGCCCCAAACTGCTATGCCCTTATTTGTGGGTCACATTTATCGGCATCAAACGACTTATGTCCGTTTTCTACAACGTTGTGCTCAATAAATCATATACTTATTCAGTTTTCAATTCGACTTCCGAAAACAAACATTAAATTATTAATTAAACATTAATTCAATTTTGGATACTCAATTTTGTGCTCATTATTTCATAAATATGTACATGCTTTTGATATATAAAAAATTGTTAAGCTCTCCTTTGAGTATCATATTACCACACGGCTTACATTGAGTCCAATGCAGAGGCCATTCAAACTCATTCACAATGAAGGACTATAAAAGCCAAAAAATATATCGAAAATGTTCTTTGTCCGCTTATCATTGGTCAGAGACACATGCGATTCATTAAGGGTATTACATTTTAATTTTAAAATATTCATATTTCATGCATGTATTTATGATAATCGCATAATGAGGCGGCCGAATGAAACAATTTCCTTTATAAATCAATGTTTCCAGCAAACTGAATGCTCGTGGATTTTAATATATTTTGAAAAAAAATATATCTGCAGCACTCCTTTTATGAAGTTCGTTTTGGTGTTGCCGCAGGCCAAAATTAACCGGCCCGGCGGACCCAAGCTACCCAGAGTCACTCCTTTTATCTTAAATAGAGTTTAATCATGATATAAAAAAATAAACCACAACAATGATGTGATCAGAAAATTACAATTCATAACTTTATCTGCAAAAAAGTTTATAAAATCTAGATATATCTGTGAAGTATCGGCAGCCACCATCGTGCTAATCCACCCCATGGCGTAAAGAGGCTCTGCTCTTGCATCAACTCTTATAGGCCAGATATTTTATCTGCTCTGGTCATAGCATAACCCCTTACAAGCGCTAAAACTTTAAACAAACTCTCATCCTAGCGGTATTTCACTCTTATTCCAAATGCATAAGTATGAGTAAACAAAATTTGTTGAAGAAACTCATTCCAGAGAAGAGATACTCATTAATATTCACTAAAATTTTGCAGTCATATGCAATAACTTACGTATATTATTGCATCAGAAAAATTGTGCTCACTTACAACTAAGCTCAGAAAGCTAGGCATCGCGATCTGTCCACCCACCTACTTCAACTAAGTTCTAAGCTCTCTATCTTGAAAAGCTCGCTTTATTTGATACATGGATTATTCGTATCTTATTTTATGTGATGCCCCTAGGACGTGCCAGTGCTTTCAGTAATGATGCAATGTTCTTTATTACTACACTATACTTTACTATTACTATACATTATCAGTAATGATGCTTTATTTTTTAGAGGAAAACAGAATTCCGCAAAACAAGATCGCATTTATTTACGCTTAAATATTGAAAACTAGAGCATTATACCTACTTCAAATATTCAATCAAATTTAGGTATTTTTACAACATCATTACAACATCAACATTTGCTCTTGAATCTGGCGCTTGTGAGGTTGCTAACAAGATAGTTTGAACTCTGTTTGTTGGTTCAACGTTCGTAGATGGTATTGCTTCGTAAAGCGGCTATTGGCGACACAAATAGAGCGGAAGTTGACGGTCCCTGTTCATTTTCAAGTTCTGCAGGACTAAATACCTGGATTGTTGGCTGACTGGATCTCATCAATGGGAATATTTGTTAATGCCGAACCTAAAATGTCTAGGTCTGAAAACACGTCACGATTAAAAGACTTGACATATGTGCAATGGAAACCATTTTGGTCTATCTCTAATCTAGCAGCGTTGATTAACTGTATGTTTGTCAGTTCAAGCAAGTGATAATTTTTAAGCAAGGCTCCAGGATCCTGAAACATGCATGACACACTTACTGTTCGGTAACCCTGTATAAAAAGCTTGAAAAACACACGGTCTAATGGTTGAAGCTCATGTGTCATGAGGGGCGGCGGGCTCAACTTATGAATGTAGTTACCTCTAACATATGCAATGACATTTAGCCCTGGCTTTTATGCCATATCCCTGTGGCTATTATAATACTGTGATCAAAAATTAAAGTGAAATTGTCATTTAAAACTCCCGAGCATTATGAAGGCAGTAAAAAAATTTTTTCCTAGGTTGATAGGACTGTCTTTGACATTTGCCAAGCGTCTGTCTGTCAAAAGGTTTAATTATCTCCGAGTTACACGTGTTTTTGTGAACAACCAAAAGTTAATTTTTCGATTTTTAAAATGGATGATTTTGTTGGGCAAAGAACTTGCATGAAATTTTGTTTGCGGAACGAATATTCTTGTGCGGACACGTTAAAAATGTTGCGGAAGGCCTTTGGTGATCAAATTATGGCACGAAAAAACCACGCTCTGGGCAAAAATCAACGTCTACCGACGGGGCCATGTTCAAAAAATCAAAGATTTGGTGCCTTGAAAATTGTCAATCAACAATAAGAGACCTCGTTGGTAATGTTGTAATATCAATTGGCTCAGCCCAAACCATTTTGAAAGGTTTTTTGTGTCTCAAACGCGTCAAGTCTCGATTGGAGCCAAAATCGCTCAATTTGGAAAAACCGCGTCGCGTCGATGTGCGTGAAATTTTGCTGTCTGACTATCAGGACCACTTGAAATGCATCATTACTGGAGACGAGATTTACGCATACGAACCTGAAAACACCGACCAATCCAGAGAACATCGTGCGAAAGGTGAAGCAAGACCGAAAAGACCATGGCGAAGTCAATCAAAAATGAAGGTCATGTTGACAGTTTTCTTTGATAATCGTGGTGTGGTGCGCTATGAATTCCTTCCACCGGGCCCAACTGTCAACAAAAAATATTATTTGAGCGTTATGGGTCGTTTGCGTGAAGCGTGAACCTATTCGTCTGAAACAGCCGGAATTATGGGCGAACAACTCTTGGTTCCTTCATCGCGATAATACACCATGTCATACTGCATTGGTTCTTCGCGACTTTTTTGCCAAAAACTCGACTCATATAGTTCCGCAACCACCATATTCGCCTGATTTGGCTCCGTGCGACTTTTCGCTATTCAGCGAACTCAAAAAGCCAATGCGGGGACGCCGCTTTGACACGATTGATGAGATAAAAGCAGAATCGAAGAAGGTCTTGAAGGCTATACCGGAAAAAGATTATTCCGACTGCTTCGAGGACTGGAAAAAGCGTTGGCAAAAGTGCGTTTTATCGAACGGGGATGACTTTGAAGGGGATGAAATTGATTTGGAAGAATAAATAAAGAATTTCCATTTTATAACTTTTTTTTTTGAAATCACAGTAGTACTAGGTTATACTAAGTTAGCCTCTGGATACATATTTCCGCATTCATCCAACCACTTTCAAAGGTACTTTCTTGTAATGCTCCAATCATCATCCGTCCATTCTCACCATTTTCTTCCTAGAGAAAATGTAAATAGGGGGCACAAAGTGATGCAAAGCATTCATAGAAATTATGGCAATGTTATGTCCTTATGCAGCTGAAGTAAGTTTTCCAACCTGCCTTTCACCTCTCACTGACGAAACGCTATCATTTTTATGGACAGTCGGGACTCATGTCTCGTCAACATTATAAACTGGCGAAGATTGAAAAAAAAAATTTTTCGTATACGTTAAAGGAGAGGTCTTAAATTCGATCAACTTGAAGTTGATTGAAGTCTGTAGAATGCATCAAGCCCGTTTCACAGGAGTTCTTAATGCCACAATTGGATATTTTTTTCTTGAAATCACATAAATCTTTTGAAGCCATCCGCTTGAATTGTATTTTTTTTTTCTGCCAAACCAAAGACAAGGCACCAAAGTCTAGTTCCTGGTAAAATCATAAACGGGTTTTTAGATTTATAACATACTCACAAATCTGCTTTTCAAACTCAGGTTTAAATGTCTGTTGAAAACGTCCTAATTTTGGCTTGAGAGTAACCTGATCACCTTGTTTTATACCTTTGATACCTTTATGCAGAGAAGAAATCGGCTCTCTCAGGAATCGGCCAGGACGGCTTGAATAATTTTTCAGTTTCTTTCCAGTTTCCTCCGCCATTTTTACTTCATTACTACTTTACTATTTTTTAAATTTATGCGTTGTGACACTTCAAAAAATGATTTTGATCTGGGAAAATAAACACATAATGAATAACATAGTACATTTGGCAGTAATCCGGCTTGATTTGCGATAAAAAAAATTATTCTGCCTAAAAATCATATTAATAAACACTAGTATCAACTGAAACATTAAAAAGAAAAGTGTAGAATACGTAAGCAATATTAAATAAACAAATCGCATTTAAGGAATAATAATCAGGATGAAGACTTTGTAAATCCAATGAATTTTGACCATATTATAAATAACACCATAATTGAAAACAAAACAGGGTTCTAGTTTTTTTGGCACTGCATATGAATATCATGATAGTGGATATGATTATCTTCTTTCTCACTTTAACACTTAACAATCACATGCATTTAATAATTAACATTCGCTTTGACCAACAGTAATGGAAGGCGTGATTTGAGCTTGAGTTGTCATTTGATGAAGACACATGATAAGTAAGTTCCAACAAATTGAAGAAATTTCTATGAAATTGCACAATTGAAGCAACAATCCTTTTTGGAAATTTTTCATCGCCACTTCAGTAGTTTAGTTGTCATTAATAAAATTTCTAGGAATTTTACAACAAATAATTTTTATAACCTCATAAATTTATGAACAGTTTATGCATGTAGTATTTTCATGATCAATTAAACATATTCAAAACCAAGACCGCTTAGACCAATTCATAGAAATATAATCTAAACAAAGAAAGGCGCCTTTTTACTTCAGAAAATGCCTTTAGCCAAGCATCAAACTAAAAACATTCGATTTTAATTAATTCTAGTGACTTAAAAAAAATTAAGCATGTGTATTTTATTCCTTCACTCATAGAGTGAACAGACTTAGAAATTTATCAGTATTTAATTAAAAAACTTTGACATATCCTAAGATTCACAGCAAGTTTAATTTTTGTTTATATTTACAGCTAAATTTTAAATAAAGTCACTCTACTCTTAGTTTTTAGCAATATATGTATTCGTATCACAACTGTTTTCATTTAAAGCCAAGTTGCGAAAATATACAATCCTTAACGCCTCTGTAGAGAGTTGAACCCATCCTTGGGTTACAAATTTACGGAATGACAGATAAATTTTTGTAATTTGAGAAAAGTATCAAGCACGTTGAAAAAAGTTTAAACCTACAGATCTTAGGATTCTTTTGCTGATAACTTCAAATAATCTCCTACTACAGGTATGAAACGAAAATCTATCTACTCATATTTCCTGTTTTCAGTTAAGGAGGAATAATGGTTCACTTCTGGAAATTCAATTGAAACTCATCATGTCTGTCTCAAGGCCTACGATTTGCAAATGCTATGTGACGTTTTTTTCTTTGTCTTTCGAAATATACCCTACAAAACCAATGCCAGACTAGCAGCACTCCTTGCTTTGATTAGTGCCCTTGGAGTTACGAAAAGAATCATGCAAGATTTCCTAGTAAGATTCAGAATCAACTGTGTACAAAATCACATGCTTGCATATCTTTATTTCAGACATTGGTTTGTTGTAACGATCCTTAAGATTTTGGCTTAGGAATTCCTTGGCCATAAGCCTTATCAAAGTCAAAAATACACAAATTCTTTGACGTTTACGCTCACTATCTCATCGTGTTTTTGCACTGTCATCGAAAAATGTGTCATGATAGAGCCTGTTGGTGAAATTGGGTCTAGTCCTCCTAGCTACTGAGAGCATTAGAAATCCGTATTACCTGTTGCAATCAACTGGAGCAGCTGGAAACCCCTTCTAATTACACCAAAACTATATTAAACCTTGTTCGATGCAATCTAGCCTTTGATACCATTTTTAAAAGATCACCGTGTTTCATTCATGATCGGTTGCATTGAATATTCTCGGAAAAAATGCACTTTTAATCTCCCTTAATAACCTGTCTCAAAAATGCTTTGACATGATTGCGTTTCAGCGATGATAATTCATTCAATCATATTTCTTCCTATGGTACATTACTTCATATGGTACCCAATCATTACACGTCTTTGCTTAGCCAACCCTCTTAAAATGATTCCAAACTGTCATTGTATAGATTTTCTGTGCACCCGCTATCTCTAGACATCTTGCATGTCGATCTTGCAACACTGGATCAAAGAGTTCATTTGCTTTTTCAGTGACAGGCCGGGAAGAGTGAGTTCGATTTTGAGTATCGTGTTTTTCAAATATAAATTCGTTTGACATTATCGGGAACATGTTGCAAGCTATGGGGTCCCTAATATAACTTGTAACGAAAAGCCGCGGATGCTATCTATCTGACCCGAAATTTGTTTCGAAATTCCCATCTTTATTAAACAACATAAATATGAAAGCAAAACTTTATGCCTTCTAGTTTATGATTCTTCTCCCCTAAATTTTTTTCAGAACCATTTAAGTAGCAATGAAACAGGGATTCCATTTATTCTCTTGCTCTTCGACAAATTCAACGCTCAAACATTGCTTTTCTCAATAAATATTAATCCGAGACATTCCACTAGACTACTATAGGCTTCGATATCTAAAAATTCAGACATACATCAATATCAAGAGCTGTGATCTAGATACCCTGAATCCTCTGGAGTAGTTTTATGATTAACCCTTCTTTTTCTTCAACACAGTTTTAAAAAAAACTTTATTCTGAACGATAAAGGCAATTCTAATTTCCATTTTTCTTAAGGGTTCACAAAGAGGAATCATTACAATTATCTTGTCCTTCATGAAACATTATTCTATTCCATGACTCTTCTCGCTATTCCGTGACTCTTCAGACACTCCTTGAATAAATACTTTGGGTCATTGTTTAATTAAATATTAATCTTTAACTGTTTGAATGGATTCCAAAAAGTGCAACATAATTCTTTCGAATGATTTTATAACAACTAGAACGACCAAAACACCTCCGTAAAGATCGAACAACAGCGTAACTACAAACAGCAAGCACACTCCTGGGTGACTTCTTGCCGAAAAAGACAGAAAAAGCAAAAGTTGAGTTTTATTTGTTTTGTATTTGTATTTCTTGTTTGACGCGATATGGAAAAAATTATTTTAATTGAAGCTGGTAAGATCACGAGTTTGTTCGCAGTGTTATCGCTATTTTGTTCGTTCCAAGGTTCCAAGGCTATCCGGCCAGCCCGATAGTGGACAAACCCTCTTCCCTTAAGACTCTGAGAACTTTTTCCCAACTAGCAGTTGTCCAATTTGTTTGATTCCTTGCTCAACTCATTCTCAACTTTTTAAATGATTTTTTGACGTAGATTTAACGTACGAAGAAGTGATTACCTCTGCAAGGTTTATCAGCGTGGTTAACGTGTTAACTTCATGTTGATTATATAACACATCGCATGGTATACTCGACCAAAAGTCACAAAGCGCATAGATTGTTCCTTCCTACGAGTTGATAACAAAGTCAATGAAGTCGAATGCATCAGTTACCTCAAATAAATTCATAAAATTAATGGTATCATAAATTAGATGGAACCAAGCAAACTTTCCTTCTCAAACTAAGAATATCTGGGATTTCGATTGCATGAGAATTTCGCATAGTTACATAGACGGAATCTCATAAATACTCGTATCATGACCATGACTTTTATTGGAAACCCTATTCAACTTATCCTTTCATTCGTTGAAAACAATTCGAATGTTCGCCATAAAAGTTTACCTTACAAAATTTATTAGAAACCAAATTAGAAAAAATATTGCGAGGGAAAGAAGTTTTCTGTTTTCCTTGATCCTTGAAAGCTTTACAGAAATTCTGTTTGGTCAATTATTTCCTCTAGATTTGGGGTACAAAAACAAAAATAAGGTGAGAACCAGCATTGTTGGTTGCATCATGTGAGCGAGATGATTAATTTGAGTGTCTTTTAATAATGATTGCTTTACAGCTCTACCGACTTTCATATTTTTCAAATTTTACTTCATAATTATAATAAGTTTTTGAAAAACTTCAAATTTAAAATCAAATTTAAAGCAGATATCCAACAAGTTCGTCGATATATCCAAATTTTCCATTGAAAAACTGTCTTTTTGGTTGAATATTTCGAAACAACGTCGTGAGGGTAACCACAAACGCAAAGTGTTTCGTTTGTTTTTCTGTGCATTTTCATATTACCTTCGACTAAACCATCTCAAACCACCCCCTCCCTTAAAAAAAACCAAATATTCAGATGAATATGTCACAAGTCGAAGTTTTATTGGGAGTCAAAATTCGATTCGTTTCTTTTGTGATACAAAATCAATTCATGTCAAAACCAAAAAAAATAACAGATTAATCAAAGAACATTTCATTGTTGACTACCATTTTTCTACTTCTCAGCTAATCCTGGAATTCCGTGGCCGAGAAAAACACCCTTCTATTTGAGAGATCGAAGTTTTCAGCCAATTTTTCGATTTCTCTAAAGAAATCAATCACTAGTCGTCTACCAAATTCTGTTGCATCAATCGAATTAGCCTATAATTGGGAGGAGCTAAGTTTGGCAAATATGTAATATGAAATACCCATTCCAAATTAAAAACCCATGTAGAAAACTGCCTTTTTTCTTTGGATCAGCTGCTTACAAGAGAAAAGTTAGCATTCAATGTCACGCCGTTTCATAAGGCGCCCAATAATTGCCTTCTCTTTAATAATCCTTTTAACTGATTATAACCGTAATTTACTTGGTGAGTCAATGCAATGTATCTGCAAGCTTCTTTTGTCTGTCACTCAGAATGTTTAGTCTGCGACTTGTTTGGCTATCTAAGCTGACATCTGGCCCACTTCTCCGTGATTTATCACTAGATGCACTGTCACCGATACCTTACACATGCATTCAATGCAGAGCAGCTGAACTTTACTTTCAATTAAAGCAGAAAACTAAAGCTCCACGGATATATTCCTTAGTTCGGATGAAACTTGATATATTCAACACAGTAAAGAAACAAGCTTGTTGTTAAACTCAAAGCAAGATAAGCTGAACGATATTGAAAGAGGTTTAACCCTCTCCATAGCTTCCAAAGTTAGCTGTCACTGTAAGACATTCATAACATCCAGAGTCATCTCTTGAAAATGGGCCGAACTTATTTTGCAGTCGCTACCAAAATACATTCTATATTATTATAAAAGTGTTCGATTGTTTCTGCAATAGTAATGCACAGTTCTCTCTAACTCTAACAAAAAAATCTAATGGAAGAAACAAAGGTTGTTATAAGCTTTCAGGATGATAAGCTCTTATCCTCCCCCTTCGCTCCTGAGATTGCATGCTAAGCAGAACCACGAAGTGCATGATTGGAATCGGCGTTCGAACTTGTCGAGTGTTTTCACTCAAGAAAGTTTTCAGGATCAAAAATGCATCCTCTCCACTCAAAAATCTTCCCTCAACTGGTTAAAAAGCGATGAGCAGTACTTCAAGCCTACTTAGTGGAACATTTAATCCATATTTTTCGAAAATTTCGCTGATGAATGGACTGTTGAGTGGAAGTAGCACAATTCATCACATCATTCTTCGGCAAAGCTAACAATTTTCGGTGCGTAAAACATTCTGAACGAAGTTTCTGCGGTAAGCTGTGGTGATATCCAATGAAACTCGATTTTTAGTCGCAATACAACGTTTATCGGGGGCTAAGATCATCATTTCATTCCTTTTCACATCGGTTTTTTTGAACTTTTTTAAGTGTCAGTTTGCACGGCACTGTACACTTGCTCTGTACTGTTTTCACAGGAAAACTTCCACTGGCTTTTTATATGACAGGATGAATTTCGAATACTTTTTGTCGCACTTCGTCTCGCCGCGAAAATGCGAATTTTTCTCCAATTTTGAAATTTCACCCCACAGATTGCCCTTATTTCGTGTTTTCCTCCGTTTTGAAATTAATGCATTCTCTCTTTAAATTGATTCAAATAAAGTATGACATGAACTTATTCTTGAGACTTCAACCTACACACTCACACAGCGAATAACTGTCTAATTTACACCCAACCCCCACTAGAGCGTGCTGTGTACTACTTTCGTGACAGCCCTCGAATATTGGCATTCTATCTACCCTTCGTATAATGTCTGAACGCGATTAATTCAAAAAAAAAATGTTTTTCTATTTAGTAACGACGGTACTAATTGCAGGAGTAAACAAAAATTACTTTCGAACAGCAAATCCTTAAAACAAGATACTTTTTCAAAAATTCTCTTACATTTGAATAAGAAAATCTGTGATACTACGCCAAATTTTGAAAATTAAAAAAATTCAAAATAAAATTTCTTGTACACGTCTTCAATCCAAGCAGCAAAACCTACTTCTCGTCTTTTAATTTGGAGTTTCTTTGAAGAAGGTATCAACCAAATGATGGTATGACAACATGAGGTACTTTCGCTCATGGACAAATTATTCCTAAAAGAATAACTGTTAGCTTTGAAAATGTACTAGATCATCTGAAAATTTGTAAAAGAAAACGAAGAAAAGATGTAGAGATCCTGAAAACAATCTAGCCTTTGATACCATTTTTAAAAGATCACCGTGTTTCATTCATGATCGGTTGCATTGAATATTCTCGGAAAAAATGCACTTTTAATCTCCTTTAATAACCTGTCTCAAAAATGCTTTGACATTATTGCGTTTCAGCGATGATAATTCATTCAATCACATTTCTTCCTATGGTACATTACTTCATATGGTACCCAATCATTAAGCGTCTTTGCTTAGCCAACCCTCTTAAAATGATTCCAAACTGTCATTTTGTTGATGTTGAGTATATCCGCTAACTCGAAATATTCCACATGTCAATCTCGCTGCACGGAATCCAAAATTTAATTTCCTGCTTGGCTGAGAAAACAATTTTCGTCTTGAGTATTCAGATTTTCGAAGATAAGTTCGTTTCACATTATCGGGAAAATGTTACAAGATTTCGGGTCACCAATCTCCTCCCTCCTCTCCCCTATTGTAATAAGAATGAGAGAATATCAAAATATTGAAACCCAATGTATGAATATCAAAAACTCCAGACACACATAAATATCAAGAGTAGTACCTCTGGAGTAGTTTTATGATTAACCCTTCTTTTTCGTCAACACAGTTTTCAAAAAAACTTTATTCTGAACGATTAAGGCAATTCTAATTTCCATTTTTCTTAAGAGTTCACAAAGAGGAATCATTACAATTATCTTGTCCTTCATGAAACATGATTCTATTCCATGACTCTTCTCGCTATTCCGTGACTCTTCAGAGACTCCTTGAATATATATTTTGGGCCATTGTTTAATTAAATATTAATCTTGAACTGTTTGAATGGATTCCAAAAAGTGCAACATTATTCTTTCCAATGATTTTATACCATTTGGAACGACCTAAACAGCTCCGATAAGATCGAATTACAGCGCAACTACAAACAGCAAGCACACTCTCGGGTGCCTTCTTGCAGAAAAAGACAGAAAAAGCAAAAGTTGAGTTTTATTTGTTTTGTATTTGTATTTCTTGTTTGACGCGATATGGAAAAAATTATTTGCATTGAATCTGGTAAGATCACGAGTTTGTTCGCAGTGTTATCGCTATTTTGTACGTACGCTGTGGTTCCAAGGCTATCCGGTCAGCCCGATGGTGGACAAACCCTCTTCCCTTAAGACTCTGAGAACTTTTTCCAAACTAGCAGTTGTCCAATTTGTTTGATTCCTTGCCCAACTCATTCTCAACTTTTTAAATGATTTTTTGACGTAGATTTAACGTACGAAGAAGTGATTACCTCTGCAAGGTTTATCAGCGTGGTTAACGTGTTAATTTCATGTTGATTATATAACACATCGCATGCAGCAAAACCTACTTTTCGTCTTTTAATTTGGAGTTTCTTTGAAGAAGGTATCAACCAAATGATGGTATGACGATATGAGGTACTTTCGCTCATGGACAAATTATTCCTAAAAGAATAACTGTTAGCTTTGAAAATGTACTAGATCATCTGAAAATTTGTAAAAGAAAACGAAGAAAAGATGTAGAGATCCTGAAAACAGCGTTGAAATTTTCGTTTTGATGGGATTTCATAGACTACAATTCAGGCTTGCAAAAGATTCTTCCTTAATGGCAAGTCTAAAATGATGGTTAGTTAGGTTAAAAAGACTTACTAACAAGCTTCCCATTGATTCAGAGGTTTTTACACTGGCTCCTGCCAAAAATGTTATTAATGTGGTTAATCTAGTAATGTTTCATGATTTCGCTTACAACTATAAGGAAATAAAGATAAAATAAAAACATGAAAATCACCCAGAAAATGTGTTGCGTACACTCTTACGTTCTTATTTCATCATACGTTCTTAATTAAATTTATAATATTTTTTAAAAATTTTATAAGCCATTGGTTTGTGAATAGTTGTAAATAATCATTCAGTTTTCAAATCAATTTGAAAAACTGGAAAATCCGATTGTCAAATATTGGGTTTTATCTCTTTCGACATAGCAACATCCTTAAATGTATTCTAACTAAATTGAAAAGAATCGTAAAACAAACATCCTTGTATGTGAAAAGCCAACATTACAGTATGTTTCCAACTATAATTTCAAACAGACGAGAAAGAATGCAGATGCGTATATATGTAGATGAAAAAAATTTAAGTTTGCTTGGCAAAAACTAGAGCTACTGATCCTTTTTGCATTCCACCTTAGCAAACATTTCTCATACTCATAGTACAATGTAGATTTTTGCAAACGTATTTTACGCAGTAATTATGAAATTTACAAATCCAAAAGCCACGCACGCTTAACTACTACCATCAGGCAAATATTTACGCTACACAAAGTTGAAACCACTAGCGCAGTAGATGCATTCAATCGTTAACTTTAAGCACCTCATTTTTTCATGAAACGCTCTCGTGTTCACCTTAAACTGAATTTGAAACACACCTTGAAGAGATGAAACTAATTTCTCATTTTCAATGCTTTTGCTTTAATTAAAACAGAAGTAATTTAATTCTCTAATTTGATTTTGTTATTTACTCTCGTGAATTGCAGCCACAAGGCCGTGGAATTGGAGCGTAGTTCAACATCAAGTAGTGGAAGCAATAGTAGCAGTTCAAGTACAAATAGTAGCACAAACAAATCACCAACAGCTACAACTCCAACAACAACGAACCCTTTCATCGCACGAACATCCCCTAACAATAGTACAAACAATAGCATTCCCACAAAAGACTGTTGGGAAGGAAACGTCCATACCGATGTCGACGACGTTGGCGCTAGCGACAGTAAAAGGATGGCGGATGGGAGTTTCAAGGAAACTCAGTCTTCCCGACCGGATGCCTCTGACTCAGAGGATACTTTGATTGACAAAGGTAAACTACCCGCGAAGGTAGAAACAAAAGCCAAAAACGTCAGAGTGGATTTACGCTGTGAGGGTAAGGAAACCGCGACGAGCAAGTTCAACCACGTTGAGGATACTGGGTGTAAGGTAGAAGGAGCAATTTCAACAGAGACTACGCCCAACGAAGGTATTTCAAGATATAACCGTATACCCTCCATGCACGTCATCCAACAACCTGTTATAGCAACCACTAAAATAGTCACGCCCTGTACTAACAAAAGTGCTCATTCATCGACTAACACCGCTACCGCGCTCGCCTTCCAAATACTAACAACTTCCTCATTTGCAATATTATCATCAACGCCATCTTTGCCCCATCCATCTGTGCCCCCTCCGTCCCTACGTCACTTTACTCAAGCTCGATACAAACGCATCCCCATTCTTCCCAAAACGAAATCTTTAGATCTAGCGCATAACAGTCGTGAGGAAGTCGATCCTGATGAAGTTGGCGATCAATCGGAGGAAGATGAAGGCCAAGAGAAGGATGCAGCCGATCGATTTGCAGGAGTGTGCCGACAAACGACGGTTATCCAACGCCCGCAAAATCGTTTTCTGGTAAATGCTCAATCTCAGGAGGAGGTGTCTATGACACCCGTTACTCCTGTCGCGAAGCCATTTACACGGAAAGGAGTTGTGCCGAAGATGCAATCAGCAGATTCACGATCCAACTCACCGAGAACACCGCTGAGCCCGGGCGGTAGTCCTCTCGGTAGTCCCAGAAGTAACAGACGACGGACTCCTCTGAAGGAGTCACGAAGAATCTCAATCGAACAATCAGGTGATGCAGTCCAAGTCAACCAGTACAAACTTATGGAGGAAATTGGAAAGGTATATTCTATTTTGTATACATTGAATCCCTTTTCCATCTTTCACTCATTCTCACATTTCATCCAATGCAGGGTGCTTATGGACTCGTCAAACTCGCGTACAACAAGGACGATTCAACGCATTACGCCATGAAGATGCTTTCGAAAAGTAAATTGATAAAAAAAGCCGGTTTAATCGGGCGTGGTCCGAAAAAAGTACCAACCATGACTCCACTGCAGCGAGTCTATAAAGAAATCGCCGTACTGAAAAAGCTCAATCATCCCAACGTGGTGAAACTAGTTGAAGTTCTCGATGATCCAACTGAAGATTGCCTTTATTTAGCCTTTGAATTAGAGCATCAGGGCGAAGTGTTGCGAATACCAACCGACCGTCCGTTAAGTGAAGAACGTGCCTGGAGTGTATTTCGTGATGTACTTCAAGGATTAGAATATTGTAAGTGTTTCTATAGATTCTATTCATTTAATTGTTTTTGATGGTTGTGTCATAGAAACTGTCAGGTCAACAATTGTTTTATTGTTTAACAAGGTTTTAAAAATTTTTGAAAATGTTCAACCTATTTTAAAAAGTGAAGGACTTCATTTTGCCTTGTCCTGATACAAAAGTTTAATTGGAAAAAAGGCAAGTTTCAAAAAAAGATTTTTGAAAGGTTCTCATACTCTTGAGTACATTTGTAGGAATTTGAAAAAACAAGCGGTTGCTGTATCGAGAAAAGTATTCCATGCATCAGATCAGATAATTTTAGTTTTCTAAACTTTTTTAATATTTACTTTTTCAGTTTTAAAGATTTTTAGGTTTATATACTTACTTAAAAGTTCAGTTTTATAAACTAATCCAAGGGAATCGTTAGGAAAGATTGGTAGGGATAATTAAATGAATTAGCTAGAATTTTATAAATAATTCAACGAATACAGGGTATGATTTTAAGTATTTTAAATGTTCACGATTTTCAGTATTTCGAAAGTTCCTTATGAATTCATTTTCGTCGTTATACTTGAAGCGCATTGCGCATCATACTGCATTGAAAAACAAAATTCGATGCAGGACCTTTGAGTCTAAACGGTTTACTTTATCCTAGACTCTTTACTGTGTAGGCTTTGTCCCCAAATGTCAACTCCCACTCCTATCACTACTTTAATATTTGTTCTGTCAATCGAAAACTTTCCCAAACATCCCGCTGCTGTTGTCTTGCGGACAAATAATTAGTCTATTACACGTTCTTATTTATTGCGTGTCATAGTTTCTTGCTTATATTGTTCACTGGACAAACTGATGAAACACCAAAGCACCGGAAGATAATTGTACTTCCATAATGACTTCTTGTGTATTGCTCTTCCATCCCAGCGCCAGCCGATCGTTTCAACTGAAGACCTTTTCATCAGATTAATTTTTCGTAAATAAAGTCAGTTTTGGACTCACAACAAAGTTTACCCTCCTGTTTCTTCATTAACTGCATTGTAATCTTGTCCTTAAAAGAGGGATACTGCATGTCAAATCAACTCAAAGTTCGCCATTTAATATTTTTCAATTATATTAGTTAGATCTTCACTCATATTTGTTATTATGTAGATAGATATTTCCGCAGAATCCCAAAAATCAGGATAAATGGCGAACATAATGCCGAGGAGCTGACTGTGGTTGACATAGACGACTTCAAAATGGAGCTTGGGCAAAGCAGTGCTCTCACCTAAGCTGGTTACTAATACCAGTTTATGACTTGTTACGTATTCCGAGGTGTAGGCGACATTAAACAAACAATATATATATACATATATATATAAATAAATGAATAAATAAAAAAATAACAATTAATTTTGAATATAACCATTAATTGTTTTGGTTAAGTTTTGTATATGTACCAATATTTTTAAGTTAAAAGAAAATCCTACGAGATGAAATAGAAGTTAGAATAAAATTAAAATAGAAACATTTATAGTTAGATTTAGGTATTAAGTTAAATAATATTGATAACAAACAAAAAAAAATAAAAGAAAAGTCTCAGTAAAATTAAATGTCAGAAATAAAAGTCTCAAAAATACTTCCAGTTGCAAAAAAACCAAAAAAATTTCTTGGAAGTAATTTGCGATAAATTTTTCTATGGATACGATTCACTAGGTTGTTGTGTACGTATCAGTATAAATAGAATAGAAATTGTGAGGTATGACTACCATAGAGACACACAACCATTAGAGGTCACACAATAAATAAACGAATCAATTCAAGTATCAATAGAAGTATCGAGACATACAACCAATAGAGGACACACTATCAATAGAGGAAGTATCAAGAAGTATCAATCGGAGTTTCAATAGATGTCTCAACCAATTGAAGAATCAATCAATAGGTCTATCAATCAATAGAGGGAGCTTGATCCGAGGTAGTGCAGCAGAACCGGTGAATCCTGAAACCAGCTGAGGTGCAGATTCGTGCTACAGGAAGCACGATCCGAGGAAGCGCAGCAGAACAGGTGAATCCTGAAACCAGTTAAGGTGCAGATTCGTGCTACAGGAAGAACGATTAGAGGTAGCGCAGCAGAACAAGTAAAGTCCCGAAACCAACTGAAGTGGAGGTTCGTGCTACAAGAAGCACGATTAGGATCAGCGCAGCACAATTGACAGGTGGTCAGAATCAGCGCAGCAGAATTCAGAGGTGTTCAGATTCAGTGCAGCACAATTCATAAGTGGTCAGAATCAGCGCAGCACAATTCATATGTGCCCAGAGTCAGCTCAACACAATTGACAGGTGGTCAGAATCAGCGCAGCACAATTCATAGGTGTTCAGAGTCAGCGCAGCACAATTGACAGGTGGTCAGAATGAGCGCAGCACAATTCACAGGTGCACAATTCACATCTTTTGATTTTTGATCCTTTTATTTTAATCTAATATGAAGAAGTAAGCTTTTTCTGTGTGTGTTTGTGTGTGTGTGTGTGTGTATGTAACATGAAAGGATCAGGGCTTAAATAATGTCCTAACCCCTACGCCCACGTGGTGACCTAGTCTGTTAAAAGTAACTTTCTTCGGCCGCCATTATGCGGCCTTTGTATTTTCAAATAACTCTGTCTTTATAACGTTGTTCCTTTCTTTCGCTGCAGGTGCGACCGATCGGTTGCCCAATATTTAATTCATTTATTCTTGATTATATACTTTTTTATTTTTTGAAAATACATAACAGACTACGTAAAAAAGATGAGAATAACATTGCAAATCAAAAGTTGTTCTAGATCGGGATAAGGCGAAACACATTTTTTAAAAGTAAAATATTGGTAGGAAATGAAGGAAAATCGTTCCGGAGTATGCAGAACATAAGTCAACCGGATTTTCTTCTAAACTCTTCAAAATAGAGATACATCAACGATATCAAAGGGAGCCAATTCACAAATTACCAACTAAAAACATTACACATATAGCCCGAAATATTTTTTTGTATATTCCTTTATTGAGAAGCATTCGGAAGTGTGATATGCAAAACTTTTCTCGCTATCATTTCAGCTAAATAAAAATTCCAGAAAATACTTAAACTCCGTTTTTTACTTTGAATTCAAATGAAAATGAGCTCGAACGAGGAAAATTTCCCATTAACAACGGTTTTTTATTTACTAATTCAGCTCCATGGGTGAAAGGCCTTACGGTTAAGGGAAAATATAAAGTTATCTAACAAACTAAAAGGATGTTGATCTTAATTGGCAAATCACAGAGCCCATGAGTTCACTTCTTTGTATTCAAAACATTTCTAATTTCCAATCTCTTGTTTCCAGAAAGAAAAACATTCTACCCGTAACAGTTTGAATTTTATCTCTCAATTTCTTTTGTTTACATTCTCTTTCCCTCTCCTCCTCTTTTTCGGAAAAAGGAAAATAGCTTGCAGCTTTTATCATTTCTCCGAGAAAAAAAAACAAAATTAAATCTAAATTGCATTCCATTATGGACAAATTATTTTGCAAAAACTGTCTCAGGATGTTTCTGATAGCGACTATTATTGAATCATTTCGCCAACCTTTTCGTCTATTTATGCTTAAAATGCAAATTTCCGTTCATCGCTTTGATCGTAAAAAACCTTTAGAAGCTTATGAACAACATAAACGTTTCGTTATTAAAAGTGTCTCATCATACTCAGCGCTAAGTAAATCCCATCGTGGAAAATGGTTTGAAACCGTCAGATGGCGTCGTGTATTTTCCGTTTTTTACCTTCTTTTTTGTAAGCAGGAATCAATATTTCCAATCACTCTCTTGACGATGATAATCTCATTTGATTATCCCTGCAAAATTGATGTTATATCAAATTGAAATTCCCGGATTTTGTGGGATGGCGGAACGCTATGAAAACGCGCACAGGATAACAAGTCGCGATGCAGCACGCAGGAAAATTTTATGTAGAAAACTTGTTGAAAGGCGTTTTGCATACGTGAAAGAAAGAAAACTAATTTGTGCGCTTGCTTAAGAATATAAAAGAACAACTTTTCAGTCGCTGTTAGTCGCAGAAAATTGTTTTTTTTTTCTTCTCTCCGCGGGTTTTCTCCTGTACGGAAAGATACCGACAAGAGATAATCAGACACCGTTCAAGCATAACGAAGTATCGTTTAAATTTCGGATTAGATGTGACTTTGGAACTCACTTTTGCATGCATAAATGAAATAGAATAATTGGAATGGGTAATTACTTAGGACTTTTGTTTCGCAAAGCGGAACAGGGAAACAAAAAGTTTTCTAGCTAATTACATTTCCTTGTTACGCTAGCGGCCTAGCTGAACTGTCCGTTACAGTCCCCAATCCAACTCAACGTTTTCATTCTCAACGTTGAAGGACCATCTTGCTTCCATTTTATTATTATCATCCTTGTACTTGTGTAATCGGCCAGGCCTATCCTAAATTGAAACGATGATAATATTTTACCATGGTAAAAATTAATTCGACCTAATTAGGATTTTCGAGAAACAAAAATGACGACCCTCTCTACCTTCCGCTACCAATTAAAATGGAAGCAGAAAAAAGGAAAAATGAATCCGCCTTTTCAGTTGGTATTGGATGGATGGGAATGGCTAAGAAAAACTTTTCAAGGACAACTTTACAGACAACATCATCAACCGCGACAGATTTAAGAAGAATCGCTGAAAATCTTGCTATTCCAGTGCTGGTTTTTTGTCTTTCTTTCTACCTTAAGAAGAAGGATACAATAGAATGGCTAAAAGCAAAAATATTCACAGAGATATGTACTTTAGATTATTACGACAGTCCTTTGGAGTATTGTGGGATTGAAATATAGGACGACATAAACAGTCGGATCGTTTGCTTCACGTCAGCACAGCGATTTGATTAAGGTTGTTGAAAGCAAGTACTTTGAACGTATCTAATTGAATTAGATTTACAAATGAATCAGTGAATTATGAATCTCAATTATACGTCGTTTGGCTTGTAATATCTTTAGCAGTTCATTACAAAGCTCAAAGGCTGATCGTAAATCGGTTGACCAAACTAACTATCGGTATCTCTTGTCACAAGAATTTTCACCATTCTTCTACGTAGATTTCGTGGCAAGAAAATCACTTGATTAGTGGGCCTGACTTATGGCCTATTGGTGGTCAGTGTACCTAGTATCAGCACCAGGTCCTTATCAGTTTTCACCATTCCATTTTTTGGGGGATGTAACCAGTAGACAACACAGCTCTAGAAGGACGTGTAGAAATCAAAGAAAAATGTTACTGGATGTTACTTACTTATTTCCGTTCATCCAAAACTTGGAATGGACGTAGGACAAACCGAACTAACACAGGATTGCTCATGACTCAGGCTTCACTCCACCCAGGATTGCATATCTCATGTTTCTGGGCATGGATATCTAAATATTTGTTACAATTCGATTGAATATCGACGATATCAACCTTGTCATAAAGCAAGACAAAACAATTTTTTATATTGTTGCTGGGGTCCACCCGACCCTGTGTTTTATTCTCAAGGATGCGTTCCGGATAGGAAGAATTTTGAAAACGAATGGTTGGGAATATCGATGAACTCCAGAGATGAATAGTGGAGGAATGAGTGAACGAGTGAATGAGGTAATGTACAAACGACTCACGCTGCACTGCAGTGGTTGGGTACCAATTTGAACACTTTACAAAAAATCATGTCCAGTACTGTGCTAAGTTATAAATAAAGCAACAAAATGTAGACTGTTATTTAAATTCCCAGGGATGATCTCTTTACCTGTCCTATGGGCTATGAGTTTCAAATGGTTTACTTAAGCTAAAATAATAAATAATAAAACACATCGCATCATACTTTATTTGAACTCTTTAACAGCGAAAATTTTTTTGTGCCCCCTGGTCTGAATGACTCAGACGACCCTGGATTTTTAAACAAAAAACACTTCATACGGCCCAAAAACGGACGAAAAAATTTTGGATTTTATGTAAAACCCAAAATTACGGATGTAAAAGTTCCCGGTAAATCGGAATCGGCAATAAAAAAGATGGGTTTGCCATTGAAATGTCAAAGTTTTACCTCATATCTCGTAAAGGGCTCCATCGGGTCCGAAATCTGATGAGCCCATTCCATTATTCGGGCGAAATTACTAAAGACCCCAGTATCAGACTTCCAAATTTCCACCCATGCGCGAAATAAATTCACTATTTCCAGACTTTGGAACCATCCTGTATACAGCCAGTCAAAGCATGTTCCTTGGACCTTGTGCAGTACCTGCGCTTACGACTTTGTCAGAATCAAATAGTAAATAATATTAAACAATTTTATTTGAATCGAACTATACAAACTGCAATTTTTTCAAAACATGTTGAACTCCACAAATTTAACTCTCAAACTGTTAGACAAAAGATTCATTAGTTTAGGCATATCAGATGTCATGTTCCAGCGACAAACCTCAGGGACCTTAGGAAATATGATACAACTAGGGGCTGTAATTATTCTGTGTAAAGTCTAAAACTTAAAAATAATCTCTAAGTCTTAAACTAAAATTCTCTAACAAAAACTAAAATAAGGTGCTATAAAAACGCGAAACAAACATGGAACCTTAACCTTAAGTGAAGATACGAAGAGGGCCTTGATATTTCATCTTCCTTAAAATCCCAAAAAAACAACATGTCTATACAACAACATAGGTCTGCAAATGTTTCCTGTTATTTTCCTCTTTTAGTTTTGAATACTGATCTGGGCGTATTTTGATGTACTCATGAGGAATATGTGTTTGGACTTTGCCTATTTGACTCTGTTTTTTTGTAAAACCCCTTTGTGGGAATTCGGTGGAAAAACCCCAACTTTACTAAGAATTTTTCGGAGTTACAATTAAAAAACTATACAATAAAAAACAATTAGATGATTTTAAAATATTAAAAATAAATTTAAGGGGCAATTATAAATAAATTAAAAATATTGTTAACTTTTGTGGTTTCTTGCTTTTTTTCACCGAATATCCGGTTGTGAGATTTTCGCTTGAAATCTTGAAATCAACTTGGATTGTCTGACTTTAACAGCTAACAATTGTTTGCCATCATTATTTTATTCAATTTTCCTTGATAGCAACGTTCTATTTCTTTCAAATCCTGGTAAAAGCGAAATTGAAATTCCTCTTCACTTACAACTCCCAAGTTGTCAGGAAGCTAGTCCAAATTCGTATGAAGGAAGTGAAGTTTAATGCTCATCGAACATTCCATTTGTTCGAAATTTTCTATCAATTACTAAGCAATATTTCCTCATAATTTGGCCTATATGTCTTCCTAGTAAATATATTACTTCTTCCTCCAAATTTTTGCTGGCTTCAAACTCAATTTCACTTAATTTTTCTACAAAATCTGTATGTTTCATCAATAATTTTTTTATTGCTTGGGCCATTGAAAAATATTTTCATTCAATTTATCTTCAAACGGAAATGAAAATTTGGTATAAATATTAAAAACCTTTGCCTTTGCGAATTTTTTCATTATCCCGAGGCCTCGCGTTTTTCTCGGTAACCAAATGGCCAACTCAGTCCTCGGTGGCCACTCCCTCTTCGTCCAATCCTCAGATCCAACTATCCTCCTTTCCCGTAGAAAGTAAGGCAACTTAATGTAGTAACTTTGTTGACGGAGCGCGTACTTAAAACTTCCTGATCCCTCCAGACCATAAAACAGTGTTTAACGTACTTTATTTTATTCAGCTAACTCCCGATTTTCGGAGCATTGTTGAAATATGACAAGTTCCCCCGATAATTTTTCGGTGAACACTCATCATTGCTAGGTGCCAGTACCAGTAGTACCAGTTTCCATCATAGTACTTCGGAGCCAAGTTTTGATAAGCCTTAGGCTGCTGAAGGAGTGTTCTACGGTACAAGTTGCGCAGGGTAAAGCTATCAAGGTTTTAAGAGCTCTAGCGATTTCCGGGAATAATGGCTTCGCACCCTCTGGTTTTTCCACAATTTAATTTTAGTTTTTATAGTTGGCAAATTATAAAATTCGCTGAAGGTTTCGCAAACTTCACTTAGATTTTTTAGGGACATGGTTTGCATTTGGGTAGGGTGTAACTTTGATAACGCGAAAGCTTGTAGTGTTGTCTTCAGCAAAATGTTCCTCTAGGGATCTAATAATGGAATCTAAGTACGAGATAAAAGACCTCCTCCAAAACTCTGATGGACTGTCTGCTGGATGGTTGCTCCGAAAACGCTGTCGTCCAACAAGGCGTGGAATTGCCGAAATATTTCCATCCAATCCGAGTTTTTCTACTATGGCAGTAGCGTCTTTCAAAATTTCATTTGTGACTTGATCTGGATCATCACGGTGCATTTTGAAAAGTTGTAAAAGGCGCTTAATGTGCTGCGAAGCCTTGACTGTGTCCCAAGCTACTGCTTGACGTCCATTCACCACCGGTTCCATCAAAGCTGAGTATTTAGCTATCAAAAAAAGGCACATAATGTGAGGAACTCTAGAAGCAGCGGAATAGAATTGAAAAGCGTACTTCTGAGTCGCACTATTGCCTTCGACTGATAGAGTTTCTAATGACTCAATTATTGCACAGAGGTGTTCTTTAAAAACATTGAGGTTCTTGTGTTTCTCGCTCCACCGTGTTTCACAAAACTACGAAATGTTGGGTATTACTTTTCTTCTCAGAATGGACTCCCGGAAAAATTCAGTATCTTTGGTGGTCCCCATGTTGTTACGGAATTCAGGCAAAGCGTTGAGATCATTAATTACTAAATCTAAGTAAGTCTGACAGTTTGCGTGATGAACAATGAAGAACAAAGCTCTAGTGAATTTTTTGCAAGATCGCTTGTACACCACCGTCTTTCCCAGCCATAATTGAACAACAATCGAATCCTAACCCAACGCATTTTGCTAGATCAACCCGTTCCCTTGCTAGAAAATCATCCATACCATCCGTTGCTTGTGCCATAAATTTCGGGTTAAGACCGTTTAGCTCCACGAACCCAACAAAAACCTCTTCAACTGCATTGGTTTCTTCACGAAAAAAATAATGGACAATTGCTCTTTCCCAAATATTTCAACTGTCTCCTCTGCCAATACACTGTAACCATCTGCTGATTTCACTTTAGCAATAAGATCCGTCTTCAGCACGATTTTGAAAGCAAGCAGAACAATAACTCTCATTTTCACCCGCACTCAATGTGTGACTTTAAAACCGCATCCCCCGAATCACTTCAAAGCTCAATTCAAAGATCAAATTTTGAAAAAAATTCTTTGAATCGAATTGATTCTTTGCACCAACAAATCGAACAAATCAAATCCAGTGAACAAATCCTCCAGCAGTCCTTCGCCATGTTTTTTGCCTCGCAGCGCTAAGTTGTGAGCTCCACAAATTGTAATGCAAGAAACAATGGATGTTATAGTTTTTCTGTTTTCTAAGATTAGATTCTAGCAGTGATTATTGAGTTGCACATCCACAGCCAAACCTCGAATAAATGACCTAGCACTTTCGATCGCTGCCTTATGAATGTGAGTTTCCACATTCTTTGTGCACTGCTCGTGAATGTCCTTGAATTCGCAAAACGGCTTAACAATAAATGACCCCATGATACCTCGGAAAGAATTGGCATTCGCCGGGCAAAATATTTACAAAAGGCTCCTCTCTGGCGGCGGGAATAAACAAATAATGGCGAGTATATCTGCAACCACGAAAAATTGAGTTTTCGTTTCAAATCAACAGCGTCTTCTGCGAAGTTATAACTTTTAGGAGGCATCCAACAATTTTCGAGTAACTCTTTCAATGTTTCAGCGGATAAAAGCGAGGCACGATCAATAAAATGACCAATATCATTTTGATTACATTCATTTACCATAGAAACACAGCATTGCTCCGGCTCGGCTTGTATTCCCGTAACAAAGCCACAATTTTGCCCGACGATTTCTGAGCTCTTCCCTTGTGTGTCTTCATGTTGCTCGTCGCTGTCGCTTCCCCGTTCTTCGACCCTTTTTCATTTTAGATTAACTGGAAAACGGAACACGGAAAATCGTGAAAATAGATTGCAAAAAGTAGTGGCATTTGATCTTGGGCCTATTTGCAAAAAACTCACCGCAAAATATTCTTATGTCCATTATGAAGGTAAAACGAAAAAACCTGAATCCTTTGTCTTTCGAGACGATTGCCTGACACTACCCAAGGAAGTATCAGAGAGAGAGAGAGAGAGAGAGAGAGAGAACATAATCGAATCGTTGACTGGGCGCTGCTTTGAACTTGAACTATTTTGTTTTTTGTATTTTGTCCCAAACTAATTTGGGAGGGTTTTGGGTGATTCAATTTGTCTCCAGGGGGCAGCTCCCACCTCTGGCAACGCCCATGTTGCCATTATGTAAAAGAAGCGTTTTCAAAATTTGTCTATGTACTATATTTGCCTAGTCAATGAACTCTACATTTGTTCGCATAATATTCGATTTTGAAAATTTTCACTTACTCAGGAATGCCTAACATTTAGTACAATATACTAGATCACGATCTTCCACAAAATATGGTACATATTTTTTTGAAAATAGCTCGTTGCGCCATTCAATTTGGATTGTGAAAATATGGTGCTCAACTTATACTAGGTTCTTATTCAGCATAAAGGTGACATACCTATTCGACATCACAGGTAATGACGCTACAATCTTCTGATTGCGATGCCCAGCGATTGTTACTGATTGCAACGTCATCTGCAAAGTCCTTTCCAAGTCCAAATGGTTTGAAAGTGCTTTTCTGGTATTCTGTAGTCTTGCAGCAGACTCTCAGAAAATTACCGGAGAGTTTTAACAATTTCGAATGACATTTTAAAGTGAGCAATGCCAATCGCAACGATGTACTCATATTGTTGAAAAATGGTGCTATTTATATAATAAATACATCCATTTTCTAACGATTTAATCTCATGAGGTCTTTTGCAAATGACTTGACAACCGACCACGTTTTCAGTAATAAGGACATGTGGCTCAATCAATGAGTTATATTTAACTAATAGTTATAGTTGTAATTTCGTTATATTTACCTAATTATTAACGAAAACTTCTAGGTAATTTCGGAAATAAACGATTCTCACCAAATAAACATCCTGACGTAATGGAATTTATGAAATATTCTTCCATATCCAAATAAAAAATTAAAATTGAAGTGGGAAAAACGATTGCAGATTTGTGCAATGGGCATCTGAACAAGAACTGATTCTTAGGAAGAGAAAAACTTTTACAAAAGCTAAAGCTATACTGAGCATCTCAGCAAAGTGGAGATGACTACAGTATGGGATGCCGAAAAATCAGGACAAGCATACGAGAAGATCAATGTCTCATTTGGTTATTCATTTCGACAAATTTATCTCCAGATACAGAACTTACATCATCAAAAACAGTTTTAGATAAGAACTAAGGGGATTTCAGAATTTTATTAAAACAAAGTAATTAAGACAAAATCAAAAATAAGTATAAGAAGTTAAAGAATTATTTAATAAAAACTGAACACAACATAAACATTAAACAAAAGTAATACAAAACAAAGATAAATTCACTTTAATAAAAACAAAACCGAATTTCACGCGTCAAAAAAAAGTAAACAGTAAACAAAACATAACAGAAGTTCAATAGAAAAAGTCGATTTTTTTAATTTTTCAATATTTCGTTTCTTTTCCTTTGGACTTGAGCACCTCATTTAGTCTTCTAGGCACCGACGCGACAAGTTTATTTGTAACATCAGGGGAGATTTGGCTCCATTCTTCCTTTATAACTTTCTTTAAGTCGGCTTTGCTTGAAATGACGCTTTGTCTCACTTTTCTGTCAAGATGTTCCCACAGATGCTCGATCGGGTTAAGATCTGGGGACTGCGGCGGATGATTAAGTGTCTTAGGAGTCTGGTACAGTAGCCACTCTTTCACAATTTCGGACGTATGCTTTGGATCAGTGTCCTGTTGAAAGATCCAATTTCCAGACAAGTCTAATTTTTCGACGCTAGGGGCAACATTGTCCCTCAAAATGGCTAAATAATCCATTTTGTCCATTGCGGAGTCAATAAAAACAAGATTACCAACACCAGTTGCCGCCATACACCCCCATACCATAACTGAACCGCCACCGTGCTTAACAGTGTTGGTAACACACTTTTCTTTCAAAGGCTTCATTCTTAGCACGCCATATTTTTGGGGGCCTTTTCGCGCCGAAAATTTCGAATTTGCTCTCATCTGTATATAATACGTTTTCCCAAAAAGATGGAGCCTCGTTTTTGTATTCTCTAGCGAAGTCCATACGCTTGATCTGATTAGCCTTGGATATGTATGGCTTTTTCCGTGGTATTCTTCCATGTAGACCATTGTAGACCATGTAGACCAAGCGCTCTCCTGACTGTACTCGCACGTACTGGTTTGCCTGATGCCTGCGTTATGCCTTCTGACAATTTAACTGCACTTGAGGCTGGATATGCCCTTACTTCTCTTACTACAGCTCTAACTTCAGTACCACTAAGCCGCTTTGGGCGTCCAGATTTTAATCTTCAACGAAATGATGTTTGGCATACTTATCAATAATTTTTTTTACTGTGTAGTGGTTCCTGCCCACGTTTCATCAATTTCACGCAAGGATTTACCTTTTTCTTTTAAGTCTTTTATAATTTTACGAGTATCAGGCGATGTTTGCTTTCCCATAGTAAAACTATTTTCTTTTACGTCTTTATTTTTAATATTAATTAGAACAAATGCACTTAAAATGACTTTTGGTGAAGTAAAGCACGCGAACAGCACAAATTTGTCACCAAAAGTTAAGGTTCTTCCCCGAAATATGAAAGAAGCGAAGTAAGTGTTACCACTGTTTACTTTTTTTTGATGCGTAACATCTGATGCATTTCCACTTTGGTGAGACTTGTGCAATGTTGCCACTTGTTTTGATTTCATGTTTAATAGTCATCAATCTCTAAATGGTTTAGTAGTAAACACATCAACATTACTTTTTATCGCAAGTCAATAATAACTTTGTAATGTAACAATTTAAAGATGAAAAGTTGGTGTTTACTTTCTTTTGACGCTCACTGTATATCTGAAGACTGTTTGTGATAAATAGTAAAACGAGTCAGTAGTATTTACTGACATCTCTGCATTTTTGGAATTTTTTTTCTCGGAACCTATTGCATATATTGAAAAACGGCTTTTTCCTGCTTTTTATAAATATCGTCAACTAGCAAAAACTATTTTTTTCATTATGCTTAAGAAACTGCTCATCAGAGGGCGTTAGAAAAGTAAGAAAAAATGACAACGTTCTTGGTCTAATTTTTTTCGTAATCACGTCTACTAGTGCCGCATCCAGAATTGGGTCACTAGAAAAACTGTTGAAATGGCGTCGCCAGAAAGAACAATTGCAAAAAACGCCCTATTTTTTTAACAGTTTTTTGACGCCCTGAGAAGGGGGGGGTAATATTTTGGTCTAATTCTGCTTGCGGCACTAGCTGACACGATTACGAAAAAATCTAGAACAAGAACGTTTCATTCTGTAATGTGGATGCTGAGATGCTGCTGATGCTCAGAAGAACATCGTTTTGAGTAAAACGCGTTTCAAGTTTTTTTGCGGTTTTTTCATCTTTATTTCATCGAATACATATATAAAAAAAATTCGGTTAAAAATCGATTAATATGCGATTACTGATCCATATAACCGTCCTTCCGTGTCTTCGTTGGCCTGTTCATGTAGTTGTTTCGCATTTTTCTTCACAGTTCGTCCTTCTTTACTCGCATTTTTACTCTGCTTCTCGGCTATTTTAATGCGTTGGTTGTCTTTGAAAATTGAAAAGTTGTACGCGTAAGTTCCAATTTTGATGCCCATAATTTCCATCATTTTCAAAATGGGCATACGACCTTCGTTGAAGAGTGATACGGCAATGTAACAGGTAATTTCAAGGACATTTTTTCCGTGAAAATTGTGTTTAGGAACGATTGCCCAGAAATTGCCCAGAGACAACAAAATTTATACTGATCAGCCGAAAAATGAAAAAATAACGGTTAAGGCCAGGTTACCCCAAACAATTTTGAAAAAATCGAAATTTTTTTTTTTCATAAATTGCTACAGTATACTCGTAGAAATAGTATAGAACTAGTCCCGAAGGTCAGCAAGACCGAGAAGCAGGTATAAAAGAGTGGGGAGCGCTGCGGTAAATCCGGCCGCTCGAGCGCCTTCCGTAGCGGCAGCTGCTGCGTGCCTTCGGATCGTTTTATTGTTTTGTTCCCTTCTATATTTCTCGAAAATATTCTGTCCTTTACAGTTAGAGAGCGTCCTTCGAATATAATATACGGCAGTACAAGTAAAGTTTTCGTTGGTGATGGTTATTCTGTTCAGTCCTCGCACGCGTCGGTAAATTTTTCGTTTGTGAGCTCTCAAAATTTATCATGGACAAAAAAAGAAAAAGTGGTGTCCCACATAGGTCAGGAAGAAGGAGTTTTTTGGGTAACCAACATAGTTCCAATGATGATACAGAGCAAACCAGTGCTGCTGCAAAAAAACTAAAAAACGCCGATCCTCAACTTGAAGTGAAAATCCATCCGTTGCTGACTTACGTGATCGTTCAGTGGTCTGTATTTGCTACATTGCAACAGAGAGTTGTTTGTGCAAAGTGTAATAAAAAAGTGGAATTTGCAAAAAGTGTCGAAAAAGGATGAGGTTTTGAGTTACAAATTATCTGTGGTTGTGAGGAGAGTTAACCAATCCCTTCATCTCCAAAAATAAAAAATGGTTATGAAATAAACAGAAGAATAGTTTATGCAATGCGCTTGTTAGGAGTTGGATTGTATGGCTTATTGAATTTTTGTGGAGTGATGGATATCTCAGCAACTGCATTCAGTATAAATGGCTATTATAAATGCATAATGCAAGTTCATATTGCATTGAAGGCTGTTAGTGAAATGGTTTTCAAAAAAGCTGCTAAAGAAGAGCAAGAAAAAAATAAAGAGAGAGGATTACCCGAAGATAGGCTTACGGTTTCGGGCGATGGTTCCTGGCCAAAAAGAGGATTCACAGCTTTACTCGGTATTGTTAGTTTGATCGGCAAGTACACGAACAAAGTCATAGATGTCATAGTAAAATCGAAGGTTTGCCAAGCATGCAGTAACTATTCAAAAAAATTCCCCGAAATTCGATGCTTGGTTTACCGAACATTGTGAAGAAGGCAAATGCACAAGGGATCATGATGGTAGTGCCGGTCTCATAGAAGTTGAAGGAGTGCAAGAGATGTTTCGGAGGTCTGTGGAGCAGTACGGTGTTATGTATGAATATTATGTCGGCGACGGTGACTCTAAAACTTTCAAGAGACTCGAAGAATCTGAACCGTACGGCGAGGCTGTCAAAATAAAGAAAAAAGCATGTGTTTTACACGTAGGCAAGAGTATATATAGACGTGGTAAAGAAGCCAAAAAAAACCATGCAAAAATAAAGAAAGCTCTGGAAGCGCAAAAAAAAAGAGAGGGAATAGAAAGAGGTGAAGAAGTACCCAAAAAGAAGAAGGCTCAAAAAAGCAAACAACCTGTCGTAAAATCTTTAAAATTTACTGAACCGCAACTGTCGCTCTTATCTAGCTATTTTAAAAAAGCTGTGCTTAGTCATCCCGATTCTGTGCCAGACATGAAGAATGCAATTCTAGCCACATTGTATCACAAGTGTTCCACCGATGCTAAGCCACAACACCAGTATTGTCCAGCCGGAGCAGATTCATGGTGCGCTTATCAAAAGGCAGTAGCTACAAAACAGAATTACAACCATCCTCCAGCTTTCGATCAGGAAATTCAAGATCTTTTACAGCCAATTTATGAAGAACTAACCGACGACAAGTTGCTCGAGAGATGTTTAGGGGCTAACACGCAAAACAATAACGAAAGTTACAACTCATGTGTTTGGAACATAGCCCCTAAACATAAGTTTGTTGGAAAAAAAACGCTTGAAATTGCTGCTCTCAGTGCTGCTTGCATTTTCAATGAAGGGCTTTTACCCATATTAAAAGTAATGGAAGTTATGGGTGTAAGAATCGGCCCGGAAGCAAGGCACTTTGCTGATAGGGCCAACAGCAGACGTGTTGATCGAGCTGAGCTAGAAGCTACTGAAGCGTCTAAAGAACATAGAACTTCTTTAAGAAATGCAAGAATTCTTGAGAATGATGCCTACGAAGACCAGGAAGGAGCTGTGTATGAAGCTGGAATGGATATGTGAGTAAAATTCATTTTTTTTACGATTTTTTACGAATAAAAACTTTGAACTGATTTTTCTCCGAACCACGTTTTTTCGCATGGATGACACTCTCATTTCAAAACTATTGCACTTATCGATATGAACCAAACGGCATTTTACTCTTTGGATGTCTGGCTATGGCCTCCAGCAGAACCAGAAATATTCATTATTATTTAAAAAAGTTATAAACAATTAAAAGTGAAAAAAAATGTTAAAAAAATTCAAAAGTCCGCCATTTTGTTTTTTTTTCATTGAAAATATTTCATTCTGCTTGAGGCCATAGCCAATTCGATACAGAACATGAAACCATTTTGTTTTTTGCTTTCAGATAATTCTTTTCCAAGAAATGATGTCATCCATCTGTGAATCAGATGAGTTTCAACAGCCATTTTCAGGACCGCCATTTTGAAAAAAAAAAAAAAATTATTTCAAGTAAATTTATATATGTGCTTTCATATGTAAAAAAATTGATTACTCAACATGTTTCGTACTATGAATAAAATGTATTGAAAAAAATTATGTTTATTGGGGTAACCTGGCCTTAAAGTACGCAGGTATATAAAAAAAACAACAATGAGAAGAAACAAAAACAACCGGTCAACGCCAGCTGAGCGCAAGAAGGGCGCGGGCTATGTATATATACATATATACATATATATCTCGGGATAGAAAATTTTTTTGAAAAAATATTTTACACAGGCATTCTTCACATTATTAACAACATAATTAGCCAAAAAAAATCGAAAAAAACATTTTTTCAACAGTGTAATAGTACCTGAAATGAGCAATGTATTTGAATGAAAGTTTGTCTTGGAAAACGCATGTTTTTGTCCTTTTCAACATAGACATTTCGATTTAAAACCGACATAATAAAATATGTTTTCCACGAATATGCCAGTAACCATCAACATAGACATCGTGGGCTTATGTGAGCCGCCACATAAACATATCTATGAGATATACACCCACACATTCGGAACTTCAATCATTAATTGGACAGAATTTCAGGCTCCGGACTAAGCAATGATTGACACACTCGTCCGAGGAATTTCCAACCAATAACTGATGATTTTTCAAAGAAAAGTAAAATGAGTGTAGGAGTGAATTTTCATTTCAATAGAACATAAAAAAGCAAAAATTTCTGTACAACGCCTAGCAAACGTAAATGTTATCCTTGCATAGAAAACACGTTCCGTTTAATAAATAAATAAATATTCCAAATGCTGGAGTTTTAAACCAAAGGCGTCATAAAAGCGTAGACCTTTCACATTTATGAATATTTTACCTTGACAGCTAATAATATCACCAAATATTACAGGAACTGTCGGAGGATAAATTTGAAAATTCGTCTTTGAAAGACATATTCTCAAAACAGTCCCAGTAGGGCAATATGGCTATACATTGACTGAAATCAGGTCTCAACTGTAACAATAAGTCAATGTCATTCAGGTTCGGAAAAGTACCCTGAGACTTTTGTGGGAACCAGCTCCTCAGTAAAACTTTGTTGTACCAACAGCTCGCATACTCATCTCGACTCGATTCATTCGACATTAAGGAAAATGCGTCGGCATGAAAGAAGCTGAAATGTGAAAACAAACCTACAATTGAATGGCACATGGATGCGAATTTTGAGTTTCAAGGATTAAAATAAGAATTTCTTTCTTGTTTAAAATGACAACAGAGACGGAAAAAATGTAACCCAAATTCGTAGCAACAAACCATTAAAAATTTCAAAAAGATATAAAGGCTTCAAAAAGAGTTTTCGAAATAATCAGTAACCTGTCCCTAAACGAAAAAAGTACAAACCTTAAGATGTTGTAGATGTACGTTAAGGGACTCCCCTTTGATTGCCCAACATTCTTCTTATATCACTTTAGTTGAACTTTTCACATACAGAGCATATTCGGAGAAAACAGAAGAACATTCTTGAAATATTTTGATAGATGAACCTTATCCGCCCACACGTACAAGAAATGTCCTTGCATAGTAATTGATTGTGTTTAGGTATTGTTGGCATCCTGTCCGTACCATTCCTATCCTTATATCTGTCGGTTGCTTTGGCCCATGAGAAAATCAGTCAGTCATGCAGGCATCACAGAAAAGCCGTGAACTTTGAAATTTCGCAGAGCAATAAACTTTTGTGTGAAATTTGGAAGGTTACCACCCGTTAACCTTTTGTACTCCCCAGCAATGATTCTAAGAATGGTTTGTGTGATTTCTAATATTGTAATGCTCTTGAGTATGATTCGTTATAGCTTTGATTGATTCGGTATGAAAGCAATGAATGATTTGTTGGCTATATAAATAAGTCTTTCGTTAGTTTAACATATCGAGAGATAGAGACTGATGACTCAATTGAAATATATTATGCGAAAGTTATGGCTTGAATTGAATTTGTTGAATAAATGTCCAATAAAATAAAATCGCAGCGTATTTGCATAATAAATCACTAAATGAAAATGATACTGCTGTATTCAAATTAACTTCTTGTCACCCCTACATTACACAGTAAACTCTGTATATGAAATAGGCTTTCACATGCAAGGCTATTTTTCAATTCGTGAAATCGAATCAAATAACATCCTCTCGTACAAGCACGCGGGCTCAGAGACAGCTACCAGCAACCCTCATGGCTTTGACATTTAAGGCGTTATCCTATTCTCGGCACATTACACTAGTGTAGGGTTCATCGTTGTCATAAATAGTCGCCACGGTTTTAATCCGAGCTGAAGCATATTCCTGATGGATGCATTCGAATAAGGACGTGCCAAGGATCACTAACAGCTATCTGAATGACCGGCTTGCACGTTTGAATCGCCACAGAACCAACATCGACGTTCACCTCTATTGATATCCTCCGGCTCATAACCATTGCATCTGAAGACAATGCTCCATCATCCATCGCTCTAGCTTTCTCATGATTTGGTTATGTCTGGATTGGGCCTAGCCAGCTGATTTGGGTTTAACACTGCTACTACATTGTCAGCCTAGCATCCCTTTCACCAAAATCATGTTCCGAAATATTTTCTGATGCAACAGAGGGGCTCATACCATAAGATTGATCAATATGTAGTACCGAATGAGATTTCCGTTTCTCTTGTTTTGCCTTCAAACTCCACTTCTTGAAAAAATCTTTATTTGTGGCTTTGTGGGCTGGAAGGAACTCGCAATATTGAAATTCTGCTTTACGTTATAGGTACACGGTTTTATACGTTTTCAACTGCTCCTCTATGTGCCAGGTCCGCAAGTTTAAAATGTCGTCTTTTTCATGAAAAATACGCAATTATTTAAGAACAATGGCGAAATATTTTTTAATTTTAAGTATTGGCCCGCTGTTTTTACACATTTCTTCCATCTCTCGGGCAATTTACGGATACAATTCCAAAAGAAAGTTTCAACTTTCATTGATATCCACTCATCGAGCCATTTTTGTACATCCTCGAAAGTCTTGTAGAGTTGTTCAGCCAGTGCGTCTCCCATCGATAAGCAGAGGTGATAATCAGAAGGCACCAGGTCGGGTGAATACGGTGGGTAGGGTAGGAGTTCCCACCCAAGCGAGGAAATCGTTTCTTTGAAAACTTTGGCTGAATGTGCAGGAGCGTTGTCATGCTGCAGAATGACTTAGCCGTGTCTTCGAGCCCATTCTGAACATTTTTCGATCAATGCTTGGTTTAAATTGATCATATGCTGTCAGTAGCGGACGTTATTAACTTTCGCTGGGTTTGAGAAGCTCGTAGTACACTACTCCGTTCTGATCGCACCACACACACTGCAGTGTCTTCCTCCCAAAACGACCCGGTCTTGATTTTGATGGTTGTCCTGGCGTTATCCATGATTTCTTACGTTTGGAATCCAAAATGTATCCATTTTACATTGCCAGTTACAATCCGATGCAAAAAAACACTTTCTTTCCTGGTCCAAATGCAGCATTTCGCAAACAGTTTTTCGTCTTTCCATTAGTCGTTCGTTCAGTTTGTGTGGAACCCATTTTCCAACCTTTTGAATCTTTCCCATGGCTCTCATGCGATCGGAAATGGCTTGATGGGTGACATTCAATTGCTCGGCCATCATTTCTTGTGTTTGTGTATCATATTCGTCCGATAATGCTTGTAATTCGTCGTTTTCAAACTTTTTTGGTCGATTTTCACGTTCTTTGTCGATAACATTGAAATTGCCAATTTGGAAACATTGAAACCAGCGTGTACAAGTCATTACGGTCGGAGCAAGATCACCGTAAGTCTCTACAAGAATTCGATGAGTTTCCGATGCTTTTTTCTTTTGACTAAACAAGAAAATCATTACATGCCGCAAATGCTCTTTACTTGACTCGAAATTCGACATGTTTAACATGAAAAAGAAGTATGCTACTGACTCGTAAATTACTAAACGAATACGACGTTTTGTAGCGGGCAGTCTTACCAACAAAATGGCGCTTTGGGTTCGACAGGTTACTTCAATAGGTTTCATGCGCCATCTCTTGACAAAAAAATTACATTATACGAGTGCGCACCTGGTATACCGCTTTATACCTTTATTTTATACGTTTTAATCATACTGTCTATTAGAAAAGTCAGCACACAACGTTTTCGCTGACAAGATAAGCATTGCAAGCCGTCCAGGAGCTTTGAGAACATTTTATTCGTCTATAAGGATCGTTCTCAACACTTTCGAAAGAAATAGGTACACCCCTGACATAAGGAATGAACTATACATATGCAATAATAGCATCAATTGTCTCTCACCCGAACGATGATTGCAGCGATTGGAACTACATCAGGACTTAGATATCAGAAAACGGTTGATAATCGATAATGTCCATGAAGCCGTGTATGCCTAACTCTATCAATTGTAAATTGTGCCTATTTTCTCTAACTTTCTCCTTTTTAAGATTTGTTAATTCTTTTGTCTAGCTCTGTTCACTGACAGATGATATTTTAAACCTCAGAATTACAGGGTATGTGTGACATAGTTTCACCACAGCGTAGCCAGATACAGCGCTAACACTCTCAGGAAGCTTCTCTCAGACAGAGATAGAAAGAGCACAAGTAGATTTACATTTGTTTTGCATTTTTACGCAAAAGCTTTGAAAGGGATGTTCTTTTTTAAGCAAAAAAAGTGAGAAAAAATTTACCAATCCGTATAAAATTCGAATACGTCTGTATTCGAACTACAATTAAGCTGTAGTGTTGGCATGACCTTCGTCGATTCTAGACTACTCAGGCAATGTCACTGTTAGTGGGCGGTTTATAATTGTTTGTAAGCACCTCTGTGTGAGTGATATCAAGTGATATTAAGACATATTTGTACATACTAACTTTTTAAACGGCATTCGATTGAATCTAAGAAAAAATCCTAATTATAAATTAAATGCATCCATTCCTTTGAGTTGATACCATACTATTCATATCCTTATTACATATTCTTCATATATTTTTCATTGCAGTGCATTACCAGCGCATCATTCATTCCGACATCAAGCCTGGAAATCTTCTTCTAGGCGACGATGGCCACGTTAAAATTGCCGATCTCGGTGTATGTACAGAATTCCTGGATGAGGATGCAACTATGGATAATAAATCGCCAGCGGGAACTCCAGCATTTCGTGCTCCAGAGACTCTGCTTGAAGGAGAGGTATGTACTAAAATTCGCAAAATACTATTGCCTTGCGCAAAGAAAAGTTGGACCTTAATGCAAGCTGAATGGAAACAAAATTTACAAGTTCAAATCCAATGAAAATACTCTATCAACTTTCCTAAATCGATTTTCCATCCGTATAAACACAATTCTCCAGCAGATATCCTGAATTTTCGAAACCATTCATTCTTCACGGTTGCATTACTTGTATTTCATTACACCCCATATCACCCCACCAGTCGGTCCATTTATGAAAAAGCTTGGTCACCACTCGAAGTTTATACAAACTGATCTAGCATTCAACTCTTTCGGGAATATATCCTCTGAATCTGATTTAACAATCTGAAAATTATATCTACAATAATTAAATGGTAGAACGAGAGTTGTTGAAAATTTCAGAGTGCACTTATTTGGTGGTAATGAAAATTGTAGATTTGTGAGGAAAAGGAGAATTACAAATGGAAACGAATTTATGTAATTATCCAGATCAGTGATGAAAGAAAAGGATATGAATACTAACGAATTGAATAGATACAGCACTCTGAGAAGCAATTTTAAAACCAATCATTGGTACGAATCGTTTGAAAAGGACTTACTAATAATCTGTTTCTATGAAGAGAAGATAATATCTTTTACGGGAATGAGTTCTCCAACTATATTCTACATTGTATCTAGATCTGTATTTAGATATGTTGCAACTGAGATTAGAATTGCATAAAATGGTTACAAAGGGAAAACTTGTATATCAACAAAACATGTCAAAAGCTATACGCTTCGCCTAAACGTGCTGCATTAATTCCAAATAACATCATTTAATCATAGTAATACACTCTTAAGAATATTAACCAGGAGTTAGAATTGCTTCAAAGGGTCTTTGCATATTTGCTTGTGGCATTCAGACCATAAATTGTAGGTTTTAGCAATAAATTGAACATTTATTTAATTTCGTATTTTCTCATTCCATTCTTCCGTCTTTACAGCACTCTTACAATGGCAAAGCAGCTGATTTGTGGTCCTTAGGTGCAACGCTATACGCTCTTGTTTATGGAAATGTACCATTTGTTGGTTTAACAGTGCCTGCAGTTTATGAAAAAATCAAACATGAAACTCTTAAATTTCCCAGTTTTCCAGCAATAAGTGATGATTTACGTGACTTAATATCAAGAATTTTGATTAAGGATCCTGCACAGCGAATAACATTACCACAAATCAAGGTAATAAATATTCTTGGCAATGCATTAGCTCAAAGAAACGCAATTTTGTATGTAGTAATTCTTCTACTTATTTCCGTATTATATAAACTATCGCATATAATATACTCAACCGCGAGCAACCATTCATTTTCCTGCCAAATGATTGCGTGTCAACGGGCCATAAATCTTATTTCATTCTTCATTTCGCAGATTCATAAGTGGGTAACAGCCGATGGTAAATATCCACTTCCATCGGAAGAAGACAATTGTCGCCTTGTAGAACTTGAAACGGAGGATTTGAATAGTGTCTGTCGAAGTGTTCCGAAATTATTCGATACATTTGTTTTGATCAAGGCAATGCTTAAGAATCATTCATTTCAAAATCCTTTTTCCCGATCTACTTCTGGTCGTGCACCACAACGAGGCGGCTCGCGTCTTGAACGATTTGTATCCGCAGGACGTTCAAAATCGGCACCGGGCGATTATGATGTTGACAGGTAAGGACAATCATGTTTTATGGCTTTGTTACACATTTGACTAAAAAAGGAAGCATTATTTATAATTCAACCTGAGTTAAAAGCTTCTAAATTGTACTAAATAACAATAAAGGACATCAGTAGTGAGCATTTTGTGTGAAATTTCACTGCAAATAGTAGAATAGCTGTTTCTTTTGCTAATTTTGATTTTTAAACTTGTTTTTAATTTACGTTTCCAATATTCAATAGTATTCAAAAAGTTTTCAATCAAATTACTTATTACATAAGCATATCATTTAATTCTTTTTTAATGTAGATTTTCTCTATAAATTGATAAATTTCTCTTTCCACTTCCTTTGACAAAACTACATCTTCTGACCGCCACGTTTACAATATGTTTTTGCTAATAGGAGGTACGACCGTGAACTCATATCTGTGTTTATAAATTGCATCCGTTTTGTATAAATTATTTGTTATGCTAATTCAAATGGCATTAAATGAATGTTTTGAATTATTGAATGCTTGAAAACTTTCACTTGGTTTACGCAAGAATCCCAATTCAAGTGTTTTTTGGCATAAAAGTCATCGTCGAGCATCAAATATGATAATATCCTAGTTGGTTTTCTGTCTGGCATTGACCCTAGAAATTCTTCATCCGCAAAAAAATCAAATACTCATCCACAGCGCATTATTTTGCAGATATTTTTTCAAGCTTAATATATCATTACAAGGACTTTGAGCCCTGAAACTTTTTGCATAACCAAACCACTGCATACTTTCCATCAGTCAATATCAATTTATTTCGCATAAGATATTATCTTAACGTTCGCTTTGACGTTTTCTTTCATTTCAACAAAAATATCACTTGTCTTTTTTTATTTGAAATCTATGCAACGCAATAAACTTTTTATGTAAAGCTGATGAAATAATTAATAATAAACAAAACTTCTGCATTTGGAGTGATGCACAGTCATAGGCGGTTATCTAAACACCGTTATATCCGGAGAAAGTTACTGTTTTATGTGCTTTATGGACTGGTAGTTCATATGACTTCAAAAATGCTACTGCGAATAACATCACCGTTAGTGGTGACAGCTATAAAGCGATGATCAATGACTTTTTCATTCCGGGATCAACTCGCCATAACGCAAGGGACCTCTGGTTTCAACAGAATGACACGATCTGCCATACAGTTCGTGTAACCATCGACTTATTGAAAGAATTATTTGATGATCGCATAATTGCTCGTTCTGGACTTGTAAAGTGGCCTGCAAGGTTTTGTGATTTAGCACCTTTGGGCTATTTCTTGTACAAATCCGTGAAATACTCTTCTATGCTTAGATACGCTTGACCATTCGGAAGACAACATCCCCCGCGTTATTGGCGAGAAACGACCCAATTATTGGTCAGAGTAGTCGAAAATCAGATTATCGTTTGGATTTCCTACACGCGAGTCGTGACGCTCACATGCCCGAAGTCATTTTCAAATAAAAATGATAAAGAATTACTTTATTTGATCTCAACGGTCTTTGCCTCTGAAAAAATACTCTTGATAGTATTTATATTTTGACAATTTATTATTCAACAATGAATTCAAACTGAGGTGAAATTTAAAAAAAAACTGGAGTTTTAAAAAAAGACACGGGTAAAGCTTGATCCTCGTTTTTTGTGTTTAGGCATCCTTATCTATGCCACGACATTATGCCAGGACTATAATGTCCCTTAATTACATTGTTCTTCGTTGTTTATGATACATTTAGTTATATGAGGACAGATTGCTACGGTTTCGTTCTCAACAAAAGTAACTTTTTGATGTTAAGTTCTATTGCAGGACTCATTATTGTTCTGAAAATTTTTTGGATAGTAAAATTGATACTGTAACGTAAAACCATGAAGTCTCGTGGATTAACGTGGACACCTGCCTTGACGGCTTAATCCCACGGTCTCCATAGACGGGGTTGAAACAATGTGTAACGTAAAACCAGTTGAAATTTCATGGTAACAACGAAACCATATTTCTTTCTTCTTTTTTTTGACAGTCTCATTATTTTTTTCTGTTTTGTGTAATAAGCTAAATTAGGATTATTTCAAATTTCCCGTTAAACTTTTCTAGTGAACTTCGTGGTTTTCTCTGGCTATGGCTTGTTTACATCAGATAGCCGCTTGAACATATGATTACCAACAAGGAACACGGATTCCAGTTTAGTGATAACAAAATGTTTTCATTAAATATTTTCCAAGCTTTAAGATCGCTTTCACACCAATTGCTGGCAAATTATACACCAAGAAGCCTTTCAGGCATGTTAAACATTTCTCCAATCGTGTTAGCTTCTATCTACTTGTTCCGTATTCTGCTTAAATATTTTTCGATTCAGAGGAATTTCAACGGCTCACACTCTCGTTTCTGAAGGAACACTTTTTCACACTTCGCAACCGACTCGAAATTAAAAATGGCATTTTTTAGGAGATGAACGATTAATGTAACCAACATCTTGAAAAATGAAAAGAAACGTGCAAATATCCAACCAATTTTACGTAATCAATAGAATTCTGATTAGTTTCAATTTTTCAGGTTGAGTTTTATTTTTTTAGAATAGAAAACTGTTTATGGGCCAATATAGGTCTGGGCACTGAGGAGGGGATCATACGGTTCCTTTTTGATTATTTGTCTACCGAAGAAGGCCAAGGTTTACGTTTTAAGTGTCCTGGGGACTCAACTCGATATTGTTCATATACGAAACAATGCTCCAACCAAAGTCTCGCCATGTGAACAAATTGTCTTCAAAGTTTCGACTTAGCGTAAGCACAATCAGCAAGAACGCTTTCGAGCGGCTTGTAACAGACAGCGATCAGATAAGCACACGTTGATCAATGTGTGTTGTGCATTTACTCAAAAGCTTGAAGGGACTGTTCGTCTTAAAAGCAATGACAGTAAAGTTACCAATACCAATGAAATTCTAATCGTCTCGTTGATTCCCTTTAGGTCAGCAGTTTGTTCGAAGTGTCATGCCTGTTCAGTGTTTATGTTGCAATCTTTCTGAAAATCAACTATTGAACAACAAATACCAAAAAAATGGTAAAAATGTTGTGCTCTGTTTTGTCTAAACTTTTTGCGTTAAAAGAACAACTTTATGACATATTAACCTACAACATAAGTATCAAGTATCGACGATTCCTATAGATTTGAAATTTCAAAATTGTTCAAATTCTGTAATTTAGAATTTTTTTCATAAAATAGATGTTAAATATGTAGCACTGTCTACCGGCCGTGAATCAATAACCAGTGTATTCTGAATTCACCCTACCATGCTCTGAAAAAGAACAAAATGGAAGGAAAAATAACAGTTTTAACCTCAAAACGATTCCTTTTTTCTGTGTTTTTTTAAGCATTAACAATAGCGTGTGATCATTTTTCAATCATTGGAGCTTCACTTTTAAAATATTGTTGACTGCATGTGATTGATGTCTTATCATTAATTATCAAGTTAATAATTTATTAAGATTAATTCATACTAAGTACTAACGAGTATGTTGAAATTAATGTTGAATTAGAGTCTCAAAATCAATTTAAACGATTAATTGAATGCCAGAGATCCTTAAACATGTTCTATGTTGTCAAATAATCTGTCTCGAAAAAAATAAATAACAATTGAATTAATTTCATATTTTTTCTACTCTACAGCCGCCATTTATCGACCGAGAAAATTCTGCCCGTCGTCAAAGAAAGTGTTACAGGCTCATGCACTGACTCGTTAGAACATTCAACGGATGATCCTATATAAATGCATTTTTACAGCAATCTTATTTTGTTTTTATGTTTGTTCCTTTTAAACGGATAAAATCAGGGCTTTCTACAACACATTATATTAAATGCGATACTTATGTAGCACAAATCTTATTATTAAGAAAGTTTTGCAGTCATGTTTGTTATGAATTTCCGTCTCAAAGAAAAACATCAAGCAACAGCAAATACCACACCAAATACGAAAAGAAAAATGTGGCTTGAAACTTGGTAAATGTTGAACGCACATTTTATATGGAACATTATTTCCAATATGGAAATATTTTTAAATAAAGGAATTTCAAATATATTGTATACAGGCACACGTATATTGTGTTTTTTTTTTTTTTTTTTGTGTATTTTTTCCCTATTTTTCATTTAAGTTTTTCAGCAACATATATATATATTATTTGAAGACATTTTATAGGACTTTTGTTTGATTATGTTTTAGCACACAGTTTTTTTTTCAGTCATATATAAAAATAATGAATTGCATTAAAAAAATATTCCAGACGAATAAAGCTAATCACTTAAAATCCTAACGATGATTGTTAAGAAATTTTTTAAGTAGAAATACCTAACGTGAAGCCTTTCTCAGAATGTCGCAGTATTTTAATTCGAATTTTAAAATGGGATCAGTCTTATTTTAACGTTTATAGCATTCCCCAGTCCTAACTTATTATTCATATTTAATTCTCAAATGTTCTACCATACAAATCCATTAAACAAAAACAACTGCCTAAATTGTTCCAAATGTAATCTGCCTTCAAAATCAGCAAACCATCACCGTTTCCTTTGACAAAGTATCTTCCTTCCGCTGAGAACAAATGCTACGAGTAACAACTATACCTCAAACGTGTGAAACATTTACAACGCATAACATTAAAATTTCAACAAGAAAAGTTCAAGCTTGAATCTGAAATTACCATCTCGCTTGTGAAATTTATCTTATACGTCTCATCCTTTTCCTACGCCTCCACCTCCTTATCGTCATGTTCATATCTATGTATTGAAGTCTGAATGAATAAGAAACTTCTGAGAAGAAAGATTTATGTATATTCCTTGAAGAGTTCTCGAATGTTAATGTTCCCGGCATAGGTCACACGTCAAGGATAATAATATTGAAGCAAAATGAACACTATAGATTTGCAAGGAAGACAATGGCGTTGTTGAGTTATTTGATTCGTGTTTACGAACATTTTCATTTATTTTTTTTTTTTTTGCATAGCGATTTTGATAATTTTTCTGTTTACAGGATTTTGTTTCAAGCTATTTTCACTGGTAATACGACAATGCATGCGATCCCGTAGGCTTAGATATAATGCTGAAGTTTTAATACTAAAATATATGTATCCTTAAATAACGAAAATGGCAGCAACGTGGGATTTACTTTAAATATTAATACTTTTACTTTTTAATTATACAATACTTTAAATATATTTTGGTAGTATTTCATCAAAAAAAAGTGAATACCATATAAATAACCACAGCTTACGTGATATACGACATATCGATAATGGAAATGTCTCTTTTGCGAATTTTGAATTATTACAACTCAACTTATCAGTGAACCCTTGTCCACTTGAATGATATTGTTGCGTTTTTAAGGAAACCTCTGAAAAGCGATCTTTCACTTCTGCCTAGGAAGAGCACTATTGGATTGCGCTAATTAGAAAACTCGGTATGGTTAAATTCATGAAATTTTTTTAATCTTGGGCATATTTCCCAGAAAATTTCACGCAAACAACGGAAGAAAAAGTAGTTATTTCAACTATAGAACTATTCTTTTCTGTAAATGACGCATTATATAATCAAACTGTCACCTGGGCAGCAATCGAGTCGCTCTTGATATCGTGTACTGTTCTTTCCGAAACATCGTTCACAGTTATTCTGGGAATTCCATTTCCCCAGGCAACTATTATTCGTCGAAAAATGTAAAATATTATTTCAACTTTGATGTGTTTGAAAGAGCTGGCAATATACACTCTCGTAATTGACAATGTTTAGTAGCTTCAATATGATATCCTTTTTTCATAAGATGTAATCATCCACATTTTTTTAACCTTTGCAGTTCAAGTATGCTTAGATTAATTCACTTGGATTCAAGTCTAAGTCTTCAAACGCAACCATTAATCATCGAAATGCACAACTTCTACTTGGTTATTAATTATAATATTTTAATGCAACAAAGAAAATAAAACTTGATTCGTTACTTTGATTCTTAAATATGATTTGTTGACCAGTAATGGAAGGGTGTATATTTTTACTGGTCAAAAAATAATCTCATTAAGTCAGTATCGTATTTCGCTTGTTTTACTCATCCCTTGATTTACATAGGAGATGTATTCTTGGAAAAAGAGATGTATTCTTCGTCTAAATTCAAACCACGTTATACGAGTCCCTGAATTTTTATACAAAAAAAGACCATATGACCTTAAACCTGTGTATATCGATCTTTAGAAAGTGAAGCAAGGTCTAAGGTATGTTTTTCAAGACTATGTAAAATGTGAAAAGGAACGAAGAGGAATTTCAAAGAGATTCGTTTATCCAGTGTCTATCACATTCTAAATATTTTTGAAAATGGGAAAGCCAAATACTAATTAGCAATACTAAGAAGGAATGAAAACAAAAAAGAATTCACAGTATAAATAACCTACCGAAAAAAAAACAAAGATATCCTTTCATTCAATTCATTACTTTTTAATCTTTTTTCACTATTTTTTAATCTGAACAAATTGATTTAAGGTAACGAATTGATTTAACGTAACACGAAAATGTGAATCGATTTTTCATTATTGGTTGCTTAAAAACATTTTGTAAAAATCAAAGTAATTGCACTGATAATCAACCGCCATACATTCCTATTGAAAAATCACCGGTCTCTTTCCTTGTCGAGCTCATTTAAACTATTGGACGAAAATTCTGTCAGTTCGTTTCTATATTAAGAGCAACTTTGCAGCATGTCCCAATTTATTAGACTTGAAACGTTCCACCACAAAAACAATGTCCTCTAACTCAGACTGATTTCTTGGTTCATAGATTGTGAAGGCAAGTCTTTCCGGCTCACAATTTTTCCTTTTCTTGCAATGTGTTTATAGGTAATTTATCTTTCAATCCCAGCTATCATTTTGTTCAAAAAGGATTCCATTTTTCCAGTGCATATCATAACTCAAGCTTCTGGCTTCGCTCATATATCACCTTCCTCGAACATTTTCACGCCAAACCTATCCCTTGAATATGTTCCGAAACAATTTACTAAGCCGAATTAGAAATTTTCGCCAACCTGAGTTGCTTTCAAAAAAAGGAGTTTGGCGAGAACATCCTCTTGACAGTCTCCTCGTCAAGAGAAAATTACCAAAAGCATTTTTTATCGGAAAGGAAGAAATCGACTATCTGAATTTTTAGGGACGATCTCCTGAAAGGGCTTCAAATATTCATGAATTTTTTCAAAACTGTGACCAAAGGCAATCATTTCCCGAAAAAAACAATTGCTGCCAATGTGTTCTTATTTGAGTTCCGAGAGAGCATTAAAAAGGAGACATAAAATAAAATTCTTCTTCGTAAAATCAGTACTTTCGGTTAACCATTGGCACATTTAACTTCTTATACTTGTTTTAAGAGTAATTTTATACCTTCCCGTTGACTGGCCAGCGATCATTAATTATAAACAATGAACAACTGAAGAAATCCATATGTGAAACCCAAAAATAGTCTCAGAAACAAAACTCCGGACAATCCATACAACTTTCTCGGAAATCAGGAAAACTAATAATTTTTAGTATAATTTTTTATAATTAGCTTTAGTATATTTTTTCAAACAACACTGAATTCCAGATAATTCGGAAGAATCTAAAAGACTCTTATGATAGACTAAATAGACTGCTAAGAGGGCAGGCTGCCCAAAGCCACAGCTTAAATCCTGGTGGACTAGAGTCAAAAAAAATTCCCTGAAAGTCAACTTTATAGAATTGCATCGACGTAAATATGAGGATGGGTCAAAAAGAGTAATAGTCAATCCTTCTCAATGTATTCTCGCGCAACTTTATTATATTTATTAGACCGGTTATTGATTTGACATTGTAAAAAAGAGTTTTTTGTAGGATGTGGGAAGGGTCGAAATATACCAAAATTACAACCCTTCTCTCCATGAACCAGGAAAATACGTCTCATGCCATCCCATACAACAGGTGAATCTTCGTCGTCAACTTTCGCTTCCACTTCTCATCTTAATATGTCACAAAAATCCTGGTAGACCTATAACGTTGCCCCTTCCCATTACTATTACAATTTTCGAAAGGATTCTTTCGTATAGCAAAAACAGAAAGCATGCATTGTCTTGTCGAAAGAGAAATTTTCAATTTGTGCAGGGGTTCTGCGCCCTTTTTCTGCCACTTGTTCAACTTGGATTCGGGCTCACAGTTTCATCTCTAGTCATAATCTGGTCTAAACTGTGTCGAAGTTTTCAGCACAGAAAAACTCATAGAGGTATAAGATATAGCGAGGCTCATCCGTGTACAGGAGCGTACGTGAGCGCCCGAAGTTTTAAACTTATATTTTTTCCCCTCATCAACTGTTCAAATCATCGGCTGCATTCGTTCTTGCCATTTGTGTCTTATGCCGCACGATATCCGAAATTCTATCGAAATTTCAAAGTTTTTCGCCCATTTAGAAGCACATTAACTTAGCATTCGCAATGAACTATCCAATCACAGGCAAAAATACGAAAATACGAAAACTACATTCATAAATCACTAATAACTGCCGAAAAATGTACAACTTTTACGTGTTTTTTTGAAAAGCATATATCTGCCTTGAAATTGAAAATTATAAATCAAAATTACTACCGACAATTTTAGATACAAGTTAACTTACCAATTACAGCATATGATTATCAAAACAACAACATTTTCATTCATTAAATGTAAAAATAATACAATAAAAATATTTTCCGAAATCTTCGGCAACTCACAGTTTTAAATTTGACAGTGAGTTAACGTTACAGTTAGAAAAGCAAATTCTGTAAAGGAATGGTCACACATACCATTTGCATGTTGAAAATATTATCAAGTCGGCCGCTGAATCATGCACTTTAATCAGTCAACGTCAATTGAAAATGCGCAAACGCTTATATTGTGAATTTCTAATTCTCATTTAGCATATGGAGCATATGGATATGTTCATTAATGACATTCACATCGGAATTAGAGATTTGAATACATTTGATTACGTTAGTGTAGCCTTGAGACCAGATTGCAATTTCCCCATGTTTGTTCCAATCGGCTCGAGCAAATTAAATTCGAAGTCTATCAGCTGTGAAAATTGTATGGAATGGCCAGAGCTTAATTTTTCGGGAAATGATGTTCGTGCGGAGTTAACATTCCCGTTACGTCGATTCTCCTGTGTCCATGCGCAGTAAAAATTTGTTTATGATAGGGCACTTCATGTGATTATATTACTTCGTAAATTTATTGATCTAAGGACAAAATATTGTTTATGAGTTTTGGATTCATTTATACTACCTCTGTTTATTTTTAAGTAAGTATTGGTGAGTTTGTGTTAATATGCGTTACTTTTGGAGATTTCGGAAAGAAGTGATCGCATAGGGCCGCTCTATACCTACTTCTTCTCTGGAAAAACTAGACCTCGTGTCCAACACTCAAGTCGTCATTGCTTCTGATGCGCATTTTCCTCAACTAAGTTCGACGTCCCAAGATTATCGTGAAGAGTTTTTAATATGGTTTTAAACTTCAATCCAAACAGTTTTGCCAACTGTTTGTTTTTAAAAGGGTAGTTTATCTTTAAATTTTTTAAATTAAAGGTTTTTTTTTTCAATTTTTTGGACGTTTTCTGCACTGAACGACTTGAGTAGCCAGCTCGTACCATCTTCATTCGACTCACTGCCGTACTTTTAAAAGGTTTTTAAAAGGTTTTGCCACTTGCTTACCAAAGTTTGACCAGGGCATGAGTCTGCATAAATAGAAGAACCTTTTTTTTAGAAGGTGTTAACTACGTTACACTCAATTTCAGCCAAATTTCAAATATTTGAAATTTGGTATGTACCCGCTTGATGAGTCTGACAAACAGACCCACAGCCCTTCCCTCCGCTACCCTTTTCTTAAGTAATTATTTTTTAATGAGCTATGATAACTTGCTTCTGAATGGTAGGTGCGACGGTCAAATTCGATGGTTACATTTGTTTTGGGTGACAGCGAGGCTCATCTTTGAAGTCTAAGTTACCTGTATGCAAGTTAGCGTACCAATTTGATACCACCTGTTGTGTGGTATCATCTGAGGCGATAAACAATTAATGTTTTGGCAGACTTTCTGCAAGCAAACTTTTACATTTATTATGGAAACAAATTTTTAAAATGATTAAATTTGAAACTAATTATTTTTCTTTAGCTTTCAATGATTTTTTCAACAGGACAGATAGTTATTTCTTAAGAAAACAACGGAAAATTCTGAAACCAGTGTCAAAAATAATCTGTTAAGCTTGGTATTAGTATTAATTGTAAATTTCAACGCTGGATACCTAAGAACTGGCTTGGGTTTGTGAAACTGTAAGCTTGGATCTTCTAGGAGATATTCCATTTGCATTCTTTTTTCAGTTTATCGCGATTTATTTTTTATAGATTGACGTTAAGCCAGGTGTCACTCTGTATTAATTAATTTCAGAAATTTCTGGTATTATTTTTGTATTTTTAGGTATTTTTCGCTTCCATTGAGAAACTTAACAAAAGTTAGCCTAACGATTTGCATACAATAAAAATTAGAAATTTTACCAGTACCATTATAAATAACCAATTATTTGTTTAACAAATAAGCATAATTTACTTGAATTTTCAAGTGCTTAAGTATTTATGTAAACAAAAAACATGGTGTTGGTTTGTTATTTGCTGTTGTGAAAATTTTTTCCTGACAGCTAATCGTTTGCACTTGTTAAATATTATAAATGTGTCGATGTGCATTTTCTGTGATATACTTAAGTGAATTGATATAAATATTTATTCCGTAGCTTATAATGTACATTTTTTTGTAATATTGGAATGTTTAATTTTTAAATGTTTGCTATAAACTAAATTTAAACTCAAAGAAAAGAGAAGAATAATCGATAGCTTTAATATTTTATCATTGACTTAGTAAAATAAAACAAAATTAACAAATGAAAACAATTTTTAGTAGCTACATAATCAAATATATTTTCGAAAATATTATTAATAAATAATTGAAAATGCATAAATATTATTATTCATCATCAAAATATATTATTATCAAATATATTTAAATCCATTTTATCCAACATGTTCAAAATCAATTAAAGTCTTGTAAATAGAACTTATGTAAATAATTGAACATGTTGTTGTGCGTAACAAATTCCTAAAGCAAAGCAAAATACAAACAGATAACGAACAAAGAATTTATTCGAGTTTGAAAAAATTAAATTGACAAAAAAAAACATTGCATTAGTATGTATTTGTATCTGGGATAAGTTTTAGTAATGAAAGAAAAATAAAGCTTAGCAAAGAATAATGCTAATCAAATCATATTTTAGCTTAAAATCTAAATGATAGCATTTATGAGAAATATAATTTCAAATCCAATGTAATTATGAAATAATGAAAACAAATCATTAACATATCTGCCTGTGTAGCGCCCTTCCGAACTTTATTGTTGATATTATTAGATAGAAACTATTTCCTCAATATTATCATTTATCCCTGTCTCTCCATCACTTTTCTTTAAATTGACTGGAACTATATGAAACGTTTTTAACCATTTTTGTTACTTTTTACTTCATCAAAGATTTTATATTCAATCATATTGAATTTAGTTCTTGAACTAGATACTGATGCTTAGATAACATGAAAACCACCTTCAAAAGTGCAAACTTGCACCTCAACACAACAATAAGTTATTGCTAAAAAGTTGCACCTCTAACCAACAGAATTCTCCTACCGCTGTTGTGACAAAATAAGAAGCTGCACTTAAAGGAGCGTTACAGCCCCTAGAGCTCTTGATATTCCATGATATCTCAGTCTAGCGACCCCGTCCTTCAATTGCAAAATCCGAGCAGTGATTCATTATCTTCGTTGATCGATTCTGATCGGTGCTACCTTGATTTCTCCCAGCACTATCGTGGTCATGTTCAGAGGATGAGGAAAAGCGGATACCAACAATATACAGATACGGTTTACGGACGAAGACTCATATCTGTTAATCCTAGATATCTTGGGGACCTCTAGCTCGTCAAAAAGTTCACCTTTTTGTTGCTATAAGACGCACTGGGACCCACCTTTCATGTGGATATATTTTATTTGCTGATGTTCACATCAGGTTTCACGTCTCTTAACCATGTAACGCAATCCCCATCACAGTTTATAGAAGTTCGAAGCTTTTTGCTCCAACCTGTCAATATGACTGAGCTTAAGAAAAGAAAAAACTGACAAGCGCGTTTCATTCACATATTCATTGCCTCGGTCACAAATTTCGCTCGTAGGAATACAGAATCGTTTAGTCCTCATGAATCACTCAACATTATTTAAGAACATTTTGGTGTCGTTTTAGCTTGTTTGGACCATGCATTTCGTTCTGACCCCGTTGATATGTTACTCTACCTGATTTGTTAGTTGCAGAATGCACAGCATTTCTTCACTAAATGTGAAAAATGCTGACAGAATGTTTACTTCATCTGTATAGGCTACAATATGGTTTTGTTTACAGTACAGCGTTCATTTTATATCCTTACTGCATATTCTCGAACTAGGTTACACAGTACTGCAGCAGCACACCCTCGAGCGTTGGTCAATCTAAGGTTGGACACTAAGGTGTCAAACAAATCAGTCAGCTTGAAGGTTTTTAGAGTAAGGCTTATATAACAATCAAGAATAACTTTGTACACCATGATCCTATCGATACAGTCATATGTTTGTATGAAATCCACTTAAATTTGCTTAATATCAATTTTACATCTCAAGCGAATCTCCGTAACTTGCTTGATCGCGTATAGTTACACTGTGAAACTAAAAATCTCAAAACTCCATTTAAAACCCCAAAATGCCAAATCTTCTTTTGTGTTTTTGATGCTTCTTTGGTGATGATTCTTCGATGCAAATCGCGATCATTCCTTTTAGTAAATTAGCAAACAATGTGTATGTTGTACAGAGTAACAATGTACCTCTATGATTTTGATATTTCATTTTGTCTCCTCCGTTATGGTTACGCACTACAATTCATTATTGTCACTCCTGCGACATCTGGTCTTGTCCAAGATATTTTGAATAAATTTCTGGATTGCATTTTGAGCAATGCTGCTAATATAATTATAAGCTCTGCTGAATCTCCTCAATGTGTGCCGGTTGGTATTAACTTTCTGGATGTACTTCTTCCAGCAATGATGGTTTAAAGGAGGACTTAAAGGACCCACAGTAATGTGAGGTAACCTATATCATCTTAACAATCCATTTCCGAAGTGGCGGAAATTTCTTCTTCTTCTTTTTCTATTGTTTTCTCATTTCCATTCCCTTTCTTTGACCATAAAAGCCTTTGGATCTTTGTCCGAACAAAGGACATAATTAAAAAATCATTAGAAAAATATTTGCTGATAAAAAACGAAGCGCAGAAAGAATCTACTTGGCCCATTCCTCGTATTAGGTTAATTATTTTCAAAATTTCCATTATCGAGAAAAATCTTGAAGCTATCGCTCAATCCCAAAAATTTCAAAATTCGTTCCAAGTGTCGATGGTTCCCGCATAATCTAAAGAAGAATATCTGAGTCAGAATATCCACTCCTACATGCTAGTCCAATGGTACAGGCAGTATTACTTAACTCTTATTTATGAGAACATGAATAAAATCAACTACCATCAATTTGATTTGAAAGCTGAAGTGATGCGCTTTATCATAGTGTTCAAAAATTTATTTAAAGATAAAACAAAGTTCTTACAATATGTCCGATCCATGTTTCTAGGCAGCCACTACACGTTTTTCAGCATGCTTTTTATCAGAATGGTCGAATCCACTACTCATAGAAGCAGAGAGAATAAGAATTTCAAACAGAATACTTGAAACATGCGTTTCTACGAAAATTATTCAAACTGATCCATACACAGATAACAAATAAATGAGGTTGTAAATGAGACACTACGGAGCATTTAGTTTACCAGGAGGGTTGTTACGAAAACCTCAAAAATATCAAAAAGACATCGCACAAAGCAAGCAACTAACACGCACTTTGAACAAACCACTGAAGATACAAGAAAACAAACACAGGTCTTACAACACTCCGACTCCACCTGACTTGAACTAATTCTGTACCAGCATGCTGAAGCGACTTTAGATTTGCTTTATCAGCAGTCGAAGGCGAAATGTCTGAGGAAGTACACTAACGTCCGAACTATTCGTTATCATTCAACCAGGCAAGGTGAGCCCCTTTACAAAGAATTGGAGGCCTATGAGTCTCATATGTGTTCTCTCTAACTAACAGAACACTTGTCAGATTAATATAAACAATTGAGAAGCGACATATCATCTCTGGCATGAATGCGACTTTGGAGCAGCACCCTCAATAGGTCTCAAAGGTGGTCCAATATATAATTGGCTTACAAACGTGGTCCAATATATCAGAAACGGAGTAAATCCCGTAGCTTGGCTATGATCGACACAGACAAGGTCTTTAATAATGTATGTCTGCAGGACTTTTGTTAAACAATATGTGATTTCATTATACTACTTCTATGAGTTCAAATAATATATGGATATACTCTCGACGGGCAATCCATCTGTTTCAACATTGACAACTCTCTAACCGAAGCAAGGGTTCCATAAGGCTCACCAATCTCACGAATTTGCATTCCCTGCCAAATAAGTGCAGCTTCTTGTATACGTTGAAGACACATGTCTCACATTTCTACCTGAAATCTTGACATATAACTAATATGCAGATAACAATGCACCAAAAGGATTAAGTTGACTACTCCTAAAATATGTCCATTGTAGACACTATGACTGAGTTGGTTTTAACCAATTTTGGAACTTTCTTGACCTTTCGCCTGTTCCTTCAATTGTGCCAAGACATACCTTTTAAGGTACAAGTCATTTTGTTGTCCACGAAAAGTCCAGCGTAGCTTTCGCAGTTGTATAGTCGTTGAGAAGGCTTGTGCATTGTCATACGTCGCCTCTTGATATTATAGCGTAACCACATACAGCGCTAATACTCTCGGGCGGCATCTCTCAGACAAAGATAGAAAAGGCACGATTCTATTTATATTGATTGAATACCGATCGATCCGGAGTTTGAGCGAACTATTAGCGACGTATTTACTTATCGTATGCTGATGTGTTAGTTCCTCTTCTCATTTTCTACAAAGCTTAAGCGAGTGATTCATATTCCCCAAACAGAGTAATCATAAAAGAGCACTAAAACTTTCAAGGGTCATCTCAAAGAAAGAGATAGAACCAGCGATAGTAAACTTATAGTTGTATTTTAGATTAAACGTTACTATTCAAGCGTTTTAAGAGGGTATGATGAGAATGGAATGGTTTAAAAAGAAATAGATATAGTCTTACTTCTCTCGGTTGGATTCTGTTCGACCAGGATCACATTAGCCGTTTAGTTATTTGACTTTACTCTATTCGAAGATAGAAACATTGACTGTAGAGAAATAAAAACTTAAAATTTCTTAACACTTAATCATAATCTTTTATTCTTGACAATTGCCTTTACATGGGTTTCCTCACGCAATCAGCTATAGTTTCAAATGTTTCATTAATAACTGACCAACTAAATATTCCCTATTACAAGGAACATTTGATAAATTTTCATCATCATGAGCTATCTCGTAATCGTATAATGAAGATGTAACCAAAAGCTTTAACAATTTTGCGTAATATAGAAATGAAACGATATCTAGAAAGTTTAAACAAAATCAAATGAATGCATAACAATGCTGTTTAAATTGTTAAATCATAAATTGTACATGTATGTTTTTATACATCCAATCAAAAATTGAATTTAGATGCAAAATTAAATCTAGTCCTAGAACATAACATATGTATAGTATTTTCTTTTGTATTTTGCATGTGTACAATTTATAACGATGATGCATTACATTACGTATCAAATAGCATAGCACAATGCTGTCTAGCGAAAATTATATGTAAGTGTTGTGCTTTTTATTATCTTAGGCAAATGCTTTTTAAAAACAAATCCCTTTTCATATATTTACCATTTTTTGGGACCATTCGAATATAATATGGGGAAAAAATTAGACAACCAAATTCGATCGAAATTTCACTTGTTCTAAACGGAACAATTATTGCAAAAGCGAAAACAATGTAATGACAACGAATCTTAATGTTTGTAAAATACACAAAGAAATTTAAAACTACACACACACACACAACTACACATGTATTTACAATTGCAATTGCAAAAAATAAATGGCTTCCTTTGTAATTTCAAAAGCTTCCCGATCGAATTCATCTCGAATGTCTGTGCAATAAACATTCAGCGCAACTGATTCCGCTTAGATCGAAGCAGTTTTATCTAAAATATAAAATTGTGTTACATTTGAACATGTTTTACATCAAAATCACAACAGAGATGCGAATGAAATAAACCATGCATGTAGTTGTATCTTTACATTGTTTAACAAGTAACTGTTCTTGTACTACATACTTTCAAATATGTCCTGAAAATGAATGAAATATCTGCATTTAATTTTAATTAAGAGAACTTTCAATCAATCAATTATGTTATTCAATAAATAAGAGTATGCATACATAATCGAGCACAAATGAGCGTTTCCTTTTGTTGAACTGTGGAAGATTTCAAATTTGCACCCTTATAAGCCAAGCAAAGTGTACGTCATGCTTTGCATTCGGTTTAATGAACGAGTATTAAAATGGAATCACTACTAGAAGCGTTTTCTTGCAGTAGATACGATTTTGATACGATTGAGCATCTAAACTCCTATCCTATCTGAGGATTGTTCACGATTCCCCAAGAGGCTTCGGGATTTGTTGAAAGGGGAGAGCCGAGCCAGAAATCGCCAACAGTATCCTTGTTTGTCATGTACACATTTAATCCACAGAAACCTGCTGTCAAATATGAGTCTCAAAATTTTTGCTTTTCATTTCCATGTAATTTGTTTCTTGTTCAAAGTCTATGGCATCAACTTTTGTAATCTTTTCATTGTGATTAAATGTTGCAGCCAACTTAATACAAATGAAGCAAATACAACGTCACTACGTTTTCACCTGCCACAATTGGTCCATCAACAGATGATGAGATTATAGTATCTTCCGCAATGAAAACACTACTTCCCACCCTGCTTGTAATGGAAAGTTGGATGCAACAAGAATTTTAACGCAAAACTGCTTTCTGTTTGTGGTTCTTCTGACACGAAATATCATTGAAGCATATTTGAAGAACCTTAACATGGTTCACTCCAGCGTACCGAATAAAAGCAAATCGTAGGAAAGATAACGGACGAATATGGTAATCGAAGTATCACGCGTTAGCTTTAACCAAATCATCTTATCTTCTATTCTTTTATTAAGTAAATTAATGTCTAGCATACGAAATTCATGTCTCTCTTGTCTCATAATTTGTTCAACCCATCTTAAATGTCAGATCGAAATCCTTAAACCCATGTCTAAACCAAACTGAAAATAAACTAAAACTGAAAATTTAGTTAGGGCGCGTTTTTTTGTCACTCGGAAACTTGCAGTGTACAACATATAATCATTTGATACGAAATGGTATGACAGATTCTGGCACAATCAAGTAAAAACGATAAAACAATCAAGTAAAAGATCAAAAGGGATGCCTGAAATTGCTGAAAAATTGAGAGAAAGAATGGCACGAATTAAAATCTATGAACGGCGAAATAATCTGATAGAAACGAATTTTATATGCTACCTGCTTTTTATAGCGCTGAAAACTCAGGAAAAAAAAACGGTCTAGAGTAAATCAACTTATTCTGAAACCAAAATGTGTGGCAGACTGCAACTATTCAAGGATAAAATCTGAATCGTTGATTAAGCCACAATAGTCTGGAAAGTTTAAACTTGTATCGTAAATATTTCTTTCGTTTTTCATCCTTAAATTCAATATTTCATTCCCTTGAATACTAACCAGAATTTCTATGAATTCCTACTAGAAACAACGCTGCCTGGAGTGAAAGCCAAAACATAGTTTCACGGCTTTCAAAACTTTCGAATGTGTTTCTAACGAAACTAAACTTCACGGCTCGCAATGCTTTACAGGACACTTAAGTAAAAACTTTCCTGATAACGAGCGTACAACCACGGTGAGTTCTTCCGCGACGAAAAGGTTGTGCGTATAACAACATTTCCAATCAGTAGACTCAATCAATTTTCCTAATTATATGTATTTGTTTTTAATATCTTACGTCAAAAACAAAATCTTGAAGCAAACAAACATACCAAATATTGAATACATGTTCAACGTTTATTATTCAGCAGTATATATGTTATTCTTAAATTCTATGATATCTTACAATAAATTAATACACTTTATTTTATCTATATGTGTAAAGGTTTTCATTACATATGTATTTTAAAAATAATTTACGTACGTACATATCTAGCCTTATTTCATGCAAAAAGCCTCAACAAAATTTTGTTAATTATTATTTTATAACATTCTTTTACACAGATCTTCAATGTTTCAGTTTATATATATATTTTTTTTTTGTGTTTACATCTGGCAAATTGATTTGATTTTTTTTCTGTTTTTTCTATATTTACAAAATTAATCCTTTATCAAATGCTAAGAAATAAATAGATTTTCTCTTTCTAATGCTTAAACTAAATGCTAATTTCATAGTTTTCACATAAATATTAATAAGCGTAATATAAATGAACATAGTAAAGATTTGACTTGAAATCTCTTCAGATCATAAATTTATAGGTGAGCATTAAGTTTAAGCGGGTAGTCACTGGTTTTCGTGTACAAAGAAGAACAGTTTTGTATTTTTTGCTTATTTGTGAGTAAATGCAAGCTGGATATTGAATTTAATAATCTATGAAATAATTTAGGTAATAGGCTTGATTTTTTACGAAGGACCAAATTAATTTCTGAATAGTTACGGAAATTATTTGACCTGCTCAATCTTCACGAAATTAACGAAAAATAAGCCTACGCAACAGCTGACTCACCTAAATCTTGGATCGCTTCATTCAAAAGCAACTTATTAAAAGTTTTCCTTAAGGTATTTGTTATAAACATTAAGCGCTCGATCGAAAAGAAACATAAATGGCACAATAGAAATACTGCACATACCTTTATTTTCGATGGTTACACTTCTATAGAAAATCTTTCTACAACAAAGTTACTTAGAACGATTTTCATTCTGATGATAAAATAGAATAAAACACTGACATGCAAGGATAAATAATTTCACAAATGATTATTTTCGTTGGTACGTACCTCGGAGGTATTGCAATCCTACCCCATGAAAAAAAAATTGTCTGGCTTGTGTTGGAATTTTACGTTTCCGTTATTATTTAACACGTCATGATTCCCTGCAGAGCCTACACCGAAGCTTGCAGGGTCACTATCCTAGTTCTACATGTCTAGAACAAGTCATGTTTCTTCGCATTTGTGATATCATTAGAACCCAACGATAAATACAACTTAAAAACGTGAAAAATACATAGCATAGTGCCATGAGTCTTATGATTCTGTCGTTAAGTCTCGGTAGTGTTTTGTAGAATGCAATGAGTTCCTGAGAATCAGTTAAACTTTTCCTGAGGTTTAGTTAAACTCGTAAACTTAGTAGAAATTCGCAGCATTTTAGCTCCAGAATAATTCTGATTTAATTTCACTATTCTCCCCATTTATATATTAGAGTTGGGATTGGTCAGGTTGGCGTTTAGTCACCAGTGAGCAACTTATCCACCGCAGTATCGGATTTTCACATGAAATTATCACACCCGACGAAAGTTGCTGGGAAAGGGAAACCTTAACCCGGCGGAAGTGTGGTGGCGTGTGAGAGACCCCTTCTATTGTTTTCGGGGTAGAATGTTCTTATTTTTCAATGTGATCCTTTCGAGGCTTCGTGTAGTTGACGCTGAGGTAGTGCTGAAGGGATAGTGGCGTGACCGCAGTCTTGCGTCTGCCAGCGTTCGAGATACACCCGTGTAAAAGCTCAAAGAGTATGTGACACCCCGCCACAGAGCTCGTGTTTGCGTTTCGCAAAATAATTATCTAGTATTCATGTTTGTTTAGCTTATTTTTTTTAAATTTTTGACAAACATGGATAAGGAAAGTGGTGAAAGAAGACGTAGGTCTACGTTGCATGACTTGTTGGAAAATTCTTTGGATGAATCAACAGAATTGCCTGATTATTGCAGCGAACACAATCTAGAGTCTGATACAGAACAGGAGGTAAATAATGATGAAGTGGAAAGCGGCAATGATTGGGATTCGGAGGGTAGTATACCTCATTCAGCTCTGAGGAGACACCGCTCATCTGCCCAAGTTCATGCGCCTCAATACAAATCTAAAGATGATCAAATATGGCATAATTAAGCGCCACGTAATAATGTGCGAACTCGGTTCGAAAATATAGTTTATGAGCGTCCTGGAGTCGAAGGATCAGCGAAAGAAGCGAAAACTGAAACGGAATGTTGGAATGCTTTTTTTACCGAGGAAATGAAGAGTGCTATATTGAAACATTCAAACGAAGAAATTTTGAGACGACATATTATGGACAATTACACAATTATGGACATGAGTCCATAATTGATGATGCATCTATTGACTGAGCTTCGGCTGACTTCCGCTGGAACAGTTCGCAAAAAATAAGATGCATTCCACCTGCAATTATGAAGAACCAGAACCAGAACCTTCACTGTTCGGTTTCCAGAAGGATATTTCACGGGTTTCGTATGCTTCTAAGTAGAATAAAGTGGTAGTTGCAATGTCCACCCTTCACCACGACGTTAAAATTGATGAGAGAACTGGAGATAAGAAAAAAATCGAAAATTATTACGTTATACAACTCAACCAGAGCAGGAGTAGATGTTGTCGATGAATTGAGCGCAACATATGATGTGTAATAGCAAGTGCTGGCCAATGACGATGTTTTACGGAAAACTGAAAATGGCTGCTGGAAATGGAAACAAAAACACAAAGCGCACCGAATTTCTCCCTAATTTGAGACTAAGTTTGGTGTATACGCATTATAGACAGTGAGCAGATTAAAACAATATTCATAAGGCAGAGAATCTCTACTCAAATCAATGAACCGTTGCGCCCAGTTATCCAGAATGTTACGGGACGTTACGTTCGATGTGTTGACTGTTCCCGCGGCAAAAATCGAAAAACAAAATACTCATGTTAAACGTGTAAAAAAAGCCATATGCCTGGAACAAGCAATTCTTCTCTTTGAAGTTTGCGCTAATTTCGAATTTAGTTCTTAACATGTTCCTAAATAATATCGTAAATTTTAAATGTGCAATTCTTACAAGAACTTATGTTCTTTATATTTTTCGAGATTTTTTTCGATTTTTTTATGTTTTGGGAGTTTTTAATTAATTTTAATGAGTGCCTCAAGTTTTCTGACTTAGATTCCGATTAGATATTCATTCCTTAGATTCAGTAATAAAAGTGATTAAATTTTTTTTATATTACTCTTTTTTTGTATCCCTATACCACATTCGCCAGATATAGGTCTATCTGATTTTTATCTTGAGCTGATTTAGTGTAAGCAGCACTTTGACAACTACAAAAGTACCATGAAGTGAATAGATTCATTCATAGAATCTGAAGGCAATGAATTCTATTGTGTCCGCAATTTGCCAGAAATATGACCAAACGTAGTGGAAAGCGAAAAACTCTACTGTTAGTAATGCCATAGCATTGATATTCTGATGATAAGTGTAAAAATATACGAATTAACTCCAACGCCAATTCTTTACAAACAAATTCGGAACGGAACATCTCACCGAAGATGGCCCAGCGCCGAAACGCGTCTGTGGACGAAACAAAGAAAGTGACGGGGAACGACGGAATGTTCCAAGCACAAAATAAAACAACAAATTCTTTTACAAAACCATACCCCATACATTTTATCCCTTGTCTCAATCGATTGAAACACTCAAATGCGACCCAACAAAGGGCACATTTAATATGTAATTGAAACCATTGTATGTTCCATATGCAAATATGTTGACCAGATCATTTACAGAACATTCTTCATTACGATCAAGCGACCAAAGGCAATATAGCTTAGTCGACCAAGAACACAATAAATTAGAACCTGAATAAGCACCTGAAGGCAAAATAGGTGAGCTGTTGCACTCACATTCTGCCCGAAAGTTTTATTAATAAGGTTACATGATTTGCTTCGTGAAGAACTTAGAAAGCGCTACGAAACAGAATTCAATGTTTACGCTCTGGTTGTTTGACTAAAAGTTTGAAGAACGAGACAGCTTACACTGCTTTTTTTATTCACCCCAAGATGCAAAAGAAGAAAAAAAGTTGAAAATCGAAAAATCGGAGCCATCATGCATGCAACTGTCCGATGGAACTTATTATTTCATTTAGCGGAAAACTACTACGTACAAGATTTTCGGTTTGCAGTGTAGCTTATTGTTACACTGCAGAACCGTCCTGCACTCTTAACAACGTAACAGATTGTTCTGCTGCAATTGATGAGGTACTCATTCTTCCAACCCCCTAGAGTGTAAGAAGAGGATAGAATATATTCGAATGAAGCCGAATATAAATAACAAAGCAAAAGATACACACAAAATAATCCAAACGGGCACGTCAGATTTCAGCTACGCAGAGATTTATTTCCCGATTCAAAACCAAATCCACCAACCACGAAACCAAAAGCACGAATGTTCCAAACATACCCGAATATTGAGCAAAATTAACTTCAACATTTGTAGGGAGAACATCACTTCGGTTATCATGAATTACAGCAACAAAAACAACCCAGCTGCCGCGGGAAATCTTTCAAACGATCTATTTACGCCAAACTACTTCAAGTCTCGCAGGAGCTCATTACATATCTGGCAACTTGAAAAAGACGCATGATAAATTTAACGTCGTAAACCTATCCATTGAATTTCTATATCGAACTGTTTAGAGTATTAAATTAGTTTAAAATACACAAACCATTAACTATAAACATATACAGGCTTTTAATTTTGTACCCAAAAACGATTTTGACTTTCATATCACAACAGAAACACGATTGAGGACACATGATAAACTAAAACCAACACAATATGAAATTTGTAAACGGTACCGCCTAAACAGTATTGGTGGAGGTATGGTAATAGCCAGAAAAGAATCTGTTCCACACTCACATCTAGCATAGTTTCAATCCTCTTAAATATATGATTAATATTAGCAGGCAAAAAATGTACAAATATATGCCCTGTGTTTCCCCGGGACAAGGCTGACGAAGTAACAAACTATTGAAGATATCTCAAAGGATTCAGTAAACAACTTCAAACATTTCTGCTGTCCGGTGACATGAATGCTCGACATAGGAATTGGTAAAGAAAAGTGGAAAAACAATCTGGACCGTTTTGATTGAAACGATGCAGACTTTAGACAACTTAATCTGTCTTCTCTGCCTGAGGTATCGTACTGTCCAGACCGCTGAAAGTATGGTAACGCATTAAAAATTCAGAGGAACCCCAAATCTCTCCAATTCCACCCGAAACAGCTAAGAGGCATAGCCCTATAGCAGTATATATCCTACAGACATACCATGTCTACAGATAAAACGATAAAACATAGCCCTAAAGACACAATTGCTAATTCGTGCTGTGAAATCTTCTGACAGAAGAAGGAAATTTGTCAAATCCTAATATCAAATTACTCTGGGCTATGTAATGTCTACAAGAATTACTATCACACATGCTCATCCACGGATCTAGCTGGGTTAATGTGATTTTCCATTTGGGTCGTAGTTAAAAATAAGTAAAAAAAATTTAAATGGAGCCCAGCAGAGTTTTGGGCTAAACTTTCCTCTCAAAAACAATCAAAGTCGCAAGAAAATGAACAATGCTTTCAATACCGTAACACCCAATCATAGAATAATGAACTAGAACATTCAGAAAGCTAGCAATTAAAGAAAATTCATTATTAAAACTTTAAATTTTAAGGAGAAGAAGGAACAAGCTCATATGATATGAGTGTGTAACGATGTCGTTTTACTGCTCTCGCAGACACTCTCGCTATCACAACGACGGGATGCGTAGAAGGCCATTATTTCGTTCGTATTAAAAAGAAAAGGATACCACAGCCAATTGAGTCCTCTTGAACATTTCCTTAGTCAGGGACTGTGGTTTATGTGATTGAATCATTGCATACAAAATGTTTGAAAATTAGTGAAAAATCATCGATAATAGACTGGAGTAGCGTCGAGGTATTGTTATCGAGTTTAAACAGGAAAGGATCAAATCGAATGGACATTCCCATTTGCCAAAAGCACTTCTCACGTGAACATTGCAGGCCTGCTGACCTAACGACTAACCAATTAACAACGGCAATTAACTTCGAAACAAGTTAGATCGTATGAATTAGATCATTTGCATGGAACTACTCTCAAAACCGCGTCACAGTCACCAAAAAGCCCAATGAACGATTTTGAATACAATCCGCTGGAAGGCACAGAGTTAGTTGTTACCTGTGCGTTTTCACACATCCACCCGAAAGGAAGTCCTTTCGATGAAATCAATACTCATTTGATTTCATTGTGTGAAAAGATATTGTTTCATGTGATAGAGTAGATAATCAAGACGTAAATTAGAAGAAAATTAGGGACTTTCGAAAGTTCGTCGAATCCTTGACCAACCAAAAAGAACGGAGAAAAGAAACAAGTGAAGAACGATTTCTCTCATTGAAAATAACTAAATAGAAAAGGTTAAGAAGGATTCTTAACTTAACCAGATATATTATATAAGAGACTCTAGAAGGCGTACTAGAACAGTCCGTGCAATAATAAACAACAAATTTTATATTCGTGAGGCGAATCAATCATGGAAGATAAGTTCTGCGCATGTAAAAAGGAAAGAGGACTAGTGAGCGCAATAAATAAAGCGTGGACATATTTCAGTTTAATAAAAATACCAATTCGCAAGGAGCGAATCACAGGCCGCACACCTATTTGATTCCATGCATGGTTCATGGATGATTCATATGAAAAGTGATAATTTAATTTTATTCAAAAAGATTGAAACTAATGGATCAACTTCGAACAAAGTCAATCAGAGTGATAAAACATATTTGTAAAAAATTATAGCTTTAATTATGAACTTCAAACGGAAAGTTTGACCTATTTTTAAAATATTGACTCCGAGGAGCATGTTGTCCTAATGACGACTTTTTAACAAATCACTTTGCAGTTATTATCGGAAAAAATAATTACTGACACTTTAATTGCAAAATTTCTAGAAACCATAACCCCAAAAATCAAGTCGAACACATATTCCATCATATAGTTCAGTTATTCATTATTTTTTTAATCGAGCAGTGATCGCGTAACTTACTAACATTGTTTGGCAACTGCTCGGACTGTCAAAGGCTCAAAGAGGAGTTTTTCAAATACAGCACCAATGATCGCATGTTAAACCCAGCCATAAGATCAAAATTTAGGTTCTAACCAACGACGGTGCAAATAGAGTCGGAGACATTCCGACGTTTTCAAATAATATTAACAACTCACATTATTTGTTTTGTCTTAATTGCATTTTTCCTGAAAGCAATGCGTCGCAAACATATTCAAATAATTTAAACTTCGAGACGTCGAAGTGAGCGATCAAACTAGCGTTATCATAAAGTAATCATCACCGAAATGTAAAGCTAGCGGTACTTTCTCGTCTCATCACCCAATAAACAATAGAAGTAGACAATGATGGCGTGCATTGAATACAAGCCAATTAGAATCCTCCTAATTTCAAGTCGGCCAATGAACAATATTTCAGACCTGAAAATGAAGAAATCGGAAATCAAGAAAATAATCTCAGATATTTAACCAGCAAATTATGCGAGGAATGTATCATTTAGTGTATGAATACGATGCAGTGGAGAGTCCACCCTACAAATGAAAAAGTGTTGAAGTAACAGCAAGAGGACAGCAACAATTAATCAAGTTGAAACGTGAAAGTCAGTGTAAAATAGATGCGTTGGATAAGTCAGATGAGAAAATTGATTCGGTAAACTCAGTAATGAATGAAGTGCGAAAATAAATATTTTTAATGAATTGATTGAAATATAGAACTTCGTGTTTCGTTACAGAAGCAATCTTTTTGCTAGTAATTATAACTAATAAATTAGTACTGTAGACCAATTTTGACAAAGTTGGATTGTTTTCGACTTTGAGCAGAATGTCTCCAACCCAACCAACCACCAATTTTATTTGTTAGTATTTTGTTTGTTATCTTCAATAAAGATTATGTCTGCGTTCAATTCTTTTGTAATTTGAATGTCAAGAGTGATAACTGGATTCCAATAATTGGTGACCCCGGCGACAGCCCCCGGTAAAATTGACAAGTTTATAAAAAATTGTGTGAAAAATTATTTGGAAGGCGACGCCACGCCTTTGAGAAACGATTTGGATCTTTTGAAAAGTTCACTGCTGAAACGACCGACTAGAATGAGTAAAGGAAGAAAAAACACAAATTCTTTATTCAAATCCAAGCTAGAGAGATTCTTCAAAGTGTCCCAGTTGAGGCAAACTCTACAGTAGTCAAAAAGGATTTGTAATATGGTATGAAGATGCACAACCCAGGAGAAAGACCGCAACGATTAGCCTAGAAAATCGAAAAGCTTGCAATTGTCGCTTACTGAGCATGTGACCGAAAAAACCTTCACACGCAGCAATGGCAGCATTCATTACCATGTTGTAAGGCAGAGAACTACAAATAGCCGCTACATCAGGTGAAAATTTACCTCTAAAGGACGCCATGACTGTCGATATTAATTTTGAAACGGCTTCAAATGCCATTGTAACACTGTAACGTTTTGTGATTGCCTTGACTCGGCCACAAGTAGAAAGGCGAGGACAGTTTCGACATATTCACTATTTTTGTCGCGTCAGAATAAACTACGAACGCGAGAAGTGGAAGTAACTTGCGGCAAACATTGATTTTATTTCCAAACTTTCCTTCTTTCAATTGAAATGACTTGTCCTCATTCCAAGTGATTTCAAGTTACAGTCGCTTACGACTCAATAGTTATGCACGTCAGTGCTGAAATTACAATTTTCATCGATACATAAACTTAAACGAAAAACACAGACGAATTAAGGTAAGACTGCGTCTTGCGTAGACAAATTGTCTACCCTCTATACGCTGACGAGATAGATTTGAAAATACTCATCCTAATTTCAACAAGGTAAATATGGCTTTATAATGCAACGACGTTAAAAGCGCAGATCACCGAGACCCTGGCCTCGAATAAGAACAAATTTTATCGAATCATCAAACTAATAACCGTTGCGATATATCGCATACAAGAAGTTAAATTATTATTAAGAAATTATTATCGAAATTAGAGAATCAAAAGAAAATTGTGCAAACTAGACTGTCTTGTCCCATATTATAACCTGGATAACTTAAATACGGCTGGTGAGAAAACATTTCCGTGTTACACCATTGGCGTATGATTATTAAGCATTATTTCTCGCGCGAGTTACATACGACCAACTCACATTCCTGGACACCAGACATTCACGCGACACCTGCGACCTTAATTCACCGTACCAGATTTCATCACTTTTCTGTTACTTTGCATTTCACACGAAAATTAAATCGTACATGTACCTTTTCTGATTATTCTGCATTTCGCACGAAATTTGAATCATATATGCACTTTTAGAATGTACAAGTTAGAAGTTCAGTAAATCTAAAAAGATAAGTTAGTTGTAAGTTGGAAATCAAGAAATAAAGTTCGATATACGTAAAAGCTTTGTTTTTTTTGTCGGTTGAGTTAAAGGTGGACGTAACTCGCGCAAGGTACATATGCTAGTGTAGATGCATTTATGTATTCGTATAATCAATATATTAATAATAATGGTTACGTCTACTAGACGATCTAAGAAAGTACGCTGAGAAACAACCAAACGAAGTCGTAGGCGCCCAAAATTGACACTGTCAATAATTCAAGCAATCCTCATTTGCTTGATAATAAATGAACCAGCAATGCTTGGTGCCAGAGAATTAGTGAGATCCATGCTTCTAATCAGAGTCACAGAATTGCGAATTATATAATTTAGATAAAGTAACAAAGGAGCGAACCATTTGTTTTTATCCGCAAAGCTAAAAGTGTTTTGTAGACTAAAGAGTACATTGTTTGTAGAAGTTAGGCAACAGTTTTTAAAAATTACCTACGCTAATCAGACAAGGAGATGCCCAATATTATAACATGTAATTGTATTAAATTGCATTGAATTTTTATGAACAAAAATGCAAAGTTAGTGAGTAGTTGCTACACCTCTAATGTTAAATACGACAGTCTCTGGGTGATATGGTCTCTTCCTCATATTTCACCGTTATCTTATGGTTATCAGTGCAGCTTTCTTTGCATTGCAAGAGTCAATAAATTTATGTAGAAACCATAGTCCTGAAATTTTCATCTAAACATATTTAAATCTCATGATTCTAAATGAATTGGATATACAAAATTTATCCGCGCTTTTCTGGGTTAATGGTAGCCAGCGGTCACAAATCAAGCAAACATTCCTAAAGCCGAACGTTTATTCCGAAGTGTAAACAACAAATGCACAGACACACATTTGGCACAGGCTAAGATTAGGATTTGCTTCAAATCAAGCATTAACAATCCATAGATCATGTAGTCTCTTTTGTCACAGTGTAGAAGAAGACAAGTTCTTCTTGTTTTTAAACTTAGAAGATATTCAGTGTGTGGGTTAATGAGAAAATTTTCATTAGATGACAAAAATACCGAAGCAAATTTTTCCTTCACAGTTTATTCAAAATTTCCTATAGAAGAACAATCTTGAAAATGTTAGATCGTTTGCGACATTGCGGAAAACGCATCACCGCCAATTTTATTTATTAGTATTTTGTTTGTTATCTTCAATAAAGATTTTGTCTCGGTTAGAGTGTTTTGTTATTTTAATGTCAAGAGTGATAATCGGATTACCATAATTGGTAAACCCGACGTGATCCCAGAGTAAAATTGACAAGTTAAGCAAAAAAAAGTGTTAGGAAAGGAAGAATGCATCTGACCTATTGTTTCGCGGTACTTGAAATATTGTTATGTTTCACTGTGTTGAAATTTTCTATTCTGTATCCAATAAGCAAAATGAATGACAAAAGACACAAATATTTTCTTGTTTGAATCAGGAGTCGGATTACATAAAAGCTTGTGAACAAAACTTATTGGAAAATGTATCTTGAAACGGTAGGCGAAGCGAAATTAATGATCATAATCATCATACAGAACAATGAGCGGCAGAATCTAATAAGCAGACGGCATCAACCACTCGTGTATTATCTGTCTAGACACTGGGCTTTCCCAGCAATCATATGGACGTGAAAGAGGATTGAAGCCAGCAAAAACTGCCATCATCATACACGTGGATCTACTGAAAATATAACGATAAAGAGCTATTATGTTCCAGTTTTACAAACTTTTAATCAACCTTAAAAGCAAACACGTCTTCTTAGAAAATCCTACAAACAAAAGGCCCCTACAAAATACGGTCAAAAATTAAACCACAAACAAAGTAAATTTAATTTATGTAACGATACCCGAGCCTTCCTAGTCAGTTTTCACAAATACGACACATTAACATCCCATCTACGATCCTTGTCCTCGATTCGAATAGAATTTCACCTGTAGAAAAAATAGTTCTTTATTCACGTCAATAATTTTCATGAAGAGAATTCAAATTTACATTAAAGAAAAATTAATAGTGAAAACTTACCAAATATTTTACTGAATGTTGTTTCTAATGTTTGATTTATTTTAGATGATTTTTGCTACTTACTGGATGCTCTTCCGAAATTTCAGCCGCGTTCAAACCAGTTAAAATGTAGCCATTCAAGATAACACAATGTATCCGTACATTAGCTTTCTGATACCATCGTACGTTTAACAGTGTAAAAAAGTAATTATCATCCTATCAAATATCATAAATATCATAAGTATGAATGATCAGTGAACACTTTTTCGTCTAATTTCGTAGCAATTGAGCACAATCTACTATTCCCAAACTGAAAATTGAAGATTACTATTAACACCCATCCACATTACCATGTGGATATACAATAGCTCAGCATTTGAGTTCCAGCTTGCTTTACAAATATTTTACTTAAAATTAATAAGCAGTATGTCAAATTACAATTAAATAAAATAAAACAGGAGTTTGAACAGCTCAAGAACACGAAATGAAAACCTGATTATTAGCAATCATCGTATACATTCCGCCGACCGAACGGTCCTCTCAGACGAAGCTATACTGATTATCAACGGCACGGCCTGTATCACCTTCACCGTTTGGTCCAGGCTGATGTGGATGCTGTTGTTGCTGCTGCTGCAGTTGCTGTTGTTGCTGTGAACTAACCGCCTGCGATAGAGGCAATTCAAGTTCAGACGATTTGATTCGTACACTCCCACTGATCGTGATGACTTGTTGAGGCTGCAAAATAATAGAGAAGGAAAAAACGATACCTTTATTTAATCCGTTGCAGACAAAGGACAAGTAGTAGGTGAAGAAGAAGAAGATGAACACTTGACGTATCGTCCTATTTTTCGCATTTAATTTAAGACAAAACGAGGCAGATTTATTAAAAAATTAAATGCAATACGTGTTTGTCTATATAGTCAACATTGTTAAAAGGAGCTGCACATGCAATGAATGAGTTCATTCTTAGCCAAAAAGTAAACCGCAAAAAAAGCAATTTTTTAAATAATAAATTATACTAAAAAGTAAACAACAAAATTTCTTATTTTCCGTTATAATTTGAAGCATACAAATTCATTACACAGCATATCGCAGAAATGTTAAATAAGTTGCACAATTTGGCATTACTTAGCGCTACCGCAATGTCTCAAATATGTACTTTTGATTCGTGTTAAGAAGCAGCATTTATTCGCAAGGAGAACCTGCAGGAAAAGTCGTCTCACTGAAAACCAAAGTCTACTTGGACATGTTGTATTGCATTTTACTAAGAAGAACTTTAAACGAATTATTTTCGACCAGGAAGGTCCACAAGCCAAAGTTTTATTTTGAACTATCAAAAAACCGAGAATCACTCATTTGGACACGGAGGATAGATGAGACTGGGGATACATGAGACTACAAATGTAATGTACTATGCAATATTACTCATGAAAACATCTAGCTCGTTACTATGAACGGAATATCATGAAGCTTACCAATCACATTAGACTATTTTCCTGTAACTACCAAATCTTCGGCGTTAAACATGAATACTTAGAGCTGCATTGTTGGTCGTCGTGACACTCAACCTTTTTTAAACGCAGTACAACTGAATTTCAAAAAAGCCGTTGAATTACAAAGCGGAACACAGAACGCAAAGTTAACTTAAATCGTATTAAAACACAACGAATTCAATTTAAACATTGTTTATGTGAGCAAATATATAATCATAATTATGTATGCCTTTTTGCATAATCCTACTCTATTGTTTTCCGTAGATATAGAGACTAGAAAATGTGTATATATTCTCTCGCGCACAAAGTATTTTAAGAACTATCTACTTATATTGCCAATATCATAAGCCCTATTTACAATATGCATCATACGTGTAAACCACATTGAATAGTAGTAGTAGTGGTACTCATAAACAACCATCGAACACAATTGAGTGAGTCAAATGCTTGATTTCGTAAAGTAAATCATTAAAAATCAATTGGTTCTGCAAAACCACCGTCAAATAAGTTATCTAAATGTTCACCCTTGCCTTATCAATTTAACAACCCCTACGCAACTTTTTACACTCTTTTTCCCGATGTGATGTAATAGAATTGAATTAAATGGAACGAGTCTATCATCTCGCAAAGCCAATGTTTATTTAGCGTGAAAATTGTCGAAAAAAGAGTGCATCATCACTGAACCTGCATCAACATACGCGTCTTCGGCTCTTGTACACAATACAAAATTGATTGCTCTGAAAATATGCTTCCCGGATATTTTCAAATAGAAATCAACTAGGAAATCAATTAAAGAAAAGAAAATAATAAAACCATAAAAGCACCACTGACACTGAACTGACTCCAAAATTTTGGCTATCTCACATGTCTCGGGGATGGATGCTGTTGCGAGCTGCCAGCGCCGCCGCCTGCTCTATGATGATCATTGGCTCCGCTTATGATGTTTTGATTATAAACGAACTCCGTCAGGGTGACATCTGCCGTCCCGCCCGATTCCAATGGAATAGGATTTACTCTAAAGTGATCCAGCATTTCCGTGATCGAAGGGAACCAGAGATGTTGAACTCTGCATTGCCCAGCATCATTCAAAGTCATTCTTAAATGTTTGGCACGTCCTTGGAAGTTGAATGTCAGCACGAATTCGCCTTTGCGTGTTTCGCTCTGCCGCACCAAGAAGATCCCATGCCCAGCCGCCTCCGAGTGCAAAACCATTCGCGCCGCTTCGGATCGAGGCAATGTTCCATGGAACCAGGGATATTGGCTCATTTCCAACATTAGATCACTAAAATCGGGCTGCTCCAAGTCGCCTTCAGTCAATTCGAAGTTACTTGACGCAGACAATCTTTGTTCGCCCTGTCGACGCGGTGGAATCTCAGGGGCTGGACTACTAGCACCGCCTCCTCCACCCCCTGCAGCACCATTAGCGCCTTCAGCTTCTGCTAACGGAGCTGTAGGGGCCACTTGTACTGAATTCGTGGTAGTCGTCGTTGTGGCTGTTGTTGCAGTTGTTGTGTCTGTTGAAGTTATGTTCGTTGTTGTTGTCGACATCGTCGCAGGAGCAGAGGAACTCACGACGGAAGATGAAATCGTGGGGGATGTTAGAGGCAAGTCAAGCGATGGTTGTACAGTTGGTGGACTATGCATGCAAAAGCGAATTGTTGCGAGCCAACTTCGCATGTCGTCCGTATCATGAGCCTCTATAACATACTCCATATTATTGTAAGCTTTGAGCACAAACGTGTTCTCGTGATCGGGCATTTCCAATGCTGTCGTTTCACGAGCCTCCGAAATAAGGAAGCAAAATAAACCGTTGCGCGGCTAAATACAACAAATAAAACGTTAGCTTTGCACATCATGTACCAGCAAGGTAAAATAATTTATACCTTTTGTGACTTTGGAGGTGAGTAAAATTCCAACATATAACCGCCAACTGTTTTCACCAATGCTAGCCGGCACTTTTCCCATTTCTGTTGTCCCGAAGATTGATCTACATCCACGTGCTCCGGCGTTAAATAGTTAACTATACCTTCCTTACGACATTCTACGACTATCTTAGCAAGTTTCGTTTTAGTTTCACGACTACTATCAAATTCTGCATCTTCAGAATGTTGCTTGTGAAAAAGTGTCTGTAAGAGATATAAACTCTGAAAATAAAATTTTCACAATGAAACATCTTACACGTTTTAGTTGCTGGCAAATTTCAAATTACCTTTCCTTTACGTAAACTTTTGAAGGACAGTCTTCGAAAAAATGGCTTGTGATTTTTTGGTGAATCTGTTTCTTCCGATAGATCATTTTCTTCAAATACAGTCGATGTGCCGTTGCAAGTCTGAAACGGAAATGAAACAAATACTGCTTAATAGTTAATACAAAAACTATTCCGAACTTATTCACTAAATTGGGAAGTTTTTTCTTAAATTGGCAAATTTGGCATGACTGGAAAAGATGCCAAGATGAATGGGGCAGTGATCGGCTCGTAGAATTGATCATCCCAGAACGGCCGTAGAAAATTGTAGAAAACTTCTCGACTAAATCAACGGAAATTATGGGATCTTGTAGTCTTATTGTGCGTTTCAAAAATAAATCTAAATCGATTTTCCACGGAAATATGCTCCGCTCATATTGGATGAAACCAATAAACACAATTAAAATTGAAAAAAATATACTGGAAGTCAAGATTTGCCAAGAAATTGGTCTATTCACAAAAAAAAAAAAACAAGAAAAAAAATATTAACAGATAACTGAATAGTTAAAGAAAAGAATACTGGAAGTCAAGATTTGCCAAGAAATTGGTCTATTCACAAAAAAAAAACAAGAAAAGAAATATTAACAGATAACGACGGCAAATCGTTCTTTAATGTTTCAAAATCAAATCCTCTCGAAAGAGATTCGAAGATTTAGATCAGGACTTAGCTTAGCTCCGACAGCGAATAGCCAAGAGGAAAAAGTCAGAAACAAATTCAATAGAAACCATGTTATAGTTAATTTTGTCACACTGCACGCTTTTTGTTACCGCAGTTGTTTGAAAAAGGGTGTGCAAGCCTTGTTTCTGGTTTCAACAAAACATTCCCAGGAAACGCCCAAAGACAGATAGTCGCTTACGCAGACGGTATGTCCCGACCACTAAATTCACTAGATTAACAGCACTGGATTTTATTGTGGGCTTTTGAAAAGTTCACTTATTGCAAACAACCTTAAAACCATAGAAGATCTCAAAGACAACATTTGAAGGTTATTAAAAAAATTGTAACTTTTCAAACTCTATTAAGAACTGTCAGAAATTTCATCGTTTCATTGATCATATGCAGGAGACGTCGTGCTAAATAGATCAGTTTGTCGAGAAGAAATAACTAACTTTATAATACATAGTCTTGTGAGGCTTCGCTTCATTGGGTTCAGGATTGAGGATTGATTGCATTCAAATCACTTGTGACATCCTTATGACAATTTTATATTTGCAAAACCCTTAATTTATGTTATCGGAGAGAAATTATTTTGTTATTCTTTCCTTGTTTGAACGCTTGAAATCATTTAACTAGCTTGAACATGACAACGTATATTTGTTAGCACATGCAGGTAATCAAGTAAATATTAGGTTCAACAAACTTGGTTTATATCAACCCACCTAAATATTGTTGTTAAAACAAATGAACTGGAATGAGCATCCTTTTTAAAGTAAAGACATTCAAGCAAACAACAAACTTTAGTTTCATGCTCTTATTCTATTTACAAATTTACAGCTCACTAGCTTCGTGTCCTTCTCTTTTATGCAAAGTATTTATGAGCTATTCTAAGCTGCATAAACTGCACCCCTTTCTCTCAACATTAACATCAATCGCAGGACCTGCAATTAGTGCATTTAGTGAATTAATGAAGTGATAACGTTCAGTACAGGCATATTTTGAAGCGGGAAAAACACCTCAGACCAGAAGAAACCCTATAAAAATAGAGTGCTTGCTCCTTGAATCCAAAACAAAGGGTGAGCAAATCCCTTCGAAAACAATAGGAAATTTACTTGACAACTTACACACGCCAAATTGAAATAAGGACCTTCAAGCCAATCAGAATGCGTTCACTCAATTGTAAAGCATGCATATGAATATAAGTTTGCAATCGGAAATGGATAATCAATAAAGTCAAATTGTTTTGTAGATTATTTTTCGAAAAGGACATAGCATTCACAGTCGGAGAAATTAAACATAAGCTAAATAAAAATCAATAGAGTTGAATGAACCGGAAAAGTGTACAATAGGGCAACATGACTCGTTTTATCTGTCCTTATGTTGAAATTGAACAATCATTTCAACAGCGACGCAACTTATTGAAATCATAAACGTAGGGCAATATCTTCATTTAGTGGGACAGTAATTAGTATTGTTTAGCAATCACAGGAGCTATCTATTGATTTGATGTAAGTTCTGGAACCATCCCAAATGCTAGACACATCGTCACCACCTCAATTAGTACAACGCCAAAAAACACACCTAGAAACAGTCATCAGCAAACTTTATACTGCGAGTTTAATCACTTTGAAAGACAGAAATAAACAGGCACTGCAATTAGTGTTCTCCGCACTGAAACTAAATACGCAACATATGTAGATTTCACTGTTTCTGGTGCATTATTAAGATGTTTGTGGAAGCTTTTAGCGTTTTCCGAGTGGAGTTTATTTGAAGATGATGAAACTTTAGATGAGATAAGCAAACAGCAACAAAATATGTATTTTGTTCAAGTAATTTATTTTCTGTGATTTTGGGGCGAAGCTGAAAGAGAAATTCAAATTTAGAATAAACCAAATGAAATCTAAAATTTTAATTATTGAAAGTAAAGATTTTATACCCAGTTTAAGCGAAATGCGTTTAGGGCAGTTTTGGAGCCAAATTGTAAACAATTAAGTGTTCCTACACCACTAAGTATATTGATTTCGGAATCAGTATTGAATAACTTTTCGTTGGGAATTCTCATAAAATTTAATATCAAGGAAGGATTGTAAACAAACATTAAAAATCTTAGCAATTATGGATCAAGATATATGCAAATGGGCAACCCAATCAATTATGGATACAAAGACTTTTTACGGGGTCAATCGGTCGACTAAGGAAGTGGAAATAAGCGGACATCCGTTTCGAAAAGAATTCAATCACTGTCTTCAGCGAAGGACTGGAAACGCTATAGTCATACCAAAACTGTTTGGTAGTATATTTTTGGAATGAAGGAAGTCACAGACACAATGAGTTACCTCAACGATTCAACTCAATTTTTCACTTGGGTAGGTTCGAACGAAAAAAAAGTATCGCAATTTTCCCTGTCAAATTTTCCATAGTTTGAAGGTGTATGTGTTGCACTGGCTATGCATTCTAATGTATTTCACTGCGCGTGTTTTGTACTGCGTTTATATTGTTCTGCGAAAATAGTACTGGAAAAACAGAAGTTCAGGCATGCAGAAAAGAACACAGTTCTTCAGAACACAAATGTTACGTTACAAATTTAACGAAACTTGTGGATTAAGGACTTGAGATGAGAAATTTACTCCGAAACAGTTGCTGCGAGAAATTTGCTCCGTAAAATCTACTACAAAAATTTCAAAGAAACAAAATAAATAGATAATAGATTGAATTAAAAATAGAAAGATAAAGGATTCGAAAATTCGAAGTGCTCAAACAGTTGAGCGGTTCAGATATTTGGCCAGATTTGAAATGTTGAAAGATCCCGCAATTTCCCCCCACCAAATTTCTCGTGGTTGGAAAGCGTATGTATTGCAATGCATTGTACTGCATGTGCATTGTATTGTACTGCGTATTATAACGTATTGCAATGCATAATGTACAGCGTACATATAGCACTGAGAAAATAGTAATTGGAAATCAAGGAGTTTAGGCAGCCAGGACAACAGGTAGAATAAAACACAAAACACGTAGGGAACTTCTCGTAAATTAACGAAGCTAGGCTAGGCTTAATGAAATTTTGCGAAAATTTGCTCCGAACATTTTTACTTCGAAATAGTTGCTTCGAAAAATTTTACGAAATTACCTCTTTCAAGAGTTGAAATGTTCAAAAAGTTGAGAAGTTGGAAGAACTTGAAAATTTTGAAAATTGAAAATTTGAATGATCCGAAACTACGGAAGATTCAAAACTTTGCAATGTGTTGAAAGATCCGAAAAATTGAAGTTCCAAAAAATTGAAGGGTTGCAAAATTTGACTGGAAGCAGGAAGGCAGAGTACAAAATTCAGAACATTAAATACAGAACTTCAAGAAATTAACGAAATATCTCTCCGAAATTTCCTCCCAGACAAGTTGGGTATGAAAAGATTTGAAAAGTTCAAATGGTTTGAAAAGGGATGTATTTTACAGGCACAACAGAATACAGAATACTCAGGGAACTTGACGAAACTTGACGTAATTTTACTCCGAACAGTTGCTAAAAGTTTTCTACGAAAAATTTAACAAACCTTAATTTGCTACTAATATTATTGCTAATATTTTTCGATAGTGCCGCTTAAATTGAATTCAAAAGTGCGGCAGCAAATTTGATCATCCAACATATTAATATATTGAAAAATATAAGAAAATATTTTTGTTCGGAACAATTGAAAGAAAATGCAAAGTCTCAATAGGCCGACGGCTATTAAAACAAAAATTCAATTGTTGCTATCAATAACCTTCGCTACCACCACGATCATTAACAAAAGCATTGTAAATTTTTTTTCCTGTCTTCCTAAATAATTGATAAAAATATAATTGCCTTAACATGTATAAATTATTGTTAACGGTCGGACGGTCTCTGTTCTTAAGTATTCTATTATATTTTTGAATGAATCGACCCTTTTTGTATTTTTATTTATTCTCGAAGTGACAAAGCCCTCCAAATGAATTCTATCAATGATCATTTCCAATCAAAGTCATTTAATCAAATCGGATGCGTAATAAGTGTGATGTAAATTATAGCCAACTAATCACACTCTGGTTTCCTATTTACGAGACGAGATAACGAAAATACAAAATTGAAGTTGTTACGCAATGCACCACCATATTTGCCCTCATTCATTATTAATCGGAATCGACCGACACAACTTAGTAAGCTGCATGTATGCATCGAAAAATCAACATCCAATGTGGAGATGATTAGAGGCAATTATCGAAATTTATTTATTTCAAATGAATAAACAACTAAATATGATTCTGATGGAGCTGAATACGTTGGCAAAATGCAGTGAACCGATACGGCGTTAAGAAATCGAAGATTATTCGCTTGTTAAGATCAATTAGCAGTGCGACTATTGGTTTGGATTGCTTTGCTATGCGCTCGACGTGACCACCATGAAATATTAGATGTTTGTTTATTCAACATCATCACTTAACAGCTCAACAATTAGTTGGATATTTAAAATATTATTGCAAGTCAACACGATGTTGGGAAAACAATTTCATTAACTAAGTATTACAATACTAGTCAAGTTCAAAGGGTTCCCAAAATTTGAATATTCGTCCTGCGGCGTAAAACATAGTGGTTTGTTTTCTCGGAATGAATAATGCATAGTTTATCAGATACTGGATATTGTTTACATGTTGTAATAACATGTTTACATGTTGACTTAATAGAGAAAATCATGAATTTCCTTTCATCCAACCGCATCTGGAAATAAAAATAACTCCATTGTAGCGCATCAAGTTAATAAGCACGATTCCGTTTGCGCCGATGGCACTATTCACTACTGAAGGCGACTCCAATGGCCGCTGGACTGCCCGCCTTATAGGGGACGTGGGATCGTGGCTAAATCGAAGGCACGGTGAGACTGATTATTACCTTACCCAGCTTCTTAGCGGGCATGGGTATTTTCAGTGTTACTTGCACAAGATTGGTAAATCACGGTCCCCAGACTGCATTTTCTGCCCAGGGGAAAGGGATGACGCATGTCACACCTTCTTCAACTGTAGAAGGTGGAACAGGATGCGGCAGGACTTGTAGGAGATGATGGGAGAGCTTTCTCCAGACAATCTGGTCGGAGAAATGCTGAAAAGTTTCGACAAATGGACCTGCGTGGCACATTACTCTCGGGCAATACTTATTGCCAAAAAATATTCGATAGATAACCTTGGGCGCGGGGTCTAGGGAGGTCTCCTTTCCAGCAGTCCTCCTCCATCCTGCCCCCTCCCGCTGGAGGGAGATTTCTCTAGACTGACGGCGCCCTAGCGCGAAGTAAAAAAGAGGCCTAGCCCGAAGTAATTTGTCAAACGGTTCCAGGCTAGGATCTCTTGACAGGGGGGGGTGTTTAGTGGGTAGTCTGGTAGCATGCGCTGTTAGGAGTCCCACACTCCGGGCGTAGATTGCCTTCACCCCCCAACCCAAAAAAAAAAACTATTCACCACTAAACGAACTTGTGCAAAGGACATGGAGATTCATACATACTTTTCTCACGATATCTGTACTACAGTAGAATACATTTCTGCAAAAGTCGGCGACCATCCTACAGATGAACTGTCTTACTATTAGTATCCCTCGGAGGACAACAACAGCTGCGATGGAACTAGTGCTCATCTCAAGTCTCCCAAATTTGATCAGAGAAAGCAGGTCAATCAGAAGGAAACTGGTAAGGGTAGTGGATCCCAAGACCGGTTGTAAGATCAACCTACGGACAAATGAAGCGTGGTAAAGGCGATGTGGGAGAAAATGAAATCATAAGCCAAATCGACAGCTTTAAAATGACGGAATCGGCGCTAAAATTTATTTTCCCAATCACCGATAATTGAATCGAAAGTTATAACACAGTTTTCATGTATCTGAAGTTTGTATAGTTGCAAACGCAACCCTGACAATTTTTTTACTATTTGTTTTTAGGAATTGATTAAACTGAAATAAAAACTAGTAGAGTACAAAAAAGTCAAAAATGCGTATGAAATTTTCCAAAATTTTAAGTTAAATTATCCAGCAAGCATTCCAAAAGTGATAAAATTGGAGATCGTTAGGTTTGCTACGAGACAAACTTCAGGCATATGATAGACACGGCATAGGGGACACGAGAAAGCCGCAGCCTTCTAGATAACGCGCAAAAAAATAGCCGTTCAAACGGGTGATCCCTACCGGTGAAGGTGAAAACTAAGTATGTGAGTGACTCAATAAGGCCGTGGATAGTTGGGCTGGAAACACGAAACAGGATTGGTAGGCGTGGCATCTACGGAAAGATAGGATAAATGAAAGTCATATTTAAACTCAGCTTTTAAATTAACTTTTCAACGCTCTTTTTTTTCACGATCGTATAAACTCTTGTGATATTCAAGCTAGATACGCATCCAAATTATTTCCTTCGCCAATTTTTCAAAACATAAAATTTGTATTGGGTTGGGGAGTGTTTGTGGTTTGTTAAATTTCATGTTTTCTATTTCTTTCTTAGTTTTATATTCTTTGTGTAAACATTCTTCGAAAGCCTAATTCTTTTCAACATAACAGTTTATTCATTACCTTATATCCGATGAAAAATCAAAGGACGGAAAAATCACCATTTTCGTCCATTTCTTTTCATTACTCTTCATTGAAGTCAAAAAGTTCACGCAACTGATCGCGATATATTATTGACGTGTACGATGAACATGTTAAAAGCTCATTTTTAAAGAGAAGTGATACATAAAATTACAAAATTGGGAATTTGATCTCCGGCATACGTCTCGAAACGGAGGTTCTTCAAAATTCAACGTGCAACGTTTTAAGGCACTGTTGAAAACAGGTTGTCATACATTGGCCAAACAAATGAACTGTGATCATTAAATGTATCTAAAAATTTGTATCATTGCAAACCCTACGATCTCGATGTTTCTTCCTTTTTGAATTTTGAAGGTGAATGGACTGAAGTGAAAAACTAGCAGAGTACAACAAATTCTCATTTGCGAAAAATTTAAATTAAATCAAACCCAATTATTCAAAAAAAATTCAAAAATTGATAGATGACCTAGATCTTTGCGTTTGCTACAATACACCTGATCGTCATACACTAGTCAATTAACTTAAAAAAAAATCCCGCTTAGCGAAAATAGCCAAAATAATAGCCTTAAAATTGCTCATATTGTCTAATCCGTCACCGAAAAACACATAGTCAATCGACAGTTTTTTGCCACGGGAGATGAGAAATGGTGCCTGCACATAAATATCCTCAGGAGCGACGCCGACATCGACAGCGAAGCGAGCCTCCTACCAAACAGCCAAAGCCACCAATGCCTTCTACCTCCTACTCCTCTGCGCTTGGTCGAATTAGATGCACTGCACTGGAATGTGAACTACTTTCTTTTTCTTTGCACAGAATCGCGTAATTTTCTATGTGCTAGACATGCCAAAAGGATGGATGATAACCAGATACTAAAGCGACTTTTTATAAGTAGAACACAAAGGATGTGTCCAGAAGGCAAAGGAAGACTGAGGACATAACAGAAAACTCTATGGGAACTGACAGTAGATCATACCTAGCCTTCACGAACTGACGACTATAAGGCTATAAAATGGGGACCATGGAAGGCCATTAATTTTAACTGCCAAGGCCCAATTTTGGTTCTTGTGTCAATGGTGACGATGTTTAGCTGCTGCTAGTTTCACTGTTTTAGTCACTATTTTCAAAGACTCAACTTTGAAATCTCGAAAGAGCTGAAACACTGACCCTACTCTACTTCACATGATTAAATAAATTTGCTAGCGAATTTTTTAGAAATATTTTCCATTAAAGCAAAAATAGTAATAATCTAGAGCTGAATTAGTGACTGGTCCTTGCGAAATTTAATTCGATGCGATCTAATTTAATTCGGTCCCTGCGCGACCTCATAACATTCTTTAAATATGAATTCAAATTTTTGCTGGTTCGTCATAACCAGTTTTACATTTTATAACAACGCAATGTTACATTAAAAATGATTCTTGTAATCGATAAATAGCATGTAGATAGCATGTAGATAGCAATAGCAGCATGTAGATAGCAATAGCAATAGATAAATAGCAATACAAATAGCATGATCTACCTAATTTATTCAATTTTGCCTAAAATTATCCTAACAACAACCCAAATACTACCTCGAAACCTAAACAATTGACATCATTCTAATTTCAAAACCGACCACCTGTATACAGCTATCAATTATCGTATGAGTAAATGGTAACAAAGTTTTGAGTGTTGATAATAATTTGAAACGCTTTTCCCACACATATGTCCAATCATTCATTTTACGTCTTTATACACTTGAACGCGTTGACTATAGAAACCACATACGTAGTCTGCACAAATCTATGTATTTCCCATGCCCAGAATGTTATGTCAGAATAAACTGCCTTGAACTTGCATTACAATGCGATTTTCAATGTTTATTTTCATGTTTCAACTGTTTTGCGTCCATTATCATTGCTAGAACTAATCTAATTGTGTGGTTGAGAATTTATATTCATTATTTTACACGAAAGCGAATATGGCCACAAAAGATTAAATTGAATAAGCATTGTCTGAATCAGTCAAGTAAATACTCATGAATGTCTAATAAACATAACTAAACACTTATTCAAAGAATGAGAAATAATTTATTAAAGACCTGTTGGTCTTCTGTAAACTTTGCATTTGTTTTATTTTTTTTTTTTTTTTTTTTTTGTGAAAAGAACTTAAGCAAAGCAAATATAATAATAATGTCAGCATACACAACCATTGAGAAACAATTATTCAAAGCTTATAAAAGATCAAAGTTGATGTATTTAAATAGTTTATAATATATTCGTTTTATTTTCATTATTTTCTTGAATAGTATTTCTATACAAAAATATTCACTGATCAGATATAGCGTTTTAATAATTTGTTAGTGAGCGGTTCTAGTTCAATCGTATTTGGTTGTTTGACAGCCAAATGTCAGACGTTTAAGCATGAACAAACCAATAACAAAATGTAAACTAAACTTCGAGAAAATGATTTACTTGCCAAGTCGAGATTTCTTAAAAAGAATTTATTAGATGATCAATTTTCGGGGATCATACGAACTTTGCGTGTAACGTATCCAAAGCAAACAAGCAAATATTTCGAGGGGAAATCCAGTCTCTTCCTGGTTTTATGGGTAACCCATAGGTAATAAAGGATAAAATAGTGTAATTGTCATGAATATGGCATTAAATTAAACTCAATAACATGTTATTGAGTCATCTTAATTTTTGTGTGTAATGGATAGTCTAAAAAGTATTGAGCCTTTCTTGTCACTAGATGGTGTTCGTTGTCATATATCGGGCAATACTAATCAGAGTGAGTCAAACTGACATGCGTTTGCAAGATTTGCAAGATGACATTCCAGTCTACAATTTTCATTTGGACAGTTTTGTGTTTCCTCATCCGTGTCAAAAGTTGTATTCATTTAAATATGAGTGAAACTTTTGAATAAAATCGTTGTATATTACAATATCACTACGATCAAGGTGAGAATGCATTGCAAGGTCGTGCAAAAATTTGTGGTGTCTACGGTGAAGATACTTTATCAAAAGCCACAGCCAAGAAGATGATTTTGATGTCAAACTGCATCTCGCTCAGGTCGACCAATCACTGAAAAATTCGATAAAATCTTACGAAAAATTGAATAAGACCGACACATAAGCAGCCATGACATTGCTAAGGAACTGAATATCCTTCGCCAAACAGTTTTGAATCATTTGCGTAAGGTTGGATACACAAAAAACCTCGACGTTTGTGAACCGCATGAATTAACACAAAAAAATTTGATCGACCGAATTCCCATTTGCGAAATTCTCATAAAACGCAACGAAATCAAGCCATTTTTGAAGTAAATCATTACAGGCGATGAAAAATGGGTAAGATACGACTATGTCGTGCGAAAAAGATCATGGTCAAAAAAACATGAACACAAAGACTTCAAAATCAGGATTGACACCAAATAAGGTTATGCTGTGAGTATGGTGGGATTGGAAGGGAACTGTTTATCATGAGGTGCTTAAACCTGGCCAAACACTCAGTTCGGCTCTGTACTGTCAGCCATTAACCAGATTGCAACAAGCAATTCAAAAAAAAACCGACCAGAATTGATCAATATAACGGGCGTTCCATCATGACAATGCTAGAACACACACATCTTTGATGACCCGGCAACAATCGACAGAGCTTGGCTGAGGAGTTTTAATGCATCCACCGTAAAGTCCAGACCTTGCAACATCAGACTATCATTTGTTTCGGTCTCTGCAAAACCTCCTTAATGAAAAGAAATTCACTTCAAAAAGGGACTGCCAAAATCACTTGGCCAAGTTTTTCGCCGGTTAACCACAGAAGTTCTACACAGATGGAAAACTGGCTCTATTCAAAAAATGGCAAAACCTCCTTAATGAAAAGAAATTCACTTCAAAAAGGGACTGCCAAAATCACTTTGCCAAGTTTTTCGCCGGTTAACCACAGAAGTTCTACACAGATGGAAAACTGGCTCTACTCAAAAAATGACAAAAGGTCGCAGATAATATTGGCCAATATGTACTTAAATAAAATCCATTTTAAATTAAAAAATATTCAATCGAGAAATGACAAAATAGTCTCAATACTTTTTAGACTTAGCAATATTTCAACAAAAAATACACAAAAAGACGTTCCAAGAAATTCCTGCAAGATAATATATATGACACAGCCTAAATACAGTTGCACCCTGTCCCATCTCCATTTACATTATTCCAAAAATCTTTGGAAATCATCAAGTTCTGCAGTTGCATTGCCGTTCTGCGTTTAATTTTCTCTTTATCATCTCAGTGTGGCCTCACGATTTTTTGCGCATCGGAAACAAAAATAAAAAACCCAGTATCAAGTCTGGCGAACAGAGAGGATAATCTAGTGTGACGATCAAGTCACAGGCCAAAAAATCAACGAAAACACGCTCTCTGTAGTGGATAAGAATCTCCAATGATAGGGTCTTTCGTTAAGTGCATCCTTCGTATCAGTGAATACCATCGAAATTGTTTAATTCGTCTGGGAAGCCTATCGATGGCATTATGTGTGGAATATAACATTGTTCAAATGTACGCCGCGGCTTCTCTGGGTGGCGCGCATCCGAAATGTCCAATTTTCCATGACTCTAGCGCATAAATCAGGCTGAATTTGACCGATGGCATGGGTTTAGTTAGCTTTGAGGACCGCTGTGGTTTGTGGTTTATTCACATAGAACAAAAAACAGTCTAAGGGGGGAAAATCGCACGATCACCTCCACGTGAGATGATCGTGCCCTCACATTGCTCGTGGAGAAAGTGGCACGTAGCGCTGATGAAACCACATGCCGTTGGTGTCTATTTCATCTAATCCAGGCAAAAATAAGTTGGTAATCATCGTCCTATAGCGCTCGCCGTTTGCTGTGATGGCCTTGCCAACGTCGTTCTCAAATAAATAAGGACGGATGACACTGCCAGCCCAAAATCCACACCAAACAGTGACTTTTCGTAATGCTTTGGACGCTCTTGGATCTCATGTGGATTGGTATCGCTCCAAATGCGACAAATCCGTTTGTTCAAGTACCCATTCATCCGGAAATTTTCTTTTCTTTTTCTGTGGATCTGTGGACCTAATCTGTGGATATCGTTCGAGACCAGTGATGATCATTTCCAGGAACCAGGAAACTTGAGCGGAATTTTCTCGTATTCGACAAACGGACTGTGAATCGGCTTATTGTTTTCGAAACAAGAGCTTCACGATCGTCCTAGCATAAAATCTTTCTTGCAATCGTCATTGCTTTTGCTAATATGGTTGACCAAGTACAAAAGAGCTGTTTTCGTCAAAGCATTATTTCTATAAACAATTTGTTTCACTGGAAATAGTTGAATAACTTTTTGATACACAACGTGTTTAATGGGGAATTTTTTTTTCTAGAGAAATGCCGTTATATTGAAATCCTTAATACTGGCATTTTGAAATTCTCCGATTCATATACGGATAGCAGAATCAAGCATTTCGAAAAACTTCGTTTGATCTCTAAGCCAATAATCATTTAAACGTCCATGATTGATGAATATGTGATATATATTACAAATAAAAAATCTAAGTTTTTACTCACCTTATATTGAGATCTTCTTCGAAAAAATTCCGTCTCAAAATGATCGGAAAACGAATCTACGAATTTTCGCATCAAGTCGCGATGCGAAATTTGTTGCCTAATATGCTCCGGTAAATTTGTATTTACATAATTTATACAAGATTTGGCGAAATCTGCGGCCGCTGCTCGAGCATGTCGTTCGCAAAATTCTTGCCAATCTGTTCCAAGTTGACTGCCACCACTCATTCCGCTAGCGATCCCTTGAAATGTGCTCACAGTTCCACCAATGGAACCTGAATTTTGACAAAATGCTGCGTCTCCATCACCTGGGGACGCTACGGCCATCCTAATCGGAATTTTCACAGTGAAATAAAGGCAGCCTGTTAGACGCTCCAGAGCACGTTGTTTATAGACGATCGATAGAATAATATATATATATGTAAATTAGTTGAGAAATTTGATCCCTTTTACGATATCATAGATGGAATGTATGTGTTTAGTTTGAATAGTCCTGTAAGAGACAAAATAAAATAATATAATAATCTAGCAATGTAATCTGTACTGTGGTAAAACACTCTAAATAGACAATACATTTCGTTTTGATAAATAAAGTCGCAAAAATGACAAATTACAGGAAGTTTTTTTAAATAAATTTCAAAATCCTTGATTACCTATGATCATATGTGAATGATAGGATTCAAAGAAATTAGAACAATGAGGAGCAAACGTACTAGAATCAACGACTATCATATATCTATAACTATCGACCAGTGGTCAAAGAACTGATCTATTAAATAATTTGGCCCAAAATAGAAGAGTTTTCAACCTTTCCACTCCCTGTTTTTTTTTGTTTTGTAAACTACACTGCAATTCTAGTTATTCCTATGCGCAACTTTAGCTTTTTTGACCTGTAACTTTCCTAATTCCAATCAAATCATTGGCAAAAATCACAAATTGGAAAAAATGGGCGTTTTCAACTACGCCAACGCATGATATAGACATTTAGATTCATCCTTCCGCCTCTGGGGTATGGTGTGTACTATAAAATTCTCGTGTAATAGCTGGAGCAGACGACGCTGTTTGAACTAGTTCTTGACATTATAACGACCTGAAAATTTAGAAATTATAAGAAGTTAATGACATCGACGTCATTATGACGCCTAGAACTAATTCAAACGGCGTCGTTTTTCCAAGGCAAAACTATGACAAAGGCAGTTTTTGATGTAATAAAACAACATTATAATCAACCAAGAATTGAATCAATCAAACTCAGTGTCAACGTCCCCATTTATACAAAATATTGTTCAAATATTTTGAACAGCATTTCAAAAGATGTCTGAAGTGTGCATCATTGCGAATACAACAGTCTTCAAGTTTTTCACGTTCCGGAATGCTTTTGGATAATTTGACTTAAAGAGCTTGGCAGATGATGAACGATGTCCAAAAACTGCAACTGCTGACGATAGCATTGGTAAAGCTCACGAAATGGTGTTAGATGACCGCCGAATTAAAGTGAGAGGGATAGCAGAGGTTAAGAAAATGATCAAAGAACGTGTTTGGCACAAATTAACCAGTTAACTGTGGCGGTCTCGTTTAAGAGTGCGCACCATTTTTCGTCGCCTGAACTAAATAGCCAATGGTCACTGCTTTATACGCATGACGAGTATAGTCGTCAATCACAGTTAACTGGTTCAATCTAGATTTAGGGATGATAAAGCTATCCGCGCGATGGGTGCCGCGTTTGCTCGCGTTAGACCAAAACTGTGTTCGAATAAACATTTTCATCGCTCTGTTGGCGCAATTAATGTGAGTTTTGCGGCGAATAATTACCGTATATGAAACTTGGAACCACCATTTTATCCCAAACAAAAAATACAGTTAAAATAATGAACTGCAAAGAGGGAACCGGCACCAAAAAAGTAAAAACTGTTTTTCGGGTTGGAAAAGTCATGGCGACTGTTTTTTCGGATAGTCAGGGAGTTATCTTAATCGATTATCTTCCGGAAAAAAAACCATTACTAACCAAAACAAAACCATTAGCATACTACAGATGATTACTTGCCAAGTTAAAGGCATAAATTACGGAAAAAAAGAGGTGTGGTATGGTAATTCATTAGTTGATTCATTGCGGGATTCATACGAATTATTTCATGTTGAACATTCACAGCAAACAAGAAAATATTTTGTGTGAAAATGCAGTCTGTTACTAGCTTTGTGGGTGTATAGCCATAGGTAATCAAGGATTAAATAGAGGAGATCAGGAATATCGCATTAGATTAAACTCAATGACATATATTCAGAAAGAAAGTGGAAAGAGCTCAAGCTGGTTTCGAACACGCGACCCTGCCGCTTCTCGTCAGGTGCCAACTCACAGGCACTACCGACTAGGTGGATATCGTCTGGTTATTTTTACTTATTATTATTGCTCTCGGCTTGAACTTGTCCTATTTTTCAAATTGCCTTTGATTAGCTTTATTAATTCTAGCAGTTTTTGGTAGATCAATTATTCCATTTTCGCTTACCATTTGGAAAACAGACATCCTAAGAACTTCCTGACAAAATAATTAGGGTACAGCCGAAATAAAGTTGTTCACTGTATTAACACACTTGTCCCATCTGCATGTTCATTGATTCAAATATCCTTAGAATTCTAATAAAAAACAAACTCAACAGTTGCGTTGCCGTTACGCATTAATTTGTCTCTATATCGTGTCAGTGCAACCCCCACGATCTTTTGGCAATTCGAGGGAAAAAATATATATCATATAAGAGTAAGACTGGCGAGTAAGAAAGTTTATCTAGTGTGACGATCAAATCACTTGCCAAAAAACCACCGAAAACCCTTTTAGATATGTAGGCATATTCTCGAAATGCAACAATTCATTGTCATTGCACCAACTTGTGAATCTCCAAATAAAGGAAAGCTTAGCATTTATTCTTAGAGAGAAAAAAAAAGGTGGATAAATTAAATTGAAACGATCTATGATCTATGGGACCAAACCACTGTATTCCCACCGGGGGTTAAATTCCATTATTATTTCGTTGTTCTGGGAGAGTTTTATACTTTGGTCTTGTGCTTCTTTGTCTGCTGATATGTGAACATGTCTATGATTTTTGTAAAGTAATTTCAGCCGTTCAAACTTCATGTCCGGATGAGAGCTTGTCTGATCGTTTGTAATCCTTCCGTCCAATATTTTTTGCATGTTTATTTCCATGTAATCAAGTAGGTTCAAACATCGTCCTTTATGTTGTACACGTAACACACTCGCTGTTTTCTTCGCGTCTGCTGGTTCACATTTTCTGTTGATCTCATTTGAAGACCTTCGGGGAAAAACCAACTTTGTCCAAAAAATAAAATTTTCACAATTTGAAAAAGAAAGTTTAGCAAGCCGTAACTTCCGTTCTAATAATGATTTTTTTATACTGGATTGCGTTATTTGCTTTGTTTATCTATTGCCTTTAAACTTATAACGTGAAAATTAAAATTTACTATTTATAAGAAGAAATATATCAATTTTTGTGGGTAAACTTATGGACTTAGTTGGGTTTTCCCCACGAAAATATTCTAAAACATATTTTTTTGTATCATCACCAGTTCGGTCGTTCTGTAAGCATAACGGGTTTGTAACAAAAGAATAACTAAAATCAATCATTTTCGTTGTTATTTATTTAGAGTAAAAAAACATTTCTTAAGAGCAAAAAAGTTTTAAAAATTAAAATCAGGAAAAGTTGTCAAAATTCGTCTATATTAGGCGCTTCCCATTCATCGAAATATTCGTCATTTGATTCCATTTGGTTGCAATTCTTCGGGTCTTGTTTGGGTAGTTGTGAATAAAACAATTTTGCTTCAGGATTTTCACAAAATTTAGCAAGATGTTGTAGGTCACAGAACTTTGGATGTTTCAGTAAAACGCGTCCAGTATACAGTTGGCAAGGTTCAACAGATGGCGTCAGGTCTACAGTAGTTCTTTTGTTCTTCGCAGATCTTTTTGGTTTAACTACTGTCGAGTTATAACTACAAAAGTAGGCGTTCTTTGAATAAAACATTCGGGATTCATCTACACTGACTTTGAACACACGAATAGGCCTGGTTGCTAAGATCAATTTTTTTACATAAGCAGGAGCCAGGAAAGCTGTCCAGTTTTTAAATAATTCTTGAGTGCAAGAGACTACTTCAAAGGGAAACGGTTTAACCCTGCTAGACCTTATCACCTCATTCTAATCATTAGGGAGTTCTGTACGAGTTTTTTTGGTTGACTAATGACATGGCTTTGTCGCTTTCCATATAAGAGTGACCCCTTATGGGAAAGATGATTTTAACTGTGTCAAATCTCTTCTTAACCGTGACCAAGTAGCGGACGAATCTCAACATGGTAAAATTTTTATTCTGGCCCGAGCATGAGTCACAAAAAATGATTAGATGTTTTACGTTTGCATCTAGTTGTTTAGTAACAAAATCAATGAGCATCGAGCAGACGTCGTCAGCACCTTTTTTGCCTACAGTCTCGGCGTACTTATACCAAATTGATCGCTTGTTAGTCAGCTAAGCTGACGTTTGTAATAGACATCATTTGTAGTTACATTGGGCAAAGGGAGGTTTTTTGATAGTCCAGAGTGATGGCTTCAATATCAGGATGTTTTTGACCTCGTCTGCGAAACATCCTCTTTAGACTATAAAATTTATCCGC